>CM070770.1:83731110-84436110 GCA_036346955.1 Dipus sagitta | reverse complement strand
ACATTTTAATCAAATTACTATAATTTTCAAATATGTTACAATAGTTTGACATGTTAAAAGTTCACATTCCTAACATATTAAATATCAAAACATCTTTGCATTAAAAAGGAAATATTCTTACAAATATAATAATATACTTTCAGATTACTTTTGGACTTTTGACTACCTAGTTATGTTATATTGTGAGATTTATGTAACTGGCCTACACTCATGAATGGTTTATTGGTGCTACATATAACCAAATTTAGAAACCTATTCATTTTATTGTTGTAAATTATAGCAGGAACAAGATAAAACAAAGAATGCAGAATTCAAATTCAGAATTCAAAACATATTAGAGTTGAATGGAAATTTACAGTACACTTAATCAAAACTCATCATCTACAACCAGGAAAGCCAAGACTTGGGGAATGTGTATGCCTTATGTCCTAAAGTTTGGAGGTAACAGAAAAGTTCACTCTTGAACTCAAAATTTCATGTCTCTGTCATATATGTCACTTTCCAATGTAATACACTGTCATCCTATATAATAATAACTCCATAAAACCCAAGAATTCAGTGAAAAGCTTTTTTTAGTATTTTATTTTATTTATTTGACAGAGGGAAATGGGGGGAAAATGAGTGCTCAAGACCTCTAGCTATTGCAAATGGACTCTAGACACATGTGCCACCGCATGCTTTCTGGCTTACATGGGCACTGGGTAATTGAACCTGGTCCTTAGGCTTCACAGGCAAGCACCTTAACTGCTAAGCCATCTCTTCAGCCCTGAACAAATTTTTTAATGTGGTAAACACATTCAACATAAAATTTACCATCTTATCTATTTTAAAGCACTCAATCCAGTGACATCACATATATCTGCAATGCTATACTGCATCTAATTCCAGAAGTCCTTTATCATCTCAAAAAGAAACCCATACCCATTCAGTATCAATCTCAATTGCCTCGCACCTCAAACTCTGCCAATCACTAATCTGCTTACTGTCTGTGGATCTGCAGATTTGAGACATTTCATATTAATGGAATCATACAACTGTAGCCTCTTCTGTCTGGTTTCTTGTACATACTGCAACATGTATCAGAATTTCACTGCTTCTTATGCTAAATAATACTCCATTATCTGGATATATTGCATCCTTTCATTAATTGATTGGCACTGGAGTTGTTCCGCTTTTAGCTACTATGAATATTCACAAGTTTCAATAACATTCATGCACAAGTATTTGTTTGAATAGCTGCTTTTAATGGTTTGGGACATCTATCTAGGAGGAAACTGCTAGGTCATATTGTAACTTCAAGTTTAACTTACTGAGGAGTCATGCAACCATTTCCCATCATGGTTGTACCATTTTAGATCCCAACCAATATATGTAAGGGTTTTCAATTGCTGTATATCCCTGTAAATACATGTTCTTTATATTATATTTATTATTTGTGATTATTACCTTATTATTGTATTATTTTTTTTTATTTTTTTTTTTTTTTATTTTTTTTTTTTTTTATTTTTTATTATGGTTCTCCTACTGGGTATAACATGGTCTCAGGGTGATTTTGGGAAAGAGGGGGCGGAAGAAAGAATGTCAGAGTCACATGTAGGGTCTGATATGCACGGAACGATTTTAGTTACCCATAACTGTGGCTACTCCACAATGCATGACCCGAGCATACCTCAAAGGAGGGGCAAGGGGAGGGGGTAGGTCCGGAGAGCCTAATAATGGTACCAAACTGACTGTATTTGCTGAATACAGAACTGACTAATAAAAAAAAAAAAGCAGAAAAAAAAAAGAATTAATTCAATATGGTTTGGATTTGCATTTTTTCTCATGATTAATGATTTTAAATATCTTTGTATGTGTTGAATATTTGTGCATCTTCTTTAGAAAAGTGTCTACTCAAACTCTTTGGCTATTTTTGAAATTAGGCTATCTTTTTCTCATTAAGGAATTCCTTACATTCTGTGTATTAGAGCTTAATTTGATATGTAATTTAAATATTTTCTCCCATTCTGTTGATTGTCTTTTTGTTGTTTTTGATTTTGTCTTTTCTTTTCATGCACAAAAGTTTAAATATCTGTGTTTTTCTATTGTCCTTTTGGCATTATATCTGAGAATCCATTAGCAAAATCAAGCATATGGAGATTTACCTCTGTTTGTTTTATTATGAGTTTTCTTATTTTCAGTCACATAGAGTTTAGATGCATTTTGAGTTAATTTTTACATCATGGTATGAAGTGTCAAAAAGCTTAAATTTTGAGCCGGGCGTGGTGGCGCACGCCTTTAATCCCAGCACTCGGGAGGCAGAGGTAGGAGGATTGCCGTGAGTTCGAGGCCACCCTGAGACTCCTTAGTGAATCCAGGTCAGCCTGGGCTAGAGTGAGACCCTACCTCGAAAAACCAAAAAAAAAAAAAAAAAAAAAAAAAAAGCTTAAATTTTAAGAATAAACTTTCTACTGATTTATGCAAGTTATATATCTGTATCAGAAATTTCCGTCATGACTCTTAAGTTTTTTTAAGGTTGAGACATAGTTTATGTTAATTTGGCATCCCACTGTGATTAACATGCATTTGCTTGAGAATCAACATGTGAGTTTTAAAAGGTGATGTGATGGCCATTTTATGTTTATGGGGATGCATGTTCAGAGGCAGGGATTCCTAAAGCAGCTGACCATTTGTTTAAGTAGTATGCCTAAAGAATGTTTTGCCATGAAGAATTTTGGAGTTTGTATTTTTGGAGTAGGGGAAGAGTACAAAAATGGAGAAGAAATGCCCAATGTAGAAGTAGAGAACATAGCTCAAACAGTAAAGTGTGTCCCTTCAAGCATAAAACCATGAGTTCTATCCTAGTACCATGTAAAATTTCTGGGTGTGATAGCATACAATTGGTAATACCAGTGTTTGGGAGGTAAAGACAGGAGACTCCTGGAGACCACTAGCCTAAATTGGTGATGCTCCATGCTACCGGAGAGAGGCTATTTCCAAAATTTGAAAGAAAAATAGGTTTATGGGCTCCCCCTAAAAAACTGAGGTTATCCTCTGGCCTCCTCCATGTACATTTATTGTGCAACATGCTCCCACAAACACAGATGAACACACAACATTGCAATAAAATTAAGAAAGGCCCAAATTTACTTTATTTGGAAAGCATGTTCTTGAAATTTTACTATAGATATACCAATACATAAAATTATTATATTCATCCTTGTTAAGTGTTGCCAAAGAAAATTTGAAATACAGTTAGATAGAATTTGGGGAACTTGAAAAATCTGGAATTGGAGAATCTGACAGTGGGGAACTAGAATGTGTGCAAAGTAAATGCTTAATATGAATCGCAGCCCAGCATTTTCTTTCAAGACACACATCTCATCAATCTCATCAGTTGTTTCCCAGTTCATTTCTCACAATGAATAATCCAATGTGTTAACTCTTTATTTAACTTAGACAAAAGCTTCTTTGTTCATGCAAAGCTCCAAGTTAGCTATCTAATTATTCAGTCTAATTCTGAGAAAAAGATGTGTCTTGACCACCTACATGATTGCATGTAATGTTTTGGGTGTGGGAGATTTCATTTTATAGAAATCATTTAGTTCTCTCTTGGGTATTTGGTTTGGCATAAACTCTGAATTTTTAAGCATTAAGTTTCTTCCAAAATATTATGCGAATTATGTTCTTTTATATCTGTTGTCCAACTTCCCTCCATGTTTTTTTGGGGTATTGCTTTCTTTTTAGCCATTGACAAATAAACAATTATTCATACTATATGAGGGATTTTAGACATATAATATACAATGGAAATAGAGTTACACAAAATATGTAGTTATTTATATCTATGACAATTGTTTTGAAAAGTTCAAAATATTGGAATCATCAAATTATTACAACTTTCATTGCCCTGCAGGTGTAAACACAAGTCTAGTAAGTTTTCTCACTCAAAAAAATACTTATGAGCATCAAAATATTAAAAACTATTTAATGAAGTTCATTTCCTTCCAAAAGTAAACTGAGGTTGTGTCTGAACTAGCTTGAGGCAACAGACATTTCAAATATAACATTTTTTAAAACTAGCATTATTTCCCATGTTGAAAAAATTTGCAATTTTATTTCCTAACAGCAAATGAAACTGTCAGGAAAATTTAGGTGTAATAAAATTGGGTGGTTAAACCAACATGCTGGATTTAAAATAAAACTGCATTAAAGGAATTAAAATTAATGCTTATATCAGTCGACCCTTTATAAATACTCTTCAAAATGTGCTGCTTACAAACAGAACTTCCTTGTTCTTGGTAAAATACAGTGCTATCTCTTGAATGATCACTAGTGGTGATACAACTGAAATTGTGCATTGAACAGTATGTTAAATAAAATATATTGCTTCTGGAAACTTTTTTGCCGAAAAAAAGTGTTGTCAAACAGGGTGACTTTAGTGGTACAAGAGTTTTAAAATGATGAATTCAGTCCAAGGTTAGCTAATAACGGCTGACATGCCCTGGAATCTTGAGGCCTAAATCAACATTGTTTTCACAGCTGTAATTAAGCCACCTAATCAGAAGCACATTGTGACGGGACAGTTTCTGGAAGCCAGACATTACAATTTCTTATGCCTGGAGCACAGTGACTCAGGAGAGTGCCGCGTTTCATTTTAGGTTAAAAAGAAGGGGATGGGAGTATTATAATAAGAAAGACTTTTTTTTTTTCTATGTAACACGCAACTGTTGAAATGAAGCAGATCTATGTACTCATGCCTTAACCAGCCTCTCATCCCCTTCCCCAGGCTCTCTGCTAAGTCCCCCCAACTCTCAAGTGGCAGCTGCATACAGTGAGATGAAGGGCCTCTGCCAAGATCAACAGATGAGCTGGTCTGAACTGGCTTTCTGTGTGTTCTGATTGTAAATTCTGCTGGTGATGATTAGAGAACTCTAACACAGGATGTCGACTCTTAAAACTGTCCAGAGAAAATAATTTTTTTAAGTTCAGGGAAATTTTTTAAAACTTTATGTGGATTGGTGCATACAGTTGTGTCTATTACTTTCATATGATTCCAGTGAACTCACTCAAATTAAGCAACGTTGTCATTAAATAAGAAGAGTGTGGCTTGGCTCACAGCAGGGACATTCATCTTGGTCTGTGTACATCACAGCACTGGGGAGATGTTCGTCCACTGGCATACCAGCCATGTGCATCTATCTACCACCTGCACCAATATCTGCAGAGAGGATATCCCTGAGATGATGAGAATCCAGGATGCATTAGTGACATCTCATCAAGGAACTGTTGATAACGTTAACAGAGCTAAATTGCCAGCTTATTTGTGCAGTGCTGTTCTATTCTGTAACATTTAAACTCTCAGCCCCAGAGGCCATGTAAAACTATCAATATGAAGGCACTAGTCACTGGAGTCTGATTACATTTAGTTCTGCATTTTAATTACATATGGATTCCATTAACTAAACCTCTTGCCTTATAGGCAACATTTTAATCAAATTACTATAATTTTCAAATATGTTACAATAGTTTGACATGTTAAAAGTTCACATTCCTAACATATTAAATATCAAAACACTTTGCATTAAAAAGGAAATATTTCTTACAAATATAATAATATACTTTCAGATTACTTTTGGGACTTTTTGACTACCTAGTTATGTTATATTGTGAGATTTATGTAACTGGCCTACACTCATGAATGGTTTATTGGTGCTACATATAACCAAATTTAGAAACCTATTCATTTTATTGTTGTAAATTATAGCAGGAACAAGATAAAACAAAGAATGCAGAATTCAAATTCAGAATTCAAAAACATATTAGAGTTGAATGGAAATTTACAGTACACTTAATCAAAACTCATCATCTACAACCAGGAAAGCCAAGACTTGGGGAATGTGTATGCCTTATGTCCTAAAGTTTGGAGGTAACAGAAAAGTTCACTCTTGAACTCAAAATTTCATGTCTCTGTCATATATGTCACTTTCCAATGTAATACACTGTCATCCTATATAATAATAACTCCATAAAACCCAAGAATTCAGTGAAAAGCTTTTTTTAGTATTTTATTTTTATTTATTTGACAGAGGGAAATGGGGGGAAAATGAGTGCTCAAGACCTCTAGCTATTGCAAATGGACTCTAGACACATGTGCCACCGCATGCTTCTGGCTTACATGGGCACTGGGTAATTGAACCTGGGTCCTTAGGCTTCACAGGCAAGCACCTTAACTGCTAAGCCATCTCTTCAGCCCTGAACAAATTTTTTAATGTGGTAAACACATTCAACATAAAATTTACCATCTTATCTATTTTAAAGCACTCAATCCAGTGACATCACATATATCTGCAATGCTATACTGCATCTAATTCCAGAAGTCCTTTATCATCTCAAAAAGAAACCCATACCCATTCAGTATCAATCTCAATTGCCTCGGCACCTCAAACTCTGCCAATCACTAATCTGCTTACTGTCTGTGGATCTGCAGATTTGAGACATTTCATATTAATGGAATCATACAACTGTAGCCTCTTCTGTCTGGTTTCTTGTACATACTGCAACATGTATCAGAATTTCACTGCTTCTTATGGCTAAATAATACTCCATTATCTGGATATATTGCATCCTTTCATTAATTGATTGGCACTGGAGTTGTTCCGCTTTTAGCTACTATGAATATTCACAAGTTTCAATAACATTCATGCACAAGTATTTGTTTGAATAGCTGCTTTTAATGGTTTGGGACATCTATCTAGGAGGAAACTGCTAGGTCATATTGTAACTTCAAGTTTAACTTACTGAGGAGTCATGCAACCATTTCCCATCATGGTTGTACCATTTTAGATCCCAACCAATAATATGTAAGGGTTTTAATTGCTGTATATCCCTGTAATACATGTTCCTTTGTATTATTTTTTATTATTTGTATTATTACATTATTATTGTATTATTTTTTTATTATGGCTCTCCTACTGGGTATAAAGAATTAATTCAATATGGTTTGGATTTGCATTTTTTCTCATGATTAATGATTTTAAATATCTTTGTATGTGTTGAATATTTGTGCATCTTCTTTAGAAAAGTGTCTACTCAAACTCTTTGGCTATTTTTGAAATTAGGCTATCTTTTTCTCATTAAGGAATTCCTTACATTCTGTGTATGAGAGCTTAATTTGATATGTAATTTAAATATTTTCTCCCATTCTGTTGATTGTCTTTTTGTTGTTTTTGATTTTGTCTTTTCTTTTCATGCACAAAAGTTTAAATATCTGTGTTTTTCTATTGTCCTTTTGGCATTATATCTGAGAATCCATTAGCAAAATCAAGCATATGGAGATTTACCTCTGTTTGTTTTATTATGAGTTTTCTTATTTTCAGTCACATAGAGTTTAGATGCATTTTGAGTTAATTTTTACATCATGGTATGAAGTGTCAAAAAGCTTAAATTTTAAGAATAAACTTTCTACTGATTTATGCAAGTTATATATCTGTATCAGAAATATTCCTCACTGACTCTTAAGTTTTTTTAAGGTTGAGACATAGTTTATGTTAATTTGGCATCCCACTGTGATTAACATGCATTTGCTTGAGAATCAACATGTGAGTAAAAGGTGATGTGATGGCCATTTTATGTTTATGGGGATGCATGTTCAGAGGCAGGGATTCTAAAGCAGCTGACCATTTGTTTAAGTAGTATGCCTAAAGAATGTTTTGCCATGAAGAATTTTGGAGTTTGTATTTTTGGAGTAGGGGAAGAGTAGCAAAATAGAGAAGAAATGCCCAATGTAGAAGTAGAGAACATAGCTCAAACAGTAAAGTGTGTCCCTTCAAGCATAAAACCATGAGTTCTATCCCTAGCACCATGTAAAATTTCTGGGTGTGATAGCATACACTTGTAATACCAGTGTTGGGTGGTAAAGACAGGAGACTCCTGGAGACCACTAGCCTAATTGGTGAGCTCCATGCTACTGAGAGAGGCTATTTCCAAAATTTGAAAGAAAAATAGGTTTATGGGCTCCCCCCAAAAAACTGAGGTTATCCTCTGGCCTCCATGTACATATATGTGCACATGCTCCCACAAACACAGATGAACACACACACATGCATATAAAAATTAAGAAAGGCCCAATTTACTTTATTTGAAAGCATGTTCTTGAAATTTTACTATAGATATACCAATACATAAATTATTATATTCATCCTTGTTAAGTGTTGCCAAAGAAAATTTGAAATACAGTTAGATAGAATTTGGGGAACTTGAAAAATCTGGAATTGGAGAATCTGACAGTGGGGAACTAGAATGTGTGCAAAGTAAATGCTTAATATCAACTATGCATTGGACAAATATGGAAAGAATATTCTTCCGGCTAATTTCAAATCAACCAATACTTATTAAATTCTGGTGATTATAATAGATTATAAAAATGAGTAAGATTTTGCCTCAAAAACTTACAATATAGTAGTATATATACAATTAACAGATCACATTAAGTCAGGCTCTTTTATGGTGCAGAAGAGATATATTTATATCATTGTTCAGATTATGTCTGATTTGATAATTTTCAAGTGGTATTATGCTATTAATAAATGTGAAAGGTTTAGATATTTGTGTTCAATTGGGGTAAAAATAAAAATATAAGTTTTAAAGTAATGTTTTGTTTCATTCATTTTCTTACATTTTTATTAAGAGAGTCATTTGTCAGTATTATATGAGTAGAAAAATGGACAGATTTTTTAACTTTCTCTTCTGCAAGGAGACTAACTGGAATACTCCTTTGATTAATAATTCATTATTTTCTCATAAATAAGGTCATATAACATTTTTTAAATACTCCTTAAATATACTGTGTAAATGAGGTGAATCAGTACTATAGCCCACAATAACACAAGTAGTGAAGCACTGGGATTTGGCCTTCTTATGTTTCACATATTTAGATGCCATTATTCTTCACAGCTGTCAATATGCTGGTTTTTGACTGCTGTATTATTGTTTATTGAACTACATAGGACTCAAAAGGTCTTTATTTAAAGCCCTTAGGATTATTATAGCTCAACATAAAAGCTCTGAAGCAACCCTAAGTTAATGGGCCAAAGACCAACATAGAGAAAATTAAAGTACTAGCAAGTGGACAATTGATAAGAAATCATAGATGACATTATTATTACTGAATGTTATAAACAAAAGCAACATGTCATCCAAACTGAGAGAACATTTTCAAAGACAGTTATTCATTTCTACAATATGATCAGTCTCTTTACAAGCATTACAATCACATGACATGTTAAGATTTTGATTAATAAGGACTACTTACTTTTTTATGCTTAGCGAGATGAATGGATAAAATAGTAATGAGACACTAAAAGTATATACTGGCTGTATTTGACTTGTTGATTCATTAGATATTTGATAACAACAAAAATATCAGGCATGTAGTTATATACTAAAAATACTGATACAATGTTTGGTAGAATTTGGCTAAGAACCCATCAGGTCCTAGAATTTTCCTTTTTGGGAGGTTTTTTATTATATTTTCATTTTGATGGATGTAATAAGTTTTTTCGGAGACTTATCTACTATGGACTTAATTTTGGTAGGTGTTATATGTCTAGAAATGTATCTATTTTTTCAGGTTATCCTATTTTGTGGAGTAGAGATTTTCAAAAATATGTCCTGATGATTCTTCAAATTTTATTGATTTCTGTTGTGATCTCCCCCTTTTCACTTCTAATTTTGTTAATTTCAGAATTATCTTTTTTTGTTTGGTCAAATTATCCATGGGTTTATCAATCTTGTTTGTTTCTTTTTTTTGTTTGTTTGTTTTTGGTTTTTAGAGGTAGGGTCTCACTCTAGCCCAGGCTGCCCTGGAATTTACTATGGAGTCTCAGGGTGGCCTCGAACTCACAGCTATCCTCCTACCTCTGCCTCCCAAGTGCTGGGATTAAAGGCGTGCACCACCATGCCCAGCTCTTGTTTGTTTTTTAAAGAACAATCTCTTCAATTCATCCCAGGGAAGAAGGAATGGTACAACATATGAAAATAGATTAATGTGGTGGTTTGAGTCAGGTGTTCCCCATAAACTTAGGTGTTCTGGATAATAGGTTCCCCAGCTGATGGCAAATGGAAATTAACTCTTCCTGGAGGCAGTGTATTATTGGGGGTGGACTTATGAGTGTTACAGTCAGTTTCCCCTTGCCAATTTGGCACACTCTCCTGTTGCTCTGGTCCACCGTATGTTGGCCAGGGGATGATGTCCATGCTCTGCTCATGTTGTTTCCTCTGCAATTGTGGAGCTTCCCACTCTAGCCCGTAAGCCAAAATAAACCCCTTTGTTCCTACAAACTGCTCTTAGTTGGGTCATTTCTATCAGAAATGCTGACCTGACTGCAACAGTAAAGTGGTACTGAGGAGTGGGACACTGCTAGACACCTGACTATGTGGCTTTGGCCTTTTGGAGCTGATTTCAAGAGGAAATGTGGAAGGATTTGAAACCTTAGTCTAAGAGATGCACTGCTGTTCTGTAAGTACAGCTTGATGGATTATTCTGGTCAGAGTTGAAAGACCTGAATTCAGTAAGAACTATGGACTGTGAGGTTTGGCTTATGAGGGTGAGAAAGCGCTGTGCCTGGACTGGGCTAACAGTTTATGTGAAAACCTTGCTGTTATGCCCATGTCCTGAGAAGTTGTGCAGGGTTGTTTTGCATAGAAATGATCTGGTATGAGCAGAGGGATATGGCACAGAAAATATGAAATCTTTGGGCCTAAATTGCTGCCCCTTCACCTGCAAATTGTTTGAGAGATTACAACCTTTGAGATTGGGCTAGCTGACCTGCACTGGGGCAACAGGAAGCATGTAGACTCTTGAAGAGGCCTGAGTGCTCAAGACGTGTCCTCTTCTTCAAAATCTGTTTTATTCCTGCCCCTCCCCCATCCCTGGATTAACAAATTGACACCCTACCTGGTATCGTGGAGTATAAGAAATGCAGGAAAGACAGGATTATTGAATTTGCAACATGGTCTTGTGTTTTGGAAATGGCCATGGGCAGTGTGAAGCAGGTTTGCTAGATGCCTGTATGGAGGCCCAATGGGGCTATGAGGATGAACTGTGGATTGCACTGGAGATGCCAGGACCACGAGATGGCTGCTAAGGAAAGCTGCTGGCCCCAATGACATTTTCCAGGACTGTGAGTAGCCTAGCTGGAGGGGTGGAATTGGAATGCCAGAGACTTACTATTGCTGGTTAGAATTATTGGACTTGGAGATTTGTCACGGGCTAGAGTTGTTGGACTTGAAGTTAGAGAGTTTGATGTTTGCCCTGGTTGTTTTAAATCTTGTATTGGTTGAATATTTCTTTGCTATGCCCAATGCCATCTTTTGCAGTGTGAGTATTTATTCTATGCCATTATGGGTTTTTCGGGGGGGATTTTTTGGTTATTATGTCTCAGTTAAAAGATCTTGGATTATGGCAATGTTTGAACATCATTGGAATTCATAAAAACTATGGGGACTTTTAAAGTTAGATGAATGCACTGCATTTTACATCATGTATGGTTACCAGTTTATGGGGGCCAGAGGCAGAATGTGGTTGTTTGAGTCAGGTGTCCCCCATAAACTTAGGTGTTCTGGATGCTAGGTTCCCCAGCTGATGGCAATTGGAAATTAACGTTTCCTGGAGGCAGTGTATTGTTGGAGGTGGGCTTATGGGTATTATAGCCAGTTTCCCCATGCCAGTGTTTGGCACACTCTCCTGTTGCTCTGGTCCACTGTATGTTGGCCAGGAGGTGATGTCCACCCTCTGCTAATGTCATCGTTTTCCCTGACATTGTGGAGCTTCCCCCTTAAGCCTGTAAGCCAAAAATAAACCTCTTTTTGCCCACAAGCTGCTCTTGGTTGGGTGACTTCTACCAGCAATGCAGACCTAACTGCAACAATTAACATAATACACCACATAAATATAAGAACCACATGATCACTTAAATAGATGCAGAAAAGGCCTTTAACAAAATACAATATTATTTCATGTTCAAAGCACTGGAAAGACTAGGCATGGAGGGTTTATATCTCAACACAATAAAGGCTAAATACAAGTACCTAAAGACCAAATCATACTTAGTGGTGAAAGACTCAAGCAGTTCCCATTAAGACTGGGAACAAGACAGGGGTGCCCACTCTCCTAGCACAAGCAATAAGGCAAGAGAAAGATATAAAAGGGATATAAATTATAAAGGAAGAAGTTAGACTCATCCTATTTGCAGATGACATGATCCTATACATAAGTGACCTGAAAGACTCTACTATAAGAATTCAAAAAGTGATAAATTATTTCAGCAAAGTAGCAGGATACAAAATAAACACACAAAAATCAGTAGCCTTCCTATATGCAAAAGACAAATATAGAGTGAAAGAAATCAGCAAGGCTGTCCTATTTTCAATAACCACACAAAAAAATTAAGTACCTTGGAATAACACTAAACATGGATGTGAAAGACCTATATACTGAAAACATAAAAACACTCAAGAAAGAAACTGAACAGGACATGAGAAAATGGGAAGATTTTCCATGTTCTTGGATAGGTAAAATTAATATTGTGAAGATGGTAATCCTGCCAAAAGCAATATATAGACTCAACACAATACCAACAAATATCCCAGCATCATTCCTCAGAGAGACAGAAAAAGTAATCTCAAAATTCATATAGAATGATAGAAGGCCTTGAATATCCAAAAAAAAAAAAAAAAGCCTCAGGAAAAGAAACACTTCTGGAGGTATCACCATTCCTGAACTAAAGATATACTAAAAATCCATAGTAACAAAAACAGCATGGTACTGGCATAAAAACAGACATATAGACCAATGGAACACACTTGAAGACCCAGACCTTAATTAAAGCAACTACAGCAACTTTATCTCTGACAAAGGAGCCAGAAACATACACTGGAGAAAAGACAGGATCTTCAACAAATGGTGCTGGACAAATTGGGTAACCACATGGAGAAAAATGAAACTGGAGCTACTCAACTCACCATGCATAAAAATCAACTCCAGGGCTGGAGAAATGGCTTAGCAGTTAAGGCATTTTCCTGCAAAGACAAAGGATCCCGGTTCATTTCTCTCCAGGACCCACATAAGCCAGATGTACAAGGGAGCACACACATATGGAGTTCATTTGCAGTGGCTGGAGGCCCTGGCATGCTCATTCTCTCTCTCTCTCTCTCTCTCTCTCTCTCTCTCTCTCTCTTTTCTCTCTCCCCTTCTTTCTCAAATAAATAAATAAAATATATATATTTTTTAAAAATCAACTTCAGGGGCTGGAGAAATGGCTTAGAGATTAAGGTGCTTGCCTTCAAAGCCAAAGGACCTCGGTTTGATTCCCCAGTACCCATGTAACCCAGATGCACAAGGTGGTACATGCATCTGGAGTTCACTTGCAGTTGCTGGAAGCCCTGGTGCACCCATTCTTTCTCTTTCTCTCTCCTTCTTTCCCTCTCTCAAATAAATAATTTTTTAACAAAATCAACTTCAAACGGATTTAAAAACTCAACATAAGACCCAAAACTCTTAATTGTCTGCAAGTAAACAGAGGGAGAATTCTCCATGACTTAGGAATGGGGAAAGACTTCCCGAACAATTTCCCAGTAGCCCTGGAAACATAACAATCACTCAATCAGTGGGATCTCATGAAGTGGGAAATAGGAAGGAAAGACAGCTGAGATCAGCTAAGGAGCTACTGAAAGGGATACAGGCAGGGACTGCGTGAGCAACTCCAATATAACTCCAGGCTTCCTGCACTCCCCCATCCCCCAAACCTCAGAACCATGGACCTCTGGCATTCAGCCCCAGGTGGCAGGGCATCAATCACAGCTGATCAGAACTCCAGATCCACAGCATAACATGGAGGGATTGAGGTGGGTACTCAGCATTGGTGAGATTGGAATCTACCCCAAAAGGTAATGAGGCCAATTGACAAAACAAACAAACCAACAAACAAAAAACAGATATATAGGCCTACATTGGAATTGGAAGTGCTAATCTCTCTTTCATGTCAGTTCAGGTTATGTATTACATATTCTTGGTTGCCTTTACCATTTTCAATTAAGCTGTATTTGGGGGATTGAATATTATTGCATTTGATGCTTTCAGATTTGTAGGGCCTTTGTCTTTTGCTTCTGTCATTATTGGGGGCAGGGTCTGATTCAGATCCAGGCTGACCTGGAACCCAACTCAGAACAGAAATCTCTACCTCCCAGCTGACAGGATTAAAGATGCAGAGCAACACAAACCCTTAGAGATTTTGAATTTCTAAGACTATCTGGTTGTTTTAATCCCCACACTTGCATACCCTGTGCTGGTTTTTATTGAATGTGTATATTGCTCGGTTGAGGTTTAGAATTTGCCAGTAAACTATTCCACAAATTCACTAGAATACTTGATTAATAGGCAAACTCAACACCTAGGATTACTTCTGCAGTTGGACTGGGGTACAAGAGCTAAACTTGGCACCTTAAACCAATATCATGAAAGTATACAAAGTTGGATTGCCACATCTAAGAACATTGCAGATAAGCAGAAATCCAAGCATCAAATCAATTCAGGAAGCAAAAGTTGCTACATTATAATACAAAAAAACACAAAGAATCAAGACAATACAATCCCACCAGAAGTTATAAATCCATCAAAAATACCCCCCATTGAGACTTTTTTAGATGAAAAGCCTGACAAAGACTTTTAAAAAGGGGGGGATTTTATCTATACTCAAAGAAATCAAAGGCATCAAAGAAGAAAACAAAGGAATTAAAGAAGAAAACAGGCCAGGTGTGGTGGCTCATGCTTTTAATCTCGGCACTCAGAAGGCAGGGGTAGGAGAATCACTGTGAGTTTGAGGCTACCCTGAGACTACATACTGAATTCCAGGTCAGCCTGGGCTAGAGCTAGACCCTAACGTGAACCCCTGCCCCCCCCAAAAAAAAGAAGAAAAGAAACTCCTCAAAGAAAACCAGCTTAATGAAATAAGGAGGTCATTACAAGGAATGAGTAAAGAAATAGAAATACTGAAGAAAAAACAGGCTGAAGTTCTAGCTATGAAGAATGCAGTCAGTCAAATAAAAAACTCTGTGGAAAATCTCACCAGTAGAATGGATGAAGGAGAGAACAGAATATCTAAACTAGAAGACCAGGTGGCAGACTTAATATAGTCCAACAAAGAGAAAGACAAGGTAATAGGAAGGTCTGAATGGGAATTTCAAGATATTCAGAACAGTACAAAAAGATCAAACATAAAAACACAAGGTAGAGTAGAAGGAGAATTTCAGTCCAGAGGCTTAGTAGGAGTTTCCAAGAAAATCATAGAAGAAATTTTTCTCCAATTGGGAAAGAACTGCCAATGCAGATACAAGAAGCTTGTAGAACACCAAATAGAAAAAAACCTGGAAAGAACCTCTCCTTGCCATGTTATAATTAAAATACTAAATGCACAAACCAAAGAAAATATATTGAAAGCAGTTAGAGAGAAAAAGCAAGTCACCTACAAAGGCAATCCCATCAGAATAACAGCATATTACTCAACACAAATTTTAAAAGCCAGAAGGGCTTGGAATGATGTATTCCAAGTTCTGAAAGATAACAACTGTCAACAAAGATTACTTTATCCTGCAAAGCTATCTATCCAAATTAATGGAGAAATAAGGACATTCCACAACAAAAACAGGCTAAAGGAATTTATGACAACTAAACCAGCTCTACAGAAAATACTTGAATGAATTCTTCATGTGGAAGAAAAGCCAAAACACACAAAGGAGGAAACAAGAAAAAATAAACCACACTCAAATAACAGTTAAAACAAGAGAGTAAAGAGAAATTGGGCAGCACTACAAAACAAGAAGAATGGAGAGAATAAATACATACCTTTCAATAATAAGTCTTTTTAAATGTTTATTTATTCATTTGAGAGAGAGGGAGGTAGAGAGGGAGAGAGAGAAAGAGAGAGAATGGATGCAAGCGAACTCCAGATGCATGCACCCCCTTGTGCATCTGGCTCACATGGGTCCAGACGAATCAAACCAGCATCCTTTGGCTTTTCAAGCAAACACCTTAACCACTAAGATATCTCTCCAGCATTCAATAATAACTTTTAATATCAATGGCCTCATTACCCTAACCAAAAGACACAGACTTGGAGAATGGATTAAAAAGCAGGATCCTGCCATTAGTTGCCTCCAGGAAACTCAACTCTCAATAAGATAGACACTGCCTTAGGATGAAAGGATGGAAAACAGTATTTCAAGCAAATGGGTCTAGGAAATAAGCAGAGGCTACTATACTAATATCTGATAGGATAGACTTCAAACCAACATTAGTGAGGAAAGATAAAGAAGGTTGCTTTAAACTGATTAAAGGAACACTCCAACATGAGAACATTACAATCATAAATGTATATGCACCTAACATGGGGGCTCCCAATTTCATCAAGAAACACTATTAGACTTAAGGTCACAGATAACACAAAACACAATTGTTGTGGGTGGCTTCAATACCCCACTCTCATTAATTGACAGATCATCCTGGCAAAAAATAAACAGAAAGACATCTGGATTAAATGATGTCATGGAACAAATGGACATCACAGATATCAACCGAACATTCCATCCAAATGCTACAGAATATGCATTTTTCTCAGCAGCCCATGGAACATTCTCAGAAATAGACCATATATTAGGACACAAAGCAAATCTTAACAAATATAGGAAACTTGAAATAATCCCTTGTACTGTATCTGACCACAATGGGATTACAAGCAACAAGAAAAACTATAGATCATACACAAATTCACAGAGACTAACCAGTACACTATTGAATGATGGATGGGTCAATGAAGAAATAAAAAAGGAAATCAATAAATCCATAGAATCAAAGGATGATGAGAATACACAATACCAAAACCTTTGGACACAATGAAGGCAGTCCTAAGAGGGAAATTTATAGCTCAAAGTACCCTATATTATGAAATTAGAGAGTTCAAAAGTAAGCAATTTAATGCTTCACCATAAGGCCTTGGAAAAATAAGAAAAAGGCAAACCAAAAATTAGTAGATGGGAAGAAACAAAAAGATTAGGGCACAAATTAATGAAATAGAAACCAAACAAAAGATCCAAAGAATCAATGAAACAAAGAATTGGTTCTTAGAAAGGAAAAACAGGATTGATAAAC
Organism: Dipus sagitta; assembly: GCA_036346955.1. Lineage (NCBI taxonomy): Eukaryota > Metazoa > Chordata > Mammalia > Rodentia > Dipodidae > Dipus > Dipus sagitta. Next base: position 84,418,928 of record CM070770.1, on the reverse strand, counting down.
CCTTAGCAAATCTGAACAGAAGAAAGAGAAAAACAAAAACAACAACAAAAAAGACAAAATTAGGGATAAAAATGCACCTTTACAACAGATTCAAAGAAATTCAGAAAATCATACAGACATTCTTTAAGAATATATATGCCTCTAAATTTGAAAATCTGAAAGAAAAGGATGATTTTCTTGATTCATATGACCTACCAAAATTAAATCAGGATGAGATAAACCATTTAAATAGACCTATAACAAGTATGGAGATCCACGCAGTTATGAAAAGTCTCCCAACTAAAAAAAGGCCAGGCCCAGTTGGATTTGGATTCACCAGTGAGTTTTACCAGACCTTCATGGAAGAACTAACACTACTACTTCTCAAACTTTTCCATAAAATAGAAAATAAAGTAATTCTACCAAACCCCTTCTACAGAACCAGCATCACCCTGATAACAAAACCAAACAAAGACAGAACAAAAAAAGAAAATTACAGACCAATCTCCATCATGAACAAAGATGCAAAAATTTGGAACAAAATACTGGCAGACAAAATGCAAGAATATATCAGAAAGATAATGCACCCCAACTAAGTAGGCCTTATCTCAGAGATGCAGGGATGGTTCAACATATGCAAAATGATAAATGAAATGGATTGAAGGAAAAAAATCACATGATCATCTCAACAGATGAAGAAAAGGCATTTGACAACATCCCTCATGGTAAAAGTATTACAGAAACTGGGAATAGAAGGAACATATCTCAACATTACAAAAGGTATTTATGACAAACCTATAGCCAACATAATACTACATGGGGAAAAACTTGAAGCCTTTCCATTAAATTATGTGTCCATTGTCCCCAATTTTATTTAATATAGTACTGAAAGTCCTAACTATAGCAACAAGGCAAAAGACATTCATAAAATGGTCACAAATTGGAAAGGAAGAGATCAAATTATCATTATTTTCAGATAATATGATTCCATATATAAAGGACCCTCAGGACTCTACCAAAAAAACTGTTAGAACTGATAAACACTTTTAGCAATGAAGCAGGAAACAAAATAAATGTACAGAAACCAGTAGCTTTCTTATACACTAACAACAAATATACGGCGGATGAAACCAAGGAATCTCTCCCATTCACAATTGCCTCAAAAAGAAAATAAATAAATAAATAAAGTACCCTGGAATAAACTTAACCAAGGAACTGAGGTATCTCTACAATGAGAACTTTAAAACAATCAAGCAATAATATTTTTTTTTTTTTTTTTTTTTTTTGGTTTTTCGAGGTAGGGTTTCACTCTAGCCCAGGCTGACCTGGAATTCACTACGGAGTCTCAGGGTGGCCTTGAACTCATGGTGATCCTCCTACCTCTGCCTCCCGAGTGCTGGGATTAAAGGCGTGCGCCACCACACCCGGCTTCAAGCAATAATTTGCAGAAGTCACAGGAAATGGAAAAACATCCCATGTTCTTGGATTGGAAGAATCAATATTGTGAAAATATCAATCTTACCAAAAGCAATCTACACATTTAATGCAATCCCCATTAAAATTCTAATGACATTCTTCACAGAAATAGAAAAAACAATCCTAAATTTATTTGGGAAGCATAAAAACTCTCAAATAGCAAAAACAATTTTGAGCAAGAAAAATAAGGCTGGTGGTATTACCATACCTGATGTTAAGCTACATTACAAAGCCATAGTAACAAAAACAGCATGGTATTGGCACAAAGACAAACATGTAGATCATTGGAACAGAATAGAGGATGCAGATGTTAATCCAGCCAGCTATGGCCATCTGATTTTTGACAAAATAGACTCCAGGTCAAGATAGCATCTGCCTAACCAAACCACACCTCCCGTGGAAGGAAAGGCAAGACATTAAGGGTTTATTGGTCATTCTAGCAGACAGCAGACTCTAATAGACCTCCAGTGGGAGGGCTCAGAGGGGCAAAATAGAGAAGTGGCTGATTCTCACACACTCGGGTAGCCCACCAGTCCCCCAATCCCCTCAAGCAGCCGTCCTAGTCATAGTCCCAGCCGCAGCTTTCTCCTGCACTAACTGCAGGCAAGGGGACACAGGTCAGTATAGCTCCACCAACACCACCATACACAGGCAATCGCCCCACTCCCCCCACACCACCAGAATGCCACCCCTCATGATCTCACTGCTGCTCCTCCACCCCTCAAAACCACAGTCCCACTCTCACCACCCCTACACCGTGATGGGCAGACCACAGCACAAAAGGAATAACATGAAAAATCCAATAAGATTGCCCAGTCCTACAATGGATGTCTGTAATCAAAACATAGAAAAGACATTAGGATCAGAACCCCAAAATGAAGTTATAAGCTATGCAACCCTGAACAAGCAAATAGCAGAACTTACAGAAAAGCAACAAAGGGCTGATAATCATATGAATGCTTTCCATACTAGACTAGAACTAATACATAAGAAAATGGAAGGGGCCAAAACAGTTAAAGGATATGAAGGAGAGCGAAAAACAAAAACAGAAACAAAAAAAAAAAAGGACCAAACAAACCAGCTGGCTAAGTTCAATGAAGACATAAAGAAATGCAAGGATGAATTCCAAGAAGCATCAAAAAAATCAGAAAATGATGTGGAAAGGGAACTTGAGAGAGGGATGGAAACTATACATAAAAAAGTAGTAGAAAATGCAAACCTAATTGAACAAGTCCAAAACTCTATAGCAGCTCTCAAGAATAGAGTCCGCCATGTGGAAGATAGAAACTCAGAACTGGAAGACAAAACAGAAGAAACAGTTCAAGAGTTCAAAAGTTTCAATAACTTCAAAAATTTCTGTGAACAGAATGCGAGGGAATAGTGCGATGCCCTTAAACACCCTAACATTTGGATCATGGGAATACCAGAAGGGGAAGAAATTCTGACAAAAGGCATGGAGAACTTATACAACAAAATTATCAAAGAAAGCTTTCCCACTCTCTCAAAAGAAAGGCCCATCGAGATAGAAGAAGCTAACAGAACTCCAAACAGAATGGACCAAACGAGAAACTCTCCAAGACATATTATCATATCATTAAGACTCTAAACATTGACACCAAAGAGAAAATCCTAAAAGCAGCTAGGAAAAACAACACATCACATTTAAAGGTAACCCCATCAGAATCACATCAGACTTCTCAATGGAAACCCTGAAAGCCAGAAGGGCCTGGAATGGAACACTGCAAAGTCTAAGAACCTATGACTTCCAACAAAAACCACTCTACCCAGCAAAAGTATCCCTCATAATAGATGGTGAAAGAAAAACATTCCACGACAAAACTCAGCTTTACAATTATATGAACACAAAACCAAACCTACAGAGAGTATTTCAGGAAATTCTCCACAGAGAAGAAAAAAATAATCAAACACAATTGCCTACAAGAAGCAGATCAGAACAACCAAACTCAGAGTAGGCACAAAAAACTTCAACGTCCATGAAAACACCAACCCACATTTACCATCACAATATGGCAGGGATCAAATCAAACCTCACAGTCATTACCTTAAATATCAATGGCCTTAATCCACCCAGAAAGAGACACTAGCTAACAGGGTGGATCAGAATATTAGACCCCTCAATTTGTTGTCTTCAACACACCCACCTTACCACCAAAGACAGACACCTCCTCAGGGTGAAAGGGTGGAAAATAATATTCCAAGAATATGGGAATAAGAAACAAGCAGGGGTAGCTATACTAATATCAGATAAAATAGACTTCAAACCAAAAGTAATCAAAAAAATACAAAGAAGGCCACTTCCTACTTATCAATGGAACAATCCATCAAGAGGATATCACAATCATAAATCTCTATGCACCAAACACAGGGGTACCACAGTTCATAAAAGAAAACCTATTTGACAATAAAACAGAAATAACCACCAACACCACCATAGTTGGGGACTTCAATACACCATTACCAGTAATAGACAGATCATCCAAACAGAAACTCAACAGCGAAGTAAGAGAGCTCAACAAAACCATAGAATAATTAGACCTATTGGACATCTACAGAACATTCCACCCCAGATCCACAGACTACACATTATTCTCAGCAGCCCATGGAACCTTCTCTAAAATAGATCATATACTGGGTCACAAAGCCTAGCAACATATATTTAGGAAGATCAACATAATTTCCTGTATAAAATTAACAACAAAAGATGAACCAAGAATCCCATTAGCTCCTGAAAACTGAACACAACACTTTTAAACAATAAATGGAGCCAGGCATGGTGGTGCATGCCTTTAATCCCAGCACTCAAGAGGCAGAGGTAGGTGAATCATCATGAGTTCTAGGCCACCCTGAGACTACATAGGAATTCCAGGTCATCCTTGGCTAGAATGAGACTCTACCTCAAAAAATAAATAAATAAATAAATAAATGGGTAGTGGATGAAATAAAAAATGAAATTGTAAAATATCTAGAAATGAATGACAATGAGAACACATTATACCAAAACTTATGGGACACCAAAAAGATGGTCCTCAGGGAAAAATACATAGCAATAAATGACTTCATAACAAAGACAGAAAGATCCCAAATCAATAAGCTAACCATCCACCTAAAGGCACTGGAAAAGCAAGAAGAATCCAACTCCAAAATCTCCAGATGGAAAGAAGTAATTAAGATCAGTGCATAACTCTATGAATTGGAAACTAAGAAAACAATTAAGAAAATTGATGAAACACAGATCAGGTTCTTAAAAAATAAACAAGATTGACAAACCCCTGGGCAATTTGATCAAGTGAAAAAAAAAAAGAGACACTTCAAATGAACAAAATTAGAAATGAAAAAGGAGAGATCACAAGAGACATAAGTGAAATTGGGAGAATCATCAGGACTTATTTCAAAAACCTCTACTCCACAATACTGTATAATATGGAGGAAATGGGTGAATTCCCAGATGCAAACCACCTACCAAAGCTAAACTCAGAGCAGATTAATCTCCTAAATAAACCTGTCACACCCATTGAGATTGAAAAAAGTAATCAAAAATATCCCCCAAAAGAAGAGTCCAGGACCAGATGGCTTCTCAGCTGAATTCTATCGAACCTTCATAGAAGAACTGAAACCAATTTTTCTCAAACTGTGCACACAATCAGAGAACAGGGAAAGCTCCCCAACTCCTTCTACAAAGCTAGTATCACCCTAATACCAAAACCAGGAAGAGATACTACAAGAAAAGAAAAGTACAGGCCTATTTCCTTGATGAACTTAGACACAAAGATCCTAAACAAAATCCTTGCAAACCAAATCCCACAAGACATCAAAAGCATTATCCAACTTGATCAAGTAGGCTTCAACCTAGGAACACATAGGTGGTTCAACATATGGAAATCTGTCAATGTAATACACCACATAAATAAGCTTAAACACAAAAAACACATTATCATTTCAATAGATGCAGAAAAGGCCTTTGACAAAATACAAAATCATTTCATGCTCAAATCATTGGAGAGAATTGGTATGGTTGGTTTATATCTCAACATAATAAAGACAATATATATAGCTCCTAAATCCCAAATAATACTTAATGGACAGAGACTGAAGGAATTCCCATGGAAATCAGGAATAAGACAGGGGTGTCCATTCTCACCTCTGCTCTACAATATAGTACTGGAAGTCCTAGCTCAAGCAATAAGATAGATGAAAGAAATAAAAGAGATACAATTTGGAGAAGAAGTTAAGTTAGCTCTACTTGCAGATGACATGATTCTATACATAAGAGACCCAGGAGTCTCCATCTCAAAACTCTTAAAGGTGATTAACTCCTTAAGCAAAGTAGCAGGATACAAAATCAATGCACAAAAGTCAGTAACCTTTCTATATGCAAATGACAAAGATACAGAGAAAGGAATAAGTGACACTTTCCATTTTCAATAGCAACAAAAAAATAAAATGCCTTGGAATAACATTAACCAAGGAAATGAAAGATCTATACAATGAAAACATAAAAACACTCAAAAATGAAATTGAGGAGGACTTGAGAAAATGGAAAGATCTCCTATGTTACTGGATAGGCAGAATGAACATTGTGAAAATGGCAATCCTACCAAAGGCAATATACAAACTTAATGCTCTACCAATCAAAATTCCAACATTGTTCTTCACAGAGATAGAAAAAATGAACTCAAAATTCATATGGAAAGGCAGAAGGCCTCAGATATCCGATCATATCCTCAGCAAAAGAAACACCTCTGGAGGTATCACCATACCTGATCTAAAGCTATATTACAGAGCCATAGTAATAAAAAACAGCATGGCACTGGCATAAAAACAGTAGTATGGACCAATGGAACAGAATTGAGGACCCGGACTTTGGGTCAATAAACTACAGCTACTGGATATTTGACAAAGGCCCTAAGAACATATCCTGGAAAAAGACAGCAACTTCAACCAATGGTACTAGACAAACTGGAAAACCATATGCAAAAAATTGAAACTTGATCCACACATCTCACCAAGCAGAATAATCCAGTCCAAATGGATCAAAGACCTCAATATAAGGCCAAAAACTTGGTTAGTACTGGAAGAAAAATATAAGAGGAACCTTCCATGATATAGGAATGGGAAACAACTTCCAGAATAAAACCCCAGTAGCACAGGATCTATGTGTCAACAGTGGGAATACATAAAGCTGAAAAGTTTCTTCACAGACAAACATACAATAAGCAAAGTCAATAGATTACCCACAAAATGGGAGAAAATATTTGCCAGTTATACAACTGACAGAAGCCTAATCTCTAGAATCTACAAAGGAACTCAAAGACCTAAACAACAAAAAGTCAAACCACCCACTCAAAAAAATGGGTCAGAGAACTGGACAGGCAGTTCTCAGAGAATGAAATACAAATGGCAAACACACACTTAAGAAAATGTTCATCATCCCTAATTATCAGGGAAATGCAAATTACAACAACTATGAGATTCCACCTTACCCCAGTAAGGACAGCAAACATTAAAAAATCAAATGAAAATAAATGCTGGCAAGGATGTGGAAAAATAGGAACCCTCATCCACTGTTGGTGGGAATGTAAGATGGTACAACCACTTTGGAAAGCAATATGGAGACTCCTAAAAAAGTTGACTATATAGTTACCAACAGACCCAGTGATTCCCTTACTGGGCATGTATCCTAAGATCTTCATGCCTTAGTTCAGAGAGATTTGCTCAACCATGTTTATAGCTGCTCAATTCATAATGGCTAAGAGCTGGAATCAACCCAGATGTCCAACATTAGACAAATGGATGACTAAGATGTACTATATCTACACAATGGAATTCTACACAGCAGTAAGGAAAAGTGACACAATGATATTTGAAGAAAAATGGTTGAACCTGGAACATATCATTCTCAGTGAACTCACCAAATCACAGAAAGATAATTGCCACATAGTCTCACTCATCTACAGCTCCTAACCTGAATCTACCCAAGATGCTAACATACCCAACAAGCATCTCAAGGACCAGTGGGGAGGGAACGGAGGGGAGGGTGAGTGTGGGATAGGGGACACGAAACTGGACCCAAATGGAAATGGCACCATAAAATTCTACATCCTAAAAGATAGACTAAATGGTTGAACCTTCACCAGGCCCTTAGGGGAACACCTGAATCACAAGGCCCTGGAGAGGGTATGATGAAGAGTGACATTAATCTTTTCCTGTTTCTTTCCCAGTCTCTCTTCTCTCTCTCTCTCTCTCTCTCTCTCTCTCTCTCTCTCTCTTCTTCTTATCTTCTCCCTCTCTTTTTTATATTACTTATCTTTTCATCTTGGGCACTGACCTGTAACTCCCAGTACCAGCATGTGGCTATCATTCACAATGAGCTCTTGATCAGAGAGACCTACAAGATTTCCCAAAAGAAGACAGATTTCTGTCAGAGTACTTGGTGACCCACCAAAGTTAGTGGTAAGTCCCTACTGCTGAGACACCATATGCTGTTGGCATGTAACATGGAGTGACATGGCTGGAAGCTGGAAGAGATTTAGTCCCCAGACAGTTAGCTCATCCAGTGCCAGAAGGTGCTACATGAGCAACTGGAGTAAAATGACCAATCTTTGTCCAAGCAACTCATGGTCTAAGATACTCACCAGCAAACAACCTGATGTGATGCTCACACAAATGCAATAGTAGCACACAGCCATGGTGGGAAACCAACTGCTCTTGATTTGGCTAACTGATCTGACATAACCCAGGCCCAGAAAGGCAAACTTCTCATGTTCTCTCTATACATGTATCCTAGCTACAAATGTATAGACTAGTGTGTGAGGGAACCAGAAATCGGTAGCAGAGGCCTGTAAGCTAGAAAAAGGCTATAAGGGAGGGAGGAAAGGGAAGGTCTTAAGGGGATGGTATTATATATATATATATATTAGTAGAAGAATGGATTATAGGGAGGGGAAGGCCTAAGCGAGGCCAGGGGAAGAGATTGTGTAAAAGAAGGATGGGAGATAGAGTCAATCAAAATTCTAGATATTCTGAATAAGACATATGAAAACCTACTTTTTTGAATAATGGAACATCCAAAAGCCATAGATTATTACTAGAAAATTTTTGGTGCCAGGGATGGGATACCTTCCAGTGAGTTGTTAGCCAGGGAGGTCCCTGTTGCCTCCAAAACATTACAGGATATTGCCAAAGCCCTTGGTTTCCCTTGGGAAACAGATGGTAAGACCCTATTGCTGAAGACTTCACATGCCTGGGCAGCGAGGTCACTGAGAAATCAAGCTGGTGCTCAGCAGAAAACCTTCTCCCTGTAGACCAGCTGACTGAAAGCTGGAAAAAGCTTCACTTCATGCAGCACTATAGGAGACAGAAATCATCAGCGGTGAAAACAGTGGACACTTGAAGCCTCAAGTTTGGCCAGACAGGCCAAATGACTGAATGAGTGCAAAAGTGACATGTCTGCTTTGGGGGAAAGCAGTTGATCTCTAATTGGACTGAAGGCCTGCTCTATGGGAGGAAATACATGCCTGGTAGTGAGAACCTAATCAAGAGCCTATAGAAAGGGAGGTCATGTGCATTAGGGGTATAAAGCCTGCTCTTGTCTGGTTAAATGCATATATTATTCTCACAAAACTGCCCTGAAAGCACTACACATAATGTCCATATTCATGTATTAAAGCTACTCTCAAGTTTGGTTAGAGAAGCTTCTCTTTTCAGATGGTGTTTATTACTGGGATGACCCAAAAGGGAATATAGTGCTGAGAAGAAGGGATGGAGGAGTGTCCAGCACTGAAACATCTCTATCACAGCCTCAAAGGCTCAGGTTCCATTGCAAAAGAGGTGGCAAAAAGAATGTAAGAGCCAAAGGAAGGGTACCACTCCTTACAATGCAACTGTCCAGACAGAAATTGGCCTCAATATCCATGACTTGCAGTGCCAACCAATACCTTCACAAGACCCTCATAACAGGAGAAAAAGATGATGTCATCAAAATAAAATAGAGACTAACAGAGAGAAGGAGGGTATATGAAGGGGAGTGGAATTGTGAAGGGGAAAGTGGTGGAGGAGGAAAATATTATAGTTTATTATCTTTAAGTATAGAAGCTGTTAATAAAATTAAAAAAATTCAAATATAAAAAAATCAAACAATCCACTCAAAAGAATGGGGCAGAGAACTCAATAGGGAATCTCAATGGGAAAAATAAAAATGGCTAATACTCACTTAAGAATATGTTCAACATCCTTAACCATCATGGAAATGTAAATTAAAACATCTATGAGATTCCACCTTACTCCAGTCAGGATGGCAATCATTAAACTATCAAATGACAATAAAAGTTGGTAAGGATGTGAGGACAGAAGAACCCTTAGTTACTGCTGATGGAGTGTAAACTTGTACAACCACTATGGAAATCAATATCGAGTCTTGTGAAAAAGATGAAAAATGGTATTCTCAACTGACCCAGCTATTCCTCTCTTGGACATCTATCCTCAAGGCTCCACTCTTCACTGCAGACATAGTTGCTCAACCATATTTATAGCTGTTCCATTCACAATAGCTAAGAACTGGAATCAACCCAGATGACCATTGTTTGATCATTGGATAATGAAGATGTAGTACATTTACACAATGGAATTCTACTCAGAGGTAAGGAACAATGATACAATGAATTTTTTAGGAAAATGGACGGACTTGGAACAAGAAAAGTCATACAAGGAGAGAAAGACAAATGCCATATGTTATCCCTTGTCTGTGGTTCCTAACATGGAACAGTTTGAGTTGCAAACATACCTGGCCGGTAACTTTAGGGACAGATAACAGTGACAAAAGTGTTTGGAGGAAAGGGAATGGGAGGGTGGGAGGAGATACACTCAAAACTAAATCTAAAATGAATTGGTACCATAGAAACCTTTCTACTGGATACCAGACTAAAAGACATAACGCTTAGCAGGAGTATGCAGGGATTGTCTGGCAAGAGGGCCCTAGAGAGAGCAGGATGAAGCCTAACCCTAAAACATTTGGCTCTGGCTTGTAACTCCCAGTACGAGAAATTGGTATAATCTACATTGAGCTGTTTGTTGGAGAAACCTTCGAGGTTCCCAAAATGAAACAAGCTTCTGTCAAAGAACTTTATTACCTACTTGAGGTAAAAGGTAAGACTCTATTGCTGAAGACACCATATGCTGCTAATGCAGAACATCAAAGAACCAGCTGGAGTCTGGAAGGAAGCCAGTTCCCATATGGTCTGCCCATATAGTGCTATAAAGCACTACATGAGCTGCTGGGAGAAAATCACTAACAGGGGTCACTGCTATATGAAAGCAACTAGCCTGACAACATGTACATACCTATTCAATAGTGGAAACCAGCCTAGGTGGGTAACCAATAGCTCTCTGATTATATAGGAATTCCACTCTGAAAAGGAACCCATAACTAGAACTGGAAACACAGTCAGAATCCTATGGGGACCAAGATCATGTACTCCAACAAGAAGTTCCCACTAGTCTTTGGCTAAAAGAGAGTCCACACCCATCAAAATCACTCAGTTAACTATGCTTATCCCATTTAACCTATGCTGACCTTATTCTCCAATGGAGAATCTGTTTTTCTGTTTCAAATGGCAGTGAGAACCAAGGAGATAAACCATGTCTTGCACATCAGCCAGGCCCAGGTGAAACCACAGAGTAAATTGCAAGATGAACAAGAATGCTGTTTCAGTGGCCAGCCTGATAACCAGTGCCAGGGTGATAGAAATAGACACTGAGGACACTCAAAACCTACCAAAACAGAAATCCAGAAGCTTCTGAGAGCACAACACTAAAGTAGACTTAAAATATACTCACCACAGCTCAGGGAATTTTGTGGAAGAGAGGGAAGAAAAATTTTATGAGTCACAGAGTGGAAGGGACTGTCCAGAGGCACTGACCCCCTACAATGACAGACTGCTGCTCTCACATCTCATAACCTCCAACCCTACTGGGAATGCCAGCAATCCCATTGAGAAGGGCCCTCATCAAAATGGTGGAAGGGAGGAGGGAAATGATGGTACCAATGCATTATCTATAGAGAGTTTCTACTTAATAAAAAACATGTAAATGGGCATACTATTTACAATTGACTTTTATTTAAATAAGGAGATTATGAGACAATTTGATTTTCATATTGCAAAAAAAACATGTGTTCAAGAATAAATAAAGCAAGGAAAGATATTAAACAACTGGAAAAAATTATATTAGGTTTGGCTGCTGTTATTTTTATTTATACTTAGTGTTTCAATGGATCCAGTCCTAAAACCTGTACTTTTATCCACCACAGTACTACTACCCATTGTCTATAAAAATAAAATGTTTAAACATGCTCTTCTCTTTCCCTCAAAGTTCAGAGACTTAAGTTAGAAAATACACATGCAAATGTCTTGAAAATAAAAATTACCATGCAAACATTACTATTTTAGAAATAGAGACCCTTCAGCTGGAGGGATGGCTTAGCAGTTAAGGTGCTTGCCTGTCAAGCCCCAGGTTAGATTCCCCAGCACCCACATTAGCCAGATACACAAGGTGGCACATGCGTCTGGAGTTCATTTGCACTGGCCGGAGGCCCTAGCATGCCCATTCTCTTTCTCTCTCTCTCTCTCTCTCTCTCTCTCTCTCTCTCTCCCTTCTTCCCTCCCTCTTTCTCTCTCTCAAATAAATAAATAAAAATATTTAAAAAATAGTGACCCTTGACAGAGTGAACAAACAAAAATACACTTACATTTAAAGACATCAAACTGAAAAGCATTCTCCTAGAATGACATTCAATCCCCTGGGGGAATTTTTCACATTACACATCCCCTACCTGAGACTCACTGTGAAAGTGAACACTTTTCACAATGATGATGAGCATAAGTTGTGTTCAAAGTGGAAAAAAGTTTAAAAGTAAAGTTTTTTATATTAGTGAGATGTCAAACATACTCACATGAAGATAGTAATATGAAAATGTTAAAAATAATAAGAGAAACAATTTATTTTTATCATTTTACCTTTCTTAAAATACAAGCAATTATTTTTATACGAGTAATGGTTGCAAACAAAGCCAACACAGCTGACAATTCAATAGTATCTGTAACACTACCCAGTGGAAGTGGAAAATAAGCAAGAAGAAAGGGGAATATGCTTCATAAAAAGGTACTAATAAATTCAGATCTTCAAATTTTCTAAAGTTCCCTTCTTATTTTAATGTCTGTTGGTGGATATCAAATTACTTTTGTCTCTCATTAATAAATGCATATGAAAATTGAATTGATATCCTAAATTCCAAGTAACTGGCTTTTAACAAATTATTTCCTGATATTTTCCATTAACAAATATTAGTTGCACACAAATTATGTTTGGACTACTCTTGACCCAGGGTTACCTTCAGAGCCGTGAAGAACACAAAATTGCCTTTCTCTGTGGAATTTATCAGATGATCTACTGTGAGTAGGGAGCAAACAGATAATAAGCAAAGAAGTAAAACACACTCTATGTCAGTGGATGACATAGGGCTATGGTAAGAAACAACAAAACAAGAATGGTAGAAGATACAAATAGACAACATGGGACAAAAGAGAAACAGAGAAAAGGAAATGAAGAGGGCTGGTTGGTGGCTGTAACTCCAATGGCCCAACAGCTTCACTGGAATGCTGGCATCTGAACTAAGACTGCAAGGTGAAGAACCCAATCATAACTCTGCTTCCATTTGAGTTAGCCATTTTCTATTAAATGTTATCATTTGAAATGACTCAATAGCTGAATGTAAAATGATAGTGTGTTCTTACAAGTCATTTTGATCCAGTGACCAAGCCAAAAACAATACATTTTAATTACTGATAACTGTCTGTATGTTTATTTAATTCCTTTATATCACAAATATATTCATTTTATAAAACTCTCCAAATGCATTCTGAATGTAGATTTTATTTTTAGCTTTAAATGAGCCTATATTTCATTATGGCTAAAATTTTAAGACATAAAATGAGTGCTGAAACAGAATTTTAATCATATAGATGAATCACAACATGCATCTTTAGCTAGGCATGTATTATGGATAAGTCTAGTTTTCTACAGAGAATAATCACATGTTCTAATTACCATTTTGGTTTTACATATAATTAATAATATTCTGTCTTAATGGGACACACTGAATCTTCAGACAGTTGCAAGCTTTAACTATGCATTCTGCCAAATCCAACTGTCAGCTGCACTGCCAAACACAAAGGAACCTTGTAGTGCTTTAGCTTGAAACAACATGTATATCTTTATACATGATGCAATGGGAAAATTAATTTTTTCCCTTCAAATGTTTTCCCACACTAATCTTACATTGCTTGATCATTTATCCGCAATTATACATATCAGCCAAAGAGCTTATGAACAATAAAAACATACATAAATGTAAATGTGATCCAAGATCCAAGGAAGAGAAAATGATTGTTACCCAGACAGGACTTACTGATTGTAAACTTTCATTTTCTCGTAAACAAGCTGTATGAAGCTCTGATTTCAAGGTGGCAATGTGGTTTCGGTGTGATGTCATTTCTCCCTCTAATGTAGCAATTCTGGCGCTTGCAAGCTGGTAGACATCCATGAAACTTTTAATCATAGCCTTAAGAAATAAAAATCATGTCACATACAATTTTAAAAAAGTTGACCCAAAGTAGAGTTTCAATATTTGAAATCAAAATCATTAAAATTTTAAAATAAACAACTTCTCTTACTGGAAAATAATAAAGCTAAATGTCACATTTTGTATTGAAAACAGTCACTAAGGAAGTTGGGGAAAAAATAATTGAGTCTTTACTCCAAAGAATTTGTTTAAATAAGATGTACTTTTGATCTATTGTGTTTAAAATTTAGAATGCAGGTTTTAAAGATGGCACACATATTTCCTTAAATAACATTAAATTCAAGTTGTAATCTGACCTAAATTTCAATCTTAAGAGCACCACACATGGCTATATGAATATGATATTTCAAAACAATCTGAGTTAGTAAAACTTTCAATTCACCTAAAAAATGTTTTGAAACAAATTAACTAAAAGTAATCCTGTGACATTTCAGGGTAAACAATGTGATTTCCATGTTGAAAGAATAGTATAACTATGTTCACTCATATAGAACAACAATGTCCTCATAATACACCATGTAAAATAGAGTACGTAATATGAGTTCTGGCTAATGTGTCATCTCCTCTAAATAGTATGATATTTGGGAATTGGTGAACCCTGCCTGTATCACACTGTAACGATACTGTATAGTTCTTTCCTTCAAAGGTAACCTTCAGTGAATTTTAAACACAGATTCTATTATACCTTTTTCAAATAGTCCTTCAAAAATTTTTAAAAGTACCAAAACTAATTCAACTATTTCAAAGATACTTCCAAAAATAATTTTATATTAGTTACAAGAAAAATGTTCCTACTATAGTCATAACCTTATACAATGGGAGATAATTTGAGAATTTGCAAATTACCTACCAATTGAATGTGTGGGTGGAAAAAGCTTTGTGAATCTATATATTTATTTGAGCAATTCTAAAAGCATGTGAAAAATAATCAACAAGCAAGAAATGGGGTGTACAATGTGTAAGAAACTGAAGTTGGTTACTTACTAAGAAAATTCAGAGTTTGTTACCTAATAAACTCCCATTTGCCCTCAAAAATCCAGCTTGGACACTATCTCTTTCAAGAACACTCTTTAGAGTCCCCCAAAAAGGTAGTTACATCCTACCCAGGTTCTCTGTGGGCCCCTCATGCCTTCTTTTACTGCTGAGTTTATTGCATTAGCAGAAATTTATTAGTTAACATGTTTAACTTCTTTACCAGACTGAGCAGCTATGTAAGGCCAGATACTGTGTCTACAGATCTCAGTATCTTTAGGGATGATAGTAGCCTCCAGTGAGTATTCATTTCAGTGAATGACTGAATTCACTGAATTCATTTCAGTGAATGACTGTTTTGAGAAATGACTGAATGCATGAAATATTAGAATAGACAAAAACTGTGAGGTACAGATTAGCATAAATTAACTTAAAGGATAAAGATACTTGAAAAAAATAACATTCTAACACTAAAATTAGTAAATTATGGCCCACATTTTGCTGAAGTTGAAGGAAGAAGTAAAGCATAGCTATAAGCACAAAAGGACAGAGGACATGAACGTGAATTCTACTGACCAACAGTAAACCATGGTGCAACTTCAAGTACAGGTATATCTTAAATGTCCTAACCCGCCCCACTTTGAATCATTCTGGAAACTAATGAGGCTGGAGATACAATTCAGAGGTACAGTGCTTTGCTTGGAATGAGTGAGGCTTGCATTTATCCTCAACATGGCAAAAATAAATAAATAAATAAAACATCAAAAGCTATCAAATGTTTATTAGGTATTTACTTCACTCAGGAATTAAGTGAGTTTATTATCAGCTTTATTCCATTTACTTTTGTAGCATAATCACATCAAGCAGATACTAACTTGAATCCAGTTTTGCAGGGCAAAACATATGGGCTTCACCAGGCTCACATTAGCCATATGGTAGCCTGTATTCAAATCCATCCTCATAACCTTCAACTGTACTGTATCTAATATTAGCCTTATGAAAATGAAAAACTACCGAATTTTATTATAATTTTACTATTCTTTTAACCATTCTGAGAAAATATTAATTACATATTCTATGATAGGTGATTCAAGGAATTCTTGTTATATGAAACATTCTTGTTATATGAGGACCTAAAATATATAAGGACATAAAATAAACCAGTGATGCTTTAAATGTGCATAATTGCTTATTTAGTAAAAAAGGCATTATTCTTCTAGCAGTAATAGGCTACTGGATTATTTCACTATAAGTGACAATGATTTGGACTTTTGATATTTTAGGATAAAACAGTTCAACATTTTCAGTTATCCTGTTTCCTAAATTTTTAGGGAAAAAATTTCCTGAATTCTCATGTACATGTTGTTCTAAAAGGAATAAAAAACAATGGAATTCATTCTAGTCTCTTCTTTAAAATAAAAAAAAAATGTTTGTGATACAGCTTTCCTAGCATGTTTGAGGTCCTGGGTTTGATCCCCAGTACTGGAAGAAAAATAAGTAAAATATTTTTAAATTTGTTTATTTTTTATTTATTTATTTGAGAGCAACAGACACAGAGAGAAAGAGGCAGATAGAGAAAGAGAGAGAGAGAGAATGGGCATGCCAGGGCCTCCAACCACTGCAAACGAACTCCAGACGCGTGCGTCCTCTTGTGCATCTGGCTAATGTGGGTCCTGAGGAATCGAGCCTCAAACCAAGTCCTTAGGCTTCACAGGCAAGCACTTAACCGCTAAGCCATCTCTCCAGCCCAGTAAAATATTTCTGAGACATAACAAGAGCAGTTTTATATGATCAACAGAACCAAATGATAATTATTTTGGTTCCTTCCTGATTTGACCTTTAATTCTAAGTTATAATATTCAGTTTCTTTAATACAAACCACATATTAGTCCCTTATAACATTAAAAAGAATATTCCCAATTTTTCCTTCATATTAAAATCTTACATATTTAAAATATCTTAAAGCAAGATTTCATTTGAGATATAACAGCAATTTTTACAACGTTGATTTTTTTTAAGACTGGCAAAGTACAGTGACCAAATGAGAAGCATGTTCTATGCTACTAATAATGTGCAAAATACACTGCAGTCTTCTAACACAAATGCCTTCACAACTGGAAGGTATGGAGATGTGTCATAAAATGGCAATATTTGGGAAATAAAGTATGCTAACTCTCAGCATTAAAGTCATTCAGTCGCTCAGCAGTTAAAGGTGCTTGCTTGCAAAGCCTGTGGAGCAGATTCAATTCCTCAACATCCTGGTAAAGCTAGATGCAAAGTGGAACATGGATCTGTGGTCCCAACTTGCTTACAACAATTGGAAGCACAGCCAGAAGAATCCATCGTTCATGGGTCAGCTTGCCTGACTTTCCTTTGTAGTTCATTTCTAGCAGCAAGAGACTGCCTCAAAGAAGCTGGAGCACAGGCAACACAAAGTTGTCCCCTGAGCTCTACACACACACTATGGCATCACACACATACACATAATTTTTAAAAATTTAAGTGATTCAACAATGATGTAAAGAATGCCAGTGGGGAGAAAAATATCATGGAGGAAAGGGGCTAAATTGTTAGAAAGAAAAATGACATTCTAAGGGCTAGGGAGATGGTTTAGCAGTTAATGTGCTTGCCTGTGAAGCCTAAGGGCCCAGGTTCCATTCCCCAGAATCCACATAAGCCAGATGCACAAGGTGGTGCATGCATCTGTAGTTCATTTGCAGTGACTACAGGCCCTGGTATGCCTCTTCTCTCTTCTCTCTTCTCCTCTCTTCCCTTCCCTTCCCTTCCCTTCCCTTCCCTTCCTTTCCCTTCCGTTCCCTCCCCTCCCCTCCCCTCCCTTCCCCTCCCCTCCCCTCCCCTTCTCTCTCTCTCCTCTCCCTCTAAAATTAATAAATTAATATTGTTTTAAAAAAATAAGATTATGAATTAACTGAAGAGGTGATAGAAAGATGGATTAAGCATCTAATGATTCCTACATCAATTTCCTAGTTTAACCTTTTGCTTCATATCCTGCTCCTATATTAAAATATCACATTGTTCTACATTCTACAACAGAATAAGATATTATATTCAGAATGCCCAGAATGTGAGGACTGTCTATATCATTTTTGGCCCCAGGGATTCTGACTATGCCATTCAATAAGGTCTATAGCTCAGTGGGATTCACACAGTTATCTTTGAAACAGAAAGAAAGAGTTTTTGGACAAGAAAATAAAGCCTTTATTTTAGAGATAATGTGCAGTGTCACAATTAACAGTGGTAAGATGAGAGAATTCAAATGTCATTTGAGGATGACAATACTGCTTATATAATTTGCTACAGCTACATCCATATCTTAGTGTAGCTCAGTCTAACTTTCAAATTTCAACATCAGAATAAATGCAATCATTGGGGCCCTAACATCAGAAGAAATTAATGAAAAATATCATTAAGTCTGAATACTAAAATATTAAATCTTTTGTCTACATTACTAAGTAATTGGGGAGCAAGAATCTCTGACATTTCACTTTGGGGGGGTGTGTGTAGTGTAGTTTAGTGCATGTGTGGAGGTGGTGTTTGGCTTATGCACATGTTTGTACAGATGCACATGCCCCATGAAGACAAGTGTGGAGGCCAGTGGAGAACATGGGGTGTCCTCCTCCATCACTCTTCCACATGTTTCTTGGAGGCAGAGTCTCTCACTGAATGCAGAGCTGCTATTTTCAAGTCACAGTGGCTGACCAGCAAGCCCCAGTATTCTCTGGTCTCTGTTGCCCACAGAACAGGAGTTACAATTGTACATGGCCATGCCCAGTGTTTTTATATGAGTACTAGGGATCAAACTTGGGCCATATAAGGCTCTCTCATGCCCTCATGTTTGTGTGGCAAGTACTATCTCACCAGCTGAGCCATCTTCCTAACCCTAGCATTTTACCTTAAATTATAAATTATAGTGTTCATTTCTATGTATTAAAAAGAGACTGGGTAAAATAGACATGCCATATATACTAGATATGTGAAATATAATGAATTTCCATAAAAGGTGAGAATTATTAACTTACCAAGCTTTTTAGAAATTAAATAATATTACACATAAAAAGACCTTAAGCTACACAGTGCAGTCTAACCACTATTTTATATACATACTATAAATAGATCTTTTCATAAGAAACATCTATAGTGTAATGAGTTGTTATTTGCTGTAACAAAATATCTCAATGATAATAAAATAGTATTCATGATGTCATTCCTAAGGAAAATAGTCTGACAATGATAACATGTGTTGCAGTCAGCTTTGTGTTGCTGGCAAAAAATACCCGACCAAGAACAGCTTGTGGGAGGAAAGGGTTTGTTTTGATTACAGACTCAAGACAAAGCTCCATGATGGCAGCGGAAAATGATGGCATGAGCAGAGAGGGACATCACCTCCTGGCCAATATCAGGTGGACAACAGCATCAGGTGAGTGTGCCAAACACTGGCAAAGGGAAGCTGGTTATAATACCCATAAGCCCACCCCCAATAATATACTGCCTCCCAGAGGCTTCAATTCTCAAGTTGCCTCCTGCCGAGGACCTAGCATTCAGACACATAAGTTTATGGGGAACACCTGAATCAAACTACCACAATATGGTTATAGTTATCCTGTCATATTAAATTTGTCGTCACCTATAATTAAAGAACTCACTATTATATTCATAATTAAAATAATTCTAGTGAGGTTTTCCTTTAGTGGGTTTACTCTCATTGCAATATTTTTATAAAAGTTTATTCATGTAGGGATATAGAGGTTACTGAGACTTAAAGGGCCGGCTTCTACTTGTCTACAAGCAGCAACTAAAACCCTCATCAAACTCCAGTCTAAGACCTTCAGTTTGGTGTGTTTTCTGGCCCTGTTCACAAATAGTATTTTTTTCACTAGGATATTCAGGATAGTATTCATGTCCTTGTTTTGAAGTTTTGAACTCTGCCATATGGAATTATGTGTGTATGTGTGCATATGTGTGAAAAAGCTACTAAGAATGCAATTAGTGAACAAGAATTCATGGGGGTCGATAAGGAATAGAAAGTAGAAGGTACTTGAAATAAAATTTTAGGGAAACACAAAAACAAGGCATAAAAAGGAGTGAGACCAACTACAGATGAGCTTAGTTAAGGATAAATATCTTTGAGATGTGAGAAAAATGTCTAACCTTACTTTACTTGTGGCAATGGCCCTGGAACCTTTTACTCTCAATAATTACTTTTAGTAATTTCAGTGAAATAAATACAAACAAATATGCAAGTTTTAAAAACTGGTATAATTTTGAGGATTGGGGAATAACTCAGTGGGTAAAAGTGCTTGCCACAAAAGTAAGAAGGCCCAAGAGGGCATGATTCACCAGAAGTTCAATTCCCCAGCACACATGTAAACTGCTGGGTATAGCCATACAAGCCTATAACCTAAGTCCTGTGGGGAGTAAAGAATGACGACTCATTGAAGCTTGCTGGTCAGCTAGTCTGACCAGGGGAAAAAAATGGCAGCTCTTGTTTTTGTTTTTAAAGTTTTTTTTTAATTTTGTTTTTTGGAGGTAGGGTCTCCTCTAGCCCAGGCTGACCTGGAATTCACTGTGTGGTCTCAGGGTGGGCTTGAACTCATAGTGAACCTCCTACCTCTTCCTCCTGAGTGCTGAAATTAAAGGCATGTGCCACCATGCCCAGTGAGAGACCTGTCTCAAGTAAACATATAGAAAGTAATAAACAAGGACACGAGTTCTCCTCTGGCCTTTGCCCATATGTGCACAGGGTTTATACATATGCAAACATGTGCATACACCACAAACACATGCACCCCCACACCAACACATGCTGCACACACATACTTGCAAAAAAAAAGTGTAACTTTGTGATAGAGTGATTTAAAGGCCTAATGAACAATATCCCATGACATGTGGTTCAAAGACACAATACAAATGAAAGAACATCACAATTGGTTGTATTTCCTAGGTAATAGCCATCATGTTTGTATCCTATTTAAAACAAGAGTTTTAACTGGAATGCTGACTAACAAACTCCCAACTTCCCTAAACTAACTGCTTTTTACCAAACATTTTTTTTAAACAATGGCTCAAAATACATTCTTTGGTTAGGGAATTATGCTTCTTAACCTCTTCTATGTACATAACTGAATTCTTACAGATTTGCATAATTTTCATGAAGAAAACACTCATAGCTTAGGAAACATTTCCAAACAACTATTTCATGCTTTCTCTGTAAAATCTCTGTAGTGAAATGACTCCTTGTTTTAAATAATGTCACATAACCATGAAGTGACAAAGGAAGTTTGTGTATCTTATTCTTCTTTCCACTGCTAACAGAAATAGCCACACTCAGTAATTTATAATGAGCACAGGTTTATTTGGCTGATGGTTCTGGAATTTGAGAAGCCTGGTAACTGAAACTGAGGTACTACAACCCTACAAAAAAAAAAAAAAGAATAAAATTTGTGGAACTCATCCTTTAATCAAGAGCCACAATAACTCACCCAGAAATCATGGACTTAATCCATCATGAAGGGTTGTTCTAATGAACTCACCACCCCCTAAAGCTGCCACCTCTTAATACTATCATAGTGGCAGTTAAACTTAAGTATGAGCTCAAACCACAAGAGGTACAATTGAATTCTAAAAATATTATCTGGGTAGAATGCTTCTGATAGCCACTCGCAATCAAAGAAAAGTCCTCCAGATGTGAAACCCTTTCTTTTTATCAAAGAAAATTATATAGTCCACACTCAGGTTTAATAGTACGAGAAAGCACTTGGCCACATGAAAACAGTGAACATAACATAGATTCCCAAGGCTTCCCCAAGACACATCATAACTACAATAAAGACCATGAAGAAGCTTTCTCTATAGATTCACTTAACTACAAAAAAGTACAGAACAATTCATGTTGAAATTCAAAGAACGTGGAAAATGAGTGATATTTTCTCTTTCAGCCCTTCTGCCTTGTTAACTCTTTTTATTCCTCTCTTAACATAATTTACAGGATACAATAGTGTCTAAACAAGTGACCAAGATATTGGGACCGATCCATAGAAAAGAATACAGATCTCATCACTTTCAAATAAAGGACCATTTATTATTTTGCATAACACTGAGATGTATATATAGTCTCCAAAGTGAGTTAAAATGTGGAGAAAATGAAGAATTTCTGTAATTTGAATATAAAAGGTCCCCCATAGCCTCGTGTGTTTGTGATAAAGCTTCATATTCAATCCCCAGCTTGTGGAGCTTTTGGGAGGTGGAGCCTTATTGGAGATGGTGTGTCACTGGGGACAGGCATTGAAGTTGTTTCTAGCCTGACAGAGTGTGCCCTAACTAGCTCACTCATGCTGCTCCCTTCTTGCTGCTGTGTGACAAAATGTGATGCCCAGTTGCATATCATGCTTTTCCTACCATGATGAAACTTCCCCTAAAAACTGTAAGCTGAACTAAACACTTCCTTTCCATATAATGCTTTTGGTTAGGAATATTGTCCCAGCAATGAGATGGTAACTGTGACAACTTTCATATAAAATTTTTATTTTTTATTCTTTATTAATACACATACTTAGTTTTGGGTAATCTTGGTACTCCTCCTCTGTCTCACCTCTCTGCCCTCCTACCCTCCTTTTACTTGCCAATCCCTAATTTTTTCTTTATTGTACTTTTTACTTACTTTTATGATATACATTTTAGAGCATTTTTTTATTTCACAGAGAACAGAGTTCCCATATAATCCAGACCCTCTATATGTAAGGCCCCCTCGACCATAAACATCTCCTACCTAGTGATTCATTTGTTACAATCAATAGACCTACATGGACACATAACATTATCACCCAAATTTCATAGGTTATGTTAGGACTCACTCATGGTGTTCATTCAGAACACTCTTGGTATGCCATCAGAACAGTCTCATTGTCCTAAAGGTCTTCCAGGTTCCACAGATTCATTCATACATCCCTCCAGTTCGTAGTAACCATTTTTTTTTTTTTTGAGGTAGGGTCTCACTCTAGCTCAGGCTGATCTGGAATTCACTATGTAGTCTCAAGGTGGCCTCAAACTCATGGTGATCCTCCTACCTCTGCCTCCCAAGTGCATGCGCCACCACGCCCAGTTTGCCATAGTTGCTTTTTATTAACTGACTTTCTGATCTTTCTCTTAAAAAATCTTTCCAAATTATATTTTTACTATTTTTGTTATGTACTATAGAGTTTATTTAACACTAATTCATGTATATAAATTACTAAGGATGTTGGCTCAAAGACAGAATCAAATCTAAAATGTGTGATAAGCTCTCCTCTATTGGACAGTGAGAATCAGTAGCAGCTATGTTTATCTTCAGAGGTTGGGTTTGTCACTTTTTATCATTCTTACCAAATACCTGATGTAAACAACTAATAAGTAGGAAAGAGGGCCTGAGAGATGACTCAGCTAGTAAGATAGCTTGCTGTTCAAGCATGATGACCACAGTTCAATCCCTTGCACCCATGTGAAAAGCTGGGCATGGATGCACATGCTTGTAATCCCTATGTGGAGGGGAATAGAAACAGGAAGATTTCTGGGGCTTCTTGGTCAGTCAGTTTAACCTAAAGACAGTGAGCTGCAGGTTTAGTGAGATGCTCTGCCTCAGCAAGTAAGGTAGAGAGCAACAGTGGGCACACAGCGCCTTCCTCTGGTTCCATATGTGTACTCATGGAGTGCACACATCTGCAAACACACACACGCATACACTGTACCCACACACAGCAACCACACATACTATACACATGCACCAAAAACAAAAAGTAGAAGATATTTATTTTGTTTATTTTATTTTTACAGTTTCAGAAGTTGTAGTGTTCTAAAAGGTCATCTGTCTCGACCACTCTGGGCCTAAGGTTAGGCAGAATATCATGGTGGCAGGAGAATGTGGCAGAGGAAAATGTTCACCTCATGATGGTCAGGAAGTAGAAAGAGACAAGCAAAGGACAAGGACAGGGAACAATCTCAGTGGCCTACACTTTATAACTAGGTCTCACTTCCTATCATATTATAAAAATAACAAGGGCTTAATCCATTGGTTAGGTTAGAGCCCACAGGGTCCACTTCCCAATAGCCCACTGGTGGACAACCTAACCATATTTAATACATGAGCCTTTGGGAGGCCATTTCCTATCCAAATCAGAATAGAGGCTAAAAAATGAATAAGGATCCTATAGTGAGAAAAACAGTATAGAGAACCTCAGAAGCTTTCAAAGCCAGAGAACAACCCACCAAAAGGCTTGCCTGGCAGTCCCAGTGTCCCTCCTGCCCAGAGGTGAAAATGTTCAACTATGTAGAACACAGAAACAGTATTCTACTCTGGGATAAGAAACTATGAACCAGAAGCACTTGTGGTATAGTGGTTAGCATAGCTATCTTCCAAAATATGAATCACAATATAGTTGCTTAAAATAATACAAACTTGTTTCCTGTTTCTGTGGATTGGGAGTCCAGCATCCGTTATCTGGATTCTCATACCACTGAAGAGTGATATAGCTGGGTCATATGGTAAGTCTATTTTTAGCTGTCTCGGGAACCTCCACACTGATTTCCATAGTGGTTGTACCATATTACATTCCTACAAACAGGATAGTAGGGTTCTTCTTTTTCTATATCCTCACCAACATTTATTGTCATTTGTTTTCATTCTGATAGGAGTGAGATGGAATATCAAAGTACTTTTAATTTGCATTTCCCTTAGGGACAAGGATGTAGAATATTTTTTAGATGTTTATATGCTGTCTGTATTTCTCCTTTTGAGAACTCTCTATTTAGTTCCTTAGCCCATTTTTTATTGGATTATTTGATTTCATATTATTTAGTTTTCTGAGTTCTTTGTATATCCTAGATATTAATCCTGTCATATGTATAGCTCATAAGGATTTTCTCCCATTCTACAGGTTGCTTCTTTGCTCTATTCACAGTGTCCTTTGCTGTAAAAAAAAATACTTTGCAATTTCATGAGGTCCCATTGGTTGATTAGTGTTTTTATGTACTGAGCAACTGGGGTTATATTGAAAAAGTCATTGCCTATGTGAATATGTAGAAGGGTTTCCCCTAATTTTTCCTATAGCAGTTTCAAAGTTTCAGGTCTGATATTAAGGTCTTTGATCCATTTGGACTTGACTATTGTGCACGGAGAGATAAGGATCTATTTTCATCCTTCTATATATAGATATCAAGTTTTCCCAGAAACATTTGTTAAAGAGGCTATCTTTTCTCCAACGTATGTTTTTGACATTTTTGCCAAAAACCAAATGCTATAGCAGCCTGTATTTACATCTGGGTCCTCTATTCTGTTCCATTGATGTATGTGTCTGCCTTTGTGCCCGTACCATGCTGTTTTTATCACTGTGGCTTTGTAATATAGCTTAAAATCAGGTACGGTGATACCACCAGCCCTATTTTTGCTGCTCAAAATTGTTTTGGATATTCAAGGTTTTTTATACTCCCAAATGAGTTTTAGGATTATTTTTTCTATTTCCACAAAGAATGCCATTGGAATTTTAATTGGGATTGCAATAAATGTGTACATTGCTTTTGGTAAGATTGGCATTTTCACAATATTGGTTCTTCCAATCCAAGAACATGGGATATCTTTCTATTTTCTAATATTTTCTGCAATATCTCACTTGAATGTTTTAAAGTTTTCATTGTAGAGACCCATCACTTTCTTGGTTAGATTTATTCCAAGGTAGTTTAGTTTTTTTAGACAATTGTGAATGGGAATGATTCCCAGTTTCATCCTCTGCACGAGTGTTGTTAGTATATAGAAAAGCTACTGATATCTGTGTATTTATTTTGTATATTGCTACATTGCAAAAATTGGTTACCAGCTCTAACAGTTTTCTGGTAGAGTCTTTAGAGTCCTTTATGTACAGATTCCTATCATCTGCAAATAATGTTAACTTCATCTTTTCTTTTCTAATTTGTATCCCATTTATGTGTGTCTCTTGTCTTATTGCTATAGCTAAGACTTCCAGTACTATATCAAATAAGAATGGGGAAAGTGGCCACCCTTGTCTTGTTCCTAATTTTAGTGAAAAAGCTTCAAGTTTTCCCCCATTTAGTATTATGTTGGCTGCAGGTTTGTCATAAATAGCCTGTATTATGTTGAGATATGTTCCTTCTATGCCCAGTTTCTGTGGGACTTTTCTCATGAAGGGATGTTGAATTTTGTCAAATGCCTTTTCTGAAACTATTGAGAAAATCATGTTATTTTTGTCCTTCAGCCCATTATGTAGTGTATTACACTTATCAATTTGTGCATGTTGAACAATCCCTGCATCCCTGGGATAAAGCCTACTTGGTCAGGGTGAATGATGTTTTTGATATATTCTTGTATTCTGTTTGCTAATATTTTGTTGAGAACTTTTGCATCTATGTTCCTCAGGGAGATTGGTCTGTAATTATCTTCTCTTTTTTTGTTCTGTCTTTGTCTGGTGTCAGTATCAGGGTGATGCTGGCTCTGTGGAAGAAGTTTGGTAGAATTCCTTCCTTTTCTTTTTTTTAATTTTTTTGTTTATTTTTATTTATTTATTTGAGAGCGATAGACAAAGAGAGAAAGAGGCAGACAGAGAGAGAGAATGGGCGCGCCAGGGCCTCCAGCCACTGCAAATGAACTCCAGACGCGTGCGCCCCCTTGTGCATCTGGCTAACGTGGGTCCTGGGGAATCGAGCCTCGAACCGGGGTCCTTACGCTTCACAGGCGAGCACTTAACCGCTAAGCCATCTCTCCAGCCCCTTCCTTTTCTATTTTATGGCAAAGTTTGAGAAATAGTGGTGTTGGTTCTTCCATGAAAGACTGGTAAAATTCACTAGTGAATCCATCTGGGCATGGACTTTTCTTAGTTGGGAGACTTTTTATAAGTTCTTGGACCTCCATACTTGTAATAGGCCTATTTAAGTAGTTAAACTCATCTTGATTTAATTTTGGTAGGTCATATAAATCAAGGAAATCATCCATTTCTTTCAGATTTTCAAATTTAGAGGCATATGTATTCTTAAAGTATGTCTTTATGATTTTCTAAATTTCTTTGGTATCTGTTTTAATGGTGTCTTTTTCATCTCTAATTTTATTAATTTTTGTTTCTTCTCTCTTTCTTCTGGTCAAATTTACTAATGGTTTATCAATGTTGTTTATCATTTCAAAGAACCAACTCTTTGTTCCATTGATTCTTTGTATTGTTTTTGTGGTTTCTATTTCATTAATTTCTGCCCTAAACTTTGTTATGTCTTCCCATCTACTGGTTTTTGGTTTGCCTTTTTCTTCTTCATGAAGATGAAGCATTAAAGTTTTTAATTGTGAACTTTCTAATTTATTAATATAGGCAATTAAAGCTATAAATTTCCCTCTTTGAACTGCCTTCATTGTGGCCCAAAGGTTTTGGTATGTTGTATTCTCATCATTATTTTATTCTATGAATTTATTGAATTCCTTGCTGATTTCTTCATTGACCCATTCTTCATTCAATAGTGTACTGTTTAGTCTCCATGAATTTGTTGAAAACACCTACTATGCCTTTGGAGTGAAATTCTTCTCCTTATACTATACCCTTAATTCTTATGTTTGATCTTTTCATAGTGTCCTGAATGTCTTGAAATTCCCATTCATACCTTCCTATTAGCTTGTCATTCTCTTTGTTGGACTCTATTTGATCTGCCATCTGGTCTTTAAGTTTAGATATTCTGCTCTCTCCTTCATCTAGTCTACTGGTGAGACTTTCCATAGTATTTTTATTTGACTTACTGTGTTTTTCAGTGCTAGTATTTCTGCCTGCATTTTCTTCAGTATTTCTATTTCCTTGCTCTTGTCTTGTAATGACCTCTTATTTCAATAAGCTGGTTTCCTGTGTTCTCCTTCAGGAGTTTGTTTTTTTTCTTTGATTCCTTTGATGTATTCTTTCATTTCTTTGAGTACAGATAAAATCATTTTTTTTATATCTTCATCAGGCATTCCATCTAAAACAGTCTCATTGACTGTCATTTTTGGTGGATTTGTAATTTTTGGTGAGATTGTATTGACTCTATTCTTTGTGTTTCTTATGTTATAATGCAGAGATTTTTGCATC
This sequence comes from Dipus sagitta, assembly GCA_036346955.1. Taxonomy (NCBI): domain Eukaryota; kingdom Metazoa; phylum Chordata; class Mammalia; order Rodentia; family Dipodidae; genus Dipus; species Dipus sagitta. The sequence goes on along the minus strand of CM070770.1, from coordinate 84,390,749 downwards.
CTGAGTTAATTTCATGCTTGAGTTTTCTAATTATCTGAATTGTTCTTAGCTGTGTGAATCCAACTTTATATACCTTCAGGGTAGGAGTTTAAGGTGCCAAGTGTAGCTCTTGTACTACAAGTTAGCCTGCTATTCACGTATTCTAGTAGGCTAGGTGGAACAATTTAGCGGGAAATTCTAAAATTCAACAGAGACTTATACACATTCCATAAAAACCAGCACAGAGTATGCAAGTGTGGGGATTAAAATAAACAGATAACTTATAAAGCCAAAGCCCCTAGGGTTGTGTGTTGCTCTACACTCTTAAACCTGTCAGTTGGGAGATTGAGATTTCTGTTCTGAAATGGGTTCCAGGTCAGCCTGGGTATGAATCAGACCCTTCCCCAAATAATGACAGAAGAAAAAGACAAAGGCCTTATGAATCTGAAAGCATCAAAGGCAACAATAGTCAACCCCCAAATACAGCTTAATTGAAAATGGTAAAGCCAACCAAGAATATGTAACCCATAACCTACCCTGACATAGAAAGAGAGATTAATACTTCCAGTGTAGGCCTATTTACCTGCTTTTTGGTCAGTTGGCCATGTTACCTTTTGGGGTGCCTTTAAATTTCACCAATGCTGAGTGCCCACCTCGATCTCTCTGTGTTGCACTGTGGATCTGGTGTTCTGATCAGCTGTGCTGGATGCCCTGTCCCCAGGGGCTGAATGAGTTTTGCAGAGGTTCATGGCCTTCGGGGTTAGGGAATGGGAGAGTAAAGAAAGCCTGGAGTTGTACTGGAACTGCTCACAGGGTTCTAACTGGATTTCCTTCAGCAGCTCCTCAGGTAGCTACTGATATCTTCCCCTTCCAGCTTCTTGACTTTGGGGGAAGGGTGATGTGGTTGGAAAATTCCCTTGCTTAGTCTCTGCTCCTACAGCTCAGCGCCAGGCTAGGTGGGCATGTGGACCTACACAGATCGGGGCTACAAGCACCTCAGCGGGATTCTAGCTGTTTTCCTCCTTTCTGGAAGATCTTGGTCTCTCCTGCTTCTCCACTGTGTCCAGGAACAACCTACACACCTTTGCTTTTCACAAGAAGGGTGTATTTTGCTGTCGTTTTGCTTAAATCCCTCCCTAGGCTGGTTTGGCATGACTTCTATGCAACCATCTTATCCAGAAGTCTCTGGCACAAAGTTTAAACACAAGCTATATGCAGGCTGGAGAGATTTCTCAGTGGTTAATGTGCTTGCCTGAAAAGCCTAAGGACCCAGGTTTGATTTCCCAGTACCTACATAAAGCCAGATGCACAAAGTGGCACATGCATCTGCAGTCAGTGGCTAGAGGCACTGGTGTGCTGATTCTCTCTCTCTCCCTCCATCTCTCTCTCTCTCTCAAATAAATAAATAAAATGTTTTTTTAAAAAATGTAAGCCAATTGTGGTGGTGCACGCCTTTAATCCTACCACTTGGGAGGCAGAGATAGGAGGATCTCCATGAGTTCAAGGCTACCCTGAAACGACATAGTGAATTCCAGGTCAGCCTGGGCTACAGCAAGACCCTATCTCAAAAAAAAAAAAAAAATTCAAGGGGACTTCCGGCCAAGATGGCGACTGCCTAGCTGCACTACAAATCCCAGGGAAAGAAAGGCAAGATATTAAGGGTACATAGTGGCTTTTAGGGGAGAGAAATCTGGGAGGGCACAGAGGCAGGGGAACAGGGAATTGCGGATCCCCTCACGGGTGGATAGCCATCCCTCACCCCAAATAACCGCCGTGTTCATAGCACCGCCGCTGCTGCGCCGGCCGCCAGTGCTGCCACCGCGTGCTGATTGTTCCCTGCATGCGTAAGCTTAGACTGCTCCGCACTATCGTCCACTTGCCCACTTACTGAGTGAGCCCAGTCCCACAGCAGGTGCCACGCAAGCTCAGACTGTGTCTCTCACTTGCGCCAGCTCAGGTGCCATCCCCTACCTGTCTGCCTCGCCGGCCAGCCGCCATTGTCCTGTGGCGGGGGAGCGCAGACTGCTTCTGGTTCCCAGTGTACCCAGCCAGAGTTTGGGCTGCTTCAGTGCTTGGTGCCTCAGTGCCACTCATAGCTCAAACGCAGGCAGCTTTGGTACATTACCGCTTGAGAACTCAGGCAACTTTGGTGCCCCCTGCCAGGCAGTAGATAGGCGGCTTTGGCAAGTGAGAGCCAAAGCCCAGGCCACTTGGCAACTGCCCTAGGCTGCATAAGATTCCCATTGTTCTTGAGCCCAGGCTGATATGCCCACCTACCTGCCCATACACTGTCATGGACAGAACACAGCGCAAAAGAAATAACATGAAAAATCAAATGCAAGAAAATCCAGTTAGATCATCCAGCCCCAAAATGAATACGTCTAACCAAAACATAGAAGAACCAATAGGACCAAAACACCAAATTGAAACTATGAGCAATGCGACCCTGACCAACCTACTGGTAGAACTTGCAGGAAAGCAACAAAGGGCCAACAATCATGTGGATGCTGCCATCACTAAATTATAACTAATAGATAAGAAATTGGAAGGATTAGATAAGAATTGGAAGGATTTCAAAGAGAGTTAAGAGATTTGAGGGAGAGTGAGAAAAAAGAAGACCTTAAAAATCAGCTGGCCATGCTAAATGAAGACATAAAGAAATGCAAGGATGAACTCCAAGAATCATCAAGAAAATCAGAAAATGATGTGAAAAGGGAGCTTGACAGAGGGATGGAAATTATACATAGAAAAGTAATAGAAGATGCAAACTTAATTGAACAAGTCCAAAACTCACTAGAAGCTCTCAAGAACAGACTCAGCCAAGTGGAGGATAGAAACTCTGATCTGGAAGACAAGATGGAAGAAACAGTTAGAGAGTTCAAAAATTTCAGTAAGTTTAAAAGCTCCTGTAAACAGAACATGAGGGAATTGTGGGATACACTTAAACGTCCTAATATCAGCATCATTGGAATACCAGAAGGAGAAGAAATTCAGACCAAAGGCATGGAGAACTTATTTAACAAAATAATTGAAGAAAACTTCCCCAGTCTCTTAAAAGAAAGGCCCATCAAGATACAAGAAGCCAATAGAACTCCAAACAGACTGGACCAAAGGAGAAACTCTCCAAGACATATTATCATTAAGACTCTAAACATTGACACTAAAGAGAAAATCCTAAAAGCAGCTAGGGAAAAACAGCACACCACCTTCAAAGGTAACCCCATCAGAATTACCTCAGACTTCTCAATGGAAACCCTGAAAGCTAGAAGGGCCTGGAATAAAACACTGCAAAGTCTAAGAAACTATGGCTTCCAACCCAAACTACTCTACCCAGCAAAAGTATCCCTCATAATAGATGGTGAAAGAAAAACATTCCACGACAAAACTCAGCTTTACAATTATATGAACACAAAACCAAACCTACAGAGAGTATTTCAGGAAATTCTCCACAGAGAAGAAAAAAATAATCAAACACAATTGCCTACAAGAAGCAGATCAGAACAACCAAACTCAGAGTAGGCACAAAAAACTTCAACGTCCATGAAAACACCAACCCACATTTACCATCACAATATGGCAGGGATCAAATCAAATCTCACAGTCATTACCCTAAATATTAATGGCCTTAATTCACACATCAAGAGACACAAGTTAACAGGATGGATCAAAAAATTAGACCCCTCAATCTGTTGCCTTCAAGGAACATACCTCACCATTAATGACAGACATCTCCTCAGGGTGAAAGGGTGGAAAACAGTATTCCAAGCAAATGGGAATAAGAAACAAGCAGGTGTAGCTATATTAATATCGGATAAAATAGACTTCAAACCAAAAATAATCAAAAAAGACAAAGAAGGCCACTTCCTACTTATCAAGGGAAAGATCCATGAAGAGGATATTACAATCATAAATCTGTATGCACCAAACACAGGGGCACCACAGTTCATAAAACAAAACCTACTTGACAATAAAACAGAAATAACCAACAACACCATCATAGCTGGGGAATTTAATACAACATCATCAGTAATAGACTGATCATCCAAACAGAAACTCAACAGGGAAGTAAGAGAGCTCAACAAAACCATAGATCACTTAGACCTAATGGACATCTACCGAACCTTCTGTTCCAAATCCACAGATTACACATTCTTCTCAGCAGCCCATGGAACATTCTCTAAAATAGACCATATACTGGGTAACAAAGACTGCCTCCACATATTTAGGAAGATTGACATAATTCCCTGCATGATATCAGATCAAAATGCTATATTGCTAGAAATCAACAACAAAAGACCCACCAAGAATCCCAATGGCACCTGGAAAGTGAACAGCACACTTTTAAACAATAAATGGATACTGGATGAAATAAAGAATGAAATTGCAAAATTTCTGGAATTGAACGACAATGAGAACACATCGTACCAAAACTTATGGGACACAATGAAGGCGGTCCTCAGGGGAAAATTCATAGCACTCAATGCCTTCATAAAAAAGACAGAAAGGTCCCAAATCAACGACCTAACCATCCACCTAAAGGCACTGGAAAAGCAAGAAAAATCCAACCCAAAGAGCTCCAGAAGGAAAGAAATAATTAAAATCAGAGGAGAAATCAATGAACTGGAAACAAAGGAAACAATTAAGACAATTGACAAAACAAAGAGCTGGTTCTTTGAAAAAATAAACAAGATTGACAAACCCCTGGCCAATCTGATCAAGCAAAAAAAGGAGAAGCTTCAAATTAACAAAATTCAAAATGAAAAGGAGAGATCACAGCAGCCATAAGTGAAATTGGGAGAATCATCACGACTTATTTCAAAAACCTCTACTCCACAAACTTGGACAATGTGGAGGAGATGGATAAATTCTTGGACGCATACCATCTACCAAAGCTAAACACACAGCAGATTAATCACCTCAATCAACCCATCACACTCATGGAGATTGAAAAAGTAATAAAAAACCTCCCAAAAAAGAAGAGTCCAGGACCAGATGGCTTCTCAGCTGAATTCTATCAAACCGTCATGGAAGAACTCAAACCAATCTTCCTCAAACTGTGCCACACAATTGGTGAACAGGGAAAGCTACCCAACTCCTTTTATGAAGCTAGCATCACCCTAATTCCAAAACCGGGCCGCGATGCCACAAGAAAAGAAAACTACCGGCCTATTTCCCTGAAGAATTTAGATGCAAAGATCCTGAACAAAATCCTTGCAAACCGAATCCAACAACACATCAAAAGCATTATCCACCTTGACCAAGTGAGATTCATTCCAGGAACACAGGGGTGGTTCAACATACGGAAATCTGTCAATGTAATACACCACATAAACAAGGTTAAACAGAAAAACCACATGATCATTTCGATAGATGCAGAAAAGGCCTTTGACAAGATTCAACATCACTTCATGTTCAAAACATTGGAGAGAATTGGCATGGTTGGATCATATCTCAACCTAATAAAGGCAATATACGAAGCTCCGAAGGCCCAAATAATACTTAATGGAGAGAGACTGGAGGAATTCCCATTAAGATCAGGATCAAGACAGGGTTGTCCACTCTCACCTCTGCTTTTCAATATAGTACTGGAAGTCCTAGCTCAAGCAATAAGACAGGAGAAGGAAATAAAAGGGATACAATTTGGAAAGGAAGAAGTTAAGTTAGCTTTATTCGCTGATGACATGATTATATATGTAAGAGACCCGAGAGACTCCATCCCAAAACTCCTGAAGGTGATTAACTCCTATAGCAAAGTAGCAGGATACAAAATCAATGCACAAAAATCAGTAGCCTTCCTTTATGCAAATGACAAAGATACAGAGAAAGAAATAAGGGACATAGTCCCATTTTCAATTGCAACAAAAAAGAATAAAATACCTTGGAATAACGTTAACCAAGGAACTGAAAGATCTATACAACGAAAACATAAAAACACTCAAAAAAGAAATTGAGCAGGACTTGAGAAAATGGAAAGAACTCCCATGTTCCTGGACAGGATGAATTAACATTGTGAAGATGACAATCCTACCAAAGGCAATATACAGATTTAATGCAATTCCAATTAAAATCCCTACAGTGTTCTTCACAGAGATAGAAAAAATGATCTCAAATTTCATATGCAAAGGCAGAAGGCCTCGCATTTCCAAGCATATCCTCAGCAAAAGAAATACCTCTGGAGGCATCACCATACCTGATCTAAAGCTATATTACAAAGCCATAGTAATAAAAAAAAAGCATGGTACTGGCATAAAAACAGGAGTATAGATCAATGGAATAGTCTTGAGGATCCGGACTTTGGATCAAGCAACTATAGCTACTTGATATTCGATAAAGGCCCAAACAATATAGGCTGGAAAAAAGACAGCATCTTCAACAAATGGTGCTGGACAAACTGGATAACCATATGCAGGAAACTGAAACTTGATCCACACATTTCACTATGCACTACACTCAAGTCCAAATGGATCAAAGATCTCAATATAAGACCAGAAACTCGAATACTACTGGAAGAAAATTTAGGAAGTACTTTCCATGATATAGGAATGGAAAAAGACTTCTTGAACAAAACCCCAGTAGCTCATGAACTTAAACCGTCACTCAACCAATGGGATCACATGAAACTGAAGAGTTTCTTTACAGACAAGCATACAGTAAGCAAAGCCAATAGATCACCCACAGAATGGGAGAAAATATTTGTGGGTTATCCAACTGATAGAGGCCTAATCTCTAGAATCTACAAAGAACTCAAAAATCAAAATAGTAAGAAGTCAAACACCCCATTCACAAAATGGGGCAAAGAGCTGAACAGGCAGTTCACAGAGGAAGAAATACAAATGGCAAACGTACACTTAAGAAAATGTTCATCATCCCTAATCATCAGATAAATGCAAATTAAAACAATGAGAGAAACTAAGAGATTCCACCTTACCCCAATAAGGATAGCAAACATCAAAAAATCAAATAAAAATAAATGCTGGCGAGCATGTGGAGAAGTAGGAACACTCATCCACTATTGGTGGGAATGTAGGATGGTACAACCACTTTGGAAAGCAATATGGAGACTTCTGAAAAAGCTGAGTATAGAGATACCAACAGACCCAGTTATTCCCTTACTGGGCATCTACCCTAAAACCTTCAAACCACAGGCTAGAGAGATTTGCTCAACCATGTTTATAGCGGCTCAATTTGTAATAGCTAAGTGCTGGAATCAACCCAGATGTCCATCACTAGAAGAATGGATAACTAAGATGTGGTATATCTACACAATGGAATTCTATACAGCAGTAAGAAAAAATGACACAATGAAATTTGAGGAAAAATGGTTGAACCTGGAACAGATCATTCTCAGTGAACTTACCCAATCACAGAAAAAAAAATCGCGACATAGTCTCACTCATCTATAGCACCTAAACTGAATCTACCCAAGATACCTTACATACCCAGCAAGCATCTCCTAGACTAGACACTAGGATGGGAGGGGAGGGAGGGGAGGGCACCAAGGGGTGGGAAACACAAATCTAGACCCAAACGGCAATGGTACAATAATTTTCTACTTACTAAAAGACAGACCAAATGGCTGATCCTTCACCAGGCCCTTACAGGGAACACCTGAACCACAAGACACTGGAGAGGGTAAGATCAAGACTAACCTTAATCTTCTACATCTTCCCTCCCTCACTTCCCCTCTCCCTCTCTCTCTCTCTCTTATCTCTAACTATTGTATATTAGTTATCTTTTTCCTCATTTTCTTAGTGGGCACTGACCTGTAACTCCCAGATCTAGCATGGGGCTATCATCCACAATGAGCTTTTGATCAGAAAGACCTACAAGGTTTCCTAAAAGACAGACAGATTTATGTCAGAGTACTTGATGACCCACCAAAGGTTAGTGGTAAGACCCTACTGCTGAAGACACCTTATGTGATTGACATGCAAATTAGAATGGCATGGCTGGAAGTTGGAAGAGAGTCAGTCCCCAGACAGTCAGCGTGTCTAGTGCCAGAAGGTGCTACATGGGCGACTGGGGGAAAATGACCAATATCTGTCGAAGCAATGCATGGTCTAACCTACTTAGTAGCAAATAACTTGGTGTGATGCCCACACAAGTGCAGTGGTGGCACACAGCCATGGTGGGGAACCAACTGCTCTCAATTTGGCTAACTGATCCCCTCACTGGTATGGGACCCATAGCTGGAGCTGGGAAACAAGTCAGAACCATATCCAAACATAAGCCCACTCTCCAATATCAAGCTACCATCAACTGTGGGCTACAAGAGGGCCTACACCTATTAAATTCTCTATAAAAAAAAAAGGGGGTTATCTCATTTGTCCTGATGCTAACTTACTCTCCGTTTTAGAATCTGCTTCTCTTTTTCAGATAGATATAGATCCTAAGGAGAGAGCCACCCCATCATACCTCAAAAGGGCCCCGGCTGAAACTAAGAAAAATTGGAGAAACAAGCAAGGGTGCTGTTTTCCTGATGAACTGGATACCAGCACAAGGGGGAAGGAGATCAGCACAGAGAAAAATCAACTCCTACCAAATCAGAGAGCCAGAGCCTCAGAGACCCCCAACACCTCATCACTGAAGCAGACCAAAAATGAACCCAACATGACTCAGGGAAATTTTGCGGAAGAGGAGGTGGAAAGAATGTCAGAGCCACATGTTGGGTCATGATATGCAGAGACATTTAGCTTACCCATAACTGTGGGCTAACTCCACAATGCATGACCTGTATACCTCAACAAGGAGGGGCCAAGGGGAAGGGGTAGGTCACGGATGAGCCTAATAATGGTACCAAACTGACTGTATTTGCTGAATACAAAACTAACTAATAAAGAAAATAGAAGTTAAAAAAAATTCAAGAAAAGCTATAGGCAAGGGGAAACATTACCTCACTTCATATCTGATAAATAACTAATTGCTAGCATATATCTAGAAGCCTTAATAGGATAAAGACAAACCATTAGAAAATAAGCAAAGACACTAAAATACATTCTAAACTCACATTTCACCACAGGATGTATAAGTAGAAAATTTAATAGAATACACTTGTAATAAATTCATACAGGAAAACATTTCACAATCCCAAGTCATTAGAGAAATGCAAAGTAGATCCACAGTGAGAGATCCGCATACCCACACATATCTGCACCTGTGTTAAAAGTAGCTTTACATATAACAGATACAGGAGACAGGAGCTGGGAAGATGGTTCAGTGGGTAAAAGTGCTTGTTGTGGGCTGGTGAGATGGCTTAGATGTTAAGTCACTTGCCTGCAAAGCCTAAGGACATGTTTGACTCCAGATCCCACATAAGCCAGATTCATAAAGGTGAGGCAAGTGTAAGGTCGCACATGCCCAGAAGGTGGTGCAAGTATCTGGAGTTTGATTGCAGTGGTTGAGGCCCTGGTGCACCCATTCTCTCTCCCTCTCCATCTCTCTCTCTCTCTTCCTCTCTCTCTCTCTCACAAAAAAAAAAATAAAAACAATAAAAAATATTTTAAAAGGTGCTTGTTGTGCAAGCCTGAGGACCTCTGCTTGAATCACCAGAACTCGCAATGCCAGACACAGTGGAGAGCATCTGTAATCACAGTCCTCCTATGCTGATATGGGAGACAAAGAATGGCCAAAGCTCATGGACCAGCTAGTGGGGTTAATGCAGTAGAGAAAAAGAGACCCTGCCACAACAAGCTGGAAGATAAAAACCAACAGCCAAAGTTATCCTGTGACTACAGTTGTGTGATAGCATATGCCTGACCTCACTCACACACTGGCACATTCATTCTTTTTTTTTTTTTTTTTCAGGATGTGGGAGTCTTTATTGCAGTCAATAAAAGGAATTTTTTAAAGAATCAGACAGAGTGCACATCAGGGATAAACCATTTCATAGGAAAAGTACAAAAATGAGAAGATGGAAGAAATTGCTAGCAAATTCTTCATATCATACACATACATACAAAGATAATAAAAAAAAGAAAATGGGGGCTGGAGAGATGGCTTAGTGGTTAAGCGCTTGCCTGTGAAGCCTAAGGACCCCGGTTCGAGGCTCGACTCCCCAGGACCCACGGTAGCCAGATGCACGAGGGGCGCATGCGTCTGGAATTCGTTTGCAGTGGCTGAAGGCACTGGCGCGCCCATTCTCTCTCCCTCTCTCTATCTGCCTCTTTCTCTCTCTGTCTGTCCCTCTCAAATAAATAAATTAAAAAAATTAAAAAAAAAAAGAAAATGGAAACAATATATCTTTTAGTGGAGGAATAGTGAACAAACTTTGGTACACCCATGCTATGTACTAGTTAGCAATATAAAAGGACAACTTACTGATACATGTAAAAATCTAGATGGATTTCAACAGCATTATACTGATTATGAAAAGTGTCAAAATCAAAAGATCATATTCCATTTGAATGCATTTATAGAACATTCTTGAAATGACAAAAGTATAGAGAATGTGTTGCAGTTAGTTTTATGTTGCTGGCAGAAAACACCCAACCAAGATCAGCTTGGGGGATGAAATGATTTATTTTGGCTTACAGACTCCAGGATGGCAGGGGTTAACAGTGATATGAGCAGAGGGTGGGCATCACCTCCTGGCCAACATCATGTTAACAACAGCAGCAGAAGAATGTGCCAAATGCTGGCAAGGGAAAGCTGGGTGTAACAACCATAAGCTCAGCTCCAACAATTCATTACCTCCAGGAGGCTCTAATTCCCAAATTGCCACCAGGTAGTAACCTAGTATTCAGAACACATAAGTTTATGGTAGATACCTGAATCAAACCACCACAGAATGATAATATTTAGTGGTTGCCAGTGGTTAGGGAAGGGCTGTAACAAGTATGAAGGATTTGGCAATGGAGAAGCTTATGGTGATATAATAATTCTATATGCACATACCTAAATAAAACAGTCATTTTCCCCTTTGCATGCAGTACACAAGGTCATCACACATCTGTCAGTCTGCTTATTTCTGTATACAATCCAGTAGCATAGCCTCACGTGAGCCAATATAACCTGATGCAGATGTACTCAATTCAACTCTCCACCCACAGCCAACCACATCTGCATAAGTGAGGTATAGGAAGGTGGAATCCATACTCCATCACCAAAGAGTTAGCATCTTGGTGTTAATAAAGCCCAGCTCTCACCAAATCTTTGTTCAAAAAATGGACTAGTTTCAACTATAGCTCCCATCATCTGTGACTTACCTGAACTCCAATTCTAACAGTTACTACATACCTAATATCACACATTTTGCATGTTTTTTCTAATTCTGACATTAATCCTATAAGATCTCTATTTTTAAAATATAAGAAATTAAGGTTTATTGAGGTCAAGTATCTTATCTAAGTTCACCTAATAAAGAGACAAACTAGAGTTCAAAACTGTATCTGTACAATGCCAAAAGCCCAAGCTCACCCTGTGCATATAGCAAATATGATTTATATTGTATAGCATTCTCAATTGGTTTGGGTGATCTAAATTATACAAGTTTTCACAGTGACAAAGGTTTTCCAACTTCCATAAAAGTTCATATAACATCAGTTGAACCCATATTCTTTCTTACTGACAAAAAGAAAAGCACAATGCAAACCTCTCTTAAATTTTATTATGAGACTTCCGGGCAAGATGGCATCTGCCTAACCACACCTCCTGGGGAAGGAAAGGCAAGATGTTAAGGATTCATTAGGTCTTCTAGGGGTGAGCAGACTCTAAGAGACCTCCAGTGGGAGGGCACAGATGAGCCCCCCCCAAAAAAGGGGAATCCTCTGATTCCCATGCTCTCCGATAGCCCACCAGTCCCTCAATCCCCTCAAGCAGCTGCCATAGCCACAGTCCCAGCTGCAGGTTCCTCCTGCACTAACTGCAGGCAAGGGGACCCAGGCCCTGTGCCTCTATTCTCACAAATGCAGTTCCATTCACCGATGCCCTCCACCTCTGTGCATGGACCCAGGCCAGTAGGCTAGCATTCCCTCAGGGGACCTCCAGGTATGAACACAATCCCATTTTCCATTGCCCTCCACCCCTGTGCTCAGACCCAGGCCAGCAGACTAGCATTCCCCCAGAACCTCCAGGCGTGGACACCATCCAACCCCCCCATGCCCCTCCACCTCCATGCATGGGCCCAGGCCAGCAGGCAAGCATACCCCCTGAGGACATCCAGGCACAAAAGACGCCCCCCCCGCTGTCCCCTGCCCCCATGCACAGACCCAGGCCAGCAGGCTAGCATTCCCCCAGGGGACCTCTGGTCATGAACGCAGTCCCACTCACCACTGAAGGAGAGTGAAAAAAAAGGACCTCAATAACCAGCTGGTTAAGCTCAATGTAGACATAAAGAAATAAAAGGATGAATTCCAAGAAACATTATGAAAATCAAAAAATGACATGAAAAGGGAACTTGACAGAGGATGGAAACTATATATTAAAAAGTAGTAGAAAATACTAACCAAATTGAAGAAGCCCAAAATTCTATAGAAGCTCTTAGGAATACAGCCAGCCATGAGGAGGATAGAAACTCAGAAGTGGAAGACAAAACAGAAGAAACAGTTCATGAGTCCAAAAGTTTAAATAAATTCAAAAATTTTTGTGAACAGAATGTGAGGGAACTGTGGGATGCCCTTAAATGACCTAACATTCAGGTCATGGGAATACCAGAAGGAGAAGAAATTCAGACAAAAGGCATGGAGAATTTATGCAACAAAATTATTAAAGAAAAATTTCTCACTCTCTCAAAAGAAAGTCCCATCAAGATACAAGAAGCTAATAGAACACCAAACAGACTAGACCAAAGGAGAAATTCTCCAAAACATACTATCATTAAGACTCTAAACATCTATCACAAAGAGAAAGTCGTAAAGGCAGCAGGAGAGAGACAACACACATTACATATAAAGGTAACCCCATCAGAATTATTTCAGACTTCTCAATGGAAACCATGAAAGCCAGAAGGGTCTGGAATGGAACACTGCAAAGTCTAAGAATCTATGGCTTCCAATCCAAACTACTCTACCCAGCAAAAATATCCCTCATAATAGATGGTGAAAGAAAAACTTTTCATGATAAAACTAAGATTTACAATTATATGGGCACAAATCCAAATCTTTAGAGAGTACTTCTAGTTGCTATTTGACAAAGGCCCTAACAATACAGGCTAGAAAAAAAGACAGCAACTGATAGTGATGGACAAACTGGATAACCATATGCAGGAAAATGAAACTAGATCCACACATCTCACCAGGCATAAAAATCAAGTCCCAATGGATCAAAGACCTCAATATAAGACTGGAAACACACCTACTACTGGAAGAAAAAATTAGGAGGAACTTTCCATGATATAGGAATGGGAAAAGACTCCCTGAATAAAACCCCAGTATCTCAGGAACTTGATCATTCAACCATTGGGATCTCATGAAGCTGCAAAGCTTCTTCATAGACAAGCATACAATTTTTTAATTTTTAATTTTTATTTTATTGTTAATTTTAATTTCAATTTTTAAGCAGAGTCAATAGATTACCCACAGAATGGGAGAAATTTTTTGTTGGCTATACAACTGATAGAGGCCTAATTTCTAGAATCTACAAAGAACTCAAAAACCTAAACAATAAAAAGTCAAACAACTCACTCACAAAATGGGGCAAAGAACTGAACAGGGAGTTCTCAGAGGAAGAAATACAAATGGCAAACACACACTTAAGAAAATGTTCATCATCCCTAATCATTAGGGAAATTCAAATTAAAAGAACTATGAGATTCCACCTTACCCCAGTAAGGATAGAAAACATTAAAAAATCAAAAGAAAATAAATGCTGGCAAGGTTCTGAAGAAATAGGAATCCTCATCCACTGTTGGTGGGAATTTAAGATGGTACAACCACTATGGAAAGCAATATAAAGACTCCTAAAAAGGTTAACTATATAGTCACCAACAGACCAAGTTATTCCCTTAATGGGCATTTACCCTAAAAGCTCTATGTCTCAGTTCAGACAGATTTGTTCAACCATGTTTATAGCTGCTTGATTCATAATAGTTAAGATCTGGAATCAACCAAGATATCTATCATTAGACAAACGGATAACCAAAATGTGGTATGGAATTCTACAGAGCAGGAAGGAAAAATGACACAATGAAATTTGAAGAAAAATGGTTGAACCTGGAACAGATCATTCTCAGTGAACTCACCCAATCACACAAAGATAAACTTCATATGGTCTCACTCATCTATAGCTCCTAACCTGAATTGGCCCAAGATGTTGACATACCTAATAGGCATCTGGAGGACCAGACAATAGGGTGGGTGGGTTGAGAGAGGAGGGTAAGGTTGGGAGTGGGGGACATAAAACTGGACTCAAATGGCAATGGTACCATGAAATTCTACATCCTAAAAGACAGACTAAATGGTTGGACCTTCATCAGGTCCTTAGAGGTAACACCTGAATCAAAGGAACCTAGAAAGGGTAAAATGAAGACTAACCTTAATATTCTCATGCTTCTTGTGTGTGTGTGTGTGTGTGTGTCCCTCTTCTCTCTCTTCTCTATATCTCTTTTATATTACCTATCTTTTTCTTCCTTCTTTTCCTTGGCACTGGCCTATAACTCCCCCAGCATGTGGTTAACATCCACAATGACCTGTTGGTCACAGAAACCTACAAGGTTTCCCAAAAGTAGACAGATTTCTATCAGAGTACTTGATGACCCACCAAAGGTTAGTGGTAAGATCCTACTGCTGAAGACACCATATGCCATTGTTACGGAACAGGGAGTGACCTGACTATAATCTGGAAGAGAGTCAGTCCCCATTTAGCTCATCTAGTGCCAGAAGGTGCTACATGAGCAACTTGGGGTAATTGACCGGCATCTGTCCAAGAAACTCATGGTCTAAGCTACCCAGCAGCAAACAATCTGTCATGATGTTCACATAAGTGCAACACAGAGGTACACCACCATGGTGGGAAACAACTACTCTTGATTTAGCTAACAGATCTGTGCAGTGTAACAAAATCCATAGCTGGAGCTGGGGAACAAGTCAGAATCATATCCAAAAAATGAGCCTGCTCTCTACTATCAAGCTCCCACCAATTGTGGGCTACAAGAGGGCCTACACTATTAATTTCTCTCAAAAATAATAATGGTTATCCCATTTATCTGGTTCTGACTTCATTCTCCATTGGAGAATTTGCTTCTCCTTTTCAGATTGACGCAAATCCTGAGGAGAGAATCAGCCCATTGCACTTCAACAGGGCCCCAGCTGAAACCAAGAGTAACTGGGGAAATGAGCAAGAGTGCTGCTTTTTTTGGTGACTCTGGTACCAGTGCAAGAGTGAAGGAGATATACACAGAGAACACTGAACTCCTACCAAACCAGATATCCAGAGACACAGAGGCTCCCAAGACCTCATCACTTAAGTAGACCCAAAAGGAACCCAACATGGCTCAGGGAAATTTGTGGAAGAGGGAGCAGAACGATTGTTAGAGCCACAAGTTGGATCATTATGCAAAGACACACTGCCTCTTACCCATAACGGATGGCTAGCCCCACAATGCACAACCCATATTCCCCAATGAGGATGGTCCCTGCAGATGGGGGAGGACAGGGAGAAGGCTAATAATGGTACCAACATGACTGTATATACACTGTGTACATAACTAATAAAAAAAAATCTTTCTATGAAATCCCAATTTGCAAAGATCTTAAATTCATTAACTATAATGCTAAATATTATACTGCATTGTCTCTTGTGATGCCAATTTTTGTTTAAGTAATATAAATAAATATTACAAATAAAAAAACTTATGATAATATTTCCTGGTAATGCCATTCCTTTTGGAGAAGGCATTCAATGAACATTTGTAACAATTAATAAATCCCTATGCTATCCAAACATGCCACATAACTTCTAACCATGCCCCAGACATCTTTTGATTATAGAGAAAAATGTAATTTTAAAGATTGTGAAACTTAAAGGAGAAATTTTAAGATTAGAAATCATAGCAATTCATCCATTAAACACACAATAGAATATTACTTTGAAGAAAAGAAAACCATGAAAGCAATATCTAGTATGCTTGACTGATTTATACATGTGAAATGGTAATGTGCTGTGAACCTGTCAGCAGCCTAGCTCTAAGGACTTGGATCATCAATAAAGGACATTACACACAGAATGTCAAGACAGGGATGTCCAAATTATGCTAACAGAACCAGCTCACTTACCTGAGCCATAAATTCCTATTCTGATGAGAGTTATACATTATATATATGATATATATAATGTATGCATATACATGTATATATATATAAAATGCTGAATATAACTTCCTTGTGTCTTATTCCTCCTGTGTGTGTATAACATATACATATATATCTATGTATTATACATATTTTATATATATAGATATATACATTTATATGTATATATATATTATACATACACACACATAGGAGGAACAAGACATATGCAAGTTATACTCAGCAGAGCATGGTAGCACATACCTTTATCCCCAGTACTTGGGAAGTGAGGTAGGAGGATCATCATGAATTCAAGGCCAGCATACAAAAAGCTACTGAGTAAGTTTCCGGTTAGTATGGGCTAGAGTGAGACCATGACTCAAAAAGCAAAAGAGAAAGGGAGAAAGTTCATATTCCATTTCCATTTTACCAATAATATTTGAGAAAGCATTTGTCTTTCCATACTTGAAAACTGCCTGAAAGAAAAACAGCCTGCTTAATTTTGATAACCCATGTACTCATTCTCTCTCCCTTTCTCTCTCTCTCATTTGCAGACATGCCATTGTATCCTTGTATGTGTTAGTGTACAATCACTAGAATTTTACTTCTTTAAAGACTGACCCAAGTCACTTATGTCTACTTAAGACTGTAAAGTATGGCTAAAACTGTAATCCTAACTATTGAGAGGTTAAGGCAAGAGGATTACAAATTCAAGTCTTGATTAGGCTACAGTGAGTTTAACCCATCCTGGGTAACTTAGAAACTCACAGTCTCAAATTTTAAAAAGTTGAAGAAAAGGAGGAGTTGCAGATATAGCTCAGTGGTAGAGCACCTACCGAGTATGCACAGGCCCTATGTGCAAAAAGTACGTGTAACTAGATACTTGATGTAGTCTCTACACAGATACTGAAAGGCTCTTTAGTGTTGATGGGACTATGATAAGGGCAGTTTGCATTGGGTTATTAAAAGAAAAAAACAATGATAAGGACAGTATGTGACAGGTTATTAGAAGAGAAAAAGTGCTTTTGCAAACATACATCTCCTTAGTAATGTACCTGTAAGGCAAAATAGTCTGACAATGCAAAGTTGCACGGGGTTCAACTATGTTTTTGTTGGTTTTATTTTAACTAAGAAATACAAAATCCAAGTTCATGTTCCCATTTTTGGCATTTGAAATGGCTCTAGATTTGACTTCTCTCATCACTCAAAATTGTTACTGGCACCATTTTTGAAGGATGTAAATATAGTAAGTTTTCAGGTATGAGAAGGAGCCTCATGGGAGACCATATTCAGCAGAGTTGCAGAATATTTTTGCAGCAGACTTTTAAAAATGCTTTCTTTTTATCTTGTTTTAACTTTTTTTCTGGCCTCCACTCAACCATGGCATATACAACTTAAATGTGCCAAAAATAAGACCAAGTCTTTCTCAAATGTTATTTTCAATCAAAATTGAATCAAAGCCAATATTAAGGCTAAGTGCATATTCAAGATTGATGGTGATTACTACTCAATTGTGTTGGAGGTTAACATACTGGAGCACTAAAGGGATAATGACATATACAGAAACAATGACATGTTAGTTTCCTACAAGAATATATAAAAGGGATTAAAGAATAAATGGAGATTAAGTAAAGGGTTTCTATTTGAAACCATCTGATATGAATATGAAAACCAGTAAAAGCATCAATAATCTTGGAAAAATTCAAAGAGCAGTGTGTTTCTCAGAGGATTCTGTGAGATCAATAATAACAACAGTAATAATAAATTATCTAGCTTTGGGACATAACATATCTACAAAATGCTGGTTACATAGATGAATTAAATAATTGTCACAGGACTTATTAATGTATTGCAAAACAGAATTTGATAATTATGACCCATGAGAAACCATGCAGAAACTTAACTTCATTATTTTAGCTCTCCATTACAACAAATTATCATTGTTACCATTCAGTAAGTACCTGCTATGCTTTGATGAAATGTTACACAATGAAGACTACTTGGATTCTACTGACATCGATAAGATATACTATGGTAAGAAAATATAAGGGAACTTATTTATTAATTTATTCAATAGTAATAATGTGAGGTGGAATTCAGGCAGTTAAAGTATTTAAATGTCAAAATCAAATCATATGGCTCTGATATGTAGAAACGTCATATAAATATCTATGAGTACAACCACTTGGAGATTACAGATATTCTTTAACTCTTAACAAATAATAGGTGTATCTATTCAGGGTCATTTAGACTCAGGATCCAAAGGACATTCTCTATTTACAATATAAAGCATATACAAATCTGAGCACAGTCTGTTTTCTGTGTAGTGCATGCATAATCTCTATCTCTATTTGCAAAGTAGGAAGCATTTAGTAACATTTTAGATATAAAGCTACTGAGGTTTGGAGTTTTAAGAGGGACTTTGCTACTAAGTGGCAGAGCTGGAAATCAGGAGTCCTGATTCCAAGCCCCTTACTCTTTTCTCTAATACCCCCATTTAAAGGACACCAGCAGAGAAATTTTCCATTTAATTATTACCATACCCAACTAACTGTAAACAGTACCCATTGTGTTCTAGATGCTGAAGATACAATGCTGAAGAAGTCAAACCCCTGATCACATGGGACATCACTGTGGGACAGATAATACACAAGTGGATCAGGTTCTTACTGCAAGGGAAAAGAAAGAAGGATGAGACCACATGACATGGAAGAAAAAGGGATGCTATTTTCCTTAGTGATGAAAGAAGGCTGAAGGAGGTTACAGCTAAACAGACATGAATGGAAGAGTAGAGGCTCATGGAGATTTGGGACAAAGGCACACAAAATAAAGGGATCAGCAAACATAAAACCTCTGAAATGAGACCATGGTCATTAGGTTCAAGTTACAGCTAAAGTTCATCAAGTGAGATAAGGAAGGTTTGAAGTGAGAATGCAACAAGGATCAGATCACAAAGAGCCCCAGAATGAGAGGGAAAGTTTGGAGTTTAAAGGTAGTGAGAAGCCATTTATTTAGCTGCATATAAAGAGAAAAATGGCAACTTCTAGTTTGCATTCAAGTTGAGGTAAAAGTACATGTTAAAATTCCACAGAAACACTAGTAGAGTGTCCTCAAGGAAAAAAAAAAAAAAAACTGAATGAAAATGCAAAGCAAGGTTAATTTTGCATTTCAGGCCCTTTTGTGATCCTTTTGTTTTCAATGCCCAATTGTTCCACTTGTAAGAATGTTAACATTGAAGATTTTTAAAGATCCTTTCTCTCCACATTCTTCTGTCACCCCAGCCAGTCATATGTTAGCACAGGGCTAGTGTGGAAGTTTCCTACATACTTGTTCAATCTTAAATTAAGAACATACAATGCTGGTTTAGTTCACCAGTGCAGATCTGAGTTTCAGTAGTAATATAAACTCCATTCGGAGTGCCAAGATATTCCTCTTAATAGATACCAGGAGTTTAATAAAGGATGCCTTATATCCAAGCAATCTCTTCCTGACTATACCTGCTGTAAAGTCAACAAAGTGATAACCAGGACATCTACATGTCTCTTTCAATAAGTGTTTTGTAGCTATTTTTTTTTCCAAATTGAAACATTCCCTCCAAGTGAGAATGGAGGCTCATAAAACTCAGGAAGTAAATAAAACATACAAGGTTCAGGAATCTCCCTAAAGATACATGAAATTCCCTGGTCCCCTCCCCAAGGCTAAACAAGCAGTAAGTGCTAGGGAGAGGAGACAGAATCAAAGCTGCCTATACTTCATGCAGAGAGGGCCAGGGATATAGCTTGAGTCACCATGCATGCTGGGGTGGACTTTGTGGTGATGCAGCTACCTTCAAATTGTCCATTCTTCTGTAAGAAACCCTAACAAACTCACTGGTTTACTAAGCCAGATTTGGATGGAATTAGCTATTTGGTCTGTCCTCATTGTCCTATCTGGGATTAATAGAATTTTGTTCCTTCCCAGGAAACATCACCAATAATAATCAACTTAGAGAGCCAATTGCTTTGATTAAACATGATAGCATAACTGATCATGGTGGCACACACCTGTAATCCTGGCTCAGGATTTACATAGTGGTTATACCAGCTTACATTCCCACCAACAGTGAATGAGGGTTCCTATTTCTCCACAGCCTTGCCAAAATTTGTTTTCATTGGATTTTTTTAATGTTTGCTTTCCTTACTGGGGTAAGGTAGAATCTCATAGTTGTTTTAACTTGCATTTCCTTAATGGTTAGGGATGTTGAACATTTTCTTAAGTGTGTGTTAGCCATTTGTAATTCTTCCTCTAAGAACTCCCTATTTAGTTCTCTGCCCCACTTATGGAGTGGATTGTTTGATTTTTTATTGTTTAGTTTTTTGAGTTCTTTGTAGATTCTAGATATTAGGCTTCTGTCAATGTTATAGCTAGCAAAGATTTTCTCCCATTCAATGAGTAATCTATTTGCTCTGCTTATGGTATGTTTTTCTGTGCAAAAGCTTTTTAGCTTCATGAGATCCCATTGGTTGAGTGCTTGTTTAATTTCCTTGGCTACTGAGGTTTTGTTCAGGAAGTCTTTTCCCAGTCCTCTGCCAGCAGGGAAAGTGCCTCCTATTTTTTCTTCTAGTAGTTGAAATGTTTCAGGTCTTATATTGAGGTCTTTAGTCCATTTGGACTTGGTTTTCATGTATGGTGAAATGAGTGGGTCTAATTTCATTTTCTACATATGGTCATCCAATTTGTCCAACATGACTTGTTGAAGATGCTGTCCTTTCTCCAGTCTACATTATTGGCACCTTTGTCAAAGATCAAGCAGCTGTAGTTGCTTGACTGAAAGTTTGGGTCTTCAATTCTGTTCATTGGTCTATGTTTCTGTTTTTATTCCAGTACCATGCTGTTTTTGTCACTATAGCTTTTTAATATAGCTTTAGATCAGGTATGGTGATACCACCAGAGATGTTTCTTTTGCTGAGGATATGTTTGGATATACAAGGCCTTCTGCTATTCTGAATTTTGAGATCAATTTTTCAGTCTCAGTGAGGAATGATGATGGTATTTTTATTAAATACATGGTATTAAATCTGTATATTGCTTTTGGTAGAAGTTCCATTTTCACAATATTAATTCTACCTATCCAGAAATATGGGAGGTCCTTCCATCTTCTTAAGTCCTCTATTTCTTTCTTGAGTGTTTTTATGTTTTCATTATACAGTTGCTTTACATCTTTGGTTAGTGTTATTCCAAGGTATTTAATTAATTTTTTTTGTTGCTATTGAAAATGGGACAGTCTCATTGATTTCTTTCTCTATATATTTGTCCTTTGCTTATAGCAAAGCTACTGATTTTTGTGCATTGATTTTGTATCCTGCCACTTTGATGAAGGAATTTATCACCTTTAGAAGTTTTGGGATGGAGACTTTCAGGTCACTTATATATAGGATCATGTCAACTGCAAATAGGGCTAACTTGACTTCTTCCTTTCCAATTTGAATCCCTTTTATATCTTTCTCCTATCTTATTGTTTGGGCTAGTACTTCCAGTACTATGTTGAAGAGCAGTGATGAAAGTGGGCACCCCTGTCTTGTTCCCAATCTCAGTGGGAACTCTTTGAGTTTTTCCCCATTAGGAGTTATTTGGGCTTTAGGTTTGTTGTTGTTGTTATTTACTTCTACTGTCGCTACCTGTGATTTCCGTCACAAAAAGTCACAACATGGAGCAATGTCAAGGAGCTTTGCTAATGTTATTCCACCGTTTTGAGTTGATTTTGTATATGGCATAAGATAAAAGCCCAATTGTGTGTATATGTGTATGTGCATGTGCATGTGCATGGCACAGTAAACATATGAAAGTCAGATGACAAATTTCAGGTCGACCCTTGCCTTCCACCTTATTTAAGGCAGGGTATACACACTCTCTCTCTCTCTCTCTCTCTCTCTCTCTCTCTACTGGTTGTTGTTTACCAGCTTGCCAGGCTAGCTGGTCCATGAGCTTCTGGAAACTTCTCCTGTTTCCACCTCCCATTTTACTCTCTGCAGGGTGGGACTTCAGAAGTCCACTCCACCATGGCTTTACATGGGATCTGGGGATATGAACTCAGGTACTAAAAGATTGAACAGCATGTGCTTTATCCACTAGGCTGTCTCCCCAGGCCTTACAGCCCAATTGGACATATTTTAAGCTATGATTCTGGCAACTACACATTTAAATAAGTGAAGAAGATTTACCAATTTGAAATGATTTGAGATCACTTGTAGTTCTTTTCTTCAATTTAAATCTATATAACATAACAACATACTATAAAAGATATCTGAGAGAGTCTACTTAGTAAAACTTAAAGTATATGTGGAATGATTGTAAGAAATTACTTTTGTACCAAGTTCTAGGCTGAATGGTTTACTGCATCTCCTTTAATCCTCAAGTTGAATATTCATTGGTATATTTTCCTCTAAATGCTGTCACTTAAATTGTCATGGAGAATAGGGCAAATCAGGGTCAGTTTATGTAAGCGGCATCAATCTGAAGAACTTCATCAGTCTTTATTTCAAGGCATTATGCAAAGAAAACTGACATTAAGAGAGCCTTAACTGACAGCAAATGAAATCAATCAGCAAATCACTAAGCCATAATAAACTCACTCAATTTGCAGATAACCCTTCCTTTTCCAGGTTTTCACCTAGGCAGTCCATCAAACACTGTTCTTTTGTCCAAGAAGCTAAATGAACAGCAATTCTGGTTGTAACACTTGAGAGTTCAAGTGCTCAGACTCTCAATAATAAGAATTAGAAGGCATTAGCTAGTAAGGTTACACTTGTACTTAAAAATTGGCTTCAAATTCAAAATAAGACAAGGTCAAGTTTAGGATTTTTTTTTTGCCTCTTAACATTAATGACAAAAATTACATCATTCAGTGGGTTTTCTATTTGGGGCCACCTATAATGAAGAATATTAATAAAAAAAATTCTATATTTCAATATATTTTCATTTTTTGGTTTCTTAGTAAGTACTTCTCAAACATTTGACATACCTTCAAATATTGCCACCATTTCACAGAGCTGGAATGTGAAGTCCAAAAAACAATTTAGTGTAAATAAAGGTTATAAAAGGGTTTTAAAAGCATATGGAAACAATAGTAATTATGAGTTACTTGTAACAATTAAGATAGAAGTATATGGTGAGCATTCACCACTTAAAGTTTGGAAATGATCTTATGCCGAACAGGAAGGAAGCTGTGCAGTTGTTGAATATTCTTTTGAAGGCATATATGAACATATCATCAATCAGAAACTGCCAAGAGTTAAATCACTAAAGCATTTCTCAGTGTACTTAGGTTGGTGCTTCTGACCCCAGAACTTTGGCAGTTCAGTCCAACACAGCTTATATCCACACAGCATTTCCTACCGTAAAAAGAACATCACATGAATACCATCTCATCAGATCTTCCCCACAGTCCTGTGAGCCAAAGCAAGACGGGCTTCACTGCCACCATTTACAAATGTGGGAATGGTGGCTCAGTGACTTTCCAACATGGTGAAATTACAGAGCCAGAACTTCAAACAGCATTCTGATTCCACACATATTGTCTTATACCACTTTGCCACTTCTTTCCTTGGAAAATTCAATTCTTTTATCTCTTCTAAATAATATGCTATTAAGAAAGTGACTCCCATTCTGATCAATATGTTTCTAGTACACACAGTGCTAAACAGAAAGTATAGAGTTATGGTTAACAACTTCCCTACACTCTGATTTATTAGCTTGTCTTCAGCAAGAGCAAAAATCCCAACCTTAAATTGAAAACTAAGCAATCTTGTTACTGAGGAATATTAAAGGAAAACAGTCACAAAAATGTTTATGTGCTACTTAAGTTTGGAGTTCTTTCATACACATCATATGATCTTTACAGTCATCCCAAGATGTACCAGGGAAAGCATGCTGTCTCTATTTTAGAGAGGAGGAAACGTATGTGATGAAGATTGAAGGGTTGAACCCCACAAAAAGCAATTGCAGGATAGAACTCCAGGAGCACTTCCAGCACAACAAGGATGATAATCCATACTCCTCTACACAAAGGACAATGCTATGTTCCACAAGAAAATTACAAATAATTCAAAATCCTGCTACCTGTGTAATTTGTGCATTTAGAAGGAAGGATTTTATCTGTTCCGAAGCCAATCCTATTACTTTCTAGGAAAGATATATAACCTCTTCAAATTTCTGCTAAGATTTTATTTTCTTCCTGTTTTTTCTTACAATAAAAAAGAAGCAATAAAGTAGAAAAATTACTTTGTGAATCATAACTAGTTTTTAAAGGATTCCTATAAGATTTTGCTTAGTGTCAGTTCAGATCACTGGTACAGATATTCCACAAAGGATATAATTCAGCGTGTAAACTAAGTCATGGGAAATTATAAGATTCTTCAAAAGTGTAGCAAAGGCTTTACAAAGATGCAATTCTTTGCCCTCAATTGCTATTTTGTCTTTTTTAAGGAAAGCAGAGATGAAAAGTCTCTGGGTGAATCACATCTCTCATCCAAAATACTACCCATGCTATAAGATGTAAAATGTTTCATCTACTAAACATTTTTAAAATGTGAAATTAGTAGCTTTAACAGATAGCTTTTGGCTTTCAGTACCCAAGACTACATTTTAACAATGGTTTTAAAGAAAAAAATGCCTTTATTATTATAAATCATTTTAAATAAAATAATAGAAGCATGGATTACCTAGTAAAATCATATGTTCTAATAAGATAAACATATACTAGTAACTTTTAAACAATATTTACAAGCCAGTATGGACTTGTTACTATTTAAATATAGAGACACAGTAAATATAAATGTTATATGTCTGAGCATATTTATGGCTAAAAATCAAAAGGATATACAAAGGCTAACACTAGTTGTCACTTAATGACAGAATTTCAAATGATGTTATTTTCCTTTGAGGAGCATATTTTGTTTGTTAGACTTTTTAGTTGGGATAATATATAATTTTACAAGTATAAAAAAAAACTAATTTTTTTCTTTTTTTTTTAAGGTAGGGTCTCACTCTAACCCAGGCTGACCTGGAACTCACTATGTACTCTCAGGGTGGCCTTGAACTCACAGTGATCCTCCTACCTCTGCCTCCCGAGTGCTGGGATTAAAGACATGCACCACCATGCCCGGCTTAAAAAAAAAAACTAATTTTTAATGTCAGAAAATTTTCTATCAAATTATATTAGCAAGGCAAATGTCATTATATACTTGAATATATAATAGTTATGATATTACTATAGAAACATACAAACTAATGAATCACAGTGATTAAAAATTTTATTAAATATAGTCCATTTAGAATATATAGTATTTATTATAAGATTACACTTCAAAATGGCCAATTTTTATGCTTAAAAAGATGAAAAGTTCTCTAAAAATTCACATATGCATATGGGACTAACACTAAGAAGAAAGTTCCAAAATGGTACAGTCTTCTAGCACCTAACATCTCTTAATTCCTAGGTATATCAAAAATGTAGATGTCTCTTGCAGAGCAATTAGAAGGCTGCTGTCTTAAGGAGTGCAACAAAAAACACGTGTTAAAATTAAGAATAGTTATCAATATTTGACATTATTATTACTATTCCTGACATTATTCATTATGTCCCTCTATAAATAGAACAAAATTTAAAATCCCCTTCTTGATGTACCTTATCAATATCAATACAAAACAGCTCAAAGAAATTGATACACTTAAAATAAGTACAAATGTAAAAACCAACATAATCCTGAATCTGGAGAAATAGCTCAGCAGGCAAGGTGCTTGCATGCAAAACCAAACAACCCAAGTTTTATTCCACAGTACCCACATAAAGCCAGATGCACAAAGTGGTGTATGTGTCTAGAGTTTGTTTGCAGAGGCTAAAGGCCCTGGTATGCCTATTTCTCTCTCTCTCTCTCTCTCTCTCAATCTGTTTCTCTCTCTCTCTCTTTCCCAAGCATAGTGGTATATGTCTTTAATCCTAGCATGTAGGATGCCAAGGTAGGAGAATCACTGTGAGTTTGAGGCCAGCCTGAGACTGACTACATAATGAATTCCAGGTCATCCTGGGCTAAAGCAAGGCCCTACCTCAGTAACAAAACAAACCAAAAAAAAAAAAACAAAAAAAAACAGAAAACAGAAAACACTATAACCAAAGTCATGATAGTAACACACAGCAAAACCATTCTGAGGTAGACCTAAAATGAACCCAACATGGCTCAGCGAAATTCACAGAAGAGGGGGCAGAAAGATTGTTAGAGCCACAAGTTGGGTCATTATGCACAGAGACACTGCCTCTTACCCATAACTGATGGCTGACCCTCCAATGCACAACCCACATTCCCCAACGAGGAGGGTCCCTGCAGAGGGGTGAGGACAGGGAGGAAGCTAACGATGGTACCAATATGGCTATATACACACTGCATATATAACTAATAATAATAAAAACAACATTCTGAGTAAGGACTGTGTAATGGCATTATGAGTTAGAAGTGATTAAAGGATTACTGTATTTATAGGGAAGACTATGTTGTTTAAAATCTTTATAAATAAGTAGTTTAAGAATGAAGACTCTAATGAAACACTTATAAACATGCACTTATGAAATATACTACATTTCCAGAGGCACAGTTATTATGTGCCACACCTTAAACACTTTAATTAGATGGTCTAGGGAATTCTCTTCTTATTAATGATGTCCTCAAAGTAAAAAATTAACACCACCTTTCTTTTATTATTTATGTATTTTGATCACATTCATTCACCCCCATCATCATCTTTTTTCCCCTTGAACTCCTGCTGAACCCTTTCTTCTACTCATCTAATCCCATTTATATTTTGGTGAGGGGCTTTTTTGTGACACACTAAGATAATAAGGGTTGCTTCCATAAGCATGAGTTGTGGTTATTTACCAGAGTATGAGTAACTTCCCAGTGGCTACAACACTGAAAAAAGATCTCCCCTTCCTTCAGCAAGCATAAACTGTCAATAACTCACTACTTAGGGAGCAGGTGGGACCTCATGACCCTTCCTTAACCATGACAGAACATTGACAGGCCCAATTTTGCACAAGCCTTGTGCAGGGAGCCACAGCTGCTGTGAGTTCATGCAAACAATGGCCATGACATGTCAGGACAACAGTGTTGTACAGCACTCTTCCCCATGCTCCAGCTCCTACATTCTTTCCAACTCTCTTCCAGAAGAGCCATGTTTCTTTTTCTTAAGTATTTATTTATCATTTATTGAGGAGAGAGAGCAACCATGGACACACCAGGCCCTCCAACCACTGCGAATGAATTCCAAATGCATGTGCCACCTTGTGTGTCTGGATTTACGTTGGTACTAGGGAATCAGACCTAGGGTGAAAGGTCTTGCCAGAAAGCTCTTTAAACCACTAAGCCACCTCCCCAGCCCCACCACATTTCTTTACAGCAGATGCACTTGTATAAAAGCAGCTTTCACTGGATGTGGTGGCACATGCCTTTAATCCCAGCACTCAGGAGAGGCAGATGTTAGGAGGATTGCTGTGAGTTTGAGGCCACCGTGAGACTACACAGTGAATTCCAGGTCAGCCTGAGCTACAGTGAGACCCTACCTTGAACCCCCCCCCCCAAAAAAAAGCAGCTTCTTATGTCATCTTGCCAAATGTCTAAACCAAGTATTCATTCCCCCATGTATCTTGAGGGTCTTCTCTGTTAGCTCTGAGTATGCAGCAGCAAACCAAGGCCAAGTTCTCACATCATGAAGCTTTCATGTATGCTATGAATAGTTGTTAACAAATACTCAAGTGTTTAAAATGTATCTGTCACTGTCTAAGCACTTGCAGGGGATTGGCCCATTTAATGATCACACTAATGCTAAGCTGGGAACCTTTATTATCTTGTTAAATATGAAGATGCAAAAAAGACAAGGTATGCAAGTTACTCCGTGAACCTTCTTGTTTGGATTTCTATTTTCTCTATTATTTTCATACAATAATCTATAGAAAGACACTACTCCCGCACCCCCCTCATCTTAGAATACAACTAGAGCTGGGGAGATGGCTCAGCAGTTAAAGGTACTTGCTTGCAAAGCCTAAAGGCCTGGGTTCCATTCCTCAGTACCCATGTAAAGCCAGATGCACAAAGTGACACATATGTCTGGAGTTTTGTCTCCCTCTCCCACTCTTTCTTCCTTCTCTCTCTTCTCTCAATGCCTCTCTACTTGCAAATAAATAAATAAAATTTATTTTGACTTTTATAATATTTTATATATTTACTTATTTGAGAGAGAGAAAGAGACAGAGACAGATAGAGAGGGGATGGGTGTGCCAGGGCCTCTAGCTACTGTAAATAAACTCCAGATCTATGAAACACATTATGAATCTGGATTTACATGGATACTGGGGAATTGAACCTAGGTCCTCAGGTCTTGCACCCAAGCTCCTTAACTAATAAGCTATCTCCCCAGGCCAATAAATAAAATTTAAAAACAAATAAATAATAGCAAGAAGTCTTTTTCCATTCCTATATCATGGAAAGTACTTCCTAAATTTTCTTCCAGTAGTATTCGAGTTTCTGGTCTTATATTGAGATCTTTGATCCATTTGGACTTGAGTGTAGTGCATGGTGAAATGTGTGGGTCAAGTTTCAGTTTCCTGCATATGGTTATCCAGTTTGTCCAGCACCATTTGTTGAAGATGCTGTCTTTTTTCCAGCCTATATTGTTTGGGCCTTTATCGAATATCAAGTAGCTATAGTTGTTTGACCCAAAGTCCGGGTCCTCAAGTCTATTCCATTGATCTATACTCCTGTTTTTATGCCAGTACCATGCTGTTTTTATTACTATGGCTTTGAATATAGCTTTAGATCAGGTATGGTGATGCCTCCAGAGGTATTTCTTTTGCTGAGGATATGTTTGGAAATGCGAGGCCTTCTGCCTTTCCATATGAATGGAAAAAGACTTCTTGAACAAAACCCCAGTAGCTCATGAACTTAAACCGTCACTCAACCAATGGGATCACATGAAGCTGAAGAGTTTCTTTACAGACAAGCATACAATAAGCAAAGCCAATAGATTACCCACAGAACGGGAGAAAATATTTGCGAGTTATCTAACTGATAGAGGCCTAATCTCTAGAATCTACAAAGAACTCAAAAATCTAAACAGTAAGAAGTCAAACACCCCACTCACAAAATGGGGCAAAGAGCTGAACAGGCAGTTCACAGAGGAAGAAATACAAATGGCAAACGTACACTTAAGAAAATGTTCATCATCCCTAATCATCAGATAAATGCAAATTAAAACAATGAGAGAAACTAAGAGATTCCACCTTACCCCAATAAGGATAGCAAACATCAAAAAATCAAATAAAAATAAATGCTGGCGAGCATGTGGAGAAGTAGGAACACTCATCCACTATTGGTGGGAATGTAGGATGGTACAACCACTTTGGAAAGCAATATGGAGACTTCTGAAAAAGCTGAGTATAGAGATACCAACAGACCCAGTTATTCCCTTACTGGGCATCTACCCTAAAACCTTCAAACCACAGGCTAGAGAGATTTGCTCAACCATGTTTGTAGCAGCTCAATTTGTAATAGCTAAGAGCTGGAATCAACCCAGATGACCATCACTAGAAGAATGGATAACTAAGATGTGGTATATCTACACAATGGAATTCTATACAGCAGTAAGAAAAAAATGACACAATGAAATTTGAGGAAAAATGGTTGAACCTGGAACAGATCATTCTCAGTGAACTTACCCAATCACAGAAAAAAAATCGCCACATAGTCTCACTCATCTACAGCACCTAAGCTCAATCTACCCAAGATACCTTACATACCCAGCAAGCATCTGCTAGACTAGACACTAGGATGGGAGGGGAGGGACGGGAAGGCATCAAAGGGGTGGGAAACACAAATCTAGACCCAAACGGCAATGGTACCATAATCTTCTACTTATTAAAAGACAGACCAAATGCCTGATCCTTCACCAGGCCCTACAGGGAACACCTGAACCACAAGACACTGGAGAGGGTAAGATCAAGACTAACCTTAATCTTCTACATCTTCCCTCCCTCACTTCCCCTCTCCATCTCTCTCTCTCTCTCTCTTATCTCTAACTCTTGTATCTTAGTTATCTTTTTCCTCATTTTCTTAGTGGGCACTGACCTGTAACTCCCAGATCCAGCATGGGGCTATCATCCACAATGAGCTTTTGATCAGAGAGACCTACAAGGTTTCCTAAAACACAGACAGATTTCTGTCAGAGTACTTGATGACCCACCAAAGGCTAGTGGTAAGACCCTACTGCTGAAGACAACTTATGTGATTGACATGCAAATTAGAATGGCATGGCTGGAAGTTGGAAGAGAGTCAGTCCCCAGACAATCAGTGCGTCTAGTGCCAGAAGGTGCTACATGGGTGACTGGGGGAAAATGACCAATATCTGTCGAAGCAACGCATGGTCTAACCTACTTAGCAGCAAATAATTTGGTGTGATGCCCACACAAGTGCAGTGGTGGCACACAGCCATGGTGGGGAACCAACTCCTCTCAATTTGGCTAACTGATCCCCTCACTGGTATGGGACCCATAGCTGGAGCTGGGAAACAAATCAGAACCATATCCAAACATAAGCTCACTCTCCAATATCAAGCTACCATCAATTGTGGGCTACAAGAGGGCCTATACCTATTAAATTCTGTATAAAAAAAAAAAGGTAAGTGTTATCTCGTTTGTCCTGGTGCTAACTTACTCTCCGTTGGAGAATCTTCTTCTCTTTTTCAGATAGATGTAGATCCTAAGGAGAGAGCCACCCCATCATACCTCAAAAAGGCCCCGGCTGAAACTAAGAAAAATTGGAGAAACAAGCAATGGGGCTGTTTGCCTGATGAACCGGATACCAGCACAAGGGGGAAGGAGATCAGCACAGAGAAAAATCAATTCCTACCAAATCAGAGAGCCAGAGCCTCAGAGGCCCCCAACACCACATCACTGAAGCAGACCAAAAATGAACCCAACATGGCTCAGGGAAATTTTGCGGAAGAGGGGGCAGAAAGAATGTCAGAGCCACATGTTGGGTCATGATATGCAGAGACATTTAGCTTACCCATAACTGTTGGCTAACTCCACAATGCATGACCCGTATACCTCAACAAGGAGGGGCCAAGTCAGAAATAAATGAAATCAGTTCTATGACCCACCAAAGGTTAGTGGTAATACTCCACTGCTGAAGACACCATATGTGGTTGACACATAACATGGAGTGACATGGCTGGAAGCTAGAAGAGAGTCAGTCTCCAGATAGACAGTGCGTCTAGTGCCAGAAGGTGCTACATGGGCAACTGGGGGAAAATGACCAATATCTGTCCAACCAACTCATGGTCTAACCTGCTTAACAGCAAATAACCTGTTATGATGCTCACACAAGTACAATAGTGGTGCACAGCCATGGTGGGAAACCAACTGCTCTTGATTTGGCTAACTGATCCACTCAGTGGTATGGGACCCATAGCTGGAGCTGGGAAACAAGTCAGAACCATATGCAAAAAAGAGCCTGCTCTCTATTATCAAGCTACCACCAATTGTGGGCTACAAGAGGGCTTATACCTATTAAATTCTCTCTAAAAAAAAAATAAGGGTTATCCCATTTATCTGGTGCTAACTTTACTCTCCATTGGAGAATCTGCTTCTCTTTTTCAGATAGACACAGATCCTAAGGAGAGAACCACCCCATCATACCTCAAAAGGGCCCTAGCTGAAACTAAAAATAATTGGCGAAACAAGCAAGGATGCTATTTTCTTGGTGAACCTGGTACCAGCACAAGAGTGACGGAGAACGACACAGAGAACAATCAACTCCTACCAAATCAGATATCCAGAGACACAGAGGCTCCCAAACCTCATCACTGAAGCATACCCAATATGACTCAGGGAAATTTTGCAGAACAGGGGGAAGAAAGAATGTCAGAGCCACATGTTGGGTCATGATGCAAAGACATTTCCTCCTACCCATACCTGTGGGCTAACTCCACAATGCATGACCCATATACCTCAACAAGGAGGGGCCATGGGGAAGGGTAGGACATGGAGGAGGTTAACAATGGTACCAACTTGACTGCATTCACTGAGTACAAAACTAATTAATAAAAAATAAAATATAAAAAATAAATAAAAGAAATCAGTTCTACGCATTTGAGTAACATAGTGAGTAGTAAAATTGAACAAAAGCAGAACACTGATCATAAAGTTATTGAAAGGATTTGAGGAGACTGTAGTGCAAAGTGCATAAGCACAAAGTAAACACTTCAACAAATATTAGCTATCGTCAGTGCTCATATCTGTACCTCATCATTGACAGGAATGGACACAAACATTTATATAGTTGCTTATAAATATTTGCCAGATATTATCAGCATTACAGACCACAATTATTTTTAAAACAGCCTACACATTATAAGATAATGAAAGAGAGTATTGTCTTTATAAAATACAGGTAGAATATTGTTTATTACAAAATCCTTTGCATGTGCACAATGCTGGCCTTTTCAGTTAAAGAGAACTAACTATTCCAATCTAAATGCTTTAATTTTCTCAGTATTATAGTGAAATCCTGATAGACTATTATTTGGGAGATAAGAAGCTATACGCTTAAACAAAACTCACATTATCTGTGGTTAACTACTCAAGACTTGCACAAAAGTAGGCCCATCAACATTCTATCAATGGATGGAGAGGAGTTCATGGGGCCCCATTCTTCTCGAGGAGCTATTGACAGTAAGTGGTTGTGGAGAGAGTAGAAGTTATTTTTTCGGTGGTGTAGCCACAGGTAAACTGTCTATGTTTTAGTAAATAAAATTCCAGTCATACTCATATAAGCAATCCTAATTTAACTCATGTGTGTGTGCATGTGCATGTGTGTGTGTGTGTGTGTGTGCATGCATGTGTGTGTGTCACACAACATAGAGAAAGAAGTAGGAAGGACTAGATGGGAAGAAGGTATTCAGCAGGAATGGAAGGAGAAGGGCCATAAGACAGGGTAATGTGGGTGAATATGATATATATACATATAAGAAATTATCAAAACAAATTCTGTGAAGACATTGCCTCACTGGAAAATCACATGGCATGAGAAAATACATAGGAAAGTAGAATGTACTTGATAAAAAGTATGGAAAGATTTTGAAAAAATTATAGGAAAGATGGGCGGAACAAAGTTAAAAAAATATACAGAAAAGATCCTTGAAAGAAAACATACAAATGCTTTTAAAAGCAAAGAGAATGAGCCTCTGTTGCTTCCTTCATCTTCACAAACTGTACAGGTCAGCTAGGTGGTTTGTCACTGCCCCACCCTGATTAGTGACCCTCCTCATAGCCAAAGGGTATACTCTGAATAACAGCAAAGTCAGAGTGCAGAGCTAAACAGATACCAAATCCCAAGTCAGTATGTTAAAAAGACATCTGCCCTCTCATATTTTTTAGCGCTATTCACAAAAGCAAAGATATGGAATCAAGCTAGGCATCCATCAACAATAAAGGGATAGAGAAAATGTGGCAGCTGAGCATGGTGGCTCACACCTATAATCACAGCAGTACTCAGGAAGCTGAGATGGGAGGATCACTGTGAGTTTGGCCTCACTGTGAGGCCAGCCTGGGCTACAGAGTGAGTTTCAGTTTATCCTGGGCGAGAGTAAGACCCTTCCTCAGAATTAAATTTGGCAAATAGAGAAATGTTAGTTATCAGGACAACAGATGTAGTCAAGAAGAATAAGTTCTAGTGTTCTGTTGCATAGTAGGATGGTTATAGTTAATAATTTATTATATATTTCCAAATATCTAGAAAAAGGATTTTGAATGTTCCCAACACATGTAGTAAACATTTAAGGTAATAAACATGCTAGTTATCCTACCTGATTATATGCATGTTTCATAATATCAGTGTATCATGTAAATATGCACAATTAATATGAGCTAATTAAAATGTTTTAAATACTGAACACCTAAGTATATAGCCACAATTAACATAAAACTAATCATTTTATTTTGCATAAAGGTTAAAAGTACATTTTAACACTATTTGGCTACCAAATGGGAAAAGTAGCTGTGAATTTGTCTACAATATACCATAAACTATGACCCACATTATACAAAGATATACAACTAATATCTTATAAATGGAATAAAAGCTCTCTTATTGATTTCTAAGGTTTTGCTCTTACCATTTAGCATAGGTTGTCTTTTGCAAACAATTTACTAGTTCAGTGGGGTGTTGGTTGTATAGTGGTGAGCATAGCTTCCTTCCAACTTACTAGCTCAGCTTTACAGTCAACTACTTTAAGACTAAAGTCTGCATCCTACCATTTACTTGCTGTGGTTATGTGGAGAGTTACCTGTTGGTGGCTATTTACCAATTTTAAAATGGAGATACACACTGACAGTGCACATTATAAGGATTAAATGAGATGATGTATTCAAAGACCTAAGTGTGTGCCTGGTACATAGGAAGTACATACTTTGAAACGTCACTTGTCACTGTCCTCATCATCAATATTACTTTCATCTAACTTTCTAACTACATGTATATTAATAAGCTCCATGTACACTACAGGGTGTCATCAGAAAACTTACTCCAGCATTTAGGTATGTGGCAATGTGTATAACAATTCTTTATAGAGGAGGCCATATTCAATTAGATGTCTCTTTCATTTTATTCTTGCTATTAAGACATCAGAATCACAGACTCCCCCAAAAATAGCATTCCTTGAATCAATTTTTTCCAAATCACTAAAATCTAGCTTGGGGTAGGTACTTGAAAATTGTAACAAATACTAAGCCCTGTTGAGACTGAATCAAGATAGCCAAATACAGGATATTTTTACAACCACTAGAATAATCCCAAATTATACTGCATTCATAGTTACAATGAAATCATAAATATTGATAATCAAATTTAAATCATATATTTTAATCTTGTCCTAAGTAATGGTACAACCTATAAAAATAGAAATACATTATGCTTAGTTATATAATTATGTTTTTAAATATATTAATGGATAAGCTAACAAAAAAAGCAATGAGCAATTTTTTCTTTGCAGAGCATTAATTTGGATAGTAGTAGCAAATTAAATTAGGGTATAAAACATGTAAAAAGACAAAACATAGATTCATACGAACTAATACTCATTTTGTACAAAATTAAAATTTCACAGGGTCATAAACTAAAGAAATAAATGGTTATTTTAAACTTTAAAATATGAAACAAAATAAGTTTCAAGTCATATTTATCTTTGAGATATATTTTATATTCTAGAAAGCTTTCAGACAAACATAGTCTTTTGAAATATGAGGCTTTCTATAATTTATGTAATGCTGATAATTTTTTCCAAATGAAGGTTTTCAGAATTATAAGAATAATAAAGCTTGTGCTGAATTTTCTCTTGGCCAACTTTAAAAAAAAACTGACTTCTAAGGAGAAAACTTATCACAAAAATACAATCATGAGATAGAACAGAAGTTTATCTACAACATTTGAAAATAAATGTTTCTAAAAATAAATCCCTTTAACTTTAAAGCTAACGAAGGTTTTATGATTTGATGTCATGAGCTTTATAAATGAAATGACCCAATCTGGACATCATATTACAATGCTCAATAAAACTAGATGTTAAAGGGCAAAGTACTCTTTAATATAAAATAGAGTTAAACTATAGTTTTGATGAAATGAAATAATCACATAAAAATATTGCATCTCTTTTAGAATTAACATGAAAAATTCAAGTATCTCTCTTGATAATTTTTATCTATTTATTTTAAAAGAGCAAAAGCAATAAATAGACTAGCTTAAAAAGATACAATCTAATGTCTTACTGTCCTCCACTGATCAGAAAGTAGTTGTTTTAATATTGCACTTTGTTATAAGCACATACTTTCCATTATAAAAAGGCTTCTCTGCATTATTTTATAAGCTAGTTCTAGGCTTTAAAGAAACCCATTTTTTTTGCTATATGATCAGAAAATTTATTTGCATCTCCTTTAAATTATTCACAGTATTTTGAGGCTTTTGTTTTTTCCAGTTAGTGAAATTTATTTTTCTATACATCTCAGTAGCAAACAATGTTATTTCGACTCTAACCTGGCATGCTACCACCTCTGGCCCGCCCTTGAGCCCCTCCACTGCAAAGGTCTCCAGGTGCAGTTTGGGTAGCTGCAGGGTGAAGTCATTCCTACTTGCTGCAGTCCGTGACAGCGAGATCTGATCTCTGACCTAAAAGGAAAAAAAAACAGCATCAATGGTAATTCCCCTTCAGACACATTAACTGGGATGAACTGGGTCCCCTTGAGCCCACTGAGTGGACTTGCATTGATCGCTGGACCTGAAATCCATGAATAAATTTAGGACTAATTGATTTTTCGTTGCAAATAAATCTCTAATTCAGAGTGCTGGGGGAGAATGTTAAGAAGAAAAAGCATCCTCCTGCTTGAAATGAAGAAGGGGAAGAAGAGTCACTGGAGCTCTTCTGATCAAGAGCTTTTGAATTATTATTTTGCTTTTTGCAGTTCTATTCTGAAAAGAAGGAAGAAAAATTAACAAAAGCAAAAGCAAACACCAATCTCCTAACTATTATTATTTTCATAAAGACACATTTAACTGATACTATGTTATATATTTTGTACACGATTGTTACAATGCACTCGGTTTTGAGAAGAAAACTCCACTCATATGTACCCTGGATAAAAACGAATATACTCCACACAAAAGGATACTTAAAAACATATAAGAGGTTTGTTTAACTTTTGAGTCTTCAAACATTGCAAGATTTAATTAAACTTGAGTTTTAACACTAAAATGCATGTACACAAACTTGGTTACAAAAGTTATAAATAAGATAACTGAAATAAAATCAGTAGCGTTTGTATTAGATTTTAAGTGTTCAGAAAGGTAACAATACAGCACATCCCAGATGGAGTTCCAATGTAGAACCACTATAGGCAGTCAATGTCACACTGCCACCTTCTGGACAAATCATAAAGCACAACAGACATAAACACTGAGTTCTAACTTCCCAACTTAGTAGAAGCCTTAAAAATTCTCCAATCCATTCTGCATTTAAGATAAGCAAGTTGTGCTCACTGTGGCAGCACATACTCTAAACTGGAACGATACCGAGATTATCATGGCCCCTGAGCAAGGATGACATGCAAACTCATGAAATGTTCCATATTTAAAAAATAATATGAGGCTTGATATGTAGACATATCTTAATGTATTTTATGCTTGGATAGGCCTTAAAATTTTAGTTCTTTGCTACTACATATTTGATAAATATTACAAAACTGTCTTACAGCTATAGGACAGAGCTTTTAGGACATAGCAAAAATCAGGAATGGTAAGAACAATAAACTTACATTAATTGATAAAATGAATGAATGTATTTATACCTCTAGTTTTATCTCAGCCCCTTTCCACATAACATGCTGGCTCCTGTCTGAAATAAAATGTGTTTTACAAATATATTTACTTTAGGATTTATCTTTGCTCTGTATGGGATACTTTTTCTGTTGCGCTTTTTGTCACCAATGTGCACTCAGATAAAAGAAAACATTAATGTGGATTAGGGTACTGAGAATTTATCAACATCAAACCACTAGTGTTTTGCCTTCTACCCTTCTGAACCATAGTCAATAGATCTAAATATTTTACTGCACCCTGGCCAATTCATTGTTTGATGTTTAAAAACTCACCCAGAATCAAAGAAAATTTATTAAATTTGAGCCCCCAAATGAGATACTATTAGCTTTGAAAGTCAAGTTTAACTGCGATATTGATGATTCTCTTTTTTCTGTGACAAAATTCACTAGGGAAATCCTAGATGTCAAAGTACAAAAGCAGATTGCTAATACAGGCAAAGAGCGAGGAAAGCAGAAGCAACACAGGTGTAATCCACTGCACAGTTCAAGCATGGGAGGGTCCTTATCCTCACTAGTCTCAGGTGCTGTGCTTCAAGACTACCAAGTTTGACATGCAATGAGCAAAAAGTCATCTTCTCTATGCTCTAAATAAATTGTATGGGCATCATTAATCTGAAGTATTTGGCATTTAAAATTGTGATTCATTGTCATTTCAATACTTTTACTATGACATTATTTAATTTGTAGAATTAAGTAATACTTTATATTATATAGAAACATCTTCAACATGTACTTGGTTTCTAGTACACTTAATCATGGATATCATAATTACCTTATTTGAATAATATGCATATGTTCAAACTTTGGTTTTTGTGTTGCTATGTTCCCCAAGTTGGCCTTGAACTCCTGGGCTGCAGCAATCCCCCTGCCTCAGCATCCCAAGAACCTGTATGCATACATCAATACTTCCATTTAGTTATGTTACCTGTTGAACATTGGCAGTGCCACCAAGAGACAGTGGCCCACAATACACAGATTCAGCACCACAAGTAGTTCTAATAAAATTCTGAGGACTTTTTTCATGTTTTAAATTAAACAGATACTTTGAAAGAAGGCATATAAGTGTTCTTCAGATATTTGTAGGAACAGTCTTTGGAGAAGTCTTGAAAAAGGATTGTTGAGAACTTCTTTGCTCTAATGAATAGAGAGTGAAAGCATCAAGCTGAGAGAATACAAGCCATTGATACCAGGACAGGCAAAGAAAAAAAAAAAACAAGCCGTGAGGTGGAAGAGAGGAGAGACAAGGGGGAGAGGAAAGGGACCCCTGGAAAGAATGGAGAAGGCAGGTCTGCACTTTAGTTTAAACAGAAAGAGGGTCAATGCCGAACAGCAAAGAAAGGCGCGCCCTGCTGCCCGGGATTTGTTTATAAAGATGTCAGAACAGAAAGGCTCAGCACAAAGTCACCAAAATGCCTTTCTAAACAAGATGTGGTTTCTTTTTGGAAAATACTGCTAATTGGACATAAAATTATTATTCTCAAGTGTGAGAATCTAAAGCAAATTTCTGATCTTAAATTTTTATGAATAATATTAAAATAGTAAAATTATTTTCTTCTAAAAAGAAATGTATGTCAGATGCATAAAGTAGCACATATGTTTAAAGTTTGTTTGTTTCCAGCAACAAGAGGACGTGGTGTACCCATTCTCATTCTCTCTCTCTCTCTCTTTCTGCTTGCAAATACATGCATACATACATAAAAAGGAACTTAAACCGTCACTCAACCAATGGGATCACATGAAGCTGAAGAGTTTCTTTACAGACAAGCATACAATAAGCAAAGCCAATAGATTACCCACAGAATGGGAGAAAATATTTGTGGGTTGTTCATAAATTAAATTGCAATTTCAAAAGTTCTTTGTTCAACCGGGCGTGGTGGCACACGCCTTTAATCCCAGCACTCGGGAGGCAGAGGTAGGAGGATTGCCGTGAGTTCGAGGCCACCCCGAGACTCCATAATGAATTCCAGGTCAGCCTGGGCTACAGTGAGACCCTACCTCAAAAAAAAAATAAAAATAAAAATAAAAAAGTTCTTTGTTCACCTCATTATTCATATTATAATTAAGACTTTATACCACCTTCATTTATTTATGTTAGTGATAAAGCCATATAAAATGTTTTCTACTTCAAAATTCCTAATGATTTATTTATGTGTACTTTTTGGTGTGTGACAGAAAGACAGAGACAGATTATATGGGTGTGGCTGGGTGCACGCAGCTGCCATAGCCCATGTATGGAGGTCAAAGGACAACATCAAGTGTTGGTTCTCACATGCCGCCTTGTTGAGGCAGGGTCCCTCACTGCTCACTGTGCAGTGTTCCTAGGCTAGCTGGCCCTCAAACTTCAGACACTAACACAAGAGTGTCCAGCTTTACCTGGGTTCTGAGGACCCAAATGCAGGTACTCACATTTCTGTGGCAAGTGCTTTCTCCACTGAGGCCTAATGATCCTAGCCCTAATGATTCGTTTTTAACATATAATGAAAGTTTCCATGTATTTCACAGAATAAATCTCAATTATTAATTTCATGAATTTCCTAACACTATAAAATTGTACAATTTGTTAATATTTTATTTTTACTTATTTATTTATTTGACAGAGAAAGAGAGAAAGGGAGGGAGAGAGAGAGAATGGGCATGCCAGGGCCCCCAGCCACTGCAAATGAACTCCAGACACATACACCCCCTTATGCATCTGGCTAACATGGGTCCTGGGGAATTGAACCTGGGTCTTTTGGCTTTCCAGGCAAATGCCTTAACTGCTAAGCCATCCCTCCAGCCCCAAATTATTAATATTTTAAGAGAATAAAGAAAAAGTAGCTATATTACCTCTTCCAAAATTTAAATTTTTAGAGAGTTCAGTTTATTCTTTCCCTTACCTATTTCTGACTTTTTAGCTTTTTATGAGAGAGAGAGGGGAAGGGAGAAAATTGGTGCACCAGGACCTTAGCCACTGCAAACTCCAGATGTGTTCACCACCTTATGCACATGTGCTACCTGTGCATCTGGCTTACATAGGTTCTGGGGAGTTGAACCTGGGTCCTTAGGTTTTGCAGGCAAGTGTCTTAACTGCTAAACCATCTCTCCAGCCCTATTCCTGACTTTTAAAAAACAGATACTTCTCATAGATATGTCATAAGGCACAAGAGATGCATACAGAAAAAAATAAAATTTTCTAAAAACAACATTGTCATGGAAAGTAGTTGTTAAAAATAAATATATCTTTTAAACTATGATAGTTTAAAATTCAGTTCTCATGAAACAACTCATGAGATTCATGGGTCTAGTCCTAGTTCTCCACATGATAAAGCTTTAGTGATAAGCTGTCAGTCTGTTTTTTAATTTTTTGGATTTTTACTATAATACAAAAATGTGATTTCTGTTAGATATATCCATTATAAAAATACTCACTTCAAGAAAATAACTCATAAAATTTAAACCTTCATCTTTAATCATGCACAGCTATAAATTCCTCTGGACCCAACAAATAACCAGGCAAGAAAAAAATGTTATGGATAAAAATTGGATGGAGAGTAGTGGGATAGGCTTGTGATCATGGCATATCATCTGTATTTATGGAAGTTGTCAATAAAAAGTTTAAAAAAGAATTGGAATGGACTGAAGAACCCATATAAGAAGATGTGACTCTTGAAAGCCTAGGAAAAGCAACTGGTGTCAGAACTTTACATTACAATTGCCCTAACATTATATTTATTTCCATCTTTTAGAGTTTCCAATGCTTCAAAATAAAATTTTTACCACAGATATTACAATACACGCAGATGTGTACAATATTCCCTAGAACCTCCATTCTTGCCATCTGTGCTCATGATAGACTCAGTCTCAGTTTTCCCACCTTCCCTTTATCCCACGTGTTCCTTTGCAGTTTCTTCCACCTCCACTGATCTTTACTGCTTTCCTTTCTCCCTTCACTTTTCATTTTATATATATCAACAGCCTACATACTGTGGTCAGCTTATGTACTACAGAGCAGTGTATGCTCAGCACACTGTAGTAGAGGGACCAAATCCAGCTTATCGTCATGCATCAAGCTTGACTGGAGCACAACTTCACCGATACCTGCTTTCCGGCTGCAGTGGCAAGTTGAATAGTCATGATATATGGGCCACAAAACTCAAAAATTTTTACTACCTCTCCCTTTACAGAAAATATTGGCCACCTCCTACACTAGAGGTATATATAAGGAAACACAGTTTTTTCACCCCATAAAATCTTTTAAAATTATTATTTCTCATCAGAGAATCTACAAGTGATTTCTATGGAGTCCATTTTGGATCATCACAGAGGATGCCATTCTCAAGACACTTTCTGGCTTTGGTTTCAAGTGTTTCATGAAACTAGTGTACTGCCTCTGGTCATTTCAAGTTCTATAAATTCTGGGACACAATTTGACTGGGATGAACTTCCTTGGCACAACTACTGGCCACTAATTCTAATATCTAATCAACAGAAGATGTGATTAAACAAGAGCAGGTATTATGGAAAGACTTTTGTAAGCATGAAGATGGGAGTCAGCCAGAGCTATTTATTTTCTAATAACACTAGTGGCAAGAAAGCCACTATGCTTAAAGAGTACTGTGTGATCAGACAAGAATATCATTCCAAACTCATTAATTCTACAATGTAGAAAAGAGAAAATTAAGAAACATAACAGCTTCATGATTCTGATATATGCCCAGTGATAGGAAAGATGAAAATATGTCAATACAATGCAAGTGATATTCCATGACCTGCAACATCACATTTAAATGGATATTTCCCTCCTCTTGAGCCTTTTCCATAATTTCTGCATTAATGAAGTGAGCAGATGATAGTCCTATTTGTTCAGAAAAATATTATTTGTGCTTCCAGAAGTACTTAATACTTTTCAAATTATCTTCATTCTTGATTGTTTCCCACCTTGTGAAATATTGTTATCCCTAATATGCAGATGATCAGTCCAGTGCTCTGTAACCAAATAACAATGCTTCTAAGTATCTACAGATGAACAGTTAATGTTTAAAATTCTGGCACTTCTCCATTTCCTATCTTTTTTTTTTTTAAATTTTTTTTGTTTTGTTTTATTTATTTATTTGAGAGCGACAGAGAGAAGGAGGGAGAGAGAGAGAGAGAGAGAGAGAATGGGCATGCCAGAGCTTCCAGCCTCTGTAAACGAACTCCAGATGCATACGCCCCCTTGTGCATCTGGCTAACGTGGGTCCTGGGGAATTGAGCCTCGAACCGGGGTCCTTAGGCTTCACAGGCAAGCGCTTAACCGCTAAGCCATCTCTCCAGCCCCATTTCCTATCTAAAACCTCTATTTTCTCCCTTTTCTTTGTCTCTTGTCTGGCAATCTTAGAAAAAATGTTTACATTTCATAAAAGTAGCTTTGCAATAAGCAACTGAGAATATTAAACATCTTTATTCTCCTCAGTCACCATGGTCATTCTTATTCATCCTAGCTCCCTCCTTTACTACATGTCTCTTGTGCACACACATACACACAACCATTATTGTTCCAAAGGACAAGTTACCTGTCTAGCAATAATCTTTATACAATGGTCCTGATCTCAAATGGAAGATCTCAAACCATGATGTCTTGGGAGGTAAACAACAGTTCCTGATGTGCTACACACCTACTAGAAGGA
Source organism: Dipus sagitta (assembly GCA_036346955.1). Classification (NCBI taxonomy): domain Eukaryota; kingdom Metazoa; phylum Chordata; class Mammalia; order Rodentia; family Dipodidae; genus Dipus; species Dipus sagitta. The sequence goes on along the minus strand of CM070770.1, from coordinate 84,347,454 downwards.
GAATTTGGCTCTCTAAGAAGAGGCAGGCACTCTTACTGGCAATTCAGCACTCACAGAATTTCACAATTTGAAAAGATGAGGTGGGAACCTGGCCTTTGCTGGCAGGTTATTTAACTTAACCTACAACTCTGGACCAGAGCCAGAACTTTCCAATAACTGCCAGCTGCTGCCACCAGAAAGAGAACAAAATCCAGCATCATACCACCCCAACAATACAGTTACATCCCAATTATGGAAATAAACAACTGATCTCTTGAATCAAATTATCCAGCTGGCCACATCCCAATTAAAGATCTGAAAAACTGAACACTCAAATCAAATTATCAAGCTGGAAAATAGTGTTATTTAATCATGAACATCTTGGAAAGGCATTAGACAGCATGATAAATCTTTATGCTATGTACCATAGAAAGTACCCACAAACAGACTATCATGACCTTGAGCTGTTTAAACAAACATAAAACCCAAAGCTGAGAATAGAGAAATGTATTTACAAATTGTCAAGGTATTCCACATAGAGATATTTTCTTTCCTGATATAAATAATTTCAAAAATAGATGGATACATTTAGATTTATTTAAACTAAAAACTGTTAAGTATGTGTACATGACATTGCAGTGTCTTATCTTTAGTTGTCAAGTTTTTTTTTGTTCTTTTTTTTTTAGTCAACCCCTGTTGAGACTGAGTGCTATTTCTAGCTCAGACAAGTCAGAATGACAATGAACATCATGAATGATAACAAAGAAGTATATGTGCACAGAGCTGTCAACATCAAGCTAGCTATGGTAACACCTGTGTGCCCAGCATTGCTGATCTTCAAGAACAATGATCAAGAAAGTGAGACTAGAGAGGCATCCAAACATCATTAAGTAAGACATATCATTGATGAACCAATAACTATTAGATTTTTAGAGCAAACTTGACACAATATAATCTGTTTCATACATTAAAAATGATTGTGTGGGGCTGGAGAGATGGCTTAGTGGTTAGGTTACGGCACTTGTCTGCAAAGCCAAAGGACTCAGTTTCGATTCTCCAGAACTCACATAAGCCAGATGCACAAGGTGGTACATGCATCTGGAGTCAGTGTACAGTGGCTGGAGGCATTTTCTCTCTCTCACTCTGTCTCTCTCTCTCCCCCTTTCTCTCTCTCCTCTTTCCTTTCAAATCAATAAATAAAATATTTTTAAAAAATGATCCTGTGTGCGGAAGAGGGGGCGGAAAGAATGTCAGAGCCACATGTTGGGTCATGATATGCAGAGACATTTAGCCTACCCATAACTGTGGGCTAACTCCACAATGCATTACCCATATACCTCAACAAGGAGGGGCCGAGGGGAGGGGGTGGGTCACGGATTAACCTAATAATGGTACCAAACTGACTGTATTTGCTGAATACAAAACTGACTAATAAAAAAAAATGATCCTGTGGTCTTTTTGATACTTTTAATTCACTGACACCAAAAAAATAAAACATAATTATGTATTGTTATATATTCTATAATATTCTATATTAGCCACTTTCAAGATAAGATTATGCATACAACCATATTTAAAGACTTGGCTATATACTTGCTTCATCCATTGTATCCTATTTTACACCATTTTTTCTACAACATACTCTAAAATTTGATTAACCATCTTTTTTAATTTCACATAGGCAAACTAGTAATTACTTATAAATTAAATATTAGTTTACCCCTCTTTCCTAGAGATACTCATCACTGACTTTAGGTTGTCTCCTCTAGCTCTTAATTAAACAAAGTAAATACAAATGCTATTTTTAACAATAAAATAAGACATGACAATATGTACAATATTTCCAATGAAGTATGGAAATGGCTTTTTTGACTAGATGATGGCAAAGTTGACTCATTCAGCAAACATCCACTGGTACTGGATACCAGGTACAATGATAGATTCTAAGGACAAAAGTTAAAAGATAGAATTCCAGTTTTCAATGATTTCAAACTCTACTGCCATAATTAATCCTTCAAAGTGGACTTTCTAGCCTCCCATTTATCTACAATGGATTGATGGGTTTTTGTCAGTTCCTGTGCCACCTTTTACTCTCCCAGAGTACTGCATTAATCAATCTCAATCCTTTGTCTACAGCCCTGACTTTTCCCCTGAGGTACAGAAACACATGCCCTGCTAATTGTTCCATATTACCTTCAATTCAGTATTTCAAAGTGAAAATTCATCATTTTCTCCCTTCTCTACCCTTTTTTTCTTCTTTCACTTCTTTTTATTGACATGTTTATAACCCACCTCAGCAAATTATCAAATTTAACTGTGAACCTAAGTGAATTCTAAGAGAATATAAATAGCTAAAGGAAAACCATAATGTGAAAATAGAATCCACTGAAGAGATAGAAATCTTGAAGAAAAAATAATGTTGGAATGGAAATGAAAAATACAGTAAGTCATATAAAAAGCTCCATGGAGAGCAACACCTATAGAGTGGATCGAGTGGAAGACACAATGTCAGGCCTTGAAGACAAGGTAGGAGAATTGGATCAGTTAGTCAAAACCAATCACAAATTCAAAAAATATGTGACTGGGAGAGATATTTGGGGCCCTATTAAAAGACAAAATGTTCAAATAATGGGCACAAATGGAGAACTTCTGGCCAATGGCATAACAAAAAACTTACAATAAAGTTACAAGAAGAAAATTTCCCAAATAGAGGGAATGACATGTCAACCCAGGTTCATGAGGCATACAGAATACCAAATAGATAGGACAAAAAAGAAAGAAATTCCACATTTCATATTATAGATAAAATGCTAAATACACACAACAAAAAAGGGTACTAAAAGCCATAAGAGAAAAACATAAAGTCACACAGGGTACTAAAAGCCATAAGAGAAAAACATAAAGTCACACATAGAGACAGGCCCATCAGCATAACATGATTTCCATGGGAATTTTAAAAGCCAGAAAGAAGGGCTTGGGTAATATATTTCAAGTATTGAAAGACTGCAAGTGACAACCCAAACTAATACCCAGGAAAATTACCTTGCATGATAGAAGGAGAAAGAAAACTTTCCATGAAAATAGCATGCTAAAAGAATTTATGAACACTAAGCCAACTCTACAGAGTATATCATAATATTTTATATCATAGATAAGGGAAAAAATACAAGAGGCTACAGGGGGGAATAATAAATAATCAATGCTATAATAATTGTTAAAAAAATAAAGCTGAAGAAGTAATAAACTTCAGAGATATTAACTCATACTTGTCAATAACTGGATATAAATGGTCTCAATTATCCAATCAAAAGATACAGAGTAACAAATTGGACCAGAAAACAGGATCTGTCTCTGTTGTAGTCTGGTTCACATTGCTGGTAGAAATCACCCAACCAACAGTAGCTTGTGGGAAAAAAAAAAAAAATGAAGGCTTATTTTGGCTTATAGACTCAAGGGGAAGTTCCATGATGGCAGGAGAAAACAATGGCATGAGCAGAGGATGAATATCACCCCCTGGCCAACATAAGATAGACAATAGCAACAGGAGAATGTGCCAAATGCTGGCATGGAAAACTGGCTATAACACCCATAAGCCCACCCCCAACCATACACTCCCTCCAGGAGGCATTAATTCCCAAATCCCCATCAACTGGGAACCTAGCATTCAGAACACCTATGACACCTGAATCAAACCAGCACATTTTTGCTATCTTCAAGAAACTCACTTAACATGCAAAGAAAGACACTACAACACTACCATAGGGTAAAAGGATAGAAAAAGACATTCCAAGAAAATATAATCAGGAAATAAGTAGGTGTTGCTATTCTAATATCAGACAAAATAGACTTCAAATCAAAATTAATCAAAAGCAATAAAGATGTCAACTTCATACTGATGAAGGGAACAATCAACCAAGAGGATTTTGCAATTCTAAACATATGTGAACAATATATGGGTGAACCCAACTGTATAAAACAAATTCTAGTACATATAAGTCCAAAGCATAAATCCCAACACAGTCAATAGTGAGTGGCTTCAGTGCCTCACTCTCACCAACTGACAGGTCATCTGGACAAAAATAAATAAATAAATAAAATAAGCAGAGAAACACTGGAGGTAACTAAAGCCAAAGATAAAATGGACCTGACAGACATCTACTGAACTTTCCATACAAACTCTACAGAACACACATTCTTCTTCACAGGTCATATAACTTTTTCTAAAATATATCATGTTAGGACACAGAGCAAACTGAAGCAAGTACAGGAAAAGTGAAATTTCTCTGCAGTAGTTTGAATGTAAAATATCCCTCTTAGACTCATGTGTTTGAATAATTAAATCCATACATTGAAGTGTTCTTCTGGAAGGTTTTGGAAACTTAGGGAGACATGGCCTTGCTGGAGTAAGTGTGACACTGGGGTGCTGGGCCTTGACACGTTACTGCTCAGCTCTGCTTGTTGTTCTAGTTCTTCTCTGATGATGTGGTGATTTAACACTGGTTTACTGCTCCTGTCATAGTTTCCCAGCCATAATGTAAGGACCGCCATGAGTTCAAGGCCACTCTGAGACTACGTAATGAGTTCCAGGTCAGCCTGGTCTAGTGCAACATACTACCTCAAAACCCCCCTCCTCACAATGTAATAAAGCTACAAATCAGCAACAACAAAAAACTACAAAAATATACAACTTGTTGAGCTTTTAAAAAAAACTATTAAATAATGAATGGGACATTTAAGAAATGAAGAGTGAAATCATAATTGAATGAAAATGTAAAAAAATACCAAAACATATGGGAAACAAGTAAAGCAGTCATACAAGGAAAGTTTATAACACTTAGCAACTATAGTATAAAAACAGAGAGATTTCAAATAAAAATTTACTGACATGCTCAGAAAAATAAGAACAAACCAAACCATAAAGTACTAGATGTGAAGAAATAATTACAGCCGGGCCTGGTGGCGCATGCCTTTAATCCCAGCACTCGGGAGGCAGAGGTAGGAGGATCACTATGATTTCAAGGCTGCCCTGAGACTACATAGTAAATTCCAGGTCAGCCTGAACTAGAGTGAGACCCTACCTCAAAAAAGAAGAAATATATATATATATATATATATATATATATATATATGTATATATATATATATATACATATATATATATGTATATATATATGTATATATATATATACATATATATATATATATATATATATATATATATACACATACATACATCAAGGCAAAAATCAGTGAAATACAAACAACAAAAGAAATACTAAAGAGAATCAACAAAACAAACAGTAGATTCTTTGAAAAGAAAATAAGATTGAGAAGCCTATATACAAACTGATCATGAGCCAGGCATGGTGGTGCATGCCTTTAATCCCAGCACTTGGAAGGCAGAGGTAGGAGGATTGCCATGACTTCAAGGCCACCCTGAGACTACATAGTGAATTCCAGGTCAGCCTGGGCCAGAGTGAGAACCCTATCTTGAAAGACCAAAAACAAAAATAAAAAATAAAAACTGATCAAAATAAAGAGAGAGAAGACTCTAATAAAATTAGAGGTAAAGGGGCTGGAGAGATGGCTCAGCAGTCACTGTGCTTGCCTGCAAAGATTAATGACCTGGGTTCAATTCCTCAGTACCCATGTAAATCCAAATGCACAAAGTGGCACATGCATCTGGAGCTCATTTGCAGCAGCTGGGGATCCTGGTGCACATATTCTCTCTGAATCTTCTCTCTCTCTCTCTCTCTCTCTCTCTCTCTCTCTCTCTTTCTCTGCTTATAAATAAATAAAATGTTTTTTTTAAAAAAAAATAGAGGTGAAAATGAGACTTTACAACAGAAGTCAAGAGAAATGTAAGGACATGCTTTAAAGCCTATATTTCACAAAACTGCAAAATCTAAAAGAAATAGAAGAATCTCTATGTGAACACTACCTACCAAAGTTAAACCAAGAGGAGATAAATAATTTAAATGGATCTAAAAGAAGCAACAGGTTGAAGTGGTAACAAAAAATTTTAAAACCTCCAAGCCAAAAAGAGTCCATCAATAAATGAAACCAATGCTTCTCAAATTATTTCATAAAATAGAAAAGCAAGGAATTCTCCCTAACTCTTCTTATGAAGCCAGTACTATAGTACTACCAAGCCAAAAATAGACACAAGAAAAAAACCTATAGACCAATATCCTTGATTAACATGAATGAAAAAATTCTCAACAAAATATTTACAAACAGAAATCATAAACATATCAAAAAGATCATCTACCTCAACCAAGCTGGCTTCTTTCCAGAGATTTAGGGATGATTCAACATACATGATTACTAAATGAATACAACACAACACCTAAAAAGACTCAAGGACACAAATCAAATGATCATCTCAATAGATACAGAAACAAATTTTAACAAAATTTAATATCCCTTCATGATTAAAAACCCTGAGGACACTAGGGATGGAGAAAACATATCTAAACATAAGTGCTGTATATGACAAACCTATAACCAACATCATGCTAAATGGAGAAAAACAAAGTTTTTCAACTAAGGTCTAGAACAAGATAAGGGTGTCAGTTTTCTCCATTTCTATTTAATAAAGTGGTTGAAGTCTTAGCTAAGCAATAAAACAAGAAAAAATAAAAGAACAAATAGGAAAGAACAAATTCAAACTTTCCTTTTTTGCAGATTACACACACACACACACACACACACACACACACACACACATATGAGACCCTAAAGATTCCACCATAAAATCCCTAGAGCTTTTGGCAAAGTGGCAAGATACAAAAATTAACACAGGGCTAGAGAGATGGCTTAGCGGTTAAGTGCTTGCCTGTGAAGCCTAAGGACCCCGGTTTGAGACCTGACTCCCCAGGACCCACGTTAGCCAGATGCACAAGGGGGCGCATGCGTCTGGAGTTCATTTGCAGTGGCTGGAGGCCCTGGCGCACCCATTCTCTCTCCCTCTCTCTGTCTGCCTCTTTGTCTGTTGCTCTCAAATAAATAAATAAAAATAAAAATAAAAATAAAGATTATTTTAAAAATTAACACAGAAAAATCAGTAGACATCTTATATACCGATGACAAATAGAAAGATATTAGAGGAAAATTCCATTAACAACAGCCACAAAAAATTAAGGACCTTGGATAACACTAACAAAGGATGTGAAAGACCTCTACAATGAAAACTTTAAAACACTAAAGAAAAAAAAAATGAGTAAGACAGTAAGTAGGAAGGAAAGATCTCCTGTATTTAAAGATTGGAAGAATCAATATCATGAAAATCTACATATTCAATGCAATCCCAGTCAAAACTCCAGTGCCATTATTCACAGATATGTTAAGAAAACAATTTTAATACTCACATGGAAGCACAAACAAGTCTGGATAGCCAAAACTATCCTCAGCAAAAAAGAATATTGCTTGAGGCATCATCATACCTGGTTTCAAATTATACTACAGAGCCATAATAATAAAAGCAGCATGGTATTAGCACCAAAATGGACCTTTAGACCAGTGGAATAGGATAGAAGATCCAGAGATGAATGAAGATAACTACAGTTACCTTACTTTTTAACAAAGATGCAGAAAGGACAGCATCTTCAACCAATGATGCTGGGTTAACTGGATATCTACTTGTAGAAAAATGAAACTAGATCCTAATCTCTCTCCCTACACAAAAATCAACTCCAAATGGTCCAAGGAACTTGACATAAGACATGAACCTCAGACACAGCAGGAAGACAAAGTAGGGATTACAATCCAAGATATGGCATAAGGAATAACTGTTTGAATAGGACTACAGTCACCCAGGAAACAAGTGTGACTTCATGAAACTAAAATGCTACTGTACAGCAAAGGAATATACCAACAGAATCAATAGGCAACCTAAACAATGGAAGAAAATCTCCTCTAGCTATACATGTGACAGAGGATCAATATCTAGAATGTACAAAGCACTCAGAAAACTAAATTCCAAGAAAGTGAAATCCCAATCAAAAAGTGAGCTCTAGGACTGAACAGAGATATCTCAAATGAAGAAATATAGGGTTAACAAATTTTTTTTTAAATATTCACATCCTTAGCTATTGAGCCAATGCAAATTAAAGCTATTTTGGGAGTCCATCTTACAAAGTCAGGAGAGCTAGCATCAAGAAAACAAATAACAACAAATGCCATCAAGAATGTGGAGAAAGAGAGAGCTGGTTGAGCAAAGACATTCATTGCTCCTCACTTTCTCCAGGCTGATGTGAGACAATGTGATACAAGCTTTCAGTTCTTTCCATGCTTTCCCCACTATGATGTACCCTACCCTCTGGAACTATAAGCTGAAATAAACCCTTCTTCCCTTAAACTGGGTTTTGTCTGGTATTTTGCCTCAACATCAAAAAGTTGACTAATATAGCAGATCTTAGCTTTGACTTTTTAGATATACATGTAAGTAGGATTGAGAACCAGTAGAGGCTAGGAAACTAGAAATGGCCCATGAGAAGGGAGGAAATTGGGGTGAGAGAGGGCTTAATGGGCAGGGACAGTAGAATATATGAGATATGGAAGTAGAGGGTCAGAATACTAGGGATGTAAAGGTTTAAGATCACAAGAACCAAAACTAGAGTAGGCTCAAAAAAAGTATATAAATGCCCATATACACTTTCTCTCCTACTCTCTCTCCTTCTCTCTCTCTCTCTCTCTCTCTCTCTACTGGCAAATAAATGCAACATTAAAAATAAAAAGATGTTACTATTAAAGGAAATGAAAACCAAAATTACATTGAAATACCACCTATACTTGACACTATAAAAAACATGTGATTTCCTTAAAAAAGTAAAAGCATAAATACTTTATGATCCAACATGTATATGTATGAGAATTGTCAATAAAAAGTTAAAAATGTTTGAGGCCACCCTGAGACTACACAGTGAATTCTAGGTCAGCCTGGGCTAGAGCAAGACCCTACCTCAAAAATAAAACCTAAAAAATTCAAAAATAAAAGTTAAAAATGACTAGAAAAGTTGGACAACACTATAAAGCAACCAAGCACACATCTATAGGATACTCTACCTAGCAACAGAATATATTCCTTTTAAATACCCATTTAATATTCACCAAGACAGACAATATTATAAACCATATAAGAAGCTAATAAGCCAGGCATGGTGGCTCACACCTTTAATCCCAGCACTCCAGAGGCAGACGTAGGCAGAGGTAGAGTTCGTCATGAGTTTGAGGTTACCCTGAGACTACATAATGAAATCCAGGTCAGCCTGAGCTAAAGTGAGACCCTACCTCAACCCCCCCCCCAAAAAAAAGAAAAGACAAAGAATCTAATAAATTACAAAGAAATGGGGCTGGAGAGATGGCTTAGCGGTTAACTGCTTGCCTGTGAAGCCTAAGAACCCCAGTTCAAGGCTTGATTCCCCAGGACCCACGTTAGCCAGATGCACAAGGGGGCGCACGCATCTGGAGTTCATTTGCAGTGGCTAGAAGTCCTGGTGCGCCCACTTTCCCCCCCCTCTCTCTCTGCCTCTTTGTCTGTCTGTCACTCTCAAATTTAAAAAAATTACAAAGAAATGAAATCCAATAGCATATCTATTCAAGCACTATAGAACTAAGAATTCAACAGCAAAAACATATCTGGAAAATGTACATATATTAGGAAATTACGTAACATAGCTGAACGAATAAATACAGAAAAATGAGAAAATATATTGATATGAATGAACACACACACAAAAAAAACAAAAAAGATTATGGGACCAGCCAATTAATCTGCTTATCTGAATGTGTTTCTACAGAAATTTAGGAAAATGGTGGCAATTGTGGGCATTAAGGATAACTGAGGTCATTAAGGTCCCTGAAAATGGCTACAGTATCATAATATTAAAGCATTTTCACAAGATTTAATTAAAATTTGACTGTAATTTGTTCTAAGCTTAATGAAACTTGGAAAAAGTTAATAAATGACATGAAAAATCTTACGTGATATAATGAATGCAGTGCTTAGGTAGAAAGTTTTAACTGTAAATGCCAACATTAAAAAAGAAGAAAATGCTTAAACCAAGACCTTTATAACCTTTAACCTTGTGGGGAAAGAAAAAACAGCTGGGCATGGTAGCACATGCCTTTAATCCCAGCACTCCTAGAGCCAGTCTAGGAGGCAGCGGTAGGGGGATCACTCTGAGTTCAAGGCCACCCTGAGACTACATAATGAATTCCAGGTTAGCCTGGGCTAGAGCAAGACTACCTCAAAAACGCAGAAATTGTTTTAAAAAGTTAAAAACTATATCCAAAACAAAGAAAGGAAATAAGACATGGAGCAGAGATAAGTGAAATAGGGAAAAGAAAAACAATACAGCAAATAAAGAAAAGCAAAAGTTTGGCTGGTGAGATGTCTCAGCAGTTAAAGGTGCTTGCTTGCAAAGCCTGACAACCTGGCTTTGATTTCCCAGTATCCACAGAAAGCCAGATGTGCAAAGTAATGCAGGCATCTGGAGTTCATTTGAAGTGGCAAGAGGCCCTGGTGCACCCATTCTCATCCATATTCTCTCTCTCTTCTCTCACTATGCAAATAAATAATAAATAAAATATTTTTAAAAAGAGAAGCAAAAGATGAACACTAAAAAACTGAACAATACTGACAAACTTGACATACCAAGAAAAAAATATCAAATTACTAAAATCTGGAATAAAGATGGAAACATCACTACAAATGTTAAAGAAATAAAGGCAAGTCTAATAGAAAATTACATGTCAACAAATCTGACAATCTAGTTTTAAAAATTCTTTTTCATCATTTTTATATTTATTATTATTATTAACAAGATGTTTCATATGGATACATCATGTGTTGGTATCCTCTTTTCCCTTGTCCCTGCCCCCATTCTGTTGGGGATGCTCCTCAGTAGGGTTGCAGATATTCCCCATGGAGTTGTAGTTTATGTAGTCAGTTATTTTGGGGAGGAGGGAATGCCTCTGGCCATGATGACTCTCAACCAGTGGCTCTTACAATCTTTCTGCCCTCACTTCCACAAAATTCCCTAAGTTGTGCTGGGTGAGCTTTAAGTCTACTTCAGTAATGAGCTCTTAGGAGCCTCTGGATCTCTACTTTGGTAAGTGTTGCGTATCCTCAGGGTCTATCTCCTACACCCTGGTGCTGATGATCAGGAACAGCATGGAAGCAGCGCTCTTGCTCATCTCCTCAATTCCTCTGTGGATTCAGCTGTGGCTTGGCTGAAGTACAAGGGGTAGTTTATCTCTTCCAGTCTTGCTACCTTCTGAAAAGAAGAACAGATTCTCCAACAGAGAATGAAGTCAGCATAGTTTAAATGGGATAAGTATTATTAATTTAGGGAGAATTTGATGTATGTAACCCCTCTTTGAGCCAAACACTAGTGAGAGCTTGACACTGGAGAACATAGTCTTTGTCATCATAAGATTCTGATCTGATTCCCAATTCCAGATATGGGTTCCTTTACCCTGAGCAGATCTCTTAGCCAATCAGAAAACTATTGGTTACCCACTGAGGCTGTGTGTCACTATTACACTGGCATGTACATTGTGTCAGGGTGAATAGCTTAGATCTCTGGTTGCTCAGACCATTCTTGGCCATTTTCCCCCAGTAGCTCATGTAGCGCTTTCCAACACTAGACAGGCTAACTGTCTGTGAACTGGTTTCTTCTGAATTCCAGCCAGGTCTCCCAGTGCTCTGTGTCAGCAGCACATGTTGTCTTCAGCAATAGGGTCTTAGCTTTTGCCTCAGGCAGGTAAGCGCTTTGATAGAATGCTGTCTTGATTTGGGGACCTCGTAGGTCTCTCTGATCAACAGCTCAATGTGGGTAGCAACCAATCTCTGGTACTGGAGTTTCAGGTCAGAGATAGAAAAAAAATTTTTTCTTTCATGCTTAGGCTTCATCCCACCCTCACCTACTTTTCTGGTGCTCCCCCCTTACTCCTTTAGAGGATTATATATTTTAGGCTATCTCCAAAGATAAAGGTTTCTATGGTATCAGCTCATATTGGATTTTATTTTGTGATTGTTCCCCGCCCCCTGCTTTCCCTCCCCTCCCCCAAACCCTATCATCCCTATTGTCTGGGTAGATAAGTGACACCATGCGGCATTTATCTTTCTGTAATTGTATGAGTTTGCTGAGTATGATTTATTACAAGTATGTCCATTTTTCTACAAATGTCATCATTTTTTCTTACTGCTGAGTAGAATTCCATTGTGTAAATATACCATAACTTCATTATCAATTCATCCAATGATGGGCATCTGGGTTGATTGCAGTTCTTAGCTATGATGAATTAAGCAGCTATAAACATGATTGAGCAAATGTCTCTGTATTGATGCATCTCTGTGAAGAATGATGCTGGTTTTTAAATGGTATTGCATTAAATCTCTATCTTGCTTTTGGTAGAATTGCCATTTTCACAATATTAATTCTACCTATCCAGGAGCACGGGAGAGATGGCTTAGTGGTTAAGGCACTTGCCTGTGAAGCCTAAGGATCCAGGTTTGATTCCTCAGTACCCAGATAAGTCAGATACACAAGGTGGCACATGTGTCTGGAGTTCGTTTGCAGTGGCTAGAGGCCCTGGAGTGCCAATTTGCTCTCTCTTTCTCCCTATCTCTCAAATAAATAAATATATATTAAAAAATAAATAGAAAATCTGAACAGACCTACAAAGAAGGGAATGAATGAATCATTTACAGAAGCAATATTAAGGAATCTGCCCATTCCTATAAGCTCTCGGGCACAGCTAGGGTGCAACTGCAGGCTGTGATGGGCTGGCACCTAATGCAGCAGGGTGAGATCTTGTGAGCAGGGCAGTCTGTTTAATGTCCTTCCTCCATGCCCCATGCACTGAGAGAGGGAACAACCAACTGAGCATGCACACACAGTGCAGGAGGCGGAGCCCACGCTTCCATGCCAGTGCCTCTGGTCTGGGTGCTAGCGGATGCCAAGCTCACCTCAACACCGCCACCTGCCCCCATCTGCCATGCACTGGATCCCAATGCCTTGGGTCCCCACAGTGACAGAGTCAGGGCCCATGCCACCAGCCACTTCTACCCCTCCTCACACCACTGGTCCCTGCATGTACCCACAGGGTACCAAGGCTTCTGAAGAATAGTAGAAATCTGGCTTCTTTTAGGCAGTTTCAGTTAAAGATTGAGGCCCAGAGAGAATCAGGAGATGCCACTCCATACACCACCTTGTCCTGGCACAAGAATAGAACTCTTAGTAGAAGTGGAACTCCTGTCTGATCAAGACTGATCTACAGCACCCCCTGATGCCCACAGTGTAGCATGCTACCTAGACAGACAGCCCAGGTGGGTTGGCCCAGGTAAGCAGTCCCAGGGATCCACATTTGAAATCTACAGAACAGTCGGGTCTTCCCCTTGCCTATAAAGTCTACTGTCTTCTTCCTGTCACTAGCTCCACCCCACTTCACCCACTACTGCTCAGCTCAGCTCAGCTCTGCTTTTATCACCCTTCCAGGCCTACTTGTTTCTTCATTATGGCCGTAGGGACACAAGTGAGCCTGACTTCCTCCTCATCCAGCCTGTCTGGGCGGGGTGGGAGACAATATAATATTGTTTCTTGGTTTGGATAGTTTTACAGCTTGCCTCTGCTTTGCAGTTTGGGGTAACTTCTCACTTTAATCACACACATGGTTTTCTTCTTGTCTCTGATCTAATACATGGATGTTTTTATCTAAATCTAGGTCTGCTACCTATGTAGTTTCCTTAAGCTCAGGGTAACCATCAACTGTCCATTATTCATTTCTCCTTTGAATTTCTGAGTTTCTGCTTTAATATTTTCCCTCTGACTTTTTCCTTGAAAGCCTCGGTTTAACCCCCACCCATGTGCTTGTGGTTCTACCTTAGTCTTTCCTTGAAAATCTCGGTTTAACTCCCCTCCATGTGCTTGCAGCTCTACTTATTTTTCCCCCAAAACATCAATTTCTCTTAAATGAACCTTATAAACTATGCATTGTTTCCACATGAGGGTGTGTTTCCTAACCCCGATAATTTGTGATTTCTCCCCAAATAAACTTAATAACTCATCATTTATCCTTCTTGAGCCCATCTTTATCAATTCTTTGTTAAAGGTAAGATAGAATCAGGCTGGAGAGATGGTTTAGTGGTTAAGGTGCTTGTCTGTGAAGCCTAAGGACCCATGTCTGATTCTCCAGGTCCCAAGTAAGCTAGATACACAGGGTGACACAAATGCACAAGTCATACATGCACACAAGGTGGTGCATGTGTCCGGAGTTCGATTGCAATGGCTGGAGGCCCTGGCATACCAATTCTCTCTCTCTCTCTCTCTTAAAAAAAAAAAAAAAAAAAAAAAAAAGCAGAATAGGGGTCTGTGTTCAGGAGGAAGGCATGGTGGTGTAGAGTGAGTAGACAAGACTCCTGTTTCCTGCTCCTCCCAACTCCATAGACTGGTTTCCCTGAGTGGACAGTGTGTGGGCAGGCACAATGGTGTGGAGTGAGTAGGCCAGATGCCTGTTTCCTGGCTCCTCCCAGTTCCTTGGTCAAGGTTCCCTGGGCCAGACTGTGTGGGTGGGCACAGCTAGAAGTAAGTAGGCCAGATCCCTGGTCCCTGGCTCCTCCCAGGCCCCTGGTCCTGGTAGGTCCCACTGTGGCTTGCTTGGGGAGGCCTGGTCCTGGTGTGAGCTGTGGAATCAAGCCTTTTGCTCTGGTATTCTGACTGGGTACAAACATCCCTGTTCACCTGAGTCAGAGGGTACATGGGCCAAAGGACAAAAACATGCTTCCTCCTCAATAAAATAAAGAGTCTTCCTAAAATGGGTAGATAACAATGCAAAAAAGCCAACAAAAGTCAGAAAACTGAGGGATCTCCACCAAGGATGCCTAATCCTACAATGGAAGCCTCCAATGAAATCATAGAGAAACCAACAGAAATCCATTCCCAAAATGAAAACACAATAACCAATGTGACCCTGATCAAAAATATTGCTGAATCAAACCTCACAGAAATAACCTTAAATATAAATGGTTTTAACTCACCCATTAAAAGACACAAGGTATCAGGGTGGATCAAAAAGCTGGACCTGTCTATCTGCTATCTACAAGAAACCTACCTCACCAATAAAGATAGACACCTCCTCAGGGTGAAAGGTTGAAAAATGATATTCCAAGCAAATGCAAATAAAAAACAAGCAGGTGTTGCTATATTAATGTCTGATAAAATAGACTTCAAATCAAAAGTAATCAAAAGAAGGCCACTTCTTACTCATCAAGGGAATAATCCAACATGAACACATCACAATCATAAATATATATGCACCAAACACAGATGCACCAGTTTATAAAACAAAATTTACTCACAATAAAACAGAAATAAACACCAACAACATCATAGTTGGAGACTTCAATACTCCACTATCATCAGTAGACAGATTATCCAAGCAGAAAATCAACAGGAAAATAACAGAGCTTAACAACATCATAGATCAACTAGACCTAATGGATATCTACAGAATTGTCCATCCCAAGTCTACAGAATACACATTCTTCTCAGCAGCCCAGAGAATCTTCACCAAAATTGACCATATATTAGGCCATAAAGCATGCCTCCATAAAGTCAGGAAAACTGAAGTAACTTCTTGCATCATGTCAGATCACAAAGCTTTAAAGCTAGATATTAACAACAGACACATCAAGAATTCCACCAGCTCCTAGAGACTAAACAATACACTTTTAAACAATGAATGGGTCACGGGAGAAATCAAAAAGAAATCGTAAAATTTCTAAAATTGAATGATAATGAAAATATAATCTAACAAAACATATGGGACACAATGAAGGCAGTCATGAGTGTAAAAGTCATATCCCTTAATGCCTTTTTTACAAAGACAGAGTGATCCCAAATTAATAACCTGACTGTCCACCTAAAGGCATTGGAAAAACAAGAAGAATCCAACCAAAAAGCTCCAGACAGACAGAAATAATCAAGATTAGAGCAGAAATTAAAGAAACTAAGAAAACAATTTAAAAAATCAGTGAAACAGGGGGCTGGAGAGATGGCTTATTGGTTAAAGCACTTGCCTGTGAAGCCTAAGAATCCTGGTTCAATTCCCCAATATCCACGTAAGCCAGATGCACAAGGTAGCACGTGTATCTGGAGTTCATTTGCAGTGGCTAGAGGCCCTGGCATGCCCCATTCACACTCCCTCTCTTCCTCTCTCTCTCTCTCTCTCTCTCTCTCTCTCTCTCTCTCTCAAACAAATAAAAAGAAAATATAAAAAGTCAGTGAAATGAAGACATGGTTCTTTGAAAAAATAAACAAGATTGACAAACCCCTGCCCAACTTGATCAAGCAAAAAGAGAGAGAGAGAACCCTCAAATTAACAAAACCAAAAATGAAAAGGGAGAGATCACAACAGACATAAATAAAATTGGAAGAATCATCAGGGCATACATCCAAAACCTATATTCAACAAAACTGAATAATCTGCAAGAAATAAATGAATTCCTAGACACATACCACATAACAAAACTAAATTGAGAGCAGATTAATCTCCTAAGCAAACCTGTCACATCCATGGAGTTTGAAAAGGTAAACAAAAACTCCCCAAAAAGAAAAGTACAGGACCAGGTGGCTTCTCAGCTAAATTCTATCAAATCTTCATTGAAGAACTAAAACCAATTTTTTTCAAACTGTTTTGCATAATCAGAGACCAGGGAATCCTCCTTGACTCCTTTTATGAAGCTAGCATCATAATAACACCAAAACCAGAGAGAGATGTATCAAGAAAAGAAACTATAGGCCTACATTCCTAGTGAACTTAGATGCAAAGATCCTGAACAAAATCCTTGCAAACCAAATTCAACAACAAATCAAAAGCATTATCCAACTTGATCAAGTAGGCTTCATCACAGGGATGCAGGGATGGTTTAACATAGGTCAATATAAGACATCACATAAATAAACTGAACCATAACAATCACATGATCATCTTGATGCAGAGAAGGCCTTTGACAAAATACAACACCACATCATGATCAAAATACTGGAAAGAATAGGCATAGAGGCTATATAATAAAAGGTATCTACAAAGCTCATAAATCCAAAATAATCATTAATGGGGGAAAATTCAAGGAGTTCCCGCTGAGATCAGGAACAAGACAGGGTTGCTCACTCTTACCACTGCTCTTCAACACAGTACTAGAAGTACTAGCCCAAGCAATAAGACAGGAGAAAGAAATAAAAGGGATTCAAATTGGAAAGGAAGAAGTCAAGTTAGCAGATGACATGATCCTATATATAAGTGACCTGAAAGTCTCCATCTTAAAACTTCTAAAGGTGATAAATTCCTTCAGCAAAGTGGCAGGGTACAAAATCAATGCACACACACACACACACACACAAAAAGAAAAAACAGTAGCTTTTCTATATGCAAAGGACAAATAAACAGAGAAAGAAATTGGTTAGGCTGTCCCATTTTCAATAGCAACAAAAAAATATATAATTAAATACCTTGGAATAACACTAACCAAGGATGGGAAAGACCTATATAATGAAAATATTTAAAAGAAAAACTCAAGAAAGAAATCAAGGCGTACTTGAGAGGATTAAAAGACCTCCCATGTTCCTGGATAGGTAAAATTAACATTGTGAAAATGGTAATTCAACCAAAAGCAATATACAGACTTAACACAATACCAATAAAAGCCAAAGGACCCCGGTTCAATTCCCCAGAAGCCACATAAGCCAGATATACAAGGGGGCGCATGCATCTGGAGTTCATTTGCAGTGGCTGGAGGCCCTGGTGCACCCATTGTCTCTCTCTGCCTCTTTCTCTCAAATAAATAAAAATAAATAAAACTATTTTTAAAAATCAGCATCACTCTTCATAGAGATTGTAAAAATGATCTCAAAATTCATATGGAATGGCAGCAGGCCTCAGATATCCAAACATATCCTTAGCATAAAAAACACCGCTGGTGGTATTACCATACCTGATCTAAAGCTATATTACAAAGCCATAATAACAAAAACAGCATGGTACTGTAATAAAAACAGAAACATAGACCAATGGAACAGAAGTGAAAACCCAGACATTAGGTCAAGTAAGACAGAAGCTTATCTTAGACAAAGATGCCAATAATATAGACTGGAGAAAAGACAGCAACTTCAACAAATGGTGTTGGACAAATTGGATGACTATATGTAGAAAAATGAAATTAGACCCACTCATTTTGCCATACACAAAAATCAAGTCCAAATGGATTAAAAACCTCAATATTAAGACCTGAAACTCTTCATCTACTGGAAGAAAAAATAGGAGGCATGCTTCATGATACATGACTAGAGAAAGGTTTCCTGAACAAAACCCCAGTAGCCCAGGAAATTAAACAAGCAATCAACTAATGGAATCTCATGAAAATAAAAATCTTTTGCACAGACAAATATACCATAAGCAGAGCCAATAGATTACCACTGAAATGGAGAAAATCTTCACCAGCTACACCACTGATAGAAGCCTAATATCTAGAATCTACAAAGAACTCAAAAAAATAAACAATAAAAAATCAAACAACCCACTCCAAATGTGGGACAGAAAACTGAATAGGGAGTTCTCAGAGGAAGAATTACAAATGACTAACACACACTTAAGAAAATGTTCAACATCCCTAACCATTATGGAAACACAAATTAAAACAACTATGAGATTCCACCTTACCCCAGTAAGGATAGCAAACATTAAAAAATCAAATGAAAACAAATGATGGCAAGAATGTGGAAAAATAGGAACCCTCATTCACTGGTGGTGGGAAGGTAAACTGGTACAACCACTATGTAAATCAATATGGAGACTCCTGAAAAGAATGAATATAGAGTTATCAACAGACCCTGTTATTCCCTTACTAAGCATTTACCCTAAAAGCTCCACATCTCGGTCAAGAGATATTTGCTCAACCATACTTATAGCTGCTCAATTCATAATAGCTAAGAACTGTAATCAACCCAGGTGCCCATCATTGGATGAATGGATAACCAAAATGTGGTATATCTGCACGATGGAATGCTACTCAACAGTAAAAAAAAAAAATTGGCACAATGAAATTTGTAGAAAAATGGTCAAACTTGGAATAGATCATTCTAAGTGAACTTACACAATTACAAAATGACAAGTGTCACTTGGTCTCACTCATCTGCAGTTCCTAACCTGGATCAGTCCAAGTTGCTAACATACCTAAATGGCATCCTGAGGCTTGAACAATGGGGAGGGTAGAGCCTGGGGAAAGGGTAAGCATGTGGGTACACAAAACTGAACCCAAATTGAACTGGTACCATAGAATCCTATATCCTGGAATTTAGACTAAAAAGTGGAACCCTCAAGAGAACGTTAGGGGGATCACCTGAATCAAAGGACCCTGGAGAGGGTGAGACAAAGCGTAACCTTAAATTTCTCCTGCTTCTCTTTCTTCTCTGTATTTTTTCTTTTTTCTTTTCCCTTGGCAATGGCCTGTAATTTCCTGTACCATGATGTGGTTTACATCCACAATGAGCTGTTGATCAGATAGACCTACTAGATCTTCCAAAACAAACAAGACAGACTTCTGTAAGAGCACTCAATTACCCACCAGAGGTTAATGGTAAGACCCTACCATTGAAGACACCATATGCTATTGGCACATACCATGGAGACACCTGGTTGGAATTGAAAAGAAAGCCAGTCCCCAGACAATTAGCACATTTGTGCTGGAAGTTGCTACATGATCTACTGGGGGAAAGTGGCCAATGTCTATCTGAGCAACTCAAAGTCTAAGCAACTCAGATGCAAACAACCTGACGTGATGCTCACATAAGTACAATTGTGGTACTCAGCCATTGTGGTTAACCAACTGCTCTTGGATTGGCTAACAGATCTGCTCAGTGGAAAGGAAACCATATCCAGAACTGAGAAACAAGTCATAATCATATTCAGATAAGAATTCTGCTTCCCATTGTCAAAATTCCACTAATCTTGGGATATAAGAGGGTCTATATGCTTTCAATTCCCTCTAAATTAATAATGGTTATCCCATTTAACCTGTGCTGACTTCACTCTCTGTTGGAGAATCTCCTTCTCTTTTTCAGATGGGAGCAGGACCCGGGGAGATAAATGATTCATCACACTTCAGCCTCGCTCCAGCTGAAACCACAGAAGAATTGGGGAAATGAGTAAGAGTGCTGCTTTCTTAGTGAATCTGATATCAGCACAAGTGAGAAGGAGATAGACACTGAGGACACTCAATGCTGGACAAATTGGATAACCACATGGAGAAAAATACAACTAGAATTTACTCCACTCACCATGTACAAAAATCAACTCCAAATGTATTAAAGACCTCAACACAAGACCTAAAACTCTTAATTGCCTGGAAGGAAAAATAGGGGGAATGCTTCATGATATAGGAGTGAGGACAAAGACTCCCTGAAAAATACCCCAGTAGCCCAGGAAATTAAACAATCAATCAACCAGTGGTATCTCATGAAGCAAAAAAAGCCTTTGTACAGACAAACATACCAAGCATAAACAGATCCAACAGATTACCTACTATACCAGCTATACCACTGACAAAGGCCTAATATCTAGAATCCACACACACACAAAAAAAAAAAACTCAAAAAGCTAAGGAATTTAAAAAAATCTAACAATCCACTCAACAAATGGGGCAGAGAACTCAATAGCGAATTTTCAAAGGAAGAAGTAAAAATGGCTAGTATTCACCTAAGAAAATTTTCAATATCCTTAACCATCAGGAAATGCCAACTAAAAAAAAAACTATGAGATTCCATATTATTCTAGAAAAAATGGACATCATTTAAAAAATCAAATGACAATAATTTTGGCGAGGATTCAGGGAAATAGTAACCCTCCTTCACTGGTGGAGGGAGTGCAAACTTGTACAATCACTATGAAAATCAATATGGAGACTAAAGAAAAAGATGAAAATAGAGCTACCAACAGACCCAGCCACTCCTCTACTGGCATTTACCCTAATGACTTCTAAAGACACTCTTCACAGAAGAAATATTTGCTCAACCATATTTATAGCTGCTCTATTCACAATAGCTAAGAATTGGAATCAACCCAGATGCCCATTGTTTGGTGAATGGATAATGAAGATGTGGTACAAACACACAACTGAATTCTACTCAATGGTAAGAAAAAATTATACAATGAAATTTGTAATAAAATGGATGGACCTGCAACAGGTCATACTAAAAGTACTCTCACAATCACAGAAAGACAAACACCACATGTTCTCCCTCATCTGTGGTTCCTAAACTAGAACAGTTTGAGTTACAGAAATACCTGACTAAAATTTGAGGGACAGATAACAATGATGGAAGGGTTTGGGGGGAAGGGAGTGGGAGGGAGGTTGGAGCTATAAACAGAACCAAATCTAATATGAATTGGTACCATAGAAACCTTCCTCTTGGATAGCAGACTAAAAGATATAAGTCTTAATAGATGCATGGAGGGATTATCTGATAAGTACCCTGGAGAGGGTGGGATGAAGCCAAAACTCTAAAATATTTGTCTCTAGCTTGTAATTCCTAATACCAGAATTTGGTTACAATCCTCATTGAGCTGTTGACCAGAGAGACATACAAGGTCCCCAAAATAAGACAGGCTTTGTCAAAGCACTTGATTTCCCACCTGAGGTAAAAGGTAAAGCACTATTTCTTTAGACACCATATGCTACAAACATAGACCATTGAGAGATCTGGCTGAATCTGGAAGGAAGTCAATTCCCAGATGGTTAACTGGGATGTTGAAAAGTGCTACATGAGTTGCTGGGGGAAAATGGCCAACAATGTTGTGAGCAAGCAGGGGACACTGCTATATGTATGAAAGCAACCAGCTTGACATGATGGTCACACCTGTGCAATAGTGGCACACAGCCTAGGTGGGTAACCAGTGGCTTTCTGATTGGCTATGAGATCCACACAAAGGAAAGGAACCCATAGCTGGAACTGGGAACCAAGTCAGAATCCTATGGAGACCAAGATTATGGATTCCAATGAAAAGCTCTTACTATGTCCAAAAGTGAGGCTGCACCCATAAAAATCTCCTAAATTAACAATGCTTATCCTCTTTAACCTATCCAGGTCTCACTCTCAATTGGAGAATGTGTTTTTCTTTTTCAGAAAGCAGAGAGAACTGAGGATAACCAAAATATAGCAACAAGTATAGATATCTGACTCCCTGGTAGGAGATAAACAACCCCTTGTACAGCAGTTAGGCCCAGGTGAAACAACAGGGGAACTGGCAAGATGATCAAGAGTGCTGTTTCCACAGTAAGCCTCACAACCTGAGCCAGGGTAATGGAGAGAGACACTGAGGATATTCAAAATACACGAAAGCAGAAATCCAGAAGTTGCTGAGAACTCAACATGAAAGTAGTCTTAAATCACACCCACAAATGCTCAGGGGATTTTGAACAAGAGGAGGCAGAAAGAATGTTAGAGCCACAGGGTGAGAGGGAATATTCAGAGGCCACCCCCCATGACTGACTGCTACCCTCACAACTCATTATGCACAACTCCATGGTAAATACCAGAAAACACACTGAGAATGGTCCTTAATGGAATGGGGTCAGAGAGGTGGGAAATGATGCTACCAACATATGATGTGTTCATGCAAAGTTCCTACTTAATAACAAAAAATAAATAAAATCAAAAAAGGATATGTGCTTAGTTTAATCCACAGATGCAAAACTAGTGGGTATCAAAAGCCAATTATATATGCTTTTATTTATTTATTTATTTTTATTTTTATTTATTTATTTATTTTTGGAAGTAGGGTCTCAATCTAGCTCAGGCTGACCAGGAACTCACTATGTAGTCTCAGACTGGCCTCAAACTCATGGCGATCCTTCTACTTCTGCCTCCTGTGTGCTGGGATTAAAGGCATGAGCCACCATGCCCAGCTTATATATGCTTTTAAATAAAAACATTAGTCTTATTTATTAAATGCTAAAATCCAACCCAAACAGGATTGATTTAAAAAATAATATCTAGTTAAATGTTTTTTATAATGCAGTTTTAAGATTTGAAAAGTTGAATGCAAGATGACAAGGTTAAGAATGAACAAATAGGGCTGGAGGGATGGCTTAGCAGTTAAGGCATTTGTCTGCAAAGACAAAGAACCCAGGTTTAATTCCCCAGAACCCACGTTAGCCAGATGCACAAGGGGGAGCATGCATCTGGAGTTCATTTGCAGTGGCTACAGGCCCTGCTGTGCCCATTCTCTCCCCCCCCCTCTCTCTCTCTCTCTCTCTCCCCCCTCCCTCCCTCCTCTGTCAAATAAATAAATAAATATAAAATATATATTTTTTAAAAAATGTCAGAGCCACATGTTGGGTCATGATATGCAGAGACATTTAGCTTACCCATAACTGTGGGCTAACTCCACAATGCATGACCCGTATACCTCAACAAGTAGGGGCCAAGGGGAGGGGATAGGTCACAGATGAGCCTAATAATGGTACCAAACTGACTGTATTTGCTGAATACAAAACTAACTAATAAAGAAAATAAATAAATAAATAAATAATAAATTTTAAAATGGCAAAAAAATAAAAAATAAATTAAAAAATTAATAAATACTGGGCTAGAGGGATGGCTCAGAGGTTAAAGGTGCTTGTTTGCATTCCCCAGTGCCCACATAAAGCCAGATGCAGAGTGGCACATGAATCTGAAGTAAGTTTACAGTAGCAAGAGGCCCTTGTATAACCATTTTCTTTCTCCCTCTCTCTCTCTATCTCTCTCTCCCTTTCCCTTTTTCTGTCTCTAATAATAAATAAAAATATTTGGGGGGCTATAGAGATGACTTAGCAGTTGAGACATTTGCCTGTGAAGCCTAGGGACTGGAATTTAATTCTCCACATCCCATGTAAGCCAGATGCACAAGGTGGCACATGCATCTGGAGTTTGTTTACAGTGGCTAGAGGCCCCAGCATGCCCATTCTCTATCTCTATCTCCCCCTCTCTCTATCTCAAATAAAAATTAAAAACAAGTTTTTTTTGAAAGAATGAAAAAATATCAATGAAATGTAATTGCTTTTCAAAAAACACGTTTGACACTTTGAAATAATCCATGGATTGTGAAAGTAATCAAAAAAGGAAATCGTGGGTTGGAGAGATGGCTTAGCAGTTAAGGTGCTTGCCTGTGAAGCATTAGGACAAATGTTAGACTCCCCAGGTCCCACTTAAGCCAGACATACAAGGTGATGCATGCACAAGGTCGTGTATGCACACAAAGTGGCATACACATCTGGAGTTCGATTGCAGCAGCAGGAGGCACTAGCACACCAATTCTCTTTCTCTCTTGCCCCCCTTTCATAAATTTTTTTAAAGAAAGGAAATTGTAAAATTTATAGAATTGAATAATGAAAACACAACATACCAAAATTTATGGTACACAATGAATGCAGCCCTATGTGGAAAATTCATAGCACTAAATGCCTTCATAATAAAGACAGAGAGACCTGAAATTAATAACCTAACCATCCACCTAAAGGCACTGGAAAAACAAGAACAATCCAATGCTAAGAGCTCCAGATGGAAAGAAATACTCAAGATCAAAGCAGAAATTAATGAATTGGAAACTAAGAAAACAATGAAACAAAGAGCTGGTTTGTTGTAAAAATAAACAAGATTGATAAACCCCTGGCCAATTTGATCAAAAAAAAAAAAAAGAGAAGTCTCAAACTAACAAAATCAGAAATGAAAAAGGAGAGGTCACAACAGACATCAATGAAATTGGAAGGATCACCTCTATTCCACAAAATTGAACAATCTGGAAGAAATGGATGAATTCCTAGATTCATACCACATACATAAACTAAATTCAGAGCAGATTAACATCCTAAACAAAGCTATCACATCTATCAAGATTGAAAAGGTAATCAAAATCCTCCCCAAAAAGAAAAGTCCAGGACCGGATGGATTCTCAGCCAAATTCTATCAAATCTTCATTAAAGAACTGATACCACTTTTTCTGAAACTGTTTCACATAATTGGATAACAAAGAATGCTCCCCTAACTCATTTTATGAAGCTGGCATTGCCATAATACCAAAACCAGACAGAGATACAACAAGAAAAGAAAACTATGGGCCTATATCCCTGATGAGCTTAGATGCAAAGATCCTGAACAAAATCCTCACAAACAAAATTCAACAGCACATAAAAAGCATTATTCACCTTGATCAAGTAGGCTTCATCCCAAGGATGCTGGGATGGTTCAACATACAGAAATTGGTAATAAACTAAATCATAAGAATCACATGGTCATTTCAATAGATGCAGAGAAGGCCCTTGACAAAATACAACACCACTTCATAACTAAAACTCTAGAGAGAATAGACATAGAAGGTTTATATCACAACACAATAAAAGCTATATATAAAGCCCAAATAATACTTAATAGGGAAAGACTCAAGGAGTTCCCACTGAGAGTAGGAACAAGAAGCGGTGCCCACTCTCACCACTGCTCTTCAACATAGTATGAGAAGTCCTAGCCCAAGCATTAAGACAGGAGAAAGAAATAAAAGGGATACAAATTAGAAAGGAAGACATCAAATTAGGCTTGTTTGCAGATGACATGATCCTATATATAAGTGACCCAAAAGTTTCAACCTCAAAACTTCTAAATGCAATTAATTCCTTCGGTAAAGTGAAAGGATACAAAATCAGCACACAAAATTCAGTAGCCTTTCTATTTGCAAAGAACAAATATACACAGAAAGAAATCAGTAAGGCTGTCCCATTTTTAATAGCCCCCACACACAAAAATAAAATAAAATAAAATACCTTGGAATAACATCAACCAAGGATGTGAAAGACCTATATAATGAAAACATAAAAACACTCAAGAAATAATAGAGGACATGAGAAGATGGGAAGACCTCCCATACTCCTGGATAGGTAGAATTAATAATATAAAAATAGTAATTCTACCAAAAGCAATATACAGATTTAATGCAATACCAATAAAAATCCCAACATCATTCTTCACAGAGATAGGAAAAATTATCTCAGACTTCATATGGAATGACAGAAGGCCTCACATATCTAAATATATCTTCAGCAAAAGAAACACCCAGGAAGGTATCACCGTACCCCATCTAAAGCTATGCTACCAAGCCATGGTAACGAAAACAGCATGGTACTGGCATAAAAAACAGACATATAAACCAACAGAACAGAACTGAAGACCCAGCCCTTGGGTCAAGTAACTACAGCTACTTTATCTTTGACAAAGGGGCCAACAACAGACACTAGAGAAAAGACAGCATCTTCAATACATGGTGCTGGAAAAACTGGATAATCATGTGTATAAAAATAAAACTAGACCTGGTCATCTCACCATACACAAAAATCAACTCCAAATGGATTAAAGACCTCCATATAAGGCTTGAAACTCTTCAATTACTAGAAGAAAAAATAGGAAGAACTCTCCATGATATTGGAATGAGGAAAGACTTCTTGAACAGTACCCCAGTAGCCCATAAAATTAAACATCACTCAAATAGTGGTATCTCATGAAGCTAAAAAGCTTTTGCACAGACAAACATACTATAATCAGAGCCAATATATTACCCATAGAATGGGAGAAAATATGCACCAGCTATACCACTGACATAGACCTAATGTCTAGAATCTACAAAAAAAACTTAAAAAAAACTAAAAAATAAAAACACAAACAACCCACTCAACAAATGGGACAGAGAACTGAATAGGGAGTTCTCAAAGGAAGAATTACAGATTACTAATATACACCTAAAGAAATGTTCACCATCCCTACCCATAAGGGAAATTTAAATTAAAATATCTATGAGATTCCACCATACTCCAGTCAGGATGGCAATCATTAAAAAAATCAAATGACAATAAATGTTGGTGAGGATGTGGGGAAAAGAGGAACTTTCATTCACTGTTGGTGAGAATGCAAGCTTGTACAACCACTATGGAAATCAGTATGGAGATGAAAACAGAACTACCAACAAATCCAGTTATTCCCCTACTGTGTGTTTACCTGAAATACTCTACGCTTCACTGCTGAGATATTTGCTCAACCATGTTTATACCTGCTCAATTCATTATAGCTAAGAACTGGAATCAACGCAGGTGTCCATCATTGTATGAATGATAATGAAGCTGTGGTACATTTACACAATGGGATTCTACTTAGCAGTAATAAAAAATGATACAATGAAATCTGTAGGAAAATGGCTAGACTTGCAACAGATCATAGTCAGTGAACACACAAAATCACAGAAAGACAAACGCTGCATGTTCTCCCTCACCTGTGATTCCGAACCTGGAACAGCTTTGGTTGCTGGCATACCTCACAGGCAACTCAAGGCCCAGACAAGGATGCAAGGGCTTGGGGGAAGGGGAAGGAGTGGTTGGGGGTAAATAAACACAAAACTAGACCCAAAATGAACTGGTACCATAGAAACCTTTCTCCTTGAAGGTCAACATAAAAGATATAACTTTGAACAGGAGTATGAGGAGAGTGTCTGGGAAGAAGGGCCCTGGAGACAGTGGGATGAACCTAAACCTTAAAACATTTGGCTCTGGTCTGTAACTTCCAGTACCAGAAATCAGTTGCAACCCACATTGAGCTGTTGGTCAAAGAGACCTAGAGGTCCCCAAAACAAGACAGGCTTCTGTCAAAGTGTTTGATTACCTGCCTGAGGTAAAAGGTAAAACCCTATTGCTGAAGACACCATGTGCTGTGGATATAGAACACAGAAAGACCTGGCTAGAATCTGGAAGAGATGGATTAGACCATGTAGTGCTGGAAAGCATTACATAAGCTACTGGGGGAAAGTGGCCAACAACCGTGAGCTAGCAGGGGTCTATGCTACTCAGAAGCAACCAGCTTGACAAGACACACACCACCAGTGCAATGGTGGTACACAGCCTTGGTGGGTAACCAATGACCTTCTGATTGGCTAAGAGATCTGCTCAGTGGAAAGGAACCCATAGCTAGAACTGTGAACCAGATCAGAATCTTATGGAGACCAAGATTATGGTCTCCAATAACAAGCTCCCTCTAGTCTTTGACTAAAAGAAAGGCAACATCCATCAATATCTCCCTAAATTAACAATGTTTACTCCATTTAACTCATGCTGACTTCATTGCTCATTGGAGAATATGTTTTTCTTTTTCAAAAGGTAATGATACCTGAGAAGATAAACCACCCCTTGTACTTCAGCCAAGGCCCAGGTGAAACCACAGAGGAATTTGGGAGATGAGCA
Source organism: Dipus sagitta (assembly GCA_036346955.1). Taxonomy (NCBI): domain Eukaryota; kingdom Metazoa; phylum Chordata; class Mammalia; order Rodentia; family Dipodidae; genus Dipus; species Dipus sagitta. The sequence continues at coordinate 84,319,166 of CM070770.1, read as the reverse complement.
AGAGTGCTGCTTCCATGGTGGGCCTGACACACAATCAGTGCCAGGGTGAAGGAGACAGATACTGAGGATACTCAAAACATACTGAAGCAGAAATCCAGAGGCTCCTGAGAGCCTACCACTGAAGTAGACTAAAAACACACCCACCATGGCTCAGGGAATTTGGGGGAAGAGGGGCAGAAAGACTGTAAGAGCCACAGGTTGGGACATCATACCCATGTTTGGTTTAATCTGTTTAAAATGTGAAAGTCTACATAAAAATAAACTCCTTGTTGTATTTGCTATATTATATTTATTTTTTATTATTATATAATAAAGTTCAATTCACCAACTAATAATTAGTTTTCTGCTAGAACAACTGATGATACTTTAAAACGTGTTAAAGAAATAGGAAATAAAAATAACCATCCATTTTGTTATGCATAATACTCTAACTTAAAGAGTTTGAATGTAAAAACAACCATTTTTACTCTTCCCATGAAAGAATCTGGATCCTCTTTATATATTTCCCTTTGTTTCTCTAAGACAGCAAAATGAAGGGAAGTCCAAAGAGGTCTACAAACTCTGGCATAAAGACAGGTAGACTTGAATCCCTGAGAGCTTCAGAGGATCTCTCTATCCATTTCCTTCCTTATTACCATTTATTCCCATAATACCTTATAGAAAAGATAATTAGCCTAATTATCAATTAACTTTTCCTAAATTTTCAATCCATGCTTAAAACATAATTGATTACTTCAAAATTATTACATAAATACAAATTTCCAAAGACATAAATCAAAATAACTACTTAGGGCCTGGAGAGATAGCTGAGCAGTTAAATGCACTTGCTTACAAAGGCTGCTGGCTTGGGTTCAATTCCCCAGCACCTATGTAAAGCAGGGTGCACAAAGTGGTGCATGCATCTGAAGTTCATTTACAGTGGCAAACGATCCTGGTATATCCATTCTCATTCTCTCTGCCCCTTTCTCTCTGCTCACAAATAAATAAAATTAAAAAATACTCAGGCTGGAGAGATGGCTTAGCGTTTAAGGCATTTGCCTACAAAGCCAAAGGATCCCAGTTCAACTCTCCAGGACCCATGTAAGCCAGATGCACAAGGGGGCGCACATGTCTGGAGTTCGTTAGCAGTGGCTGGAGGCCCTGGTATGCCCATTCTTTCTCTCTCTCTGCCTCTTTCTATCTTTACCTCTCAAGTAAATAAATAAATTTTTTAAAAAAATTGTCTACTACATGTAAAGTGGGGGAGTCATGAAACAAAACTAGAGTATAGGTCAGTTTAGGTGACATCTTTCTTTCCATATGGTACACAAAGAAAAGTGAAGATAAGTTTCAATTTGAATAACTCCACTGTCTAGCCAAGGTAGAAGAATATTACCAAATATAATGTATATTCTACAATTACACATATAGGAAAATTGTTTAACAATGGTCAAATATTTTATCACTGTGAAAAGTGAAAATGTTAATGGCCATCACTTCATTCAATAAAAGCCACAAATAATTCAAGTGCATTTAGGCCAATGTGGGAAAACCACAATTTTTACAGTTTCATCAAGTGCCTAAAGTGAGTTTCAGAAAAAAAAAATGCAACACAGCCCTATATAATGCCAAATTGGTCATTAACTGTGGGGGGAGTTATAAAACAAAAGCACAGGTCAGTTTAGGTGTCATCTTTCTTTTCTGGCACACAAAAGAAACCGAAGGTAAGTTTCAATTTGAATGACTTCACAGTCTAGCTAAGGTAGAAGAATATTACCAAATATAATGTATATTCTATAATTGCATATATAGGAAAATTATTTAATAATGGTCAAATAGTTTATCATTATGAGAAGCAAGAATGTTAATGGCCATCACTTCATTCAATAAAAGCCACAAATAATTCAAGTGCAATTAGGCCAATGTGGGGAAACCACAATTTTTATAGTTTTATCAAGTGCCTAAAGTGAATTCTAGAAAAAATATGCAACATAGCCTTATATAATGCCAAATTTAAGACATTTCCAAAGTGTTTTGTTAATTTATTTTTAAGCACAGTTAAGAATGAATTAAACTACTATGCAATTAATAAAAATGACAAGAAGTACCACAACACAAACTGAGTTTAAAGAAAAATGATAATACCTTATGGAGCATATTTTCTACTGTTCTCATGTGATTAGCAACATATTCTTTGTCCCTAGGGAAAAAAAAAAGGACTAGGTGTGAGTAACATCCAGGCTTTCTTACAATTTTTTTATATTTTAATACATTTTGCTGAAAATAAAGAGCTGTCAATCTCCCTTAAGAGGTATGAAACCCAGCCATATTCACTGATACATTTTTTTTCATACTAAACTCATATTCACTTACTTACCTGTACTAAACTGGCAGGAAATGTAAAAGAAAAAAATCATAATTAGATTGTTATGATAAAAAAGTTCTGAAAAAAGTAAAAAAATTTTAAATCATATAAGTAGTAAAATATTCAAATGGTCAACTCTGTAAAATAATGATTTCCTTTCTACAAGTCTTTTTTATTTTTATTTATTTATTTCAGAGAGAGAAAGAGGGAGAGAGAGAATAGGCATGCCAGGTCCTCCAGCCACTGCAAATGAACTCCAGACACATGCGCCCCCTTGTGCATCTGGCTTACGTGGGTCCTAGGGAATCAAACTGGGGCCCTTTGGTTTTGCTGGCAAATGCCTTGCCTGCTAAGCCCTCTCTCCATCCCTCTACAAGTCATTTTGTGCTACCATAATTATACAAAAAAAAATCTATGACCTAACTAGGAATATGCACAACCTATAGCTTTTAATGGCCTTGGACATTGAAGTTAGCTTTTATAATGGAGTGAAAATGTTAAAGAAAACAATTTAACATTAAATTATAAATCTAAAACTAGGGCAGGGAAGATGGCTCAGCAGTTGAAAGCACTTGCTTGCAAAGCCTGATGGCTCACATTCAAGTCCCCAGTACCCACATAAAGCCAGATGCACAAAGTACACATGCCTCTGGAGTTTATTTGCAGTGGCTAGAGGCCCTGGCATGGCCATTTTCTCTCTATGTCTCTCTCTCCCTCATCTCTCTCTCACACACACAAATAAACAAGTAGGTAGACAGGTAGAGAGAGATAATACTCAAAAATCTAAGCCCTACAGTTTTTAATCTTCTTTAGTTTTATACTATATGCTCATGGTTCCAGATTATAGACCAAAATCCTGAATTAGCAGCAATGTTTTATGAGCACAATATGGATCTGGAGTTTTATAACCCTGTTTGCATTAACCTCAAAATCTTAGTGAGCTTTAAGACTTGCTGGAAATGGCATGGTCTCTTCATTTGATATGAGGAAATTTAAAAATTCTGATTTAGTCAAACATTAACAATGTTATGTAGCTATACAATTTTTCAAAAAACTATTGGTGGCTATTCAAAAGTGCCAATATGCAGTCTTTGAATCAATCCATCTGATTACTATGCTTTAACATTATCACCACCAGCCCAGAGGCAAAGCTTATAGCTATCCTAAGACTGAAGATTTCACATTCCATAAATTACAGGTTACATTCTATAGTTTATGTCTAAGAAGAGTTTGTATCAAAAAATTACTAGTATATATATTTTTTAAGTGCAGGAATTAAAACTACAAATTTGGGCTGGAGAGATGGCTTAGCGGTTAAGCACTTGCCTGTGAAGCCTAATGACCCTGGTTTGAGGCTTGACTCCCCAGGACCCACGTTAGCCAGATGCACAAGGGGGTGCACGCGTCTGGAGTTCGTTTGCAGTGGCTGGAAGCCCTGGCACGCCCATTCTCTCTCTCTCTCTCTCTCTCTCTGCCTCTTTCTCTCTGTGTCTGTCTGTCACTCTCAAATAAATAAATAAATAAATAAATATTTTTTTAAAAAAAACTACAAATTTAAACATGGTACTCATTAAAATCATGTTGTTTCTTTAATTCAAATAGATTTTCTTTAAATTATGCTGTTAAAAACACTGTTTCAAGGTGGTCCATAAATTTCATTGTGGGGAACAAATATAAATGTCCAGGATAACTGTTCTATTTGAACTTCATAATGTATGTCAACTTGGTTACATGATAACAGAAAAACATTCTTATCACATTCACATAGCTATCTACTTGCAAACTGTATGTTTTTCTATTTAATAAATTAAAACACACAGCTGTATGCTTAAGTGAATTGCTCATGATCAATACATTTTACTTGCATTTTTAAATACTATGAAACACATGTTGATTGTACACTAATATTTCCTTATGAAAATATCATTTGCATATTAGTATGACATATAAAGTAAAATTTGGGAATAGCAGAGCAGAAAGTTATAAGGACTATGTTATTAAAAACTTTTAATAAACAATTTTATGATTCCTATTAATGAAAATATAGTTGCAAAATTCTAACACTAACTGAACCCCAAATATGCATAATCATAGGTCATAATAGAAGCTTATTTTTTCTGAGGCTTCTCAATAAAATATACATTTAGTATGCTGAGTTAAGACTTTTCTTTTTTGAGGATATATCAGAGAATTTCAAAGAAAGACAGCTGTACTTTTGTTTTCCAACTCTGTATTATCCAGGGCTAAAACCCGGAGCATGAAAGTAAGAATTGATCTTTTGTCTGTTTTAAGTGATCTCCCCGCGGTCCACATGCTCACTTGGCTGCCATGCGGAGGGCACTCTCCGCATCGTGGATGTTCTCCTCCAGCCGACGCTTGTCCTGCTCCAGCTGGGTGAGATGTCTGTTGAGCTGACGCAGGGATTGATCTTTTCTCCTCAGCTCCATTTTTGCCTCGGAGAGACTCTACAAGCAGACAGAAACAGAGTTACTTGTCAGTCCTGATAATTAACTTCAGCTTATGCCATAGGCTATTAAACAAAGAAGAATACAGAGTGACTAAGTCATAGAGTTGGGTCATTACACATCAAGGTTTAACAAATTTTCTTCAAAATTTTTAAATACTTGCAAATTAGAAATGAGAATGATATGATTTTGAAAAATGGCTACAAAATCAAGCTCTTTTTTTAAGCACTGCCAGACAAACCACGTTCTTACTAGAAATTTCTGATTATAGGAATCTCATGTAATGTTTTCTTTTAGTAATGAAAAATAAAGATTTTAATGGGCAACGCACAGGAGATTTAGATTCTATTTAACTCTAATTAGAATGGAAGAACTATCATATGCCCAAAGTGAGTATATGATTGAGGATAGGTGACTAGGATACTTGGGGGGAAAAACAGCAAATCTCTCTACTGTCTTTCTAAATCTATGTGTTATAGGTTGCTATTATACACATCACAGAAGTCAAACAGGACTCCAAAATAATATTCTTTTGCTGTCTAATAAATAGCTTTCACATCAAGGATAACAGCATAAGTATGATTAGTATGTTTCAGCTAATAGAAAAAGTTAATTTACATTATATAGATTTAGAGTTTATAAATTTTTTCCTAGTCACATAAGTATAAAATATGTGAACTGACACTTTCTTTAATCTGATATATTTACTTAGCACAAAATTCCAAAATGCAATCACGCAATTTCATTTTGGAAGTTTGAGGCCAAAGGTATTAGAATGAGGAACAATTTAAGGGAGTGTTTTTCTAGACCACGTTTAAAATCCTAGGATGCAAAGTAGTACAGGACTCAGAGGACCTCTTTAACACTAAAACTCTGCTCATTCTTTTTCCTATGAAATTTTTAAAATAAGTTTATTGGTACTTGAATTAAATTTGTTGTAAACTGAGCCAAACAACTAACTTTATGTGCATACTATTTTTATTCTTGCTAAAAGTTTAGCCGCTTATTAATATTCACAACCATGTCCACAATCCCTGTGAAAGATAAGCAACATGCTAAAATTTCATATTTAAAACTCTTCCAGCAGTATTCTCTTAATGTATTCATAGGGACAGAAAAAAATTTAAGCTTCTCACATAAGCTAAAACAATTCACTCTAAATGCTGGTAAAATGAATACAATCATCAGTCAAATCAGGTATTTCTAATGCTGTAAGTTTTTAAATTCAATGGTTCATTTTCATTCAGGTTGTAGCTAGACAAATAGGAATCAAAAATTAATGATAAGGAAACCATGGTTACTTACTAATTTCATTTTAAATCGTTAATATTAATAGATATTTAAAAGCACTACAAGGTTGATCAATGGGTAGTGCACAACAGGAAGAAGAACAGTAAAGTGCAATAGATACTAGTAATGTAGTACATATTTAAGAAACATAGAGCAGCGTGGTGGCACATGCCTTTAATCCCAGCACTTGGGAGGCAGAGGTAGGAGGACCACCATGAGTTCGAGACCACCCTGAGACTACATAGTGAATTCCATGTCAGCCTGGGCTGCAGACACACCTTGAAAAAGCAAAAATAAAATAAAATAAAACCTAGGAATATTTGGATGTTTTCCCAATGAAAAAAATAATAAATACTTGAGACACAGATATATTTGGTCTTATTTACCTGTTATATGACATATGTATTGAAGCATCACTTATACCATATAAACAGCTATTACTTTAAAGCCAAAAAATTAATTTATCTTAAATATTTTAAAAGAATATTTCACCATGGAAAGTAACTTATTCAAGCTAATATTAAAAGACTACAAAGAATAGATTTTTAAAAACCACTAATCCTACTAATTTTGTGTCAATGTTAACATAATTAAAGGCACTGAAGTACCACAAGATTCTTTGATTTTTAAAAACCTATTTGAAGCTTAAAGTCAGTATTGCTGACATCTTTTAAGCAATAAAAACTGCTGTTTTTCAGATATGAATATAAAACTAATGATCCACCACATGTTATGCACAAAGCTTGGATACTTCCAACAGAAGTGGTAAATGAATGCTAATCCATTCAAATTCTCTTGCTCATTGACTCTTAAGACCAGAGGGCTATGCTAGGTTCAATATATTGTTTCCTGCTTTTCCAGATTGAAGCTTGCTTGTCCAATCCAAAAGGACCCATGATCTTATATCATTATACAACCATGCTTGCCTTTTAGTAATCCTATATGTTCAAAGAAGATATAATCCATAACTTTAGAGCTTCCATATAACCAAATCTTCTTGGCATTCTCTCATTTTCATCTCTCAGGAGCAATGACAAGCCATCATATTCCTCTACAGTTGGTATGCCCAACTTGCTGCCTGCGGGCAGCATGCATCTCATGATAGCTATTAATATGGCATAACACACTTGTACATCACACTATAATTTCACAAAATCAAAAGCTAAAACATCCCTGAAAGGCTTACATTATATCAGGGGAGTAGAAAAGCAACAAAAAATTATATAAGTCCCACTTTCTTGAATGTAAATTTTAAAAGATAATATTGTTTTATATTTTTATTAAACAATATTTAAACTCATAGGCATTAATTTCTCATTTTAAAAAGCTGAAGGGCCTCATCAAAGGATCTATCAATATCAATACATCCTAAGGTTTATTTAGATGTGTACCAAACACCAAGATATAAAAAGTGATTCAAAAATATGTTTTCACTTAACATTCACCCTTTCTTTTTTTTTTTTTTTTTTTTTTTTTTGGTTTTTCGAGGTAGGGTCTCACTCTGACTCAGGCTGACCTGGAATTCACTATGTCGTCTCAGGGTGGCCTCGAACTCATGGCAATCCTTTTACCTCTGCCTCCCAAGTGCTGGGATTAAAGGCGTGCGCCACCACGCCCGGCTCACATTCACCCTTTCTGATGACAAAAATTAAATCCTTAAATACTTAATGCTGGGCTGGAGAGTTGGCTTAGCAGTTAAGGCACTTGCCTACAGAGCTTAAGGACTCAGGTTCGATTTCCCAGTACCCATGTAAGCCAGATGTAAGAGGTGGCGCATGGAGACCCTGGTACTCCCATTCTCTCTTTCTGCCTCTCTCTCTCTCTCTCTCTCTCTCTCTCTCTCTCTCTCCTACAAGTAATTGAAATAAAAAATCTATAAAATAGAAAATGCTGAACTTTAATTAAAGAAAATAATTTAATTTTATATATACTATATGCTTATATATATATTGTATTGCCATAAATAAAAGAGTTTAAGTTCTACTTTTCTCCCATTCAGATTCATCTAATTAAAACTCATGATAAACTTTATGGACTCTAATATTTCCAACCAAATGACTGAAAGCAAGAGTGCATGCCTCTAGGCAGCAAGGCAACAATGATAAGCAGCAGGTTAGCCACTAATTTCTCAACCAGGGTAGATTGTGAAAGTGTGATGTTCTGATATCCAAGAAACTGTTCAGGAGAGAATAGGATAAATCAAGTTTAATAACTCTGCTCCTAATTGTTCCCCCAATGCTCAACTCTAATTACTTGGAGAACTCTCCTGACTGTCACCTGATATTAAGTTGTTGGAGGCTGAGCCTGCAACAGCGAGATAATCAATAAACATTTAGTGGGGAGAAGAATGAAGATCCTGTTAAGCAGTGGGAACCTGCAGCACCCAAAGCCCTTCTGCTCATGAGAAAACCTATGGGACAGCCATAGTGATTGCAAAGCAATAATCCAAAGCACTGTTTTTAGGCCTTGAGGCCTTTAGGCAACAGTACATTTGAGGAAAAAAGGTTAACGCGGTCACCCTAATTACAGCCCACTCTCACATACTTCATATATAAGCGAAGACAAGCCAATTAGGTAGAAAGGAAGATAAGGGAAGTTTTATTTGTATACTAATTAAACCCCTGATGAAATTAAAGGAAAAACATACAGCTCTGTAATTGTGTCTGAGAAAGGTCACTTCAGGTTCAGTTATCAGAACAGCACAGCCTTGAGATATTTCACTTAATCCACACTACAGCCCTCATTTTGTACTCAGGTCTTAATATTTACAAAAAAAATCAAACGTCTGATACTGAGTTTATCTTTAAACAGTGTTCTGAACAATTTTAGCTGTTAGAAAATTAATACTACATATAACAAGAATCTGTTTTAAAAAGAAGAAAAATATTTTACCTACACAAGAACCAATGTATGAATACTATTCATCAAGATTCTACTTTTCATTTTAAATCCTAAATGCTTGAAAGCAAAATTCTAATATTATTTCCCGAATGAACCATTTAAAAAGCTATGATATTAGATCTTTATTATATTTATTTTCTAATAATGTGATTGCTCACCCTAATTGATACCTCTCCAACAGGAAAGAAGTCAATGCTTTCAGTAAACTGCTCTTACAAGAAGGTATTTACATGTATCTGATTGTTTTCTAAACTGGTTATGAAAAGCTACTTACGACTAATCATACCTGGAAAAGCAACATGTTGATACAAAGGAAATAGTTAAGTGAATGAAATCTTTAGGCATATAACAGATGGTAGATATGAATATTAAATGCCTTACATATTTCTAAATATCTTTCCTTACATATAGTTTCATATGTTTATATACATACGTGTTACTGCCGAACAAGGTTACAAATTATTTTTAAGTTATTCATATTTCTAAAGCTTTAAATATTTATTAAGGCTAGTAAGTTTCTTTAGTGATGAATATAAATTAAAATTCTATTACTTTGCACCTATGAAAACATTTTGTTCAGTACATGGGCGAATGGAGGAAAATGACCAATATCTGTACAAGCAACTCATGGTCTAACCTACTTAGCAGCAAATAACTTGGTGTGATGCCCACACAAGGGCAATAGTGGAACACAGCCATGGTGGGGAACCAACTGCTCTTAATTTGGCTAACTGATCTCCTCAGTGGTACGGGACCCATAGCTGGAGCTGGGAAACAAGTCAGAACCATATCCAAACATAAGCCCACTCGCCAATATCAAGCTACCATCAATCATGGGCTATAAGAGGGCCTACACCTATTACATTCTCTATAAAAAAAGTAAGGGTTATCTCTTTTGTCCTGGTGCTAACTTACTCTCCATTGGAGAATCTTCTTCTCTTTTTCAGATAGATGTAGATCCTAAGGAGAGAGCCACCCCATCATACCTCGAAAGGGCCCCTGCTGAAACTAAGAAAAATTGGCGAAACAAGCAAGGGTGCTGTTTTCCTGATGAACCGGATACCAGCACAAGGGGGAAGGAGATCAACACAGAGAAAAATCAACTCCTACCAAATCAGAGAGCCAGAGCCTCAGAGGCTCCCAACACCTCATCACTGAAGCAGACCAAAAATGAACCCAACATGGCTCAGGGAAATTTTGCGGAAGAGGGGGCGGAAAGAATGTCAGAGCCACATGTTGGGTCATGATATGCAGAGACATTTAGCTTACCCATAACTGTGGGCTAACTCCACAATGCATGACCCATATACCCCAACAAGGAGGGGCCAAGGGGAGGGGGTAGGTCACGGATGAGCCTAATAATGGTACCAAACTGACTGTATTTGCTGAATACAAAAGTACCTAATGAAGAAAAATAAATAAATAAATAAATTTTAAAAAAAGAAAAAAATTTAGAGCATATTTATTGAGATATAACGCATATGCCACATAACTCATGCTTTGTATAGTTCAGAGGGCTTTATATATTCACAGACCTTTGCAAGTATCACCAACAAAGACTGTTATGTTTTTCAGTTCTTTCTTTTTAAAAGAAAAAATAAAACCATCAAGGCTTTCAAAGTAAAATGTCTTTAAAATGTAGTATGTCTAATTACTTTAGCAAATTGTAATTTAAAATTACATAAGCTTGTACAAGGTTCATAATTTTGGTCATAGTTTTTAAAATAAAAAATTTATAAAATGAATTTCCTGAATCAGAGTTTTGACTAATAAATGTTGTATAGTGCAAAAGTTAAATGATGAGCACATATCTCTAAATAATATTTCTGGATGTCAAGGAACTCACCCCACACAGTTCTTTCTCATAAGGGTACTATCTAGTGTTCAGACCATTAGACCGCCAGGAAGACAGAACCCCAGGAGATACTGCTTTTATAGATTTCCTTTTGTCTAATGGGAAATATCTATGAATCCACATTCCTACAGACTAAAAGCTAATGGCTTATTCAATTTGGTATAAAAAGTTACTCATGCAAATGAAAGACAACACCAGTGTTATAAAAAACTTTTAAACTATGCTTCTAAGGTAAAGTGAAAAATATAAGTTTTCAAAACATAAAATTACTGGGGCTGCAGATGCAACTTTGTGATAGAGCACTTGTTTAGCAGGCACATGGATCTAGGTTCCATGACCAGCACTGCAAATAGTAATGATAACTATAAAAAAAAATAAATTTACTGCTAACTGTAACTTCTGAATAAACATTCCTAACTTATAATAAATTGGATAAAATTTCTCAAGGCACTAAAATTAATACTGGAAAAAGAAATAATGCTATCTTCAGCCTGTTAGAATGTGACAACTAAAAATTATATTAATCAATAATTGTTGAGAGGCTGCTGGGGGAATCAAGCTGCATGTTGCCACAGAAAGTTTGAAGTTAAAATGTTTTAACCACTAAGTTGGGTGAACATAAGTGAAACTAAAAGATTCTAATTTTTATAATGAAGCTCAACATCTGTGAGATAAGCCATTAGGTAATTTAACATAAATATTCAACATCAAAATGTGATGGTGGTATAATTTATATACAAGTGTGTTTCAATCTTGGTAACTGTATTTTACATGGAGAATTAAGAGCTATGCAACTTTGATTTAGATTTCTTAAGGACACCAACTTTTATGATGTTCAAGTAATAACCTTATGTAGAAGGAAGGTAACATATTTACGTGTTGAAGCAGAAGATGCAATGACATAACCTTTTCAGTTCTGAATAAAAATGGTAGTGCTATGGGCTGGAGAGATGGCTCTGCAATTAAAGGTGCTTGCTTACAAAGCTTGATGGCCCAGTTTCAAACTCCCAGTACCCACATAAAGCTAGATGCACATGTTAGCAGTGGCAGGATGCCCTAGTGCACCCATTCCTCCTCTCTTTGCCCCTCTCTCTCCCTTGCTCTCTTCTTGCAAATGAATAAATAAAAATATTTTTTAGAGCCAGGCATGATTGTACATACCTTTAATACCAGCACTTAGGAGGCAGAGGTAGGAGGATTTCTGTGAGTTCGAGGCCAATCTGGGACTACAGAGTGAGTCCCAGGTCAGCTTGGTCTACAGTGAGATCCTACCTCAAAAAAAAAAAAAAAAATAGAGAGAGAGATAGATTGATCGATTGATTTAATGGCAGCATTGGTTAGAACTCACATGTCTAGGAAGACAGAAGATGTATCCTATTACCATACAGGACCTAATAAATTTAAAAATCATAATTCACATGAGAAAGCTAATGTCATTACATAGCCTTCTTGGAAAAATCTGTTCCTGAATGTAGCAATTTAGTTTCTATGTTATTTCTGCCTCACTGTTTATATATATGCACTTACATATACACTCAAGTATATAATTTTTAAAAATAACTATTTTATCATAAAAAATAAAAAAAGATTTTAAAAAGTAACAAAGATATGTGTAAAAATTACTGTTATAAATAGGCCACATGGTAGATGATTAACAAAACTTGACCAAATGAAAAATGGAAACATACCCTATAAGTTTTTGTTGTAAAATGCATTATGATTATTAGTATACTTACATATATTGCTTTGAAAATATCCTCTAAGTTCGGTTACTAAGAGGAAAAACAAGTCCTTCTCAGTATACTAAATGATAGTGATCAATTAATAAATAGAATTAAATTTAAAGCAACCTCATAAAAGTATTCAAAATACATCAGATGCCATTTGTCCTAGGCCTCACATATAATCACACAATTCTTTCTGGTACACTAAAAGGGTTAGATTATAATAAGGTAAAGTTAGGAAAGAAATAGTTAAATATATTCTATGTGCAAAAAAAAAAAATAAGGAGGATAATACAGAGAACCATGAGCTCTTTCAAGTGGAAAATATCCTCAGAAAAGAACAAACAGAAAGTAGCTAAATACACTGTGACTGTTTTCTCAGAGTATAAAACAAACTGCATTGTCTACAGAATCAACCTCATAAAAGGGAAACAATCTGCAGTTGGCAACCACCATGATGATGCTACATGAAAAATCAGCTCTTACATGACTTTTGCTTTCTCTCAACACCCAAGCAATGCAAGGGGACAGAATACACATGGATTCTTCTGCTGGACATTATCAACCACAGGCTATTCAAGAGGCTCAAAATCTTCACACATCTGAAAATGCTAGAGCTAGGCCTGGTGAGCACTTGGGAAGTACAATCAGAAACATAAGTTCAAGGCCACGTGGGCTGAATGAAACCCTGCCTCAAAAAATAAGGAAGAGCCGGGCATGGGAGGCAGAGGTAGGAGGATCGCCGTGAGTTTGAGGCCACCCTGAGACTCCATAGTGAATCCCAGGTCAGCCTGGGCTAGAGTGAAACCCTACCTTGAAAAACCAAAAAAAAAAAAAAAAAAAATTAAGGAAGACAGGGAGAGAGAAATGTCAGGGCGAAGGAGGGAGGAAGGGAAGGAAAGAGAGAAGGATGAAGGAAAAGAAGCTAAGTAGAAATCCAAAAAAGAAAATGAGTTCCTTAGCAACACTGTGAATGGAGCTTTTAACTAAGCTGTAGAAAACTAACATTCAGCATTCAAATTCTATTTTTAAATTATTTTAGAATTGCCTTAAACAATAGTCTAAGAACTTTTTGAAAAATATGAGTAATTTACAAAGGCATTCATATAGATGAGTTCTAAATATCATTGAAAGAAGCACCTTATGGAAGGAAAGGGTTTATTGTGGCTTATAGATACTTTATATTCTGATGAGAAAGGCATAATGGCAGAAGGCCATCTGATTGCATTGCATCCATATTCAGAAAACAGGGCAAGCAAACAGCGGGGTAGAGCTATTAAGTCTCAAGGCCATCCCTAGTGACCCACTTCCTCCAGCAAGGCTCCACCTCCTAAAGGTGGTCTACAACTTTCCCAAAAAAGTGCCACCAGCTGAGGACCAAGTGTTTAAAAATATGAGCCTAGCCGGATGTGGTGGAGCATGCCTTTAATCCCAGCCCTTTGGAGGCAAAGGATCACTGTGGACACCCTGAGACTAATAGTGAATTCCAGGTCAGCCTAAGCTAGAGTGACACCCTACCTTGAAAAAAAAAAAAAAAAAAAAACATGAGCCTATGGGAGACATTCCACACACAAGCCACAATACTTCTGATTACCTAGTTTTAGAAGAATACTCATAAGCATAAAAAGTTCTCAACAGAAAGCTTCTACTAACACCCAGAATGTTGAGCTCTCTACCTTGATATGAAAGAATTAGATCCACTCCTACATAATGTTTAGAACAATGTTTGTCAAAAGTGTTCAATAAGTATATGCCATTAGGACTGCTATTATTATTCTCTTCCCACAATCTTTTTTTGAAAAAGTACTTCAGTAAGAACTGTCATTATTATCATCAAAATCCAAGCACTTTACAATGGCCTTAGCTCATTTGATTCTTCACAATACAGTCAGGTGGACAGCATTATCATTCCTATTTCATACATGAGGAGATACAGAATTAGAGAACTAGCTAACTCAAACTAGTAAATAGGCTTATGACAAAGTGTTAGTCCAAGTTTCCTAAACTAAACTGTTTTTCTTCTTCCTTTACCACAATATTAGTAACTATCTTCACACTGTCCATAAAATCCAAATACTGGAAAAATACCATAGGACTGTAAAAAAAATAATTTCACTTATGTATCAAATTCCAGTCAGTAAAGTATTTAAAATCTCTCTAGATGGCTATTTTCTATTTATATTGAAACACTACCTAATAAAACTTCACTATTATTTAATTAAATGCTTTCAATATCAAAAATCCAAATATGAAAAGGCTGGGCATAATGGCACACACCTTTAATTCCAACACTCAGGAGACAGAGGTAGGAGGATCGCTGTGAGTTCAAGGCTAGCTTGGGACTACAGAGTGAGTTCCAGGTCAGCCTGGACTAGAGTGAGACCCTACCTTGAAGAAAAACAAAATCAAAGAAAATATGATCTAAGATCCATCTGTGAAACATGACAATATCATCATTTATTACTCAACAGCACCTAACCTGAATCTACCCAAGACACCTTACATACCCAGCAAGCATCTTGTGGACTAGACACTATGATGGATGGAGAGGAAGGGGAGGGCATCGAAGGGGTGGGAAACACAAATCTAGACCCAAACAGCAATGGTACCATAAAATTCTACTTCCAAAAAGGCAGACCAAGTGGCTGAACCTTCACCAGGCCCTTACAGGGAACACCTGAACCACAAGACACTGGAGAGGGTAGGATCAAGAATAATCTTAATCTTCTACATCTTCCCTCTCTCCCTCTCCCTCTCCCTCTCTCTATGTCTCTCTTTCTCTCTTCTCTCTAACTGTTGTATATTAGTTATCTTTTTCCGCATTTCCTTAGTGGGCACTGACCTGTAATTCCTAGTACCAGCATGGGGCTATGATCCACAATGAGCTTTTGATCAGAAAGACCTACAAGGTTTCCTAAAAGACAGACAGATTTCTGTCAGAGTACTTGATGACCCACCAAAGGTTAGTAGTAAGACCCTACTGCTGAAGACACCTTATGTGATTGACATGCAAAATGGAATGGCATGGCTGGAAGTTGGAAGAGAGTCAGTCCCCAGACAGTCAGCATGTCTAGTGCCAGAAGGTGCTACATGGGCGACTGGGGGAAAATGACCAATATCTGTCCAAGCAACTCATGGTCTAACCTATTTTGCAGCAAATAACTTGTTGTGATGCCCATACAAGGGCAATAGTGGCACACAGCCATGGTGGGGAACCAACTGCTCTCAATTCGGCTAACTGATCCCCTCACTGGTATGGGACCCATTGCTGGAGCTGGGAAACAAGTCAGAACCATATCCAAACATAAGCCCACTCTCCAATATCAAGCTACCATCAATTGTGGGCTACAAGAGGGCCTACACCTATTAAATTCTCTATTAAAAAAAGTAAGGGTTATCTCTTTTGTCCTGGTGCTTACTCTCCGTTGGAGAATCTGCTTCTCTTTTTCAGATAGATGTAGATCCTAAGGAGAGAGCCACCCCATCATACCTCAAAAGGGCCCCGGCTGAAACTAAGAAAAATTGGCGAAACAAGCAAGGGTGCTGTTTTCCTGATGAACCGGATACCAGCACAAGGGGGAAGGAGATCAACACAGAGAAAAATCAACTCCTACCAACTCAGAGAGCCAGAGCCTCAGAGGCTCCCAACACCTCATCACTGAAGCAGACCAAAAATGAACCCAACATGGCTCAGGGAAATTTTGCGGAAGAGGGGGTGGAAAGAATGTCAGAGCCACATGTTGGGTCATGATATGCAGAGACATTTATCTTACCCATAACTGTGGGCTAACTTCACAATTTATGACCCCTATACCTCAACAAGGAGGGGCCAAGGGGAAGGGGTAGGTCGCGGATGAGCCTAATAATGGTACCAAACTGACTGTATTTGCTGAATACAAAACTAATTAATAAAGAAAATAAATAAATAAATACAATAAATATAAAAATAATTATTTGGGCTATACAGATGGCTTAGGAGTTAAGGCACTTGCCAGTGACTACTAAGAAACTAAGTAAGCCAGATGCACATGGTGGTGCATGCATCTAGCAATTGTTTGCAGTGGCTAGAGGCCCTGGCATGTCCATTCTCATTCTATCTGCCTCTCTCTTTGCCCAGAAAATGCATAACACTTGCTATGTGCCTTGAACAAGTGCTTAAAGGTTTGACCACTAGTCTTTGCCACTATGGAAGGTGATAGAACCTTAAGGAAATTAGACCTAGTGGAAAAGGATAAAAAGATGTCCAAGAATCAGGTGGCATTATAGCTAAGTGATCTGTGTTGTCAAGAGCATCCTTGGCAGAGTAAAATGATATGTTCAATGAAATACAAGATGATCTGGAAGATCAGATACTATTGAGAATGCCAGAAGATGGGATAACAATAGTATACATATGATAAGGAAATTAGACTTCTCACCTTGTAAACGATTTATATACAGCACATCATCGATTGTATAAGGATATGGGAGTGGGAGACTGAGAGGGATGCTTGAATTAGTGGATTCCCAAACCTTATCATTCTTTCAACCAGAATTTGCTGTAATATTTTCTATGTCTTTGCATAATACTTTATTTTTTGGGAAAATGTGCCAGCTATTGTCACAGGGAGCTATGGGAAGCTGTAGAAAGATTCCAGGCTATAAAGCAGCCTTCTCAGATCTGTCTAGACAATCATGTGTGCAAACCAAAACTACCAAGCTACAGTAAATATCAGAGAACCCGAAATATGATTTCATCTTTGAGTGAAAACTCATAATATTTCAAAGGATTTTAAGATGCCTAGGTTAAAACAGGAAATTTTTTAATAAACTAAAGATTATTATCTCAAATTTTATATTACTTAGAGATTGCAAACTTAATATTCACTTTCTATAAATGTAGTAACCTACCTATATATTTTGTTTCTACTAATGACTATATAAATTATTACAACTCATTTAAATTATAGGAGAGCCATAAGCTCTGAGTCAAAGGTGAAATGATGATAAGACTACACATCACTTTTAAAAAGTACCAAAATGAGGCTGGAGAGACGGCTTAGCAGTTAAGGTGCTTGACTACGAAGCCTAAGGACCCATGTTCTACTCTCCAGATCCCACATTAGACAGATGCACAAAGATGAGGCAAGTGCAAGGTCGCACATGCCCACTAGGTGAAGCAAGCATCTGGAGTTCGATTGCAGTGACTAAGTCCCGCATGCCAACTTTCTTTCTCTTGCTCTCGCTCGCTCTCTCTCTCTCTCTCTCTCTCTCTCTCTCTCACTGTCTCTCTCTGTAAAATAAAAATAAATAAAATAATAAAATAAAAATTACCAAAGTGTAGGTAAACAATCAAAAGCAGTGATGATTTTCTAAAGAAAACTACAATGTTAAGTCTATAGTGTTTCTAATTATAAGGTGATCATTGGTTATTTTTTAAACATTTTAAATTTTTTATTTATTTGAGAGAGAGAAAGAGGCAGAGAGAGAGACAGAATGGGTGAACCAGGGCCTCCAGCCACTGCAAACAAACTCCAGACTCATGTGCCACCTGTGCATTTGGCTTATGTGGATCCTGGGGAATCAAACAGAAGTCTTTTGGCTGTGCAGGCAAGCATCTTAACAGTTAAGCAATGTCTCCAACCTGATCATTGGTTAATTTTAACATCACTGAGTGAAATGTTGTTGCATGAACTCTGTAGGTGAGATGCTGATAAATGCCTGCCCTTACCCCTCTGTCCAAGTAGAGCGCCCACAACAGACTGAAGTATGATTTCATTCATAGGGTTTTGGGAGCTGTCTTACAGAGCATGGGCAAGAAGTTATGTTTCAGAGCATGGAGATTCCAAAGCAGCCATAGCATTGAAAAGTCTCATGCCAGCAAGGTTGACAACATATCCCCATAGCTGCAGAGATGGAGCTACTTCTCCCTAGACCTTCCACCCTATATTCCTGCCCTGGCCCCCAGGGATCACTGCATACAGCTAGCACACCTCCCTGCTTCTTATGGGCTGTTGTAACTGCTTCTGATAAATATGGGCATGTTTATTTTTCTTGGAGGGAAACATCATGTAACAAATGTGTACTTTTTAATCTCTCTTTACTCCTACTAATTATAGAAAAGAAGCTAGAGGCATGGGTGAGCAGTCTAGTGTGCACTTAGCAGCATGAATCCCTGGATTCCATCCCCAGAACTGAAAGAAAAAAGAAAAGAGGATGGGATAGAGGTAAGAGGAGGAGAAAAGAAAAGAGAGTGAACAGTTAACAAATTCAGACAATATTCTAAGAAACAACAGGATAGATCCAAGCCTCTTTTCAATTTCATGAGAAACTGTGCTTAGGAAAATCTCTGCATTTACTGAGGGCATAGCAGTTGAACAAAATACACATGCATGTATATACAGGTGTACATATATATACTAGGAAAGTATAGCAAAATATAGGATTGATTATGATGGGGTTTGCATGTACATGCATATATACATGCTCAGTAAGTAGTACCATTTTGATCATAAAGAGCTCATTATAGAACTAATATGTTTTACATTTCTGACCCCTGTTACCAACCCATTCACCTGAAAACACAATTGTCCTATCCTTCCAAATGAGTGAGAACACCATCTAGTGACTCCTTGAAATGTCAACAATATGGCTTCTGGAACCCAGAAAATGCTTAATGGAGTATGGTTGACCTTGAGTACACACTAGCTTTTTTTTTTTTAAATGTTACATTTATTTTTTTCAAGAAACCATCAAATTCCTTTACAAAGTGACTGTACTATTTTACACTGTCATCTACAATGTCTGAAGGTTTCAGTTCCACCAAATGCTTATGAGCAATTGCTGTATTGTCTTTTTTTCTTTTTTATGTTTTTTATTATTATTATCAAGATGTTTCATATGGATACATCACATGTTGGTACCCTCTTTTCCCTTGTCCCTTGCCCCTATTCTGTTGAGAAATAAGAGAAAAGCACAAACTAGACATATGGATTCCTGAGATAACTAAATTGTTTGTTTTTTTTTTCATTTTTCATTACTTCATTTGTATTGTTGATATGACTATTCTCAACCATATTTTCTAAAACTATAGAAAAGAACCACAGGTATTGAAATGTAAAGTTATACCAAGTTTTGTCAGCATTATTAAATATGAAATGCACTCATTTTTACATACATGGCAAAAATAGTTATTTCAGATTGTGTTACTAGTCAAACTTTTTGTTCAACTCCCTAAGAGAAACATATATTCTCTTATCTCACTGATCTCAAGCATAATCTATGTAAACACATGATGCCTCTTTTGGAAAGAAAACTATAGATTTTGCTTGATCTATACAAGTCAGAGTGTTCATGCTACTTATTCTGGTCAGTGAAATGGAGCTAAAATTAAAATTCTTGCCGGCATTGTGGCACATGCCTTTAATCCCAGCACTCGGGAAGCAGAGCTAGGAAAATCACTGAGTTCAAGACCACCCTGAGACTACCTAGTGAATACCAGGTCAGCCTGGGCCAGTTTGTTCAAAGACACAAACCAGCAAACCTTTACCACAAACCAAAAGTGTCCTGTGGAATGCCCTAACATCCCAGAGGTGGGGCCCAGGAAGGAGAAGCTGATGAGCAATGTGTAAGAAATTGTTATTACTGTAAGCTCATATTTCTACTTTTTGAAATTTGCTCTGAAATTTATTTTTATTTCTTTATTTATTTGACAGAGGAAGAGAGAGAGAGAGAATGGGCACTGCCAGGGCCTCCAGCCACTGCAAACGAACTCCAGATGCGTGTGCCCTCTTGTGCATCTGGCTAATGTGGGTGCTGGGACTTTACAGGCAAATGCCTTAACCACTAAGCCATCCCTCCAGCCCTGTTTTGAAATTTATATGCCTATGAAAATCAGTGGATGATTTAGAAAATCAGTTCCTAGCTTGATTAAATAATGAATCATCAGTAGAAGAAATGAGTTTTAATTAAATATTAAAAATAACTGTAAGTCATTTGAGACTTAAGTCAGTATAAAGATATGATAAAAGCATACTACTACTGTACTGCACATTACAAATTGGAGTAAATTTTATCTGACAAACTATAATTCATAAAGAACATGCTTTTCCAAATACCTCTATAACATATTAATACGTGCATATTTTAATTTTTCACTCAAAAAGCGATAAAGAGGAGAAAACAAACATAAATTCTTTATTATTGTCTGCTTCTTTAAAAATGACAGCATTGCAATGCATAATAAAACTTATATTACTAATCTGCCTATAGATACACTAAATACAAACATTTGAACATATGAGTAGTATTAATTAAAAATAGTCATAGGGCTGGGAAAATGGCTTAGTAGTTAAAGAAGCTTGCTTGCACAGCCTGACAGCCCAGGTCCAGTTCCCCAGTACCCATGGAGAGCCAGATGCAAAAAGTGTTGCATGCATTTGGAGTTCGTTTGCAATGACAATAGGTCCTGGCATGCCCCTGCCCCCTCTCTCATAAACAAACAAATGAATTTCTACAAACTAGTCACAGAACATGTAAGCAGAAGGAAGGATAATACAGGGATATGGGAAGTGGAAGGAAGAATTGGAGGAGGGAAGGAGGGAAGAAGAACCAACAAAAACCATTGTAAGGCTGAAGAGATGGCTTAGTGGTTAAGGAGCTTGCCTATGAAGCCTAAGGACCCAGAATCAATTCCCCAGGACCCACATAAGCCAGGTGCACGTGGTGGTGTATGCATCTGAGGTTTGTTTGCAGTGGTTTGAGGCCCTGGCATGCCCATTCTCATTCTCTCTCTGTCTCTCTCTCTCTCAAATAAATAAATACAAATAAAATATTCAAAAAATTGTATTTGAAAATACCATAAGTAAGAAATAATTATCCAGGCATGATGGTGTATGCCTTTAATCTCAGTACTTGGGAGGAAGAGGTAGGAGGATCACTGAGAGTTTGAGGCCACCCTGAGACTGCTTAGTGAATCCCAGGTGGGCCTGGGCTAGAGTGAGACTCTCCTTTGAAAAACAAAACAAAATAATAATACTTAAGGGCTGGAGAGATGGATCACAGGTTAAGGCACTTGCCTGCAAAGCCTAATAACCCAGGTTTGATTCCCCAGTAACCATGTAAAGCCAATTGCACAAAGTGGCACGTGCATCTGGAGTTCATTTGCAACAGCTGGAGGCCCTAGTGTGCCCATTCTCCTTTTCTCTCTCCCTCTCTCTCTCTCTCTCTCTCTCTCTCTATCTCTCTGATTAAAAATAAATAAAATTTAAAAATTAACAAAGTAAAAATAATTAAAATATAGTTAAAGAAGCAGTCAATGTATGTTGCTAAGAAGTAAACTCAACATTTGAATACCCACTGTCAAATTATTTGGCTTTTCTACTGCATCTCACAATGAAAAGTTTTAAAATGTTAAAATCTTCCTAAGCCTAAACATTACAGCAAAAAGGAAAAGATAATAATTGGAAAGTTGATTAACACAAAAAAAGACAACCTTAGGAAAAGTCCTTACAAGGTACTATATTTGTACAAAACAAGGCAAACAAGTGAGAGCCCAGGCAGGGAGCAAAAATGAAATCAAAACTAAAATATGCCAGGTGAGGTGGTGTACACCATTAACTCCAGCACTCGGGAGGCAGAGGTAGGTAGATCACTGTGAGTTCAACACCAGCCTAAAACTACATAGTGAATTCCAGGTCACCCTGGGCTAGACAGTGAGACCCTACCTTGGGGGGGGGACTAAAATATACAAACACCATCTAACTGGAAAGGGCTCCATTGCAACCAAAAACAAAGAAAGAAACCCCTAAAGTCATATGTACCGATATTCAGGCCATTGGAAAATATAATTTCAGTTTCTAAAGGCAGTTTTGTTGGTCAACTGAATCCTTTTCTTTCTCAGATTAAAGCAGTTACTTTGTACTTGACTCAATAAATCTCTAAGGACTCGGGATTTTACAATAACCCACTATTTCTGAAAGAAAACTAGAAATCAAAGCTTATAACAATCTGGAATAAATGGTATGCAGATATATGGATTTAACAAACAATCTACTTGTACCACAACCCCATTTTTCTTCCAAAGCATAAGTCAATAAATCTTTCCTTCTGCACTATAAATTACAAGGTTATTGCCAAAGATGTTTATTAGTATAATTACAATGAAGAAATAATACCATTAAGCCTCCAGTGCCAGGTTTCATAAATTAATAAAGATATAAGATCAAGAAAAATGCCAAATGTCTTTTAATTCTCAGACACTAAAAAAAAAATCATAGTGTAGCATTTTCACAAGATCTAATTTTCAGTATTATTTTCATTTGATATTCATAGTTGTTAACATTTTTAAAGTACTTGCCAAGTATAGTTTTGTGATACAAAAATTAAGATATGGCCTAAAGCAAAACAACAAAACAAATCAGAAGATCTCATTTAGAAGACAATGAACCCATCAACTTGAAGGAATGTTTCAATAGGATCTCCATATCCTATTTCTAAATACTTAAGATTCTATACAAACTTAATCGGGGTTTGAAATCTGTCAATCCAGAACTATAAGGATAAATAACACCAACAGATTCTTATTTGGCCTCGCAGTCAGTGACTTCACTTGTTACCATTAATAATGTGCAGAGAATCCAGATTTTAAAGGGAAAAAATGAAATAATTTATGATCCAAGACTTTGGGAACACTATTCCATAAGAGAAAGAGAACTGCATTGAATAAAAATATGTAATGCTCAATGTCAGAACTTCCTTTTTTGAGAACTTTCCTATCATTAGAACTGAATGAAGTGGCCAGGCAGCTGTTTGATGGGGGGTTGTTTGCTTGGGGAGAAGTCTCTTTGTTAGTGTGCTTTTCTTTTAATGAGCACAAACAGTAACACAGAACTTAAAAAATAAATATCTTGTTCTTTCTTTTCTCACTGAAATAGCATATTAGTTATGTCACTACTAAGGCTGTTTATGGACCCTCTACTGGTTAAATCTGACATGTTTAAAGCTAAAGTAAATCTCAATAGGTAAGCTAGATCTAATGGATCTTTCATGTCTTATTACCTAGAACTTTTCACCACCATACAAACAAACAACAGGAACACTTTCTTGTAAGGATATCAGTTTAAACTAGATATTTAACTGATGCCTTAGTAACTTATGAAAATGTAGAAACAGCATTCTAGTATGGATTTCTCTGGGTATGATCAGTCATATCACTGCTTGAGAATCACTGATATGCCAAATTGCAGTAAATGTACTAGCACACCAGCTTCTCAACCAAACAAAAGAAGGAACCTCAACAGCCTCACAGATCTCCCTAATAGCACTCACTCAGTTCCCAGCTTCTTTTCTGACATTTGCATCACAATGACACCAAGTTCTTGTTTTAGCATACTACATAACATGAATCTTTTGCACACAAGTTTTGCAGAAAAGTCTCATGAGAAGACAGTATAAACAGATGTACATCATCTTATGTTATAGCTGTTTTAGACATTAATGCAGCTACTAACTACCATACCCCTATTTATTCAAGCCTAAATCTTTAAGTCTTTCTTCATATTTTCCTCTTATCATCTTTGTGCATTTCAGAACCATTACTTTTACTTTCAGCATACTTCAGTGATCTTGATTTCTTTTTACTTTACTTGACCAGTCTTCCTTCGGATTATCATCATCTTTGTTTTCTGACTGCTAATTTCTCAAAGGAAAAAAAATCATATCTACCACTTTCACTTTCCATCCACACATTCAAGTATACATTCCTGCTCTAATACTTACTAGATGAGGAAACCAGGTCAAATTACATCCTTGACTCCTAATTTCCTACTTGGTACAATTATGTTGCCTGAACCATATGTTGCTGTGAATAATGAAAGCAATAATACTCTATCAGAGCACGGGACAAACAGAAAACACTCTGTAAATAATGTTTGCCATTGTCTGCCATGTAAAACCTGATCTTTAATCTCATAATTCTCCTAGAAGAGCAAAGAGTTTACATCCCAGAGTACATTTCCCAGTCTCTTAAAAATGCCAATCCAAATGACAAAAACTCACTTGTTACTGAGGATATATAAACCTCAACAATCAACATAAGCTAATTTTCTTACCTATTCTGTATTTCAGGAAAAAAAACTGAAATATCAGAGACAATTGTTTTAATATAAATTTTAACCCCTTGGAAACCTACAGATTTTTGCAAAATATATTCAGGTTTCTGGAGTACCCTTCACTAGCCACTTCTATTCTATATTACACTTATATATGCACATATTTGTTTCTTTGGGTATAGAAATAGCTATTTGTTAAGTAAACCTTCCAAATTTGTATTTTTCCTTCATTTGTCTGATCTTTCATTTAGTCCCTCAATATATTTCATTCCATCTTTTACTTTACTAGAACTATCAACAATACATTTTCTCAGTCAAATTTATGATCATCTGAAATAAAACAAAATGAATGCCAAAATCATGACCATTCTCACATTCCTCAAACTCCTTTCCTTACTCTTTGCCTTTGTTGGTAGCAGTACTATTAATCTTAAAGTAAAAATCTATTAGACTTTTACTACTTTCTGTTCCTATATCCTAGGTATAGGATCAATCGTGGAATCCTACTGTTGAAGACCTAAAAAACAAATGTCCTTCCATTTCTCCCTCCTCCCACCGCCCTGGTCTGAATTCCCTGCAGACTCAGTGTGTGGGCTGGCTCTAAGTGACTCAGAAGCAAACAACCTGAGGTGATGCTCACACAAGTGCAATAGTAGCACACAGCCATGGTGGGCAAGCAACTGCTCTTGGATTGTCTAACAGATGCATTCAATGGAAAGGTAATCATATCTGGACCTGGGAAACAAGTCAGAATCATATCCAGGTAATGATTCTGCTTTCCATTGTCAAGCTCCCACTAACCTTACACTATAAAAGTGTCTAAACCCTTATAATTCTCTCTAAATTAATGGTTATCCCATTTAACTGGCACTGATTTCACTCTCTGTTGGAGAATCTGCTTCTCTTTTTCAGACGGGAACTGGACTTGGGGAGATAAACTACCCAGTACACTCCACCCCGGCCCCACCTGAAACCACAGAGGAATTGGGGAAATGATCAAGAATGCTGAGCTCTTGGTTAAGCTGCTATCAGAACAAAGGTGATGGAGAAAGATACTGAGGACATTCAACACCTACCAAACCAGACATCTAGATGCCCCTAAGTGCCCATCACTGAAGTAAACTTAAAATGTTCCCAGCATGGCTCAGAAATGTTGCATAATACGGGGGCAGAAAGATTGTTAGAACCACAAGTTGGGATGTTTTGCACAGAGACATTGCCTCTCCCGCATTAACTGACTGCTGCCCCATAATGCATGACCCACAACACCCATGCACAATGCAAGACCTCTTCAGAAAAGGGGCTGTAAGGAGGGAAAGTATGGTATCAACATGTGACGTTTACATACAAAATATGTCCATATCTAATAATAAAAATAATACATATTAATAAAAAGCAACTGTCCTCATTTCAGACTTAAAAAAAATGGTTTATTGCAAAAACAAAGCAAAACAAAATCCAAGATTAGACTTTTTCCCTCAATCAGACCTTGATGAAAGCCAGGCTAGAAGGGAAGATTTTCACATTAATTGCTCAGTAGAAAGAAAAAATAGCTTAAAAGTAGAAAAGCTTATTTAGCTACAAAATCTTGTGATATTTTTTAAACACAAATGGTATATTAAAACTAAAACGAGGGCTGGAGAGATGACTTAGCAATTAAGGCACTTGCCTGCAATGTCTAGCAACCATTGTTTGGTTCCCCAGTACCCATGTAAAGCCAGATGCACATGGTGATGCATGCATATGGACTTCACTTGCAGTGGTTAGAGGCCCTGATGCACCTATATTCATTCTCTCTCTTCTCTCTCTCTCTCTCTCTCTCTCTCTCTCTCTCTCTCTCTCTCTCGGAATAACACTAACCAAAGATGCGAAAGACCTATATTCTGAAAATACTTTCTAAAAAACACAGGAAAGAAATTGAGGTAGACTGAGATGATAGAAAGACCTCTCATGCTCCTGGGTAGGTAGAATTAATATTGTGAAAATGGCAATTCTACCAAAAGCAATATATAGGTTTAATGCAATTCCAATAAAAATGCCAGCATCTTTCTTCACAGAGATTGAAAAATCTCAAAATTCATATGAAATGGCAGCAGGCCTTGGATACCCAAACATATCCTTAGCAAAATAAAAAATAAAAAAATAAAAACCCTCAGGAGATATCACCATATCCAATCTAAAGCTATATTACAAAGTCATAGTAACAAAACAGCATGGTACTAGAATAAAAACTGAAACCCAGACTAATGGAATAAAACTGAAGACCCAAGCCTTAGGTAAAGTAACTACAGCTTGCAAAAGGTGCCAATAATGTAGACTGGAGAAAAGACAGCATCTTCAACAAATGGTACTGGACAAATTGGATGACCATATATAGAAAAATAAATTAGACCCACTCACCTCTCCACACACAAAAATCAAGTCCAAATGGATTAAGGACCTCAATAGAAGACCAGAAACTCTTCAAGTACTGGAAGAAAAAAGAGGATGCATTCTCCACGATATAGGACTGTGAAAAGACTTCCTGAATAAAACCCCACTAGCACAGGAAATTAAACAAGCACTCAACCAATGGGAACTCATGAAGCTAAAAAGGTTTTGCACAGACAAACACACCACAAGCAGAGCCAATAGATTACCCATTGAATGGGAGAAAATCTTTGCCAGATGTACCACTGACAGAAGCCCAATACATAAAAAATATAAAGAACTCAAAAAACTAAATAATAAAAAAATCAAACAACCCACTCCAAAAGTGGGACAGAGAACTGAATAAGGACTTATCAGAGGAAGAATTGCAAATGGCTAACACACACTTAAGAAAATGTTCAACATCCCTAACCATTAGGGAAATGCAAATGAAAACAACTGAGATTCTACCTTACCCCAGTAAGGATAGCAAACATTATAAAATCAAATGAAAACAAATGTTGGTGAGGATGTGGAGAAACAGTAACAATCATTCACTATTCGTGAGAAAGTAAGTTGATACAACTACTATGGAAATCAAGTTGGAGACTCCTGAGAAGGGTAAATACAAAGCCACCAAACAGACCTAGTTATTCCCTTACTTGGAATTTATCCTAAAAGTTCCACATCTCAGTTCAGAAATATTTACTTAACCATGTTTATAGCTGCTCAATTCATAATAGCTAATAACTGTAATCAACCCAGGTGCCCATCATTGGATGAATAGATAACCAAGATGTGGTATATCAACACAATGCAATTCTATTTAGCAGTAAGAAAAAAATAACACAGTGAAAATTGTAGAAAAATGGTTGAACTTGGAACAGATCATACTCAGTGAACTCATGCAATCACAGAAAGACAATTGTCGCATGGTCTTACTCATCTGTGCCTCCTCATCTGGATCAGCTCAACTTGCTTACATACCTGATAGGCATGTTGAGGCCTGACAATAGTGAGGGTAGGGTTTGAAGGGAGGGTAAGGGTGGAAGGGACACAAAACTGAACCCAAATTGAACTGGTACCATAGAATCCTATATCCTGGAAGTTAGACTAATAGGTGGAACCCTCAACAGGATCTTAGGGGGAGCACCTGAATCAAAGACCCTGAAGAGGGTGTGATGAAGCCTAAAATTAAATTTCTCCTCTTTCTCTCTTTATTTTTTCTTTTTATTTTTACTTTTACCTTGGCGCTGGCCTGTAACTCCCAGTACCAGGATAACGCGGATAATTGCGGTTAACACCCACAATGAGCTGTTGATCAGAGAGAACTACAAAGTCTCCCAAAACAAGACAGACTTTTGTCAAAGCACTTGATTACCCACCAGAGGTTAATGGTAAGACCCTACTGCTGAAGACACCATACACTGTTGGCCCAGAGCATGGAGAAACCTGGCTGGAATCCAGAAGAGAGCCAGTTCCCAGACTGTTAGTCCATCTAGTGCTAGATAGTGCTACATGAGGCACCGGGGGACATGGCTAACATCTGTCTGAGCATCTTGAAGTCTAAGATACTCAGAAGCAAACAACCTAATGTGATGCTCACACAAGTGCAATAGTGGTACACAGCAGTGGTGGGTAACTACCTGCTCTTGGACTGACTGACAGATCCACTCAGTGGAAAGGAAACCATATTTGGAACTGGAAAATAAGTAAGAAACATATCCAGATAATAATTTTGCTTTCCAATATCAAGCCCCCACTAATCTTGAGCTATAAGAGGATCTACACCCTTTAAATTCTCTCTAAATTAATAATGGTTATCCCACTTAACCTGTGCTGACTTCATTCTTCATTGGAGAATCTGCTTCTCTTTATCAGATAGGAGCAGGACCTGAGGTGATAAATGATCCATCACACTTCAGCCCGGCCCCAGCTGAAACCACTGAGGAATTGGGGAAATGAGCAAGAGTGCTGCTTTCTCAGTGAACCTGGTATCAGCACAAAGGTGAAGGAGAGAGACACAGAGGACACTCAACACCTACAAAAGCAGAGATCCAGAGGCTCCTAAGTGCCCATCACTGAAGTAGACTTAAAATCTACCCAACATGGCTCAGGGAATTTTGTGGAAGAGGGGGTGGAAAGATTGTTAGAGCCACAAGTTGGGACATTATGCACAGAGACATTGCCTCTCCCCTATAACTGGCTGCTGCCCCGATATTGCATGACCCACAATCCCCATGGGGATGACCTGCATGCCCAATGAGGAGGGCCTATTTGGAAAAAGGGCAGGGATGAGGGAAAGGATGGTACCAACATGTATTGTTTACATCGTATGTCCATAACTAATAAAAATAAATTTAAAAAAAGAAATTTTCCTAATGAAACCCATCACTATGTATAATTCATATATTTATAAAAATTATCTTTTGAAATATAAAAGAAGCAGTATTTACAGCTTTTTATTTCTTTTCATTTTTGAGATTGATTGTAGCTGTCTATAGCTGGCCCTGAACTCACAATCCTCCTGACTCAGCCTCTTGATGGCTGGTATTACAGGTGTGCATCCCCATGCCTGGCTATTGTTACACTTTTTAGGAGTCTGAAGTAATTTCAAAATAAAATTTTAAGCCGGGCATGGTGGCACACACCTTTAATCTCAGCACTCAGGAGGCAGAGGTGGGAGGAGCTCCATGAGTTCGAGGCCACCCTGAGACTCCATAATGAATCCTAGGTTAGCCTGGGCTACAGTGAGACCCTACCTCCAAGAAAAAAACAAATAATAATAATAATAATAATTAAACAAATAAAATTTTAAAAAAAATAAAAAATAAGAACTTCATGAGAATCCAAAGGTATAAAAGCCACCTTGCCATCTCATCATCAAAAAGCATTCTCTGCACACATGGTAGGACAACTAATCAACCCGCCACCTGGTCTTATTTTACTCTTTGTCTCTCTTTAGTGAACAATCATGTCTTAGGGATTGTTAAGGGTGGGGGCTTTAGTAATCTGAGCTCTGAAAACACAAGGCAGGTCACAGACTGTATTTCTTATAACATGAACTGCAAAGTTTATTTGAGATTCAGTAATAAGAATAAGGGACAGTGGAGTTGATTCTTTTTCTTTTGTGTCCAAACCAGGAGGGAAATCTTGGGAGAATTAAAAAGAATAGACAGCTGTAGAGATTGCTTAACAGTTAAGATGCTTGCCTGCAAAGCCAAAGGACCAAGGTTCAATTCCCCACTACCCACGAAAGCCAGGTGCACAAGGTGGTGCATGTGTCTGGAGTTCATTTGCAGTGACTGGAGGCCTTGGTATGCCCAGTCTCTCACCACAACCCACTTTCTCTCTGTCAAATAAAAATAAAATGTTTAAAATGTTTTTAAAAATAATGCTATAAAAGTAAATTTATTCCATCTCTTCAGTTCCTATTACTTCTTTAAGTGTAATAAATGATCACTATAGTTCAGGCCTAAGAACCTAGAGGAAGAGAACTATTCTAATAGGAAACTCACCTGAATTCTAAATCAGTGTAAATAATGACTATCTCTTAATGACTATCTCATAGCTTACATTAGAGCCATGTTGTAGTCCAGGCAATAACTTGAATATTTAGAGGCTACAGCATCAAAGATATAGTTTATTAGAAGGAAATATTCTAATCAAATACTATGATAAATCTAAGAACAGACAACAGTAAAGGATTGGTTGGCAGGAAAGGTACCAAATCACACATACGCATTTGTTTCTATAAAGGGCTGGCATGATATAAGTCAGCCAGATTCCTTTATAAAATTTGCTCTGTTAAGCTATTTAACTGCAACAACAAAAAGCATTCTGTGAAATTCTATGCAATTTTTATATATAATTTAGGTAAAAGTCTTTGAAAATTCAAATGAGATCATGTAACTCAAAGCACATACCACCATCAGGTGGCAGTATACCAGTAACTATTGAAAGTGACCTAAGGAGAGCTGGAGAGATGGCTTAGTGGTTAGGTGCTTGCCTGCAAAGCCAAAGGACCCAGGTTCAACTCCCCAGGACACATATAAGCCAGATGCACAAGGTGGCACATACATCTGGAGTTTTTTTGCAGTGGCTAGAGGCCCTGGCATGCTTGCTCGTGCTCAATCTCTCTCTCCCTCTCACAAATAAATAAATAAAATTTAAAAATATTTGAAAAAAACTGACCTAAGGATAAACAGCCAACAGAAGACTAGACATGCAGCTGGGAATGGTGGCACAGGCCTTTAATCTCAGCACTCGGGAAGCAGAGGTAGAAGGATTGCCATGAGTTCAAAGCCAGCCTGAGACCACAAAGTGAATTCCAGGTCAGCTTGAACCAAAGTGAGACCCTACCTTGAAAAACCATAAAAAAGACTAGACATGCAAATCAGACTACATACAAACTATGTCACAGAGTATGTTCCTAATAATATACCTTCTGACATGGATAGATAGATACATAGATAGATAGATAGACAGATAAAATGAACTACATGTAAGATCATGTTCTATATGTTATATACTTTATATATATTTAATGTATAAACACACTTTATATAATTTAAATGTAAAATTGTATACAATTATATATACATGCATAGAACTTTGCATGTATGTATTAAGTGTTACAAACACATATATGACTATAATTTGAAAACTGACAAGCCAATATGTTGGGTGGAGATGTACCTTAGTTGCAGCACTGGCCACATATACATGAGGCCCTAAGTTCAAGTCCCAAAACACATACACACCCTAATATCGCATGTTGTTCATTTAGTTAAGTGATAAGTATGATGTGAAGTCTAATCAATTCTGAATATGTCTAAAAGGCTTCTTATTTCTTAGCCTTTTGGCCAAGATCAAGTGACTAAGAAGAGTGATAGGGGAAGTCATCTTTATTATTATGTTGTCTTTAAGTGGGCAACATATACCAGGTAACAATATACGTAATTTTATGTCTCAAAAATGTCTGTTTTGAGGATGGGCATGGTGGGACATGTCTTCAGTGTCAGCACTCAGGAGACAGAGGCAGAAAGATCACTGTGAGTTCAAGGCCACCCTGACACTACATAGTGAATTCCAGGTCAGCCTGGGCTAGAGTGAGACGCTACTTGAAAAAAAAAAAAAAAAAAGTCTACTTTGGAAGACTCGTGATGTATCCCAGTGGCAGAATGCTTCCCTGGCATATGCAAAATTCTGCATTCAATTACCAATACTGAAAAAGAAAATGTCTGTTTTAAAACTAACCTAAGAATTTGTTTATTTATTCTATCAGGAAATTATTTTTATAATGCAAACATATATTGTGTTTATCAGGTTTCCTTTTAAATAAGGGTAAATATTTCATGTTTCTTAAATACAAAATATGAAGGTCTCCTGGAATGCCATATTAGAAAACAATTTTTCAACAAAAACACTCCTTAAAACTATAAAGTGCCCAAGGAGAGTCAAGTTTTTTAAGAAATATGGCAAAAATGTTTGGCTTCTATATAAAGCAACTTTATCTTGTATACTACCAAGTTCTTTGTAGCTATTTTTATTTTATTTGTCAGCAATAATACCTATCTCTTAATATGTGCTATTAGCTAAAATAATACAAAGCACCCTACAATGTGTTTAACCAAATAAATGTGCTCAGTAATGTCACTTCTCTTTCTTCAAACAACTCTACAAATAACAAACTAATTTTACATAAAATTATATGGAAAAAAATACCTATAAGGGAAAATTCACTGTTACTTTTATGCTTAATTCAAAACAAGACAATGTGTCTTTTCCTATCTGTCACACTGGTTTTCAGTTGCTGTTATTAGTCTTTTAATGGTAATACCTAATGATACCAGTGGTGGTTCTGATCAGGTATCCCTCCATAAACTCATGTGCTTCTATGCATGTTTCTCAGATAATGGCAGCTTGCAAGGTGGAGCCTTGGTGGAAGAGGTGTGTTGCTAGGGGTTCACACTGATGTTTATTAACCCCTAGCTTGTCAGTATTAGAGGACTCACTCTCCTGCTACTATTTTCCACCTGCTGGAGCAGAGGTAATGTCCAGCCACATATGGTGGTTTGATCCAGGTTTCCCCCACAAACTTAGGTTTCTGAATGCTAGCTTCCCAGCTAACTGAGATTCGGGAATTAATGCCTCCTGGAGGCAGTATATTTTGGGGGGTGGGCTTATGGGTATTATAGCCAGTTTCCCCTTGCCAGTGTTTGGCACACTCTACTGTAATTGTTGTCCATCTGACATTGGCCAGGAGGTTATGTCCACCCACTGCTCATGCTATATAGTTTTTTCCTGCCATCATGGAGCATCCCTTGAGTCTGTAAGCCCAAAATAAACCCTTTTTTTCCTCAAGCTGCTCTTGGTCAGATCTTTTCTACCAGCAATGCAAGCCTGACTGCAACAGTAAAGTTGGTACCAAGACATGGGATCATTGCTGCTCAACACCTGAGTGTGTGGCTTTTGGCCTTTTGGAGCTGGTTTTTGATGAAGGAGTGTGGAAGAATTTGAAACGTTGGCCTAAGAGATGCTTTGCAGTGCTGTAATTGCAGCTTGATGGACTATTCTGATCAGAGTTGAAAGACCTGAATGCAGTAAGAACTATGGACTTGTGAGGTTTGGCTTATTAAGGTGAGAAAGAGCTTTTCCTGGTCTGGGCTAGAAGCAGTCTGCATGAGAGGCTTCCTGTTATGCCCACATCCTGACAACTTGTGCAGGGCTGCATTGCATAGAAATGGACTGGTGTGTGCAGAGGTATATGACACAGAAATGAAATCTTTGGGCTGAAACTTCTGCATGTTCAGCTGCAATTACATGAGAGATTACAACCTTTGAGACTGGGATACCTGACCTGCAATGGGACAACAGAAAGAATAACAGGGTCTTTTGAAGGGGCCTGAATGTTGAAGGAGTGTTCTGTTCTTCAAAGTCTGCTTTATCCCCCTGCATTAACAAACTGGCACCCCACCTGGTATTGTGGAGTATAAGAAATGCACGAAAATGAGGGTCATTAAATTTGCAACATGGTCTTGTGTATTTGGAAACAGCCATGGGCAGTGTGAAGCAGGTTTGCTGGATTGCCTGCATGGAGACCCAGTTGAGCCATGAGGATGGACTATGGGTTGCAGTGGAGACCCAGGACAGATGCTAGGACCATGAGATGGCTGCTAAGGAGAGCTGCCAGCCCAGGATGAAGTTTTCCAGGACTGTGAGTAGCCTAACTAGAGGGGCAGAATTAGAACTCCAGAAACTTGTTGCTAGTTAGAATTATGAGATTTTTGGAGACTTGTCACTGGCTAGGGTTGTTGGACTTGGAGCTACAGAGTTTGATGTTTGCCCTGTCTAAATCTTGTATTGGTTGAATATTTCTTTGCTATTCCCAATGCCATCTTTTGCAGTGTGAGTGTTTATACTGTGCCATTATGGCTTTTTTGGAGATATTTTGTTATTACAGCTCAGTTAAAAGATCTCAGACTATGGGAATGTTTGAACATCATTAGGATTGATAAAAACTATGGAGACTTTTAAAGATGGGCTGAATGAATTGCATTTTACATCATGGATGGTTGTCAGTTTATGGGGACCCAGGATGAAATGTGGTGGCTGATTCATGTGTCCCCCAAAAACTTAGGTGTTCTAAATGCTAGGTTCCCAGCTGATGGAGATTTGGGAATTAATGCATCCTGGAGGCAGTGTATTGTTGGGGATGAGCTTATAGGTATTATAGCCAGTTTCCCCTTGCTAGTGTATGGCACATTCTCCTATTGCTGTTGTCCATCTGATGTTGGCCAAGAAGTGATGGCCACCCTCTGCTCATACCATTGTTTACCCCTGTCATCATGGAGTTTTCCCTCCTGTAAGCCAAAATAAACCCTTTTTTTCTCCCTCAAGCTGCTGTTAGTCAGGTGTTTCCTGCCAGCAATGTGACCCTGACTGCAACACCATCCTTCACTTTGCCATCATGAACCTTCCCCTCAAGACTGTAAGCCAAAACTAATACCTTTCCTTCCATTAGCTGCTTTTGGTCAGGTGTTTTATCTCAGCAATGAGAAGGTAACGCTGACAATGCTTAATGCTGATAAGAATGGAATTAGGTGTTTTTATACACTTGGAAAGAAAACACCAGATATGGAAAAATGAAAGTTTTATCCATTGTTTTAAAGTAAAAAATAAACACAAAAGTTTTAAATACTAGTATCTTTTGACTCAATAAACCTGTTGCTTGAGCTCTGTTCTGACTACTGTCAACCATGTAGCCTAAGACTTAATTATATGATGTTTGTCTGATGTGTTCATAGTGAAAAGTGGATAGTGTGTGAATATCCAATAACAGGAAAGTGGTTAAATATAGTTCATCAGATGCATGACAAAGAATAATACATTCATGACTAAAATAGCATGTCATATTTTTCCTGAGGATTTTAAATTTTGTTTTGATAAATAAAATACATTTTAAACAATAATGGCACCTGTTCACTGAATGTCAATCCCACAAATCCAGCTGCTGAGGGTTTTGTCTTGATTCAGCTCTCTCACATTTTCAACATGAAAATCTCTAAATTTCACTTCCAAGTTCAAACATAACAAGAAACACCATTCCTTAATCCTAGCACTCTAATCTAAGCCAAAACCAGATTTGGTCAATAGTAATATTAGCCTCCAAGCTGGTTGTTCTGTTTCCATTTTTGCATACATACAGTCTATATTCTAAACATGACAGAATGATTACTTGACAATGCAAATGAATATAATGGCTGTTCTAACTTAAGAAAAACAGAATACAAAACTACATATACCATACTTCTAGGTTTATGTAAAAATTTTTAAATAGGGCTGGAGAGATTGCTTAGTGGTTAAGCGCTTGCCTGTGAAACCTAAGGACCCCGGTTCAAGGCTCGATTCCCCAGGAGCCACGTTAGCCAGATGCACAAGGGGCGCACACATCTGGAGTTCGTTTGCAGTGGCTGGAGGCCCTGGTGCGTCCATTCTCTCTCTCTCTCTCTATCTGCCTCTTTCTCTCTCTGTCTGTCACTCTCAAATAAATAAATAAAAATAACAACAAAAAAATTTTTAAAAATTTTTTAAATAATGGTTATATACAAATGATAAATGGAAAAGATTTTTGTTCATTAACTTGTTATAATAAGCATGCTTAATTATAAAATATTTTTCAATTTTTAAAAACATATTTTCTAATTTAAGTGCTCAACTAAGAAACAGGATTCTTACAATCAAAAAAAAAGAAACAATAATTCTAATTTCAAATTACTACTAAATTGAGAATAAATTTGAGCATAGAAAATTTTTTCATTAAATATAAGAACATGAGAACATTCACTTTTAAGAAAGAAAGTGATTATACCATAGCAAGTTAAATCCAAACAATAAAATTGGATTGGCTTTTTTATTGTATATTTTTCTCCTATTCAGACTAAGAAAAATGAAATGTCATTTTATGACTCTTCTACCTTCTACATTAAATATTCTCTGTTAAATTTTTACTTATATAAAGGAACATGAGGGCCATAATTTCCTAATGTTTTTCTCCCTGACCTTGAAGTATAATTGACTACTGTGTAGGTCTCAGTGGTCTAAGTCATTAGAAAGATAAAAACATATGGGATTAAAGTAAAAAATGATAAGACTTTTAAATTAAGTAATGAGGTTAATAATCTTACTTTGTGAAAATGAGTTATATGATAGATGTTAATTATTATTATCATCAGAGTTTGTCAGTTAAAGAGATCTCTAAATTTTTGTGTTTTTAAATCTTCATTACTATAAATTCATTATACATGGTCCTGGGTTATACAGAATATTTTCATTCAAGTATATAATGTACTTTGAGCATATTCCCTTCCTATTACCCAACCATCTCTTTTCTCATTCCTCCCTCTCCTATAAGCTCCATTTTGTTGGCCTAGATAGTTTCACTTCTATTTTCATATCATAATGTACTATATAAAAATCTAGGAATCACAAATGAGAAAAATGTAATGCTTGTCTTTCTGAGACTAACTTAATTCACAACCAGTTGCATTCCTTTTCCTGGAAGTAACATAATTTCATTTTTAGCTAAAAAAGTCCATTGTGCATATACAACACAATTTCTTTATCTATTTTTCTGTTTTTGGACACCCTATTGGTTCCATAACTTAACTATTGTGAATACTAGTCCTCTGTTAGATGTATAGATAGCAAGGATTGTTCTTCTATTCTGTAGGCTGTTTCCTCACTCAATTAACTGGTCCCTTTGCTCTGAGGAGATTTTTAATTTCATGAAATGCCATTTGTTGATTGTTAGCAGTATTTCCTGAGCAACTGGAAACCTATTTAGGAAGTCCTTGCCTACAACCATATCTTGAAATGTTTTCCCTACTTTTCCTCTACCAGTTTTAGAATTTCAAATCTCATATTAAGATCACTGATCCATTTGTAGTTGATTTTTGTGCAGGATGAGAAATTCTTCTACAGGTGGATATCTATTTTTCCTGGCACCATTTACTGAAGAGGATGTCTTTTCTCTACTGAATACTTTTTGGCATCTTTGTCAAAAATCAGGTGGCTATAGCTGCATAGGTTTATATCTGGCTCCTCTATTTTATTCCATTGATCTATGAGTTAGTTTTTATGTCAATAGCATGTTGCTTTTCTTATTATTGTGTTTGGGATAATTTTAAATCAGAGATGGTGATATCTCAAGCACTATTCTCTTGCTCAGGATTGCTTTTGTGCACCTATATGAATTTTACATTTATTTTTTCTATTTCTGTTCAGAGTGGCATTAGAATTTTGGTAATAGTTGCATTGAATCTATCAATTGCTTTGGGGAGTATATCCATTTTCACAATATCTATTCTTCCAAGCCATGAGAACTAAAGATTTTTTTTCATCTTTCAGTGTCCTCAAATGCTTTCTTCATGTTTTAAAGTTTTAATTGTACAAACCTCACTTCACTGGTTGGGTTTATTCCAATACATTCTGTTATTTTTTGACACCACTGTGAATGAGATTGTTTCCCTGTTTTGTTTTGGTTTCTTTTTTCTTAAAAAAAAAAAGAGAGATGTTTCTTCTATTACTAGTCTCTTCAGGGTGAGACACACAGAGAGAGGAGAGAGAAGAAGAAAGAGAGAGAGGGATGCTTGTGTCACTTTTGTGTCTGACTTAGGAATTGAACTCAGGTTGGCAAGCTTTGTGAGCAAGTACCTTTAACCAATTTGCCATCCTCCCAGCCCATATTTCCTTGATTTGTTTGTCAGCATGTTTGTTATATAAATGCAATTAGGCTACTGTTTTTTTAATGTTGATTTTTGTGTCCTACCACTGTGTTGAAAGTATTGACCAGCTTTAACAGTTTTTCAGGTAGATTCTTTAAAGTTTCTTATGAATAGAATCATGTCATCTGCAAATAAGGATATTTTGAGTTCTTCCTTTCCTCCTGTTATGCTTTTTATTTTCTTCTCTTGCCTTACTGCTCTAGCTAAGACATCAAGCATTATATTGGGTATCAGTGAAGAAAGTGGATTTCCTTGCCTTGTTTCTGATTTTAAGGAAAATCTTTCAGTTTTTCCCCATTTAGCATAATGTTGGCTATAGGTCTGTCATATACAGCCTTTACTTTCTGAGATATATTTCTTCTATTAATAGTCTATTCAGGGTTTTATCATGAAGGAATGTTGGATTTTATCAAAAGACTTTTCTTGGGCTGGAGAGATGGCTTAGTGGTCAAAGTGTTTGCCTGTGAAACCTAAGGACCACGGTTTGATTGCCCAGAACCCATGTAAGGCAGATGCACAAGGTGGCACACGCATCTGGAGTTTGTTTGCAGTGGTTGGAGGCCCTGGAATACCTGTTCTCTCTCTCTCCCTTTCTCTCTCATAAATAAATTTAAAAAATAAAATATTTTTTAAAGACTTTTCA
The DNA here is from genome assembly GCA_036346955.1 of Dipus sagitta. Lineage (NCBI taxonomy): Eukaryota > Metazoa > Chordata > Mammalia > Rodentia > Dipodidae > Dipus > Dipus sagitta. The sequence continues at coordinate 84,280,158 of CM070770.1, read as the reverse complement.
TTTACTGAGATGATTGTGATATTTCTGGTCTACAGTAAATTTATCTTTATTAGATATTACATTTATTTATTTGCATATGTTGGACCACACCTGCATCTCCAGGATGAAACCAACTTGATCATATTGAATCATCTTTTTGATGTGTTTGTTACTTCACTTTACAAGCATTTATTAAAAATTTTTGCACTTATATTAATCAGGGAGATCGACCTATAAGTTTCTTTTCTTGATTCTTTATCCGGTTTTGGTAATACTGTCTACATTAAAAGTGTTTGATAGTATTCCTTCTCTTTATATTTTATGGAGTAGTATGAGAAGCACTTGTGATAGTTTTTTTAAAGTCTGATAGAATACAGTAGTAAATCTGTCAGGGTCTGGTACATTTTTACTTGGATTTTTTATTATTGCTTCAATCTCACTGCTTACATATCTGCTTAAGTAGTTAATCTTATTTTGGATTAATTTTGATAAGTCATATGTGTCTAGAAATTCAACTATTTCCTTTAGATTTTCCAGTTAGTATAATATATCTTTATTATTTTTATTCTTTTGTATTTGTATATTTATTTGCATGTGTATGCATGTTGACACACAGGTCATGAAGCATTGTGTGGAGTTCAGAGGATAACCTCAGAGTACTGGCCCTCTCCTTCCATCTTGTTTGAGGCAGGGTCTCTTGTTGCTTTGCCACTGGGAAGACCAGACTAGCTGGGCTTGTAAGCTTCAAGGTTCTTGTGACATGGCCTTACATTACAATAGACACTGTTGGGATTACATGCACATGTACCACTGGGTTTCTATCTTCTTACATCTACTGGTGTTTGGTTTATGAAATTAGGTGCACTGGTATTTACTGCATATTTGCTCAAAATTGTAATGGTCTCTTGATGGATTGTTCCCTTAATCACTATGAAGGAATGGTTTTAAAATATCTTCTAATTAATTTTGTTTTGAAGTTGTGGTGGTTTGATTCAGGTGTCCCCCATAAACTTAGGTGTTCTGAATGCTGGGTTCCCAGCTGATGGAGATTTGGGAATTAATGCCTCCTGGAGGGAGTGTATTTTGAGGGGGAGGGCTTATGGGTGTTATAGAGTTTCTCCTTGCCAGTGTTTGGCACACACTTCTGTTGCTATTGTCCACCTTATGTTGGCCAGGGGGTGATGTCCACCCTCTGCTCATGCCATTGTTTTCCCCTGCCATCGTGGAGCTTCCCCCTCGAGGCTGAAAGCCAAAATAAGCCTCTTTTCCCCACAAGCTGCTCTTGGTTGGGTGATTTCTACCAGCAATGCAAACCTGACTGCAACAGTAAAGTGGTACTGAGGACTGGGATTGCTGCTAGACACATGACTCTGTGGCTTTGGCCTTTTGGAGCTGATTTTCAAAAGGAATATGGAAGGATTTGAAACCTTGGCCTAAGAGATGCCTTGCAGTGCAGCTTGATGGACTATTCTGGTCAGAGTTGAAAGATCTCAATGCAGTAAGAACTATGGACTGTGAGGTTTGGCTTATGAGGGTGAGAAAGAACTTTGCTTGGACTGGGCTAGCTGTTTGTGTGAGAAGCTTGCTGTTATGCCCATGTCCTGAGAAGTTGTGCAGGGTTGCTTTGCGTAGAAATGAACTAGTGTGAACAGAGGGATATGGCACAGAACAAATGAAATCTTTGGGGCTTAACTGCTGCCTGTTCACCTGAAAATTATTTGAGAGATAACAACTATTGAAATTGGGCCATCTGACCTGCACTGGGGCAATAGGAAGAATGTAGACTCTTTTGAAGGGGACTGAGTGCTCAAGGAGTGTCCTGTTCTTTCAAAGTCTGCTTTATTCCCCCCTGGATTAACAAATTGGCACCCTACCTGGCATTGTGGAGTATAAAAAATGCAGGAAAGAGAGGGTCATTGAGTTTGCAACAAGGTCTTGTGTTTTGGAAACAGCCATGGGCAGTGTGAAGCAGGTTTGTTGGTTGCCTACATGGAGACCCCATGGGGCCATGAGGATGAACTGTGGATTGCAGTGGAGACCCAGTGGAGATGCTAGGACCACAAGATGGCTGCTAAGGAAAGCTGCTGGCCCCAATGAAGTTTTCCAGGATTGTGAGTTGCCTAGCTGGAGGGGCAGAATTGGAACTACAGAGACTTGTTGCTTGTTAGAATTAGAGACTTGTCACTGACCATCTTTTGCAGTGTGAATGTTTATTCTGTGCCATTACGGGTTTTTTGAGGTTATTTTTTGGTATTATGGCTCAGTTAAAAGATCTTGGACTATGAGGATGTTTGAACATCATTGGGATTGATAAAAACTATGGGGACTTTTAAAGTTGGATATTGCATTTTACATCATGTATAGTTATCAGTTTATGGGGGCCAGGGGCGGATTGTTGTGGTTTGATTCAGGTGTCCCCCATAAACTTAGGTGTTCTGAATGCTAGGTTCCCAGCTGATGGAGATTTGGGAATTAATGCCTTTAGGAGGCAATGTATTGCTGGAGACGGGCTTATGGGCATTACAGCTAGTTTCACCATGCCAGTGTTTGGCACATTCTCCTGTTGCTATGGTCCACCTTATGTTAGCCAGGGAGTGATGTCCACCCTCTGCTCATGCCATTGTTTCCCCTGCCATCATGGAGCTTCCCCCTTGAGCCTGTAAGCCAAAACAAGCCTCTTTTTTCCCACAAGCTGCTCTTGGTTGGGTGATATCTACCAGCAGTGTGAACCTGACTGCAACAGAAGTCAAATGAAATACAATGAAATTCAGAAGATCTTTATGATATACCTTTAAAAAGTATATTCCATGTTAGGGAGATATCTCAGTAGGTAAAGCTGCTTTCCCTGCAAGCCTGCTGACTGGAGTTCAGATCTGCATTACCCATGTAAATGAAAAAATGCAAAGAATCAATGCAAAAAAGAGTTGATTCTTTGAAAAGAAACAAGTTGCCAAACCCTCAGCTAAGAGAGCCACAAGAGGGAAAAGATAGAAATTAACAAAATTAGATATGGTAAAAAAGAGGCATTACAACAGATATTTAAATTTTTTAAACAAAATTAATTTGGAAGTTCTGTTTAGAACTTCCTTAGGGAAAATATGGCTATTGACCGAATGAGTGCAATAGAGGCATATCTGCTCTGGGGGAAACCAACTGCTGCTTTCTAATTGGACTGAAGGCCCATTCTATGGGAGGGAATATGTGCCTGGTACTGAAAAACTAATCAAAAGCCTATGGCAGGGGGTCATGAGCTTTTGGGGTATAAAGCCTGCTCTTGTCTGGATAAATGCATATATTATTCTCACCAAATTGCCCTGAAAGCACTACACTTAATGTTCATATTCATATATTAATGCTACTCTCACCTCTGGTTAGATATGCTTCTGGTTAGAGATGGTGATGACCACTGGGATGACCCAAAAGGCAAGATAGTGCTGAGAAGAAGGGACAGAGGAGTGTCCATCACTGAAACATCTCACACCCTCCAAGGCTCAGGGTCCATTGCGGAAGAGGTGGCGAAAAGAAGGTAAGAGCCAAAGGAAGGTATCACTCCTTACATGCAACTGTCTGGACAGAAATTGGCCTTGATATCCATGACCTCACAGTGCCTAGCAATACCTACACAAGACCCTCATAATAGGAGAAAAAGATGATGACATCAAATTAAAAGACAGACTAATGGAGAGAAAGGGGGGATATGATGGAGAGCAGTTATGAAGGGGAAAGTGGGGGAGGGGAGGGAAATATCATGGTTTGTTGTCTATAGGTAAGATATATATATATATAAAAAAAGAAAATATGGCTATTTACTCAAAACAAATTAATAAATTACTTTATACAATATTCATATATATTCTCTCAAAGTATGACAAGTAACTTTACTAATAATACAAAGGTAAAGATATTATTAAAGTTAAAAGGTAGTTATTTATAAATGTGCCATAATTATTCCAATAACTCTAAATATCTTTGCAACTTATTCCATTTGTAAATTGAAAATTATATTATTTTTTTCTTTTACTTCTCCGGTAATAGTCCGTATATAATTATGTTTTTAAATGGAAAATATAAAGCTAGAATCCATTTTCTAGTAATACTGAGATGGATAATAAAAAGGCAAAGTAGTCACAAGACAGTGAGAATGATATATGAATTTAGGAAAAGGCATAAGTCTTAAGACCCTATGAGGCTGCTAACACCTTGATGAGATAAAAGGCAACATAAAACAAATAAGTAGAAGGCAGAAAACTGTGATGAAAGGAGAAATATTAATAAGAGCTGGATCTAAATTGAACAACTTGGGAGACTAATCATGAAAAAAATAATCTTTATTTTCTCCCCTAAAACCAGTCTCTCTGAACCATTGTGTAGGATATTTTTCATGGACAAAACTGCAAAATTGTGATAATTCAGAGAATGTAAGATTTATATAACACAATTCCAATTGCCATATCAAAATCTCACCAACTGTTAGGATATAGATATTGATGTAATTAAATTCACTATAAGTGATTACCCACTGCCATACCAAAATCTCATAACCCAGTAAGATGTAGGCATTCTTGAAACTAAGTTCAATACAAATTCTCCACAAAGCCCAGTAGTTGTGTACCATACTTTCTGAACAGCAAAGGCTCAAATGCATGCATTAATTAATAAGATGATGAGAATTTATTTTTAAGAAAATAAATCAGGAGTTGATTTGTAACCTGCCAAAAGATCCCTAGATGATTCTGTAAATACAAAATCTGAATCTCCCATAAATATTAAAAATACCTAGTGTGCTTCAGAAGTTACTGAAAATTATAAGAACGTAATAGATTCCTGGGCTAGAAGGATGGCTTAGCAGTTAAGGCGTTTGCCTGCAAAGCCAAAGGACCCAGGCTCGATTCCCCAGGACCCACATTAGCCAGATGCACAAGGGGGCACACACATCTGGAGTTAGTTTGAAGTGGCTGGAGGCCCTGGCATGCCCATTCTCTCTCTCTCTCTCTCTCTCTCTCTCTCTTTCTCTCTCTCTCTCACACACACACACACACACACACACTCCCCTCTGTTCAAATAAATACATAAATAAATATAAAATATTTTTAGAAGAATGTAATAGATGCCTATCTTTTCCTATGAGAAAAATAAAGAAAACTATAGCTATAGCTCTATTCTAATCCTAAATTATTCATTGGGCAGGGGGCAGGATGTAACTAGGAAGCTCAGGTTGACCTAAAAATACTAATGCTCCTACCTCAGCCTTCTACGTTCTGGACTTGAGCCACGATAACCAGTTACATAATCAATCTTAATCTCAAACTAACTAGAGAACAGAATGAAAAACCTGCATTTCATGTAAGCAATGCCATTTTTGGAATGCCATCATGTCACTCACTCAGTTTCTTGACTATTCTCAATGTTTGCTAGCAATTCATAAGTTAATTTCCTGAAATGCTATTTATATTAAATCTAATTTGTTCATATACCCTTAACCCACTAGCAAATTATCTATGGTTCCCCTTTCTGCACATGTTGGGGGGATGTATATGCACAGAGATGAGCAGATGTGCTTATGAGCATGAAGGGGTCACAGGAGAATGTAGGGTGTCCTTCATCTATTGGCTATCCACATATTTCCTTGATCTGTAATCTCTCTCTGAACAGGAACCTGTGGTTTTCACAAATACCAGTGATTCTCTGGCCTCTGATCTTCATAGGGCTGCAGTTATAGAGATGCATGGCCACAGCCAACTTTATATAGGTCCTGGGGAATTGAACTCTGGTAGTCTTAGGCCCTCATGCTTGAAGCAAGCACTGTTACCTGCTGAACCATATCAATGGGGCTTCACTTTGTTTTGAAAATACTATACAAGCATCACATATGCACTAAGTTAAAGAAGTGTGTCATCAAATTATGTGTAAAATAACTAGGAAAAACCAACTCACTTTGGGACAATGGACTGGATGTTTATATGAGCCCAGTCCAAGACTGGTACAAGCTGTAGATACCAAAAATATTTTAGATCAATGGGATTTTTCAGATGCTTATATTTCTGACTTGCTGATAAAATAACACTAGGAATATTATTGTGTTTAAAAAAATCATTTAAAGCCGGGCATGGTGGCACACGCCTTTAATCCCAGCACTTGGGAGGCAGAGGTAGGAGGATCGCCGTGAATTCGAGGCCACCCTGAGACTACCTAGTGAATTCCAGGTCAGCCTGGGCTACAGTGAGACCCTACCTTGAAAAACTAAAAAACAAAAAAAAAATCATTTAAAGTACCTTACTTCAACACCTTCAAAATTCCTACCACTTCAAGTACAGATTTTCTTATTTGATCAGCAATTTCTTCATGTGACTTGTAATACTAATTTTCCTGAAAGTCTTATGTGTGTGTTATCAAACAGAAATAGTTCTACTGAATACTTGCCAGTTATTTTACAGTTATACTGGTTCTACAAGGACTGCACAACTTTTAAAGATAATTTTTCAGTCCTTGGGTCATGTAGTTAGTATAAACTATACCTCTACATTCATAAAAACAGTCTGGTATACCAGTTTCTTTAGTAACTTTTTTCTTAACCACTGTCTAGAGTAGCTGCCAAATTCCCAGGCATCTGGTAGACAGGGATTTTCCAATCTCAATTTCACAGTAGCCCTTCCAGATTCACAGCTTCATACAGGATAATTTTCTCTAGTTCATGTTGCTTAAAGCCTAAATTCCCCTGTCTAATTATCAACACAGGTCCCCATCCAATTCTAACCTACAAAGTCTGATGAGCTATTTAGATTGCTATCCATTCTCATCATTTAGTTTTGAATATTTTCTTTATTTCTAGTACTTAAACATTTTGCTTTCTTTAAGCTTAGTTGTATACCACAAGATCCACTTGTTATATTTTATGTAGCTTCCACTTGAATGTGTTGGAAAATTAATCCCCAGTTCAATGATGTTGAAAGCTGAAACTCTTCAGAAGTACCAAGTCATGATGGTTCTATCCTCATGAATGGATAAGTGCTATTATTGAACCAGAAGGTTAGTTATCATGGAAGTGGGCTCCTTCTAAAACAGTTCAGATACCTCCCCTCTCTCAGTTACACAGCTTTCTTGCCATTTATCTTCTGCAATAGGTGATGCAGAAAGCCCTCCACCAAATATGAGCACCTTGATAGTGAACTCACCCTCCAAAAGTATGAGAAATAAATTTACATTTTTATGAATTACCCAGTCTGTGGCATTTTGTTATAACAGAAAAGAAAGGAACAAGACAGCACTCCATGGATTAGAGTAAGAGTACTATATACACTATCACACATTCTTCTTTATTTTTCCTTGTATTTGTTTATAATTCTTTAAACATATAACAAACATATTGCTATAGTTTGCCAATACCTGATATAATTTAACATACTAATAGAGTAAGAGAAAGCCCATATAATTACCACAATGTATACAAGAAATACATACATACACACACACACACACACACACACACACACACACACATATATATATATATGAAATGTAATCTACAACAGCCATTCATGCTTTTTTAAAAAATTGCATAATCTAGGAAGATAACTCAAAAGATAAATAAAGACCTCCTTCTTAATGCATGAATCTTAGGAAGATGCACATTATGATTGCAAGTCCTAGAAGGATGACTAATGTTCCTACTTATGCTCAACACTTTATTGTAGCCAGTGCAGTATGTCACAGTGGCAAAAACACCAAAGGTATAAGGTTTGAAAGAAAAATGAACACTCACTAGAATGAATATGACTGACTTAGAGAAAGCTTTAGAAAGTACAAATAAGGTGTTAAAGATAATATGGCTATTTTGCATATCTATATGATTAATATAGCTAAGAAACTAAATTTGTCTTGCTTTTTCCTAAAGAGCAGTCTTCAAAACCTGCTGCCTAGAACAGCTGAACACTAGGGACTGGAAACCTTTTGGGTTTCAGTCCATTCCTTAATGTGGGAATCTCATATGTAAGTCCCTGACTACTAGTGGAACTAAAAGCTCAAGTTTCAACTCCCATCACTGGCATTTTATTTGCCTCCACAGAAAACCTAGTCTGCTCATGATAAGAACTTTAATTCTTATACAATGGGGTTTGTCAGTGTTTGCTACATATTTTTTTACCCTTGGAGTTTTTCTTCTTAATGCATTATTGTTAATACAGGAAGTGCCTCACTACAGGAGGTGTCAAGATCCAGCCCTATTATAATGGAAGGCAATTCTGAGATGCTAAACTTTGCTTTATTAAAAACTACTACATATAAAAAGGACTAAAACCAACATCCCTAAAATGTGGCTGTTTTCAGATAATAAATCATAGGTAACTTCTTTGTTCTTCCACATTTCCTTTTGTTTGTTGTTGTTTGTTTGTTTGTTTTTCAAGGTAGGGTCTCACTCTAGCTCAGGCTGACCTGGAATTCACTATGTAGTCTCAGGGTGGCCTCGAACTCTTGGCAATCCTCCTACCTCTGCCTACTGAGTGCTAGGATTAAAGGCATGCACCACCTCACCCAGCTCCCACGTTTCCTATATCTTTTATTCATGAACTTGCTTCATTTTATAAAGAGGAAACAATATATTTATAAATGGAATTTATGTACAAAATGTTCTAAATTAACTCTTTTTTTTTACTACTCTCACCCTTGGGCAGACATTATGTTTTATTTTACAGATGGCAGAGAATACTGGGGAGATCCAAGATCTATCAACACAAGAAAAGACAGCAAGACAGCTGTGAATGCTCACAAGAAGATGTGACGCCTCTACATCTACCTGAGTCCAGAAGAAATTGTGGAGGATGACTAGAGAGATCACTTAGTGGATAAGGCACTTGCCTGCAAAGCCTAAGGGCCCAGGTTTGATTCCCCAGTATCCACGAAAGCCAGATACACAAGGTGGCACATGCATCTAGAGTTCTTTGCAGTGGCTAGAGGACCTAACATGCCCATTCTCTCTCTGTCTCTGTATTGCTTCCAGTGCTACCCGATATCCACATGTAGGAAAATAGAAACAAACACTGTGGTAAACTGAAACACATGAAAACAGACATACAGAGGCTACAGAGAAGTGAACACTAACCAATAACATACCCACAAAGACTCAGGGACTGTTGAGGAAGAGGAGTTGTGTAGAGTCACAAGGCAAGTAGAAACACCCCTGAGACACAGCTGCCCCCCCCAGGAAGAGACCCTAATTACCCCCCAGTGAACACCAATAATGCTAACTGAGGAGGGCCCTCAGAGAAATAGGAACTGGGGTAAGAGACATATTACAATTTATGTTAAAAAAATAGTTAATAAAAATATTGTTTTTGCTGGGTGTGGTAGTGCACACCTTTAATCCCAGCACTCAGGAGGCAGAGGTAGGAGGATGTCTGTAAGTTCAAGGCCACCCTGACACTACTACATAGTTAATTCCAGGTCAGCCTGGACCAGAGTGAGATGCAACCTCAAAAAAACAAGAAATAATATATGGTCGGGCTGGAGAGATGGCTTAGTGGTTAACCACTTGCCTGTGAAGCCTAAGGACCCAAGTTTGAGGCTCAATTCCCCAGGACCCACATAAGCCAGATATACAAGGTGGCGCATGCATCTGGAGTTCGTTCGTTTGAAGTGGCTGGAGGCCTTGGCATGTCCATTCTATCTATCTGCCTCCTTCTCTCTGTCTGTCTGTTACTCTCAAATAAATAAAAATAAACAAAATATATATATTGTTTTTAAAGTCTTACTAAGCATACAAAAGAGTATTTGTCAAGCATATAATTGCTTTTCAAATAGTATATTAATTTAGTTTCATAAAAACATAAGTATCATTACCCCTATTTTTGTAGAAGTAAGACTCAAACAGGTAAGTAATTTGCTCTAGTGACAGAACTGGGATTTGAATTGGAGAATACTTGTTCCAAGGACAGTGCTTTTTTTTTTTTCACTGAATCATGCTGCCTCCCACAGAGAGCATTTTCACATTACCACCTGCTAGTTCTAATTAAGAGACAGTAATTAAACAATTCTCCACTCCTGATAACAATATTTAAGCTACTAACACTTTAAAGAAATTAATACAAGCAACTCTTTATTTGCTGGAAGATATGATATCTAAGCATAAACTACATTACAGAAGGAAAAGTCTCCAATATAACATACATCTTTTTTCAAATCATAATTAATTATATTATCTAGTAATGGGACAGGAAGTAAAAAATAGTTAATGATCAATATACTTATTAAAAGCTCAACATGTTTAAAAATAAAATAAGCACAAATTATAGTGATATATATATATATATATAAATCATTCTCATATATCTTAGGAGATAATGTAATTCATTAAAACCTTGCTATAAGCCAATTAGTAATATACACTTTTAAATTGTCTGTGGAGGGGCAGGGGAGACTGCTAGCAGTTCAAGATGTTTGTTTGTAAAGCCTGCTGAACTGGCTTCAATTCCTACCTAAAGCCAGACAGGTATTCATTTGCAGCAGCAAGAGACCCTAGCATGTGGACACATGCATGTGTATGCACGTGTGCACACACATGCACACATAGAAATAAATTAATAAATAAAATTAGAAAATGTTTATGGACAGATGGAATATGAGCTGCTGCTTCATGCTCCTAGCTCCATGCCTTCCCCTTGAGCCCTGGAACTGTGAGCCAAATAATCCTTCCCTCTTTAAGTTGCTTTATCAGAATTTTGTCATGGTAATGAAGAAGTAACTCATAAACCAGGTGCGGTGATATGTGTCTATAATACCATCACATGGACGGCTGAGGCAAGAGGATCCTGAGTTCAAGGCAAGGCTAACCCAGACTAAATTGCAAGACTCTACCACAAAGCAAACAAACAAAAAGACAAACTTTGTGGCTTTTGATCTAGCAATTTCTCATGTAGTTTATCCTGATGAAACAATATTTGTATAAAGATTTAGCTAAAGGGGTATTCATCTTAAACTACTTTGAGAGCAAAATAGAATGACAATGAAGAGAAATCTAGAGTGAATCTAAATCTGTAATAATCCATAGTAATCTATAAATATAATATTAAAATAATACAAATATCTATAGTAATAACTTAGGTTAATGAATCATAACTCTCCCAATTTCCTCAAAAAAACTGGAAATATTACTAACAGTTCCTACTTCGTACACAGACACAGCAGCATGCAGCCGGTACATGCCTGCTGTCAAACTATTTAATATGGTTGTCAGGAAGGCTGAGGTGAAATCCAACTTCCTAGACCTACCACTTTGTAGTGGCTGTGTAAGTTATATAGCTTCTCTGAATTTGTTTCCTCATTTACAAAAATGGAAATAATCCCCAAGGGTTTGTGTAGAGACTATATCAGATAAATGTTTATAAAACTATTTAGCATAGTGTCAGGCAAACAAAGTTCTCAATAAATTTTGGTTATTTCATTATTAGTAGTAACATTATTATTTAGATATCAGAATAAGACTATGCAATTTACTTAAATAGTTATAAACCTATTAATGAAATTTTCTAAATAGTAACTGTTAGGTTATGACTTCTCTTTTGCCTTCTAAATACCTTTTCTACAAATACATGACAAAGACAACTCTTCCTAACCACACCTTCCTTTTTTCCAAACATGCATATGTAAGAATCAAAGAGACTTGAGTATAACACCTTCCAGAATCTGTAATAGGTAGAGTATCTACCTAAAGTACGAAGGGCATGAAACATGAATAGGGAAAGAACTAGAGAGAAAGAGACAAGGAAAATAAATCAAATGAAACAAAAAGTGATTACTAGAAAATCCTCTACTTTGTTTATAGCCAGTCACTAAAGCCCTTTTTACATTTTTAATACAAGTCAATGTTGACTTAAAACCTAGGATAAAGAGCCAGGCATGGTAGCATGTGCCTTTAATCCCAGCACTCAGAAGGCAGAGGTAGGAGGATCGCCATGAGTCTGAGGCCACCCTGATACCACATAGTGAATTCCAGGTCAGCCTGAGCTAGAGTGAAACCCTACCTCAACAAACCAAAAAAAAAAAAAAAAAAAAAAAAAAAAAAAAATTAGGATAGAATAAGACTTCATGCCAACCTCATAAGTTATATTTTCTTTTTATTTATTTTATTTTTTTTTACAGTCAGTTTGGTACCATTATTAGGCTCATCCATGACCTACCCCCTCCCCTTGGCCCCTCCTTGTTGAGGTATACGGGTCATGCATTGTGGAGTTAGCCCACAGTTATGGGTAAGCTAAATGTCTCCAACAGTTTTCTTACATTGTATTGGGATCAAAATCCCTTTTTGTTACGGTCTCATGTCCCTATCTCCCATCCCCTCAAAAGCTCTTCTTGAATAAAATTTCACACATCTATTCCCTGTTCAGGAGAATCCATGTTTCCTCCTGTGACCTACCTAAAGAGGAAGTAAGCCATCAGGCAAGGAATGTACTACCTTAACAGCTTCTCCAAGAGTCTGGTTTTTGTCAGCTTCCTCACTGGAGTGCAATTCAAGTCTATAATTCAACTCCTGTAGTTGTTGGGCTTGTTCATTCAGCAGCATCTGTGCCTGCTGCTCCCGCAGCAATGCATTATTGAGTTCTTCACATGCACTTTCAAACTTCTCATGGGTGATCAGTTTCTTTAAAAAGAAAGAAAGACTTAATTGCAAGCTAATTGCATTGCTGTACCATGATACTCTTCAAAACTATATTTGCTAACATACAGAATATGATGCAAGCATATCTAAGAATCAGATATAAAACAAAAAATGTTGTTTGTCATAATCTCAAGTCAAGAGAAAAATATCACCGTAGTTTTAAAGCACAATAATACTGCTAAAATTCTCATTTTAGTTGAACAAAATCTTAGAAAACACTTCATATTTCTGAAGAAGTGCTGTTTAAATCCTTATACACAAGCACTTTTACACAGATTATGATCATCCTACTAAGTGAGACTATACAGCCTCAGAAAAACAAACACTGCAAATTCTCTCTCACATGTGATTCCTAACATGGAATAGCTCGATTTGTTTATAAGATGACACAAGCATCAGTAATATTGACAAGGAAGCTAGAATGGAGAGAGGGGAAGCAGGGAGTGATGAGAAGTGGTACTGGACAGACAAGTGGAGGAGTATAATACAATGGGTTGAAGGGTCTTGGGAGGGACCTGGGTAATGGAGAGTGGAAGGGGGAAAATACATAAAACTAATGACTGCATGAATAGTACTATAGAAACTTTCCTCTTAGTTAACTAATTAAAATATATAACTCTTAATAAGAAAGTGGGGGCATAGTTTGGACAGAAGTACCCTGTTAAGAAGGAGGAAACTTCATCCTAAGACCATAGGCTGCTAGTGCCAGATGTGGATTACCCCCTATAGTGAGCTGTTGGTCAGGGAGGCTCCTGGCCAACATGAGGCTCCCAAAATAATGCAAGCCATTGACAAACCACAGGCTGTGGATATAGGACATTAAGAGAGCATGCTGACCTGAGATGGAAGCCAGCACTCATAGTGCTGAAAAGGGCTATAAGAGCTCTTGGGGGACAATAACCACCAACAGTGTGAACTAGCACAGAATCCTACAAGCTACAAACTCAACCAGCCAGGTAAAATGTACACACCTGAGCAATAATGGCATACAGGCTATGGGAGTAATCATCTGCTCTCTAACTGGACATGAGACTCACTCAATGTGAGGGAATTCTTACCTGTTACTGAGAACCAAGTCAGAAGCCTATAGCTTCTAAAGCCATAGACACTAGATGGAATTTCCCAGAGCCTCAGAGGCCCCCAACAGCTCATCACTGAAGCACACCAAAAATGAACCCAACATGGATCAGGGAAATTTTGTGGAAGAGGGGGTGGAAAGAATGTCAGAGCCACATGTTGGGTCATGATATGCAGAGACATTTATCTTACCCATAACTGTGGGCTAACTCCACAATGCATGACCCATATACCTCAACAAGGAGGGGCCAAGGGGAGGGGGTAGGTCACGGATGAGCCTAATAATGGTACCAAACTGACTGTATTTGCTGAATACAAAACTAACTAATAAAGAAAAAAAAATCTTCTAGGCTATAGAGATGTCCCAGCAATTAAAAGCACTTATGTGCAAGGCCTGATGACCCAGGATTGATTCCCTAATACCCACATAAAAACAGATGCACAAAATGGCACATGTGACTGGAGTCTCCTTATATGTTTGGCAGCATTTGGCAAAAAGCCTTGGTACAGTTAAGGTACTTTCCTGTGAAGCCTAAGGACCCAGGTTTGATTCCCCAACACCCATGTAAGCCAGATGCACAAGGTGGTGCATGTGTCTGGAGTTCATTTGCAGTGGAGGCCCTGACTCACCTATTCTATCTGCCTCTCTCATTAATACAGGTGAAGCATAAATGTTAGCCACAATAGTGAAGTAGCCAACACTATGACTTTAGGAACCAGAGTACCTGTGATGTTAATTTCTTAACTAACTTACTTTAATAGTTCTGTGACCCATATTCCTTATCTGTAAACTGTGAATGATAGTATTATACTTTTAATTCATATGATATTATTATGAGGATAAATAAACATCTATAAAATGCTCATGATATGTTATTTATACACAGTTGTGTTAGATATTTTCCTCATTGCTGTGATCAAATACCTAACAAGAAGATACCTAAGAGAGGAAGGGTTTATTCTGGGTTATAGCAGAGTTCACCATAGCAACCAAGGCCTGGCAACAAGAGCAAGAAACAGCTGGTTCCAGAGCATCCACAATCAGGAAGTAAGGGGAGTTGAAAATTGATGCTTAGCTCACTTTCTCCATTTATAAGTGGAGTAACCCTAGCCAATGTCTTCTCACCTCAATTATCTTAATCTAGAAACTTTCTCCCAGACATGTCCAGATATTTGTCTCTCAGGTGATTCTAGATCCTCATGGGTTGATAATCTACATTAATGATCACACTGGTCTAATATTAAACATTAGAACCTATCACTTTATAACTTAAAATAATATAATAACTATAAAAATTTCACATTGTTGTTCCATCACTTACTTTTTCAATGAATCCCATGTCTTATTCCTATACTTCAGAGGAGGTAATTAATAGTAAGCATTACCTACAAGATATTTTAAGGCTTTGCCAATTATGCAAAAAAAAAATTCCATACAAGAAAGTTTTGTCACCTCCCACCACGTTTTTTATTTTAAACAGTAACCTTCTCTCTAGATTCTAGAAGTTAAGCCTCAATGCTAGTCAAAAGTAATATGCCAGGGGCTGGAGAGATGGCTCAGAGGTTAAAGGTACTTGCTTACTAAGCCTGGGTTCAACTCCCTAGTACCCATGTAAAGCCAGGTCCAAAAGTGAAACATATATCTCATTTGCAGTGGCAGGAGGGGCTGGTCTCTCTCTCTCTCTCTCTCTCTCTCTCTCTCTCTCTCTCTCCCTGACCCTTTATCTCTGTCTCTCTCAAATAAATAAGATACATAAAGACTTTTTTAAAAAAGTAAGATGCTGACTTGTTTTCCTAATACTTAACTGTGGACCACAAAATAAAATTGTACATGATATAGAAATCTTCACAAATTTTCTAGGGAACAGAATATATAAAAGAGCTTCAATTTCAATTTCTTTTTAAAAACTCCACTATTATTTAAATCTAAATATAGGCAATATTAAAATTCTCAAATTGCATCAATGACTGCAATGACTGTCCCTACTCATTTTTTTTGAGACCATCTAAAAATCCCAAACTGAAATAAAATAAGAAGCATGAACATACTTCTTTGTTGTGTGTGTATATTGTGTGTGTATGTGTGCATGTATGTTCATGTGTGAGTGAAGACATGCCACAGTGCATGGGTACAGATCAGAAGACAACTTAAGGTGTAGATCCTCATATTCCACCTTGTTTGAGGCAAAGCCTCTCCTATTTTACCACTGCTTCCACCAAGCTACCTGGACAGCAAGCTTCTGGGTAATTTTCTTTTCTCTACCGCTCTTCTCACTGTGGGCTTGCTGGGATCATAGATGCTTATGCTACAGAATCCAGTTTTACGTGGGTTCTGGGGATCCAAACACAGGTACTCACACTTGCACATCAAGTACATATCCTCAGCCTCAGTAACTTCATTTTAAAAGTATAAACAGGGCTGGAGAGATTACTTAGCTTGTGTGCAAAGCCTAAGAACCCATGTTCGACTCTTGAGGTCCCATGTAAGCCAGACACATAAGGTTGCACATGCACACAAAAAGTGGCACGTGCATCTGGAGTTTGACAACAGTGACTGAGGCCCTGGCATGTCAGTTGTCAATCTCTCTCTCAAAGAAAAAGAAAAAAGAAAAAGTACAAACAGCTCTTTATAATTTAAGTACAAGGGCAAAAATAGAAAAAGGTACAAATCTATGAATGAAGAATAATCAAATTTTGAATAGTGTTCATGTTCACAGTTGTAGTGGGTGATTTCAATTCACCACTGTCAACAATTGACAGGTCATTCTGACAAAAAAAAATATAGAAGCATCAAAATTCAATGACATCGTAGAACAAATGGAATTAAAAGTTATATACAGAACATTCCATCCAAATGCTGCAGAGTTCATATTCTTTTAAACAGCACATGGAACATTGTCTAAAATATACTACTTATTAGGACACAAAAAAAATCTTTAAAAAAAAAAGAAGAGTTCCCTGATACAGGATCTCTGACCAGGATCCAGATGGTCAGTGAGCAGGTGCTACAGTGTGGAGTGACTAGGCCAGATCCCTGCTTCCCAGCTCCTCCAAGCTCCCTGGTCCAGGTTCCCTACACCAGAGGGTTTGAGGGCAGGGCATTGCATGGAGTGAGTAGGCCAAATTCCTACTTCCTGGCTCCTCCCAGTTCCCTGGAGGCCTGGTTCCTGTGTGAGCTGTAGAATCAAGTCTTTTCCTCTGGTATCCTGACTGCCCACTGGGTACCAACATCCCTGTTCACCTGAATCAGAGGGTGCATGGGGAAAATGACAAAACCTGCTTCCTCCTCAATAAAATAAAGAGTCTCCCTAAAATGGGTAGACAAAAATGCAAAAAAGCCAATAAAAGTCAAAAAATTGAGAGATCTCCAATAAGGATGCCTAGTCCTACAATGGAAGTCTCCAATAAAATCAGAGAGAAATCAACAGAAATTAAATCCCAAAATGAAAACACAACAACCAATGACATCCTGATCAAAAGAATCACTAAACTGGAAGGAAACCATCAAAGAACCAACAATTGTATCAATGAAATTGAACATAATGATCTCTTAGAGCATTCAGCTTTTGACAGTAGGCTTACTTGTTTGAAGAAAACATTAGAAACCTCAAAAGAGATATGAATGAATTGAAGGTGAGTCAAGAAATAGAAGATCTCAACAACTGATTGACTAGGCTTAATGAAGTCGAAAAAATATAAGAATGAATTCCAGGAAGCATCAAGAAAGTCAGAACTTGTACTGAAATCATACCTCAAAAGAGATAGACACAATGCAAAATAACACAATAGAAAACAAAAATCAAATAGAAATTATATCACCCTCTCTAGAACCCCTCACTAACACAGTTACTCATGTAGAAGATAGAATCTCTGACCTGGAAAACAAGACAGAAGAAATTGATCAGGAGAACAAATCTTCGATAAATTCAAAAAAATAAAGTAAACAGAACACGAGGGAACTGTGGGATACCCTAAACAACCAAACAGCTGGATCATGGGTACACCAGAAGGAGAGGAAATACGGGCTAGAGGCATAGAAAACATATTAAGCAAAATTGTTGAAGAAAAATTTCCCAATCTCTCTAAAGAGAGACCCATCCAGATACAAGAAGCCCACAGAACACCAAACAGACAGGACCAAAGAAGAAACTCTACAAGGCACATTATACTTAAAACTCTTAACAATGAAAACAAAGAGAGAGTGTTAAAAGCAGAAAGAGAGAAACATCTTGCAACATACAAAGGCAATCCCATTAGAATTACATCAGCTTTCTTAACAGAAACCTTGAAAGCCAGAAGGGCCTGGAATGGAACACTTTAAAATCTAAAAAACTAGGGCTTCCAACCCAAGCTACTTTACCCAGCAAAAGTATTCCTCATAATAAAAGATGAAAGGAAAAATTTCCATGAAAACAAGTCAACTCTATGATTATATGAACACAAAGCCAATCTTACAGAGAATACTTCAGGGAACACTCCACACAGAACAATCAACCAACCAATCTCAGGAGCCAACAAGAAAAAGAACACAATAACCAAAAATAGATGAGGCCCTACATAGTACAAAACATAAAACAACACCAAACCCCATAAAACAACTCATCATGGCAAGGACTACTTTAAATTCACAATAATAACCTCAAATATGAATGGTCTTAACTCACCCATCAAAAGACAAAAGTTATCAGGGTGGATCAAAACAATGGACCCTGGACACCCTTGTTTTGTTCCTGAATTTAGTGGAAAAGCTTCAAGTTTTCCTCCATTTAGTATTATGTTGGCTGTAGGTTTGTCATAAATAGTTTTTATTATGTCGAGATATGTTCCTTCTATTCCCAGTTTCTGTAATACTTTTACCATGAAAGGATGTTGGATTTTGTCAAATGCCTTTCCTGCATCTATTGAGATGATCACATGATTTTTGTCCTCCACACCATTTATATGATGTGTTACATTTATCCATTCGTGTATGTTGAACCATCCCTGCATCCATGGGATAAAGACAACTTGGTGAAAGTGAATAATCTTTTTGATATATTCTTGTATTCTGTTTGCCAATATTTTGTTCAGAATTTTTGCATATATGTTCATGATGGAGATTATAGGTCTATAATTTTCTTTTCTTTTTTTTTTGGTTCTGTCTTTGATTTTGGTATGAAGGTGATGCTGGCTTCACAGAAGGAGTTTGGTAGAATTCCTTCTTTTTCTGTTTAATGGAAAAGTTTGAGAAGCAGTGGTGTTAGTTCTTCTATGAAAGTCTGGTAAAATTCACCAGTACTGGAAATCTTAGCTATACCAATAAGGCAAGAGACACACATAAAAGGGATTCAAATTGGAAAGGAAGAGATCAAATTATCACTATTTGCAAATGATATGATCCTATACATAAAAGACCCGAAAACCTCTACCAGCAAACTGTTAGAGCTGATAAACACTTTTAGCAATGTAGCAGGAGACAAATTAAATACACACAAATCAGTAGCTTTCTTATATACTAACAACAAGCATATGGAAGATGAAATCAGGGAATCTCTCCCATTCACAATTGCCTCAAAATAAATAAATAAATAAAATAACTTGGAATAAACTTAACCAAGGAAGTAAAGTATCTCTACAATGACAACTTTAAAACACTCAAGCAAAAACTTACAGAAGACACAAGGAAATGGAAAGACATTCCATGTTCTTGGATTGGAAGGATCAATATTGTGAAAATGTCAATCTTACCAAAAGCAATCTACACATTTAATGCAATCCCCATTAAAAATCTAATGGCATTCTTCACAGAAATAGAAAAAACAATCTTAAAATTCATTTGGAAGCACAAAAAACCTCAAATAGCCAAAACAATTTTGAGCAACAAAAATAAGGCTGCTGGTATCACCATTCCTGATTTTAAGCAATATTAGAAAGCCATAGTAACAAAAACAGCATGGTACTGGCACAAAGATAGACATGTCGATCAATGAAACAGAATAGACGACCCAGATGTCAATCCAGGAAGCCACAGTCATCTGATTTTTGACAAAAATATTCATTGGAGAAAAGACAGCCTCTTCAACAAGTGGTGCAGGGAAAACTGGACATCTGTATATAGAAAGATGAAAATAGATCCTTGTCTTTCTCCATGCAAAAGAATCAAATCCAAGTGGTTCCAGGACCTTACTAACAGACCTGAAACTCTGAAATTGCTAGAGGAAAAGGTAGGGAAAACCCTTCAACATAGTGGCATAGGTAAGGAATTTCTGAATACAACCCCAATTGCTCAGAAAATAAAACCACTAATCAATCACTGGGATCTCATGAAATTACAAAGCTTTTGTACAGCAAAGGACACTGTGAATAGAGCAAAGAGACAACCTACAGAATGGGAGAAAATCTTTGCCAGCTACACATCTGACAGAGGATTAATATCCAGAATATACAAAGAACTCAAAAAACAGAACAATAAGAATTCAAACAACCCAATTAAAAATGGGCTATGGAACTAAATACAGAGTTCTCACTGGAAGAAATACAGATAGCATATAAACATCTGAAAAAATGTTCCACATCCTTAGCCATCAGGAAAATGCAAATTAAAACTACCTTGAGATTCCATCTCTCTCCTGTCAGAATGGCTACCATCAAGAAAAAAAAATGACAATAAATGTTAGCAAGGATGTGGTAAAAGGGAACCTTTCTAAACTGTGGTGGGAATATAATATGGTACAGCCATTATGGAAATCAGTGTGGAGGTTCTTGAGACAGCTAAAAGCAGACTTGCCATATGATCCAGCTATAGCACTCCTAGGCATATATTCTAATAACTCTTCTTACTACCTTAGAGATACTTGCACAACCATGTTTACTGCTGCTCTATTCATAATAGCTAGGAAATGGAACCAGCCTAGATGTCTATCCACAAATGAATGGATAATAAAGATGTGGTACATTTGTGCAATGGAGTTCTATTTAGTGCTAAAGAAAAATGTAAGTATGAAATTCACAGGAAAATGGATGGATCTGGAAAGGATTATACTAATTGAGGTAACCCAGACCCAGAAAGCCAAACGTTGCATGCTCTCTCTCATACGTGGATACTAGCTACAAATGTATAGACTTGTGTGTGAGCTGGAACCAAAAATCAGTAGCAGCCACCCATAAGCTAGAAAAAGGCTATAAGGGAGGGAGGAGAGGGAAGGACTTTAGGGCATGGTATTGTATATATGTAAGTAGAAGAACAGATTACAGGGAGGGAAAAGGCCTAAGATAGGTCAGGGGAAGAGACTGTATAAAAGAAGGGTGGGGGGAAGGTCAATCAAAATTCAAGATATTCTGAATAAGACATATGAAAATCTACTTTCTTGAATAATGGCACATTCAGAAGCCACAGATTGTTACTAGAAAATTTTCAGTGCCAGGGATGGGATGCCTTACAGTGAGTTGTTGGCCAGCGAGGTCCCTGTTGCCTCCAAATCATTATAGGCTATTGTCAAGGCCCTTGGTTTCCCATGAGAAAGAGATGGTAAGACCTTATTGCTAAAGACTTCGCATTCCTGAGCGGCAAAGTCACTGAGAAATCAAGCTGGTGCTAAGCAGAAAACCTTCTCCCTGTACGCCAGCCAACTGAAAACTGGAAAAAGCTGTACTGTATACAGCTTTATGGGAGACAGAAGTCATCAGCAGTGAAAACCGTGGACACTGGAAGCCTCAAGACAGGAAAAATGACTGAATGAGTTCAGTAGTGGCATGTCTGCTCTGGGGGAAAACTGCTCTCTAATTGGACTGAAGGCCCACTCTATGGGAGGGAATACATGCCTGGTACTGAAAAACTAATCAAAAGCCTATGGCAGGTCATAAGCCTTAGGAGTATAAAGCCTGCTCTTGTCTGGATAAATGCATATATTATTCTTACCGAATTGCCCTGAAAGCACTATACTTAATGTTCATATTCATATATTAATGCTAATCTCACTTCTGGTTAGAGAAGCTTCTCTTTTCAAATAGTGATGGGATCAGATGGGATGACCCAAAAGGCAAAATAGTGCTCAGAAGAAGGGATGGAGGAGTGTACAGCACTGAAACATCTCACACCTCCAAGGCTCAGGGTCCTTTGTGAAGAGGTGGCAGAAAAAATGTAAGAGCCAAAGGAAGGATACCACTCCTTACATACAACTGTCTGGACAGAAATTGGCCTCAATATCTAAGACTTTGCAGTGCCTAGCAATACCTACACAAGACCCTCATAATAGGAAAAAATGATGACATCAAATTAAAAGAGAGACTAATGGAAAGAGGGAGGTGATATGATGGAGAGCAGAGTTATGCAGGGCAAAGCAGGGAGGGGAGGGAAATACCATGGTTTGTTGTTTGTAAGTATAGAAGTTGTCAAAATATATATATATACTTTTTTTAAAAATGGACCTTTCCATGTGCTGTCTTCAAGAAACACACCTCACCACTAAAGATAGACATATACTCTGGGTGAAAGGATGGAAAATGATATTCCAAGCAAATGGAAATAAAAAACAAGCAGATGTTTTTAATATGAATATCTGATAAAGTAGACTTTAAACAAAAAGTAATCATAAAGGACAAAGAAGGCCACTTCTTACTCACCAACAGAATGATCAATATGAGCACCTCACAATCATAAATATACATGTGACAAACACATGTGCACCACAGTTTATAAATTAAAATCTACTTGACAACAAAAAAGAAATAAACACTAACACCATCATAGTCAAAGACTTCAATACTCCACTATCATCAATAGATCATCCAAGCAGAAAATCAACAGGGAAATAGAGGTCAACAACATTGTAGACCTAACAGACATCTAAGGAACTTTCTACAGAATACACATTCTTCTCAGCAGCTAACAGAACCTTCTCCAATATTGACCATGATTAGGCCATAAAGCATGGCTTCATAAAGTCAGGAAAATTGAAGTAACTTCCTGCATCATGTCAGATCACAATGCTTTAAGGCTAGAAATTAACAACAAGAGACACATCAAGAACTCTACCAGCTCCTGGAGACTGAACAATATACTTTTATACAATGAATGGGCCATGGGAGAAATCAAAAAAGAAATTTTAAAATTCCTAGAATTGAAATGATAATGAAAATGTAACCTAGAAAAACTTATGGGACACAATGAAGGCAATCCTAAGGAGAAATTTTATAGCATCAAATGCCTTCATTACAAAGACAGAGAAATCCCAAATTAATAACCTAACTGTCCACCTAAAGGTACTAAAAAACAAGAACAATCCAACCTGAAAAGTTCCAGATGGAAAGAAATAATTCAAATGAGAGCAGAAATTAATGAATTGGAAACTAAGAAAACAATTAAGAAAACTGGCAAAATAAAGAGCTGTTTCTTTGAAAAAATAAACAAGATTTACACGTCCTAGCCAATTTGATCAATCAAAAAGAGAAGTCTCAAATTAACAAAATTAGAAATGAAAAAGGAGATATCAAGACATCAAAAACTGGAAAAATCATTAGGGCATACTTCCAAAACCTCTAGTCTGCAAAATTCAATAATCTGGAAGAAATGGATGAATTTCTAGACACATAACACCTACCAAAACTAAACTCAGAGCAGATTAATCTCCTAAAAAAACCTATCACATCCATGGAGATTAAAAAGATAATCAAAAACCTCCCCATAAACAAAAGTCCAAGACTAGATGGCTTGTCCGCCAAATTCTATCAAACCTTCCTTGAAGAACTGAAACCAATTTTTCAAAAACTGTTTCAAATATTTAGAGGCCAGGGAATCCTCCCCAACCACTTCCAAGAAGCTAACATCACCCTAATACCAAAGCCAGAGAAAGACGTATCAAGAAAATAAAACTGTAGGCCTATATCCCTGAGGAAGTTACATGCAAAGATCCTGAACAAAATCCTTGCAAACTGAGTTCAACAACACATCAAAAGCATTATCCACTTTGATCAAGTAGGCTTCATTCCAGGGATGCAGGAATGGTTCAACATACGGAAATTGGTCAACGTAATACACCACATAAATAAACTGAATAAAAAGAGCCACATGATCATCTCAATTGATGCAGATAAGGGGTTTGACAAAATACAACACCTCTTCTTGATCAAAATGCTGGAAAGAATAGGCAAGGAAGGTTTATATCTCAACACAATAAAGGTTATATATAAAACACCTAAATCCCAAGTAATACTTAATGGAGAAACACTCAAGGAGCTCCCACTAAGATTGGGAACAAGACAGGGTTGCCCACTGTCACCACTGATCTTCAACATAGTACTAGAAGTACCAGCCCAAGCAGTAATACAGGAGAAAAAAGGGGGGGATCCAAATTGGCTAGCCCTCAGGGCAGATGACATGACGATGTACATAAAAAAAAAAACTGAAAGTCTCCATGTCAAAAGTCTAAAGGTGATTAATACCTTCAGTAACATGGCAGAACACAAAATCAATGCACAAAAATCAGTAGCCTTTCTATATGCAAAGGACAAATATACAGAGAAATAAATCAGTGAGGCTGTCCCTTTTTCAACAGCAACAAAAAATAAATAAATACTTAGAATAACACTACCCAAGGATGTGAAAGACCTATATAATTAAAACATAAAAAACTCAAGAAATAGGGTTGGAGAGATGGCTTAGTGGTTAAGCGCTTGCCTATGAAGCCTAAGGACCCCGGTTCAAGGCTCGATTCCCCAGGACCCACGGTAGCCAGATGCACAAGGGGGCGCACATGTCTGGAGTTCGTTTGCAGTGGCTAGAAGCCCTAGCATGCCCACTCTCTCTCTCTCTCTCTGCCTCTTTCTCTGTCTGTTGCTCTCAAATAAATAAAAATAAACAAAAAAAATTTTTTTTAACTCAAGAAATAAATCGGGGAGGACTTGAGAAGATGAAAATTATTATAAATGTGCCTGGGTAGGTAGAATTAATATTGTGAAAAGGATTTAATGCAATATCAATAAAAATCCCAGCATCATTCTTCACATAGATTGAAAAATGATCTCAAGATTCATATGGAATAAGAGCAGGCCTCAGATGTCCAAACATAGCCTCATCAAAAAACAAAACAAAACAAACAAACAAAAAAAGCCCTCTGGAAGTGTCACCATACCCAATCTAAAGCTATATTACAAAGCCACAGTAACAAAAACATCATGGTACTGGAATAAAAACAGAAACATAGACCACTGGAAAAGGACTGAAGACCCAGACCTTAGGTCAAGTAACTACAACTACTTGATCTTTGCCAAAGTACCAATAATGTAGACTGAAGAAAAGACAGCATCTTCAACAAATGGTGTTGAACAACCTGGATGACCATATGTAGAAAAATGAAATTAGACCCACTCATTTCACCATACACAAAAATCAAGTCCAAAAGGATTAAAGACCTCAATAGACGACCTGAAACTCATCAATTACTGGAAGAAAAACTAAAAGGCACACTCCATGATACAGGACTTGGAAAAGACTTCCTAAACAAAACCCCAGTAGCCCAGGAAATTAAACAACCAATTAACCAATGGGATTTCATGAAGCTAAAAAGCTTTTGCACAGACAAACATACCATAAGCACACCAATAGATTACCCACTGAATGGGAGAAACTCTTTGCCATGTATACCACTGACAGAAGCCTAATATCTAGAATATACAAAGATTTCAAAAAATAAACAAGCAATAAAAAAATCAAACAAAAGTGGGGCAGAAAATTGAGTAGGGAGTTCTCAAGAGAAGAATTACAAATGGCTAACACACACTTAAGGAAATTTTCAACATCCTTAACCATTGGGGAAATGCAAATTAAAACAAGTATGAGATTGCATCTTACTCCAGTAAGGATAGCAAACATTAAAAAATTCAATGAAAACAAATTTTGGCAAAGATGTGGAGAAACAGGAATACTCATTCACTTTTGGACCATGAAGAGACCTAGTTAGAATCTGGAAGAATTCCAGTCCCTAGACAGTTAGCCCATCTAGTGCTGGAAGGCACTACATGAGCTTCTTGGGAAAAGTGGCCAACATCTGTCTGAGCAACTCAAGGTCTAAGCTACTCAGAAGCAAACAACCTGACATGATGCTCACATAAGTGTAATAGTGGCACATAGCCACAGTGGGTAACCAACTGCTCTTGGATTAGCTAATAGATCTGCTCAGTGGAAAGGAAACCATATCTGGAGTTGGGAAACAAGTCAGAATCATATCAAGATAACAATTTTGCTTTCCAATGTTCAAGTTCCCATTAATCTTGGGCTACACCCTTTAAATTCTCTCTAAATTAATAATGATTATCCCATTTAAATGGTTCTAACTTCACTCTCTATTGGAGAAACTACTTCTCTTTTTCATACAGGAGCAGGACCTGAAGGGATAAATGACTCAGCACACTTCACCCTGGCCCCATCTGAAACCACAGAGGAATTGGGGAATGAGAAAGAGTGCTGATTTCTTGGTGAACCTGATATCAGCACAAGGGTGAAGGAGATAGACACTGAGGACACACAACACCCACCAAAGCAGAGATCCAGATGCTACCAAGAGCCTATCACTGAAGTAGACTTAAAATGCACCCAATATGGCTCAAATGATTTTGCAGAAGAGGGGGTGGAAAAATTGTTAGAGCTACAAGTTGAGACATTATACACGGAGACATTGCCTCTCCCCCATAACTGACTATTGCTCCCACAATGCATGACCCACAATCCCCATGGGGTTGACCTTCATCCCCAGCGAGGATGGCCTCTTCAGAAAAGTGGCAGGGATGAGGGTAAAGATGGTACCAACATGTGTTGCTTACATACTAAGTAATTACATATCTAATAAAATTAAATTTTAAAAAATACAAAAAAACTGAAAAAATTCCTTGTACTCTATCTGATCACAAGGGGAGAGAGAGAGAATGGGCATACCAGGTTCTCTAGCCACTGCTAACGAACTCCTGACCCATGTGCCACCATGTGTATCTGGCTTACATGGGTTCTGGGGAATCGAACTTGGGTCCTTAGGCTTCTCAGGTAAGCACCCTAACCACTAAGCCATCTCCCCAGGCCTACAATCTAG
Organism: Dipus sagitta; assembly: GCA_036346955.1. Lineage (NCBI taxonomy): Eukaryota > Metazoa > Chordata > Mammalia > Rodentia > Dipodidae > Dipus > Dipus sagitta. Next base: position 84,253,398 of record CM070770.1, on the reverse strand, counting down.
TTTTATTTAACAGTTAAAAAAAGAAATTATAAAATTTGCAGGGAAATGGATCTATCTGCAAATTATTATACTAAGTGAGGTAACCCAGGCCCAGAAAGTCAAATGCTGCATGTTCTATCTCATATGTGGATCCTACCTAAAAATATTTAGTTTGTGTGTGAGTTGGAATAACAATCAGTGGGTAGAAGCCAGGAAGCTAGAAAGGGGTTATAAAGGAAGGAGGAGAGGAGAGAGCTTAAGGGGAGGGTATTGTAAACATGTAAGTAGAGTGCCAGATTACTAGGAGTGGAATGGTTTAAGTGGGATGCAGGGAATGGATAGAATAAAGGAAGGGTGGGAGGAGGGTTAATCAAAATTTAAGTTCTTATGAATAAGCCATGTGTAAACCCACTCCTTTGCTAGCCAACAATATATGTTTTTTAAAAAGAGACAGTGAGTATGGGCAGAAGTATCGTATGGATATGCCCAGAAGCCATAGATTATTACTAGAAAAATTTCAGTGCCAGGGATAGGATAACTTCCAGTGAGTTGTTGGCCATGGAGGTCCCTGATGCCCCCAAAATATTACAGGCCACTGCCAAGTCTCTTTGTACCCACCAGAACAACAGGGTAAGAACCTATTTCCGAAGACTCTACATGCTTGAGCTGCAAGTCACAGAGAAATCAAACTGGACATAAGCTTGTTGACAAGCTGTCAGAAAGCTGCAAAGAGATGTGCTTGCATGCAGCCTTTAGGACATCATCAAAAGTGTTAAAAGCAGTGGATCCTACAAGTCTTAATATTGGCCAAACAGCCAAATGTGCCAACTGGTGTAATAGTCACATGTCTGTTATGGGGGAAACCAAAGAGGCCCACTCCATGAAAAAGAATACATGCCTGGTACTGAAAATTGAGTCAAAAGCCTATGCCTAGGGAGGCCATGAGCCATAGGGGAGTAATACCTGCTGTTGTCTGGCTAACTGCATATATTATGATCACTAAACTGCCCACTAAGCACTTTTTAAGTGTGTATGCTTATGCACATATATTAATTTTACTCCCCATTTTGGCTAGACAAGCTTCTCTTTCCAGATGGCAGTAACCACTGGGGTGACTCAAAAGTCACCATAAGCTGAGAAATGACAGGGAGTGTTCAGCATTCAGTTATCTCTATTATACTCTCAGGCTCAGGAACCATTACAAAAGAGGTGGCAGAAAGTCTTTAAGAGCCAAAGGAAAGGTAGAGTTGCTTACAATGCATTCTACAAGATACAAAGTGTCTTGATATTCATGACCTCACAATGCCTGACACTAGCAACACAAGACCCTCATGACAGGAGAAAAACATGGTGACATCAAAATAGAAGAGACTAATTCTAAAGAGGAAGGGATTCAATGGAGGGTGGATTAGAGAGGGGGCAAATGTGGGTTGGTGTGGGAATTATCAGGGTCTACTGTCTATATTTATGGAAGCTGTCAATAAAAAATTTTTTAAGTATGTGTAAACTGAAGCTACTATTGTGAAACTTGAATCTGTCAAAGGAAGTTCTGAAAGTAGCTTGTTGCTATACTTGAGAAATAAGTTCCACATGCATAATTTTATTGTTTATTACCAGTTTCATAATAATCTTGAAGTTTTAGGTAACATTTGCACTCTATGTTTTATATGCACATTCAAGCAGGACAATAACAGTTGACAGCAAGTTTATAACTAACCCAACTGTAAACAGAAGATCTGGATGTCTGCATTTCATTGTGTGTTATCTATTTATACATTTTGATCTTGAGCTGATGGTATTTGGAAAATATCCTATTTCAGCTAACAACAATTTTAAAATGCATGTAAATCCTTAACAAAAGACAAACAGTATTTCCTTAGCAAAGTGACTTGATTAGATCATCTAATTTTTCAAAATATTCAATATAAGGACTCAGAGGACAGTATTTCTCTTCCTAAGCAATAGGCTCCTCAATTGAAAGTATGATAAAAGGGAAGTTTTCTGAAAAAAAAGGTGATACTACTGAATGAACTTTGAACTATTTTTAATAACCAAATAATATATGCTAAGGAAAAATACAAAGAGAAAGATGTTACTTTTTATAAATTTTATTTAATTGGATCATTTATACTTACAGAGTGTTTAAATTCATTTAACTGAATTTGGAGGTTCTGAGCTTTGTCAAGCTCCTTCTTCATTTCATTCACATTTCGTTTGAATTCTGTAACCTCCAAGCGCAGTGAGCGGCGCTCTACTTCTGCAGCATGCAGCCTTTGTGTAAATCCAAATATTTGCTTTTGTAATGATGCCGTGCTTTTCTGTGGTTAAATGAGAGCAAGTTTATGAGCACTAACCACAGGTTTGTCAATAAGTTGATAGCAATGCTCATCTTACTAATAATTTGGCTTATTATTAAATAAACACCCGAAGAAATTTTCCAGATGGCAAGAACAAAATATGAAAATTTTTGTATCCTACATAATTCTGTCATAGTGCACTTGTATACAACAGTATATTTAAAACTAATGCCAGGATTTATTCAATGGGAATTTAATGTATTAAAAGTTTGCATGAAATTTAAATGCATTCATGTAAAACCAATTTAAACTATAAATAATTCTGATTCAAATATAAATCTACAAGACCAAAATCACTATTACATGAAATTGCATACATACCATAATGGGCATATGCCCACGCAAACCATGTTTCAGAGCCAGTGTGTTTAGTTTGTGGAGTCCACGAGCCAGCCTCTGAACAAGGGAATCTTTTTCTACATATGTAATACTCCTGCCACAGTTCATAGATATGCTTTTCATTGCCAGACTAATTTTATCCATTAGTTTTGCAAAGGAATTCTTGGCTGCACCTATAAGTAAATGTCCACAAATTCTGGAATTTGGATCTTTAAAAAAAAAAGAAAGAAAAGAAAAATATGAGTTGTTTCTATTGTTAATTTTGCAACATTTCTGATCACAATATAAAGAAAACAATTAATTATATAATTCTCTTTCACTTGTAGTAATTTATTTGAAAAGTCTCTTCTTATGGTAGCTTTCATGTATGTCCCTGATAGTCTGAGGTGTTTTATTAGTGCTTGTAAATTGCATCTCTAGCTGCCTGGCTGGAGGAGGTGTCACTAGAGAAGGATCCTAGAGTCCAGCCCTAAAGAGTGTTTGGGGGAGGATCAGATTTACAGCCCAAAGGTATGTGGAGCAGCCTGAGTTCTGGTGGGGGGTGGGGCTGCTGTTTGCTGCCTGTATGGGCTTATTGCTTTTGGTGTTTGCTGGCTGGTAATTGTTTCTCTCTGCTTGGATGTATGGAAGCAGCTTCTTCCACCACTGATGGAACTCCCTCCCCCCCACACACACACATTCTGGATCTGTAAGCTTTTATTTAAAGCTTACAGATATAAAAATCCCTTCTTCCCCTAAACTGTGTCTGGTTTGGATGTTCATCCCACCAATCTACAACACTTTCTCATTAATTTTTAACATGAAAAGAGGAATACAAAACATAGTTCACATACTAAACAGTGTATCCAAAGAAAATCTACATGCATTTATAGTATGCTATTCACATGGAATACATACTAAAAAGTTATCTTTCTTTTCTTTGTTCTAAAGCCTAACATAAATCTATTTGATATTTACAAGTACTACAACATGTTACCTTCATGCTACACTATTTATGTTCTCAGACAAGAAAATATGATTTATTTTATTTGATGGCAATTAAAATTCTACAACTACAATCACATATTTCCCCACAGGATTTCAGTAATCGTCCTTCTCATTTAATGGACTTAAGGTCCCAGCATATCCAACATGGTCTGCTCACTGCAAGATTATCAGGTCTGTAATTAATAATTGTGTTTAATGTTGATAAATAAAATTGTCAGTACTCTTTCTACTAATTGGTGTTGCAGATAATGGTAAATAGGTTTATTTATGCCTTCATAACAGTCATGTAATTTAGCTTTCTCTATTCTAGGCAGGTCTTAAATCTGTCATTATTTGTCTCATGATAGTAGCCACATAAAAGGACAAGCTTAGAAAGATTATGTAAATTAAATTTCAACAGTAAACCATTCTACATTTCCAGCACCTCTGCTGTGGAAGTTAATTTAAATCTTGTTTTACATCATAAACACAAAAATAAATTAGCCACTCTCACCAAGAAAACCTGTATTGTACAAATGCGAGATTACATCAGTTCAACATTAAACAGCAACATTGAACAGGGAGGTGATAAATAGTTTTCTGTGGTACAGGTAACTGCCTAACAAGTACTGTGTATTCAAAAATTTAAACTGTAGCCAGGCATAATGATGTACATGTTTAATCCCAGCATTTGATGCAGAGGTAGGAAGATCGCTGTTAGTTCGAGGCCAACCTGGGACGACAGGGTGAGTGCCAGGTCAGCCTGGGCTAGAGTGAGATCCTACTTTGGGGGAAAAAAAAAAGGTATTATATTTCTTTTATTTTTCAATGTATAAAGAAAGAAAGATAAGTTTTTCATTTAATGTACACATCAAAATTTGAAAACTACATTGCTTCAGAGCAAAACATAAAATCAAAATTATTAAATGGATAGAAGCATATCTTCCATATAAAATTTATTTCTTTAATTAATTTATTTTTTCTTTATTAGTTAGTTTTGTATTCAGCAAATACAGTCAGTTTGGTACCATTATTAGGCTCATCCGTGACCTACCCCCTCCCCTTGGCCCCTCCTTGTTGAGGTATACGGGTCATGCATTGTGGAGTTAGCCCACAGTTATGGGTAAGATAAATGTCTCTGCATATCATGACCCAACATGTGGCTCTGACATTCTTTCCACCCCCTCTTCCGCAAAATTTCCCTGAGCCATGTTGGGTTCATTTTTGGTCTGCTTCAGTGATGAGGTGTTGGGGGCCTCTGAGGCTCTGGCTCTCTGATTTGGTAGGAGTCGATTTTTCTCTGTGCTGATCTCCTTCCCCCTTGCGCTGGTATCCGGTTCATCAGGAAAACAGCACCCTTGCTTGTTTCTCCAATTTTTCTTAGTTGCAGCCGGGGCCCTTCATATAAAATTTATTTCTGTCAGTTAAAAATGCATTGAGTCACTTCCAGTCAAGATGGCCTCTCCCTAACCATGCCACACCTCCCAGGGAAGGAAAGGCAAGGGGGTGAGCAGACTCTAACAAACCTCCAGAGGGAGTGGGCGGAGCAGCAAAGTAGGGAATCTACTGATAGTCCATCAGTCCCCCAAAACCCTCAAGCAGCTGTCCTAGCCATAGTCTCAGCCCCAGGTTCCTGCTGCACTAACCACAGGCAAGGAGACATAGCAGGCTAGTATAGCTCCACACACACCTCCAAGCTCACGAACACCATCCCACTCGCTGCCCACCCCGACCCCCATGCACAGACACAGGCCCGCAGGCTAGCGTTCTCCCAGGGGACCTACATGCATGAACGCCATCTCACTCGCCACCGCTTCCCCACCCCAAACTTGACCCATGCCAGCAGGCTAGCATCCCCCCCAACCCGCAGGCATTTCTGCCACCAGAGCTCCACATGAGAACTCCGTCACCCCCCCCACCCCACCCCCATGCACGAACCCAAGCCAAAAGGCTAGCACTCCCCCAGTGGACCTAGACACATGAACAACATCCCACTTGATGCCACCCCCCAACCCAGTGTGCCTACCCAGACATCCCACTCGCTATCACCACCCACCCCCTTACCAGACCAAGGACAGCAGACTAGCGCTTCCCCGCCTCCATCAGGGACCTCCACAAGCCACTGCCCCTCCATGCATGGACCCAGGCCAACAGGCTAGGGTTCCCCTCTCCCTAGGTTCTCCCACCACAGGGGACCTCCATGACCCCTCCCCCGCATGCCACCTGACCTACAGCAGTCCCATATCCTTGCCCTGCCATGTCACAGGACCCGGGAGTCCCATCCAACCCTGCTGCAGGGTCTCAAGGGACCCACTGTCCAATCCCTTCACCCTTCAGCATTGTGGAACCACCACACATTCCCATCTTCCCCACTCTGCAGCCCAACCACAACACCAGTTCGCTTTGTCCCATTTCCCCTTACCCCCTGTCCCATACCCCAAATCAGGAAACAACAAGCCCCTTCATCAGGTTCCTGGGCAGCCACCACAGCCTAACAGGCTCCTTCCCTCTGAGCAGGCAGGCCCCATTGTCATCAGAAGCCTAGTGGGAGCAAACCTAAAAGGGAATAATCACTGAAGATACTTCAAGGGTAGACTACAGCTTCCTCCTGAATTAAATAAAACTCCTACACTGTGATGGGCAGCCAACAGTACAAAAGAAATAACATGAAAAATCAAATGCAAGTAAACCCAACAAGATTGCCCAGTCCTGCAATGGATGTCCCTAATCAAAACAGACAGGAGACAATAAGATCAGAACCCCAAAATGAAGATATAAGCTATGCAACCCTGACAAAGCAAATAGCAGAACTTGCAGAAAAGCAACAAAGGGCTGATAATTGTATGAATGCTATTGTCACTACAATAGACCTAACAGAACCGAACTAGGAAAGGCTTCAAAGACAGTTAATTGATCTGAAGGACAGAATTGAAAACAAAGAGGACATCAATAGCCAGCAGACTAAGCTAAATGAAGACATAAAAAAAAATGCAAGAATGAATTCCAAGAAGCATTTAAAAAATCAGGAAATAATGTGAAAAGGGAACTAGACACAGGGATGGACAATATACATAAAAAAGCAGTAGAAAATACAAACCAAATTAAGTAAGACCAAAACTCAACAGAAGCTCTCAAGAAAAGAGTCAGCCAGCCATGTAGAGGATAGAAACTCAGAACTGGAAGACAAAACAGAAGAAACAGTTCGTGAGTCCAAAAGTTTCAATAAGTTCAAAATTTTTTTGTGAACAGAGCATGAGGGAACTGTGGGATATCCTTAAACGTCCCAATATTTAGATAATGGGAATACCAGAAGGGGAAGGATTTCAAACCAAAGGCATGGAGAATTTATTCAACAAAATTATCAAAGAAAACTTTGCCACTCTCTCAAAAGAAAGTCCCATCAAGATACAAGAAGCTAACAGAACTCCAAACAGACTGGAACGAAGGAGAAATTCTCCTAGACATATTATCATTAAGACTCTAAATAAACATCTATATCAAAGATAAAGTCCTATGAGCAGCTAGGGAGAAAAAACACATTACATATAAAGATATCCCCATCAGAATTACTTCAGACTTCTCAATGGAAACCCTGAAAGCCAGAAGGGCCTGGAATGAAACACTGCAAAGTATAAGAAGCTATGGCTTCCAAGCCAAACTACTCTGCCCAGAAAAAGTATCCCTCATAATAGGTGGTGAAAGAAAAACTTTCCACAATAAAACTCAGTTTTACAACTACACGAACACAAAGCCAAACCTGCAGAGAGTATTTTAACAAACCTTAAGTGCCTACAAGAAGCAGATCATAATAACCAAACTCAGAGAAGACACAAAAAACTACAAAGCCCAAGAAAGCACCAAACCACATAAACTGCAACAATATGGCAGGGATTAAATCAAGCTTCATAGTCATTACCCTAAATATTAATAGCTTTAATTTACCCATCAAGAGACATAAGCTAACAGGGTGAATCAGAAAATTAGACCCCTCAATCTGCTTTCTTCAAGAAACCCACCTCACCACTAAAGACAGACACCTCCTCAGGGTGAAAGGGTGGAAAATGATATTCCAAGCAAATGGAAATAAGAAACAAGCAGGTGTAGCTATACTAATTTTGGATAAAATACACTTCAAAGTAAAGGTAATTTAAAAAGACAAAGAAGACCACTCCTTACTTATCAAGGTAACAATCCAACAAGAGGATAGCACAATCATCAATCTTTATGCATCAAACACAGGTGCACAACAATTCATAAAACAAAACCTACTTGACAGCAAAACAGAAATAACCACCAACACCATCATAGTTGGGGACTTCAATATTTCACTATAAGCAGTAGATAGATCATCCAAACAGAAAATTAACAGGGAAGTGAGAGAGCTCAACAAAACCATAGATCAATTAGACCTAACAGTCATCTACAGAACATTCTACCCAAAATCCACAAACTACACATTCTTCTCAGCAGCTCATGGAACCTTCTCTAAAATAGACCATATACTGGGACATAAAGCCTGCCTCCATATATTTAGGAAGATCGACATAATTTTCTGCATGATATCAGATCACAATGCTGTATTGCTACAAATTAACAACAAAAGATGTACCAGGAATCCCATCAGCTCCTGGAAACTGAACAATACACTTTTAAACAATAAACAGGAAGTAAACAAAATAAAAAATGAAGTTGTGAAATTTCTAGAAATGAAAGACAATGAGAACACATCGTACCAAAACTTATGGGACACAATGAAGGTGGCCCTCAGGAGAAAATTCATAGCACTAAATGTGTTCATTACAAAGACAGAGAGATTCCAAACCAATAACCTAACCATCCACCTAAAGGCACTGGAAAAGCAAGAAGAATCCAACTCAAAAAGCTCAAGATGGAAAGAAATAATTAGGATCAGAGCAGAAATTAATGAATTGGAAACTACAAAAACAATTAAGAACATTGATGAAACAAAGAGCTGGTTCTTTGAAAAAATAAACAAGATTGACAAACCCCTGGCCAATTTGATCAAGCAATTAAAAGACACTTCAAATTGCCGGGCGGGGTGGCGCACGCCTTTAATCCCAGCACTCCGGAGGCAGAGGTAGGAGGATCACCATGAGTTTGAGGCCTGAGACTACACAGTGAATTCCAGGTCAGCCTGGTTGTACATTTAGAAAGGAAAAATGGCCTGATGTGCAATTATGTATTGATTCATGGGCTATAGACAATGGTTTGGCTGGATGGTTGTTGTCGTGGTTTGAGTCAGGTGTCCCCTATAAACTTAGGTGTGCTGAATGCTTGGTTCCCAGATGATGGAGATTTGGGGATTAACACCTCCTGGAGGCAGTGTATTGTTGGGGATGGGCTTATGGGTGTTATAGCCAGTTTCCCCTTGCCAGTGTTTAGCACACTCTCCTGTTGCTATTGTCCACCTTATGTTGGCCTGGAGGTGATGCCCACCCTCTGCTCATGTCATTGTTTTCCCCTGCCATCATGAAGCTTCCCCTTGAGTCTGTAAAAATAAACCCTTTTCCCCCAAAGCTGCTCTTGATCAGGTGATTTCTGCCAGCAATGTGAACCTGACTGCCATAGTTGGGGACTGGGAAGGAGCACAGTTGGAAAATTGCTGAGAAAGTTGGGAAAGGGGCATATGGATAGATCCCTTCAGATGGGCAAAGAATGTAAAGATACTTGTGTCCCATGTAAACATTCATCAAAGGTAGACCTTACATGAGGGTATACCCACAGGCACCCCACCAGTAACTGCCTGCTGCTCTCACAATGCATAACCCACAACTCCATGGGGAATATCAGCAACCCATTGAGGTGGGCCCTCAGTAGAATGTGGCAGGGAGGATGGAAATGATAGTACCAGCACATGATGTGTCCATACAAAGCATATGGTGCTGGAGAAATTGGATGGCCATCTATAGAGGAATAAATTTAGGCCCACTTTTTCTCACCCTGAACAAAAGCCAACTCTAAATGGATTAAGGACTTCAATATAAGACCTGAAATTCTAAAACAGCTAAAAGAAAAAGCAGGGAGAACATTCCCCAATATATGCTTAGAGAAGACTTTCTGAATAAAACCCCAGTAGCACAGAAAATTAGATCAACATTCAACCACTGGGACCTCATCAAACTAAAAAGCTACTATACAGATAATCAAACCAGCAACAGAGTCAATAAACAACCCAAAGAATGGGAGAAAATCTTCACCAGCCTCCAACAAAGGTCTAGTACCCAGAATGTACAAAGAACTCAAAAAACTAAACAATAAAAAGCTAGTCAAAAAAATGCTCAGTCATGTTTATTGCTGCTCTATTCACAATACCTAGGAATTGGAATCAGCCCAGGCGTCCATCAACTGATGAACAGATAATGAACGTTTGGTGTATTTACACAATGGAATTCTACTCGGTGGTAAAAATAAAGAAATTTGCAGGAAAATTGATGGGGTTGGAAAATACCATCCTAAAGTGAGACCATGCAAGAACAAAAAGACAAACACATGTACTCCCTCATTTGTGGTTCCTAACTGGGATCAGTTGGAAATGTGTTCAAACAGTAGTAAGCATCTGAACTGTGGGCACTGGGCTAGAGAGGTGGCTCAGCAGTTAGGGAACTTGCCTGCAAAGCAATTCCCCAGTACCCACGTAAAGCCAAATACACAAAGTGGTGTATGCATCCAGGGTCCCTTTGCAATGGCTAGACACCCTGGCACGCCCATTCTTCATTTCTCTCCCCACACCCCCCTCTCCTTGCAAATAATTTTTTAAAAACAGAAATATGGGTATAAAACTAGAATGAAACCAGGAGACAGAAGAAATAGGGAAAGAAGAGGAGGAATAACTTGACAGGTTGATGGCAGGATAAAATATGGGGGGTAGGAAGGGCATGGAGGGGTAGAGACAGCGAGGGTGGGGAGGGAATAATACTAAAGTTAAGACAACATGAATAAGTTCCATAGAAACCCTCCTTGTGACTAGCATTACAGAAGATATAATCACCAATAAAGGAGGAGAGAGGACAGTTCATATAGAAGCTGAGAAAAGCTTAACCATAAAACCATGAACTCTGGCTGGTGAATCCCAGGCCCACAATTGGGTACGCCCCATAGTAAGCTGTTGGCCCAGGCTACCCATGAGTTCCCCAAAACAATGAAGAATATTGCCAAAATACTTGATTACTTACCTTTTGGCTAAGACCCTATTGCTGAAGACACAACAGGCTGCAGTCACAGGATATCAGGATACCATACTGTAATAGGGAAACTAGCTCTATCCTGGCTAGCCCACATAATTCTGGAAAGCCACTGGAGAACACTGGTCACCAGCAGCATGAATAAGCAGGGGACCTTGCAAAACAAGAAATAAACCAGACAGACAACAAGTACACACTTGTGCAACAGTGGCACACAGCGTCTGTGGAGAACCAACTGTTTTCTGGTTAGACCCACTCAGAGAGAACTCATACCTTGTACTGGAAACCATGTCGGAATCTCATGGTGAGGAAACTCAGACTTCAAAGAAAATCCCCCACTAGAGAAGAAGAGTTGGCTTGCACACCAAAAAGTCCCTCAACTAACTTTGTATAACCCTTTTAACCCAAGCTGCTCTTGCTCTTTGTTGGAGAATCTGTTTTACTTTACAGAAGGCACAGAAAATGGAGGAGAACTATTATCTATTGATAAGACAAAAAGATAGCTGACTGCCTACCATGAGACATGCCCCTTCTCCCACATTTTCCAGGGCTCAGGAGAAATCATAGAGGTGGTGGCAACATGAATACTGCTCTTACTGCTAGCCTCACAATCAGCTCCGGGGCAATGGTGACAGACACTGTGATCAACCATAACCCAACAAAGCAGAAATCCAGAGGCTACAAAGAACTCAACACGAAATCAGACTGCCAACAGGCCTGTTGTGGTTCAGGGAACATTGCAGAAGATGGGGGCAGAAAGAGTGTAAGAGTCACAGAGTGGGCAGGGGTACCCTGAGGCATGGTTCTCCCACTATCCCAAAGGGACTAAGGCCTTCATAACCCCACAGTGACTATAACCCCACAGAGGAGGGTCCCAATGAAATAGGAGCAGGTCAAATATAACCTGTTATAATATATATTAAACAAAATAAATTTTAAAAAGTCATACAGCTATATATCCAGTATCTGAGACTCATGAAGTTATCTGGGTCCCAGAGACTTAGGTACACTCACTGCTCCAGCTCTGCTACCTATAGAATATACTGCCTCTCTCTCTCTAATGCTAGTTCAACTTTGAGACAATAGTTTCTTGATGGACATCCTATGGTCCTACTATGTGCAACATCCTGGGATCTCTATTCAACTTAGACTTTATCTTCCACACCTCATGCAAAGGCCTCTCCAGACCTCTTTAAAGAGAATCTAGCCCTGCCTCACAATTACTCAACCCCAGTAACTCTGATAAACTGTGGAATAAGAAACCATGACTCCCTTCAATATTGCATTTTTTCATGCCTGTAAAACCCATATATAAGTGAAGCTGCCAATTTCGGTGGCCAGGTTGAAATAAGAGTTCAGCCCCCATGGACCACAGTTGTAGCAGCTTCTGTAGTCCTTTCAGGCTGACCTCAGCAAAACAGCTCCCTAAGCAGTTACTTTCCAGGGGTACGAGGGGACTCCTTCAGCATTTTATCTTTAGTCATTCTTTTTTCAAAGTAATTTGCAGGACTGGAGAGATGGCTTAGTGGTAAGGTACTTGCTAACAAAGCCAAAGGATCCAGGTTCAATTCCTCAGTACCCACATAAGCCAGATGAACAAGGTGACACATGCATCTAGAGTTCGTTTGCCATGGGTACAGGCCCTGGTACACCGATTCTCTCACTCTCCTTGCATATATATCTTGCACTATAGATCTAAGTGAGAGGAGAAATTATTCTTATTCCACTCTGAAACCTCATGAGTCAGGACTCCACTGCCCATGTTTCTCTCAGGATGATGGTCTTCCAAACCCTCTAATAGAATGGCTCATTAAATTCTGCTTGCAGTATTCTAGAACTCTTCTAGGCCAAAGTTCCAAATTGTCCCATATTCCTCATGCAAAGCACGGGCTTACAAACCACATAGTTAGGTTTATCACAGCCACAATTCCACTCTCAGGACCATTTTTCTACATTGGTTACTTTCTGGTTGAACATGCTTAACCAGACCAGGAAAGGTGGCACACACCTTTAATCCCAGCACTCAGGAGGCAGAAGTAGGAGGACCACCATTGAGTGTGAGGGCATCCTGAGTCTACATAGTGAATTCCAGGTCAGCCTGGGCTAGAGCAAGACCCTACCTTGAAAAAAACAAAAAATAAAACATAAAATACTTAACCAGAAACAACTTAAGTAAGCAATGGGTTTATTTCAACTTACAGGTTTTCAGATGGCAGCAGGAGCAGAAAGCCAGCCTGTCACACTGCATTTATATTCAGGTTGCAGGAGAAAACAGGAAGTGTGGCTAAGGTATAAAACCTCAAGGTCTGCCCCCAGTTACCACCTTCCCCAGTAAAGCTCTACTCCTTAGGAAGGTTCTACTGAACCTTCCATTGCAGTGCCACCAGCTGAGAACCAAGTGCCCAAACATATAGGTACATGGGGGAAATTCAAACCACAACAGCTTCTGAACAAGAAACTCACTTCACAGCTAAGGAACTGCAGCACTGGGTTCATGTTCATGAAATTCACTGGTGTTACCATGCTCCCCACCATCCTGAAGAAGGTGGCGTCTATGGTGGAATAGCATTCTAAGAACACAGTTACAGCACTAACTAGTTGGCAATACTCTGAAGGGCAGAAGATTGAATATGCTGTGAGTCAGTGACAATATATGGAACTCTTTCTCCTATAATCAGGATTCATGGGTTCGGGAATCACACGGTTGAAATGGAAATAGAACCATTCACCATCAGCCCAAGTAACCCAATAGTGAAATATTTGTTTCCTGTTCAAACAACTTTATGCTCTGCTGGCCTGAAAGTCTTGGTTTCAGAGGGAAAATCTGTGCTTCTTCCAGAAGGCATAAAAAACATCCCATTGTACTAGCAGCTAATACTTCCCCTGGTCACTTTAGGTGCCTAACAGTGTTATATTACTAGCAGGGATGACTGATCCAGACTGCCAGAGTGAAATTTGTTTGCTCCTCTCCAGTGGAGTTAAGGAAGAGAATGTCTGTAGATTCAGGAAATATCCAGCAATCTTTTTTTTTTTTTTTTTTTGATTTTTCAAGGTAGGGTCTCACTCTAGCCCAGGCTGACCTAGAATTCACTATGGAGTATCGGGGTGTCCTCAAACTCATGGCAATCCTCCTACCTCTGGCTCCCGAGTGCTGGAATTAAAGGCGTGCACCACCACACCTGGCTAAGATCCAGGAATCTTAAGGATCCTCTTGGTGTGATCAAGGTCAATAGGAAACAGCAACAAAATCAAAGCAGATAAATGTCATGGACACTTCTGAAGTGAAGGTGTAGGCTAATACCATTTGAAGAATCAAGACCTGCTGAGGCGCTTGCTGCAGTGAGAAGAAACACAAAATGAGGAGAACAAGCTAAAGCCACATGGCCAGTCTCAGCAATGAGGATTCTAGTTGCCATGTCCTGTTTTGTTAAGAGTGTGTGTACATATTAAGAAGATACTTGACTCACAATAGCTGCAAACTGGAATCACCCAGGAATATGGGCATAAAACTTGGATGAGAAGAGGAGAGAGGAAAAATAAGGAGAGAGGACAGAAGTTACCTGGTAGGTCAGGTGAGAGACAGAACATTGGAGGTGTAGAGCGTGCTTGGAGGAGCAGAGGAAAAGGAGAATGGGGAGGGCAATACACAACAGTTAAGACAACATAAATCAGTTCCATAGAAACCCTCACTCTGGCTACCATTCTACAAGATATAACCACCAATAAAGAGGGACAGGGGGCAGTCTGGAAAGAAGGTAGAAAGGCCTTAACTTTAAAATCATGGACTCTGGCCAGTAATTTGCAGGCCCAGAATTGGGCTGCCCTCTAACAGTGAGCTACTGGCCAGGGAGACCAGTGAGGTCCCAAAAACAAAGTAGGCCATTGCCAAAACACTTGATCACCTGTCAGAGGTAAAAGGTAAGACACTATTGCTAAAGACATTATTGGCTATGGTCACAGGGCATCTGAATATCATGCTGGAGCACAAAAAAAAAGTAGCTCCCATGTGGCTAATCTCCATAGTGCTGGAGAGGCCTATGAGAGCTACAGGAGGAAAATGGTCACCAAAACCATGAGTAAACAGGGGAATCGGCAAACTATGAAATCAACTAGCCAGTCCAGAAATACACACATGTGCTGGTGAGATGGTTTAGCAGTTAAGGCACTTGCCTGCTAAGCCTAAGGACCCAGGTTCTACTCTCCAGAAACCATATAAGCCAGACACAGAAGGTTATTCATGCGCAACCAGTGCACATGCGTTTCAAGTTCAATTGCAGTGGCTAGAGGCCCCAGCGCACCAATTCTATTTTTCTCTTTCTCTCTTTCTCTCTCTCTCTTTCTCTCTCTCATAAAAAAAAAAAAGAAATAAATACAGCGCTGGAGAAATGACTTAGTGGTTAAGGTGCTTACCTGCAAAGCCAAAGGACCCAGGTTCAATTCCCCAGGACCCACATAAGCTAGATGAACAAGGTGGCACATATATCTGGAGTTTGTTTGCAGTGGCTGGAGGCCCTGACATGCCCACTTTCTCTCCATATGCCTCTTTCTCTCTCTGATTCCCTCTATTTCTCTCCCTCATATAAAATAAATAATAAAATATTTTTTAAAAAAGAAAGAAATACAAACTTGTGCAATAGTTGCAGGCAGCCTCTGTTGCTTAACCAACTATTCTCTGATTGGACTGAGGCCTGCTCAGTGGGGGAGAACTTATATCTGGTACTGGAAACCAAGTCAGAATCCCATTGTCAGGGAACTCATAGACTTCAGAAAGACATCCTCACTCCTCTCTGGGGAAGGAAAATGGTCTACATACACACACAAAAAAAAGAAAAAAATCTCTCAAATTTGCATACCTACCTTTAACTCAAGCTTCTCGCACTATTGTTTACAGAATCTCCTTATTTTACAGATGGCAAAGAAAACAGAGGACACAAGAAGCTAACTGGGAAGATGGCAACCGCCTAACCACAAAAGATGCCAGGGAAAGAAAGGCAAAACATTAAGGCTTCACTGGGTCTTTTAGGGGAGAGCAATATCCAATAGATTTCCAGTGAGAGGGCACAGAGGGGGAAAAACAAGGAATCGCTGATTCCCTCGTGGGCAGGTAGCCCACCCCTCCCCTCAAACAGCCAGCGTTCCCACTCCCAGATTCAGGAAACTCATGCACTTACTGTAGGAAAAGGGTCCCAGGCCAACATACTTCCACTTGCCTCACTGCACAGTGATGATCGCCTTGCTACACCTACCCACAAGTGACCTTGGTCAGGCTGTGCCTACTGGCCCATTGGAGCTCAGGCTCCTTTGGTCAATTTGAGCACAAACAGGGCACCGCTGTGCCAATCGCCGTGCAGATAGATCCCTGTGTATGGAACCTTAGCCTGCTCCACCAACTTGCTCACTTACTGCTCCAGCCACCGCACATTCACGCATGAGACCAGGCCCATTGCAACTCCCATGCGAGCTCAGACTGTGTCTGTCACTTACGACAGCTTAGGTGCCATCCCCTCCCTGTCTGCCGTACAGGCCATCCACCATTGTCCTGTTGTAAGGGAGCGCAGACTGCTTCCGGGTTCCAGTGTTCCCCCACCAGAGTTTGGGCTGCTTCAGTGCTTGGTGCCTCAGTGTCCCGCCTAGCGTGAGCGTGGGCAGCTTTGGCACATTACCATGTGAGAGCTAAGGCAACATTGGCAAGAGGCAGCTTTGGAAAGTGAGAGCCAAAGCCCAGGCTGCTTGGCAAACAGCCTCAGGCTGTTTCAGATTCCCATTGTGCTTCAGCCCAGGCTTATCCACCCACCTACGTGCCCATACACTGTCATGGGCAGACCACAGCACAAAAGAAATAACGTGAAATATCAAATGCGAGAAAATCCAGTTAGATCACCCAGTCCTACAATGAACATCTCTAATCAAAACATGAAGAGTCATTAGGATCAGAACATCAAAATGAAGCTATGAGCAAAGCAACCCTGACCAAGCTACTCGTAGAACTTGCAGAAAAGCAACAAAGGACCAATAATCATGTGGATGCTGCCATCACTAGAATAGCCCTAATAGATAAGAAAATGGAAGGAGTTCAAAGTCAGTTAAGAGACTTGAGGTAGAGTGAAGAAAAAGAAGACCTTGAAAATCAGCTGGCGATGCTAAACGAAGACATAAAGAAATGCAAGGATGAATTCCAAGAAGCATCGAGAAAATCAGAAAATTATGTGAAAAGGGAGCTTGGCAGAGGGATGAAAATTATACATAGAAAAGAAGTAGAAAATGTAAACCTAACTGAACAAGTCCAAACCTCTCTAGAACCTCTCAAGAATAGAGTCAGCCATGCAGAGGATAGACACTCTGATCCAGAAGACAAGATGGAAAAAACAGTTCGAGAGTTCAAAACTTTCAGTAAGTTCAAAAGTTTCTATGAACAGTACATGAGGGAATTGTGGGATACACTTAAACGTCCTAATGTCAGGATCACTGGAATAATAGAAGGAGAAGAAATTCAGACCAAAGGCATGGAGAACTTATTTAACAAAATAATTGAAGAAATCTTCCCCAGTCTCTTAAAAGAAAGGCCCATCAAGATACAAGGAGCCAACAGAACCCCAAACACACTGGACCAAAGGAGAAACTCTCCAAGACATATTGTCATTAAGACTCTAAACATTGACACCAAAGAGAAAATCCTAAAAGCAGCTAGGGAAAAACAGCACACCACTTTCAAAGGTAACCCCATCAGCATTACTCCAGACTTCTCAATGGAAATCCTGAAAGCTAGAAGGGTCTGGAATGAAACACTGCAAAGTCTAAGAACCTATGGCTTCCAACCCAAACTACTCTACCCAGCAAAAGTATCCCTCATAATGGATTGTGAAAAAAAAAAATTCCATGACAAAACTCAGCTTTACACTTATATGAACACAAAACCAAACCTACAGAGAGTATTTCAGGAAATTCTCCACAGAGTAGAAACAAATGATCAACCTGAAATGCCTACAAGAAGCAGATCACAACAACCAAACTCAGAGTAGGCACAAAAAACTTCAATGTCCATGAAAACACCAACCCACATTTACCATCACATTATGGCAGGGATCAAATCAAATCTCACAGTCATTACCCTAAATATTAATGGCCTTAATTCACCCATCCAGAGACACAAGCTAAAAGGATGGATCAAAAAATTAGACCCCGCAATCTGTTGCCTTCAAGAAACCCACCTCACCACTAAAGACAGACACCTTCTCATGGTTAAAGGGTGGAAAACAATATTCCAAGCAAACGGGAATAAAAAACAAGCAGGCATAGCTATATTAATATAAGGTAAAACAGACTTCAAACCAAAAATAATCAAAAAAGACAAAGAAGGCCACTTCCCACTTATCAAGGGAATGATCCATCAAGAGGATATTACAATCATAAATCTATATGCACCAAACACAGGGGCACCACAGTTCATAAAACAAAACCTACTTAACCATAAAACAGAAATAACCACCAACACCATCATAGCTGTGGACTTAATACACAATTATCACTAATAGACAGATCATACAAATAGAAACTCAACAGGGAAGTAAGGCAGCTCAATAAAACCATAGATCACATAGACCTAATGGACATCTACAGAACTTTCAATCCCAATCCACAAACTACACATTCTTCTCAGCAGCCTATGGAACATTCTCTAAAATAGACCATGTACTGGGTCACAAAGACGGCCTCCACATATTTAGGAAGATTGACATAATGACCTGCATGATATCAGATCACAATGTTATATTGCTAGAAATTAACAACAAAAGACACACCAAGAAGCCAATGGCACCTGGAAACTGAAAAGCACACTTTTAAACAATAAATGGACAGTGGATGAAATAAAGAATGAAATTGCAAAATTTCTACAACTGAATGACAATGAGAATACATCGTACGAAAACTTATGGGACACAATGAAGGCGGTCCTCAGGGGAAAATTCATGGCACTCAATGCCTTCATAAAAAAGATAGAGAGATCCCAAATCAATAACCTAACCATCCACCTAAAGGCACTGGAAAAACAAGAAAAATCCAACCTAAAGAGCACCAGAAGGAAAGAAATAATTAAAATCAGAGCAGAAATTAATGAATTGGAAACTAAGAAAATAATTAAGGTAATTGACAAAACAAAGAGCTGGTTCTATGAAAAATAAACAACATTGACAAACCCCTGGCCAATTTGATCAAGCAAAAAAAAAGAGATGCTTCAAATTAACAAACTTCAAAATGAAAAAGGAGAGATCACAACACACATAAGTGAAATTGGGAGAATCATGAGGACTTATTTCAAAAACCTCTACTCCACAAAACTGGATAATGTGCAGGAGATGGATAAATACCTGGACCCATAACATCTACCAAAGCTAAACACAGAGCAGATTAATCACCTCAATCAACCCATCACACTCATGGAGATTGAAATAGTAATAAAAAACCTCCCAAAAAAGAAGAGTCCAGGACCAGATGGCTCCTCAGCTGAATTCTATCAAACCTTCGAGAAAGAGCTCAAACCAATCTTCCTCAAACTGTGCCACACAATTGGTGAACAGGGAAAGCTACCCAATGCCTTTTATGAAGCTAGCATCGCCCTAATTCCAAAACCAGGCAGGGATGCCACAAGAAAAGAAAACTACCAGTCTATTTCCCCGATGAATTTAGATGCAAGGATCCTGAACAAAATCCATGCAAACCGAATCCAACAACACATCAAAAGCATTATCCACCTTGAACAAGTGGGATTCAACCCAGGAACACACGGGTGGTTCAACGTACGGAAATCTGTCAATGTAATACACCACATAAACAAGGTTAAACATAAAAACCACATAATCATTTCGATAGATGCAGAAAAGGCCTTTGACAAGATTCCACATCACTTCATGTTCAAAACATTGGAGAGAATTGGCATGGTTGGTTCACATCTTAACCTAATAAAAGCAATATACAAAGCTCCTAAGGCCCAAATAATACTTAATGGAGAGAGACTGGAGGAATTCCCATTAAGATCAGGAACAAGAAAGGGTTGTCCACTCTCACCTCTGCTTTTCAATATAGTACTGGAAGTCCTAGCTCAAGCAATAAGACAGGAGAAGGAAATAAAAGGGATACAATTTGGAAAGGAAGAGGTTAAGTTAGGCTTATTCGCTGATGACATGATTGTATATGTAAGAGACCCGAGAGACTCCATCCCAAAACTCCTGAAGGTGATTAACTCCTATAGCAAAGTAGCAGGATACAAAATCAGTGCACAAAAATCAGTAGCCTTCCTATATGCAAATGACAAAGATACAGACAAAGAAATAAGGGACATAGTCCCATTTTCAATAGCAACAACAACAACAAAAAAAATAAAACACCTTGGAATAACGTTAACCAAGGAAGTGAAAGATCTATACAATGAAAACATAAAAACACTCAAAAAAGAAATTGAGCAGGACTTGAGAAAATGAAAAGACCTCCCATGTTCCTGGATAAGCAGAATTAACATTGTGAAGATGACAATCCTACCAAAGGCAATATACAGATTTAATGCAATTCCAATTAAAATCCCTACAGTGTTCTTCACAGAGATAGAAAAAATGATCTCAAATTTCATATGGAAAGGCAGAAGGCCTCGCATATCCAAACATATCCTCAGCAAAAGAAATACCTCTGGAGGCATCACCATACCTGATCTAAAGCTATATTACAAAGCCATAGTAACAAAAACAGCATGGTACTGGCATAAAAACAGGAGTATGGACCAGTGGAATAGACTTGAGGACCCGGACTTTGGGTCAAGCAACTATAGCTACTTGATATTTGATAAAGGCCCAAACAATATAGGCTGGACAAAAGACAGCATCTTCAACAAATAGTGCTGGACGAATTGGATAACCATATGCAGGAAACTGAAATTTGATCCACATATTTCACCGTGCACTACACTCAAGTCCAAATGGATCAAAGACCTCAATATAAGACCAGAAACTTGAATACTACTGGAAGAAAATTTAGGAAGTACTTTCCATGACATAGGAATGGAAAAAGACTTCCTGAACAACACCCCAGTAGCTCACGAACTTAAACCATCACTCAACCAATGGGATCACATGAAGCTGAAGAGTTTCTTTACAGACAAGCATACAATAAACAAAGCCAATAGATTACCCACAGAGTGGGAGAAAATATTTGTGGGTTATCCAACTGATAGAGGCCTAATCTCTAGAATCTACAAAGAACTCAAAAATCTATACAGTAAGAACTCAAACACACCACTCGCAAAATGGAGCAAAGAGCTGAACAGGCAGTTCACAGAGGAAGAAATACAAATAGCAAGCATACACTTAAGAAAATGTTCATCATCCCTAATTATCAGAGAAATGCAAATTAAAACAACCATGAGGTTCCACCTTCCCCCAATAACAATAGCAAACATCAAAAAATCAAATAAAAATAAATGCTGGCGAACATGTGGAGAAGTAGGAACACTCATCCACTGTTGGTAGGAATGTAGGATGGTACAACCACTTTGGAAAGCAATATGGAGACTCCTGAAAAAGCTGAGTATAGAGATACGAACAGACCCAGTTATTCCCTTACTGGGCATCTACCCTAAAACATTCAAACCACAGGCTAGAGAGATTTGCTCAACCATGTTTATAGCGGCTCAATTTGTAATAGCTAAGAGCTGGAATCAACCCAGATGTCCATCACTAGAAGAATGGATAACTAAGATGTGGTATATCTACACAATGGAATTCTATACAGCAGTAAGAAAAAATGACACAATGAAATTTGAGGAAAAATGGTTGAACCTGGAACAGATCATTCTCAGTGAACTTACCCAATCACAGAAAAAAAATCGCCACATAGTCTCACTCATCTATAGCACCTAACCTGAATCTACCCAAGATACCTTACATACCCAGCGAGCATCTGCTAGACTAGACACTAGGATGGGAGGGGCGGTAGGGGAGGGCATCAAAGGGGTGGGAAACACAAATCTAGACCCAAACGGCAATGGTACCATAATTTTCTACTTACTAAAAGACAGACCAAATGTCTGATCCTTCACCAGGCCCTTACAGGGAACACCTGAACCACAAGACACTGGAGAGGGTGTTTTTAAATTTTAAGAAGTTGAAAATCAGTAAATAAGGGGAGAATGATAGAAATGCTAACACCCACACAGACATAAACATACATACATTCATACACATATAACATACACAAATATATATACAAATAAAGAAAAAATAAGGTATATCAGAAATACTTTCAAGAAGCCTGGGATACATTCAGGAGACCAAACCTTTGAATCTACAAGGTAGAAGAATCATCAGAGATCAAATCAAAAGGAATCAACACAATGGAAGATCAAACTGAAACTGAGCTGAAAGCCTTCTTCCCCTTGGGTAGCTTGCATAGTGCTGAAAAGTACTAGGTAGGCTGCTGGGTGAACAGCCCTGCATGCTTACATAACTGACTAGCCAGCCAACATGTACCCACCAAAGAAATAGTGGCATGGCATCACTGGTATGGTAGTGACCAAATGCTCTCTGACTATATCTGAGACCTGTTCCATGGGAGAGAATATATGCCTGGTACTGAAAACGTACCCAAAAATCTATGTTGCAAAGGTCATAGACCCTAGAGAGTAAGCCACTCTATTGGCTGACTAAATGGATATACTGTGTCCATCAAATTTCCCTTTAAGTACTTAGTTTTTAATCCCCATAGGTTAGTGCCGAGTGCTTATCACAGCTTTAGCCAGCAAAGCTTCTTTGTGCAGATAGGGTTGTTGACTACTACAGAGACTCAAAACTCATCAAAGTGCTGAGAATAACTGTGACATCTATAACACCCTCTCCAAGGTTTAAGAATTCTGCAGAAGAGCAGGCAGTAAGAAGGTAGGAACCAAAGGATGAGGAGAAGTACATTGAGGCACAAAGTATGGTGGTTTGATTCAGGTATCCCCCATACACTTAAGTGTTCTGAATGCTAGGTTCCTAGCTGATGGAGATTTGGGAATTAATGCCTCTTGGAGGCAATGTATTGTTGGGGGCAGGCTTGTGGGTATTATATCCAGTGTCCCCTTGCTAGTGTTTGGCACACTCTCCTGTTGCTATTATCCACCTGATGTTGGCCAGGGGGTAATGTCCATCCTCTGCTCATGTCATCATTTTCCCTGCGATCATGGAGCTTCCCCTCAAGTCTGTAACCCAAAATAAACCTTTATTGCCCCACGAGCTGTTCTTGGTTGGGTGATTTCTACCAGCAATGCAAACTTAACTGCAACACAAAATGATCATTACATTATGACCTCTTGGTGGGTCACTGCCTCCACAAGACCTCCACAGAAATGAGCTCAGCAACATCTTGACATAGACGATGGAAGAGGGGGAAGTCAACAAGACAGAAGAGGGTCTGGTTGAAAAGCAGTTCAGTAAAGGGGACGGACAAAGTGAGGGACAAATGAAGGCACTGGGAAGAGATTACAGTTCACTAACTACATTATATGAAAATTCTCAACAAATTCTTTAAGGGCTGGAGATATGGCTAAGTGATTAAAAGGCACTTTCATGCAAAGCCTGATGCCATGGCTTCAATTCTTCAGTACACTTGTAGGGCCTGCTACACAAGGTAGTACACACAACTGGAGTTCATCTGTAGCAGGAGGAGGTCCTGGTGCAGCCATATGCTCTCTCTGTCTCTGCCTCTAAATAAATTCTTTAAAAGAAAAGACCCAACGTCGAGTGTCTTTTCTAGTTGTCTAGGACTCCATTTACACATGGACCACATTTATAGAATAGAAAGCATCTCTATTATCTTTTAAGATTCAAAAATACCTTAAATCTTTTTTTTTTTTTTTGAGATTAGGGTTTCAGGATGTAGGCTAGCTTTGGACTCATAATCTCCCTACCTAAGTATACCCAGGTGCTAGGACCATAGGGATTATACTAGCACACCTGGATAAATCTTTAATTTTTTAATATTTACTGGTAACTGCTTATTAACAGAAATACCATTTATTACTGCTTCAAACTTCTTAAATATGAAACTTCAGTTTTAAACTGAACTTAACAAGGCTTGAGTTTTGCCTGAAAGAGTAGCTATGACCTCTAGAAAGTTTAGTCCAGGTATGTAAAGGGAAATAAGTACAGTGGTTACTAACAAGGGTATATTTGGGTCATCTTTCTTCAAGACAATCAATTTTAATTAGAGAAGTGATATATAGCAGAATAATGATTCAGAGATATTTCAAAGGAAACCAAGAAAATTTGTTTCTGTTTTTAAATTTTTATATAGGATCAGCCATATCAAAAAGTTCAGCTATCTAAAGAGTTGTACAGTCTATTTCCCATAATGATTGATATCTCCACCCTTCAGTGAAAGTAACATTCTCCTCTGTTGGAGGTAAATGATCTCTTGCAGGCACACCATTTGGATACCTGGAAGAGGTCATTTATCTCAGGTGGGCAAGCACCATAATGAAAACAAGAAGGTTGCCACCTGTCCAGTATTTACAGAGACAGCATGTAAACAGGGGCCTTTGCTCACTACCTATAGATCCATTATCAGTAGTTAAAAAGGTAGTGAGTGCCTCTAGCACTTTCTGAATGCTGAGTTCAAGTTACCATTATTAAGCTTCCAGTTTCATGAAAAGTTAAAAATATGCTAGTTCCACTAATACATCAGTACACAAGAAAAAAGTAAAACAATGAACATTGTAGGACATTTATATATACAAAGGAATTGACTAAAAATATTACATTTATTTTCTAACAGTCCCATTAGCTAGAAACAAATAAGGATATTGAGGGTGAAGGGACTAATTGGCACATGTCACAAAATTAGCAAGCAATGCTACCCAGACTTAAAGATCAAGTTCATAACCAATATTGCATATCCAACACATGCAAAAGTAAAATGCGCTCTTCATGTTCTTCTAACAGATAATAGCATATGTTCAGTTCAGAAGATTTTCTCCCTCTTCCATGCCTTCTGTTCAATTGATAGATCCTTTGCTGTGCAGAAAAATTTTATTTTAACGTAGTCCCATTTGTTGATTCTTGGGAATATTACCTGTGCTTTTGGAGTCCTGTTCAGACAGTTCTTGCCCACACCCATAAAATGAAAAACCAAGTTCCCAAGAGTCTCTGTCCTTCTCTGAAACCTTATGAGCCAATCCTCCATTGAAAAAGTAATAAAAAGCCTCCCAAAAAAAAGAAGAGTCCAGGACCAGATGGCTTCTCAGCTGAATTCTATCAAACCTTCATGGAAGAGCTCAAACCAATCTTCTCAAACTGTGCCACACAATTGGTGAACAGGGAAAGCTACCCAACTCCTGTTATGAAGCTAGCATCACCCTAATTTCAAAACCAGGCAGAGATGCCACAAGAAAAGAAAACAACCGGCCTATTTCCCTGATGAATTTAGATGCAAAGATCCTGAACAAAATCCATGCAAACCGAATCCAACAACACATCAAAAGCATTATCCACCTTGAACAAGTGGGATTCATCCAAGGAACACAGGGGTGGTTCAACATACAGAAATCTGTCAATGTAATACACCACATAAACAAAGTTAAACATAAAAACCACATGATCAATTCGATAGATGCAGAAAAGGCCTTTGACAAGATTCCACATCACTTCATGTTCAAAACATTGGAGAGAATTGGCATGGTTGGTTCATATCTTAACCTAATAAAGGCAATATACAAAGCTCCGAAGGCCCAAATAATACTTAATGGAGAGAGACTGGAGGAATTCCCATTAAGATCAGGAACAAGAAAGGGTTGTCCACTCTCACCTCTGCTTTTCAATATAGTACTGGAAGTCCTAGCTCAAACAATAAGACAGGAGAAGGAAATAAAAGGGATACAATTTGGAAAGGAAGAGGTTAAGTTAGCCTTATTCGCTGATGACATGATTGTATATGTAAGAGACCCGAGAGACTCCATCCCAAAACTCCTGAAGGTGATTAACTCCTATAGCAAAGTAGCAGGATACAAAATCAGTGCACAAAAATCAGTAGCCTTCTTATATGCAAATGACAAAGATACAGACAAAGAAATAAGGGACATAGTCCCATTTTCAATAGCAACAAAAAAAAAATAAAATACCTTGGAATAATGTTAACCAAGGAAGTGAAAGATCTATACAATGAAAACATAAAAACACTCAAAAAAGAAATTGAGAAGGACTTGAGAAAATGGAAAGACCTCCCATGTTCCTGGATAGGCAGAATTAACATTGTGAAGATGACAATCCTACCAAAGACAATATACAGATTTAATGCAGTTCCAATTAAAATCCCTACAGTGTTCTTCACAGAGATAGAAAAAATGATCTCAAATTTCATATGGAAAGGCAGAAGGCCTCGCATATCCAAACATATCCTCAGCAAAAGAAATACCTCTGGAGGCATCACCATACCTGATCTAAAGCTATATTACAAAGCCACAGTAATAAAAACAGCATGGTACTGGCATAAAAACAGGAGTATAGACCAATGGAATAGTCTTGAGGACCCGGACTTTGGGTCAAGCAACTATAGCTACTTGATATTCGATAAAGGCCCAAACAATATAGGCTGGAAAAAAGACAGCATCTTCAACAAATGGTGCTGGACAAACTGGATAACCATATGCAGGAAACTGAAACTTGACCCACACATTTCACCATGCACTACACTCAAGTCCAAATGGATCAAAGACCTCAATATAAGACCAGAATCTCGAATACTACTGGAAGAAAATTTAGGAAGTACTTTCCATGATATAGGAATGGAAAAAGACTTCCTGAACAACACCCCAGTAGCTCACGAACTTAAACCATCACTCAACCAATGGGATCACATGAAGCTGAAGAGTTTCTTTACAGACAAGCATACAATGAACAAAGCCAATAGATTACCCACAGAATGGGAGAAAATATTTGCGGGTTACCCAACTGATAGAGGCCTAATCTCTAGAACCTACAAAGAACTCAAAAATCTAAACAGTAAGAAGTCAAACACCCCACTCACAAAATGGGGCAAAGAGCTGAACAGGCAGTTCACAGAGGAAGAAATAGAAATGGCAAACGTACACTTAAGAAAATGTTCATCATCCCTAAGCATCAGAGAAATGCAAATTAAAACAACTTTGAGATTCCACTTTACCCCAATAAGGATAGCAAACATCAAAAAATCAAATAAAAATAAATGCTGGCGAGGATGTGGAGAAGTAGGAACACTCATCCACTGTTGGTGGGAATGTAGGATGGTACAACCACTTTGGAAAGCAATATGGAGACTTCTGAGAAAGCTGAGTATAGAGATACCAACAGACCCAATTATTCCCCTACTGGGCATCTACCCTAAAACCTTCAAACCACAGGCTAGAGAGATTTGCTCAACCATGTTTGTAGTGGCTCAACATGAACTGCTTCTAACCAAGTTCCCAAAAGAGTCTATGTCCTTCTTTGAAACCTTATGAGCCAATCCTCCACTGTCAGTATTTTTCTCAGCCTCTGGTCTTCCACACTCCCACCAGAACGGTCAAGTAAGCTCTGCTTACAGAATTGTAAGCCTTTTCTAGTCCAGAGCTCCAAATCTTTCTATATTTCTCCTGCAAATCAGTTCCAAAGGACTAAGAACAAAATAATCACATTTACTGTAGCAATGGCCCCACTTCTCAGTGCCAGTGTTCTGTACTATGATGGATAAGCTCTGTTGTCAACTTGATCTGATTAGAAATCCACAGGCATTTCTCTTGGGTGGATTTCTGAGGTTGCTTCCAGAATGGGTTGGCTGGAGGAGGAGGTCCTTATTCCAAAGAGAACTCTTTCCCCAGAGTTGGGTGGCCCTCCTGGTAGTAGGCATAATTTATGTAAGGAAGTTCTGAAAGGAAAGAACCCCTTCCTCATGCCTGGCTGCTAGTCTGCTTGCTGGTGACTGCCTACACATGCATGTGCATATATCTTCTTTGGCTATTCTTCCTCAGCACTGGAACCAAGTTTCCTCAACCTGCCAGCATGGACTGAAGGCCAGCAGCTCTCCAGGAAACCTTCAGAACTTCAGTACTGGATTGGGACTGCTGAGGCATCCAGCCTCCTGGACTGAGCAGCTACAGTGTTCCTTGACTGTCAAGTCTGCAGACTGCTATCATTGGATGGCTGGAGACTAATTTAATAAATTCTCTTTTTAATATAATTCATTATATCAGTTCTGTTCCTCTACAGAACCCTGACTAATACATGTATAGCAATTACTTTCTCATTGCTGGGATAAAATACCTGCCCAGAAACAGCGTAAGAAAGGGAAGGGTTTACTTTTGACTCACAATTGTGAAGGAAGATCCATCATGGCAGAGAAAGTGTGGCAGGAGCCATTCTCACTTTCAGCTTCAAACCTAAGAACTCTGAGATACAATCAAGACACTAAACTCAAGAACCAATGAGGCGGAAGAAACAGCTTAGATAAATACTAAAGATAGGAAGCTGGGAGGATGGCTCACCAATTAAAGGCACTTGCTCTCAAAGCCTTCTTGCCCACATTCAACTCCTCAGCCATCCACATAAAGCTGTATGGACATTTGTTTGTAGAGGCAAGAGAATCTGGCATGTACAAACACACACAAATTTTTTAAAGTTTTTTAAAAAACTAAAGACAGAGAATCCATGTACCGAAATTATAGTGAAAAAAAGTTCCCAAATCTAGAAAAATATAAGTGGAGATCAAGCACAAAAGGTATATAGAACCTCAAATATGAACAAAGATTCTCTCTATGACATATGAAGTAAAACCAAAAGTATTTTCTCTTAATGTGTAACAAAACAAGCATGCTCACTCTCACTGCTCAAATTGTTGCAAGTCTTAACCAGAGAAGATAAGAGAAATAGAAGGGGCACAAATAGGAAAAGAAGTCAAAGTATCCTTATTTGTAGACAAAACAATCCTATATTTAAAATAACCTAAAGACTCCACCAGCTATTGGTTCCTCAAAATACTAAAAATAGAACTATCAAATGGCCCAGCTATATCACTCCTGAATATGCACCTGAAAGACTCTAAGTCAATATGTTACAGAGATACTTGTACATCAGTGTCCATGGCTGCACTGTTCACAGTAGACAAGAAATGAAATCAGCTTAGATGTCCATCAACAGATGAATACATAAATAATATGTAGAATATATACGTGATGTAGCTTTACTTAGGTGTAAAGAAAAATAAAATCATGATATTAGCAGGAAATGGATAGAACTAGAAATTGTTGTGATGAGCAAAATAAGGCAGACTCAGAGGAAAATATAGTGTATGTTTTCTCTCAATTGAAATTTAGATTTGTATGCATAGGTTTGCATGGATAATGAAAGTAGATATGGGACCATAAAAGGGGGGAAAACATCTTATGGGTTTGGAGGGGAACAACTTAATAGAATACATGTGACATATGAATACAGAAGGGATGACTAATTTGTTGGGTAGGAAGGGGACAAGTCAGAGGAGTGCAAAGAGGATTGGGAATGACAATGGGGGAGAAGATGAATAATAACAAAGTATAATTGTTTTTTTTTTTTGGTTTTTCGAGGTAGGGTCTCACTCTAGCCCAGGCTGACCTGGAATTCACTATGGAGTCTCAGGGTGGCCTCGAACTCACGGCAATCCTTCTACCTCTGCCTCCCGAGTGCTGGGATTAAAGGCGTGCGCCACCATGCCCGGCACAAAGTATAATTACATATATGTATGAAAATGCCTTCATGAAACCCACTACTTTGAATGCTAACTTAAAAATGAATTTAAAAAGAATATGGATAAACAATATCATCTCTTTATTAAACTAAATCCAAAACTAGTACTATGTTCTTTCAAGAATATCATGGTTTTGCTTTGAAACTGTGATGCAAAAATTCTTAAAATACTTTTTAATTTTACACTTCAAATCCAATATGTTAATAAACTATCTTATGGCTTACCAACATTAGTTGCCACGCCTAAAATTAATCTTTGAATCATAAGTGTCCTATTAGAAGAGCCTAGGTTTAGATGCCTAAAATTACAAAGAATGATTCATATTTATATAGAATGTCTTAAAAAGTTAAATTAGGAGCCAGGCCTGGTGGTGCACGCCTTTAATCCCAGCACTCAGGAGGCAGAGGTAGAAGGATGGCTGTGAGTTCGAGGCCACCCTGAGACTACATAGTAAATTCCAGGTCAACCTGAGCTAGAGTGAGACCCTACCTCAAAAAGCCAAAAAAAAAAAAAAAAAAAAAGTTAAATTAGGGCTAGAGAGATGGCTTAGTGGTTAATGTGCTTGCCTATGAAGCCTAAGGACCTATTTTCAATTCTCCAGGTCCCACATAAGCCAGACGCACAAAGTGTGCAATGTTGCACATGCACACAAGGTATGCACATGTCTAGAATTCAATTGCAGTGGTAGAGGCACTGGTGTGCCAATTCTCTATCTCTCTCTTGCTCTAACTCTCACTCTTTCTCTCTGCATTTGAAAAAAAAGGGCCAAGCCAGGCATAGTGGTGCACACCTTTAATCCCAGCACTCAGTAGGCAGAGGTAGGAGGATTGCCATGAGTTCAAGACCACCCTGAGACTACATAGTGAATTCCAGGTCAGTCTGAGCTAGAGTGAGACCCTACCTCAGAAAAAAAAAAAAAAAAAAAAAAGCCAGTCTTTTGGGCTTGCCTCAAAAAATGTTAAATTACATCTTACGTTACCACTTCAATTATGCTTACATTTCATTAAGCAGTGAAGTTTTAGCAACATTTTACTATTTATACTATCAATGTATCATAAATGACTATAACTTATCCAATGACATAACTTAACTAATGTATGTCAACTTTTCTTCCAGTTTATAAAAAAATAATTTTAATTAAATTTTTCACACATGAGAGCCACGTATAGTGGCACATATCCTTAATCTCAGCACTCAGGAGGCAGAGGTAAGAGGAATGCCATGAATGTAAAGCTATCCTGAGACTGTGCAGTGCATTGCAGGTCAGCATGGGCTAGAGTGAGACCCTGCCTCAAAAAAACAAAAAAATTTTCACACACACATAAATATACATATATATGTATATATATATTACAGTCATCTGGGAAGATACAACCTGGGACCCAATTCCCTAGTAACCCACATAAAGCTAGACAGGTATTTATTTGCAACAGCAAGAGACCCGGGTGTAACCATACACACACACACACTTAAATTTTAAAAATGATATACAATCTAAGTCATAAAAAACAAACTTGAATTTCAGACTTTTGAAAAATGCTGATTATAGGAAATTTCACACCTCGTAGAAAGGGACATATACTTCAGGTAATGTTACCTAAAATAAGTTAGAAAAATTTAAAAATATACACAGCAAACAAGGCAGAACATTTTTTAGATCATATTGAGCTTCTGAAACTTAGAACTGGAACCCAAACAAATGAACAGAGCTCCTATTACTTAATAAAATGAAAAGTAATGATGCACTTTTCACAGAAAACAATAGATGATGAGGGGCATGGGTAAATATACTTGCCAAGAAATATCACTTAAATTCTCTCATAAATAAAGACAAAGTTTGCCATCAAAATTTAAAATCATTAACTATATCACTGGAGATTTAACAATCTCTCTGTGGCTGAATAAAAAGGAAAATAACTTTAATCCCAGCACTGGGGAGGCCAGAGGTAGGAGGATCGCCTTGAGTTCAAGGCCACCTTGAGACTACATAGTTAATTCCAGGGCAGCCTGGGCTAGAATGAGACCCTACCTCGAAAAACAAAAAAAAAGAAGGAAAGAAAGAGAGGCGGGGGAAGAGAGCGAGAGAGAGAGAGAAAGGAAGGAAGGAAGGAAGGAAGGAAAGAAGGAAGGAAGGAAGAGAGGGAGGGAGGGAGGGAAAGATAAAGGAAAGGAAAAGAAAAGAACAAATGCATTTCTTCCTAGTTTATTAGTATTTGTACCATAAAGAATCTCTAGGCATTTACTTTTCAGTATATTTTTCATGGACATTAAAAACAATCATACCTGTTTTACTAATGACTTCTTGCAACTCAGCCATAGAACTGATTATTGCAGCAAGAAGGTCAGGACTGGTGAGCCAACTGTGTGCTTGTAAGCAACGTAATTGTTCCCTTTGGTGTTCTGCAAAGGTAGAGCATACTCATTATGAAATGTTACAAAAAGTTATTGAAATCCATATGTAAAATTCATCTACTTAAGAAACAAATCAGACTTTGTATACATAATGTTCCCTAGTGAGAAAAATCTGGAACTGTTACACATGATTGATCTAATATGCAAAATAAAAATATAATAGATATATATAATAGATAAATAAATTGTACAAAAAAGACAGAGGAAGAATTTTTCTTTAGTTTTATCTATATTATTTAACAGCCTTCTTCATAAGCCAGCAATCAGAGATGAGGATACAGCTCAGTGGTAGAGAATTTGCCTAGTTTGAGCACAGTCCTAGGCTCAATCCTGAGCAAAAGGGGAAAAAAGGTAAATAATGGAATCTATAATTTCCTCAAAATAGTGAAGTGTTCAATGAAATGTTAGCTAAAAATTTCACATTTGCATCATTTTAGGCCTCCTTAATAGGGTTTCAACTAGCATCATTTTATACTGATTAATGGAAAGTGAAAATATACTGATATTTAATTTTGAAAATGGCTGTTTTGGATTATCTTAATTGAAGAATATCACTCTATAGGTTCTTTACTAGACTTATAATTCAGATATAATAAAGCAACAAAAATATTGAAATTAATACATTTTCTTTATATCTTTACACCAACAAACATGGCCTAATTATATACAGTATATATCACATATATATATACATGCATACATACATATAGGAATTAAGTTACATGATTTACATCTTATATGATTCTTTAAAGGTTCTGTATAATAGACAACCACATTTACATAGTATTTAATTTACATGTAACTTAGGTTTTTACTTTTTTAGCTTTGGTTTTTAAAAGCACAAATTATCTTACTTGGAAATTTACATTTGTCTTTGGGCTCTCCTGTGCATACTAAAATGCTTATGCCTTCTTTAAAACTTTCCATCCAGGTAAAAAGAGAGGCACAGGACTGTCCCAAAATCTTGAGTCTGTTTGCTGCCAAAATGGCAATTACACCTTTCCGGAATACACGTATCAGTCCCTTGAATGGTTTTTTTCTTATTTTGGCTTCTTCTTGTTTCTTTTCATCTATTGTTGACAGCGCCTGAGCTAGAGTTCTAATTTCTGATTTAAACACATCCAAGATGTTGACTTGCTCCTGGAGAAAGTCTCTCTGTGTGGATAAGGCACACGATCGGCTATAGAGGGGATATAATGCACCAGCCATCAGTGCACAGGCTGCCAGCAAGGACATTTGTTCCTTCTGAGTCTTTGACAACACATTTTTGAAGTGAGAATTTTCAAGAACCAACTGTTCATGTGACTTCTCAATACGATTTAATTTTTCCATATTTTTTTCTGCAATTTCTTGGAATTTCTATAAAAGAAGTCAAATAATATATTTGATCATGAAACAGAAGTATTTTACTAATTATTCTTTATACAAAGAAAATTTGTGGGAGAAGGACAAAAGAAAGCAATGAGAGGGAATTATGATTAAAATAATTATGTACATATATAAAAATTATCAATAGGAATTGTACTATTTTAAGAAGCCAGGTGTGGTGGCACTCAGGAGGCAGAGACAGGAGGATCCCTGTGAGTTCCAGGTCACCCTGGAACTACAGAGTGAGTTCTAAGTCAGCCTGGGCTACAGTAAGACCCTACCTTGAAAGAGAGAAAAGATAGAGAAAGAAAGAAAGAAAAGAAGGAAGGAAGGGAGGGAAGGAGAGAGGGAGGAAGGAAGGAAAAACTTTCTGCTGAAAATACTTCTTCCCCTTCAAAAGATCCATATTTAGGACTGGAGAGATGGTTCAGCAGTTAATGACTATTGCTTACCAAGCCTGTTGACCTGGGTTCGATTTCCCACTACCCACATAAAGCCAGATGTACAATGTAGCTCATGCACTGGAGTTCATTTGCAGTGCTAGAGGCCCTGAAACACCCATGGTCTTCTCTTTCTCTTTCTCTCCCTCTCCCTCCCCCTTCCTCCCTCTTTTTTTCTCAAAAAGATATATATATATATATATATATATATATATATATATATATATATAGTTTATTTGTTTTTTGAGGTAGGGTCTCAGTCTAGTCCAGGCTGACCTGGAACTCACTATGTGATCTCAGGGTGGCCTTGAACTCACAGCGATCCACCTACCTCTGCCTCCCAAGTGCTGGGATTAAAGGCATGTGCCACCACACCCGGCTCAAATAAATAAATTAAATATTTTAAAAAACAAAAGATTCATATTTTAAAATACCCAAGAAAATATAAGATAAAAAGAGCAGCAGAGAGCCAAATAGCTTATCTGAATGTGTACAATGACATAGAATTTTATTTTCAAAATGAGCTGCCATGACATAGCCACTATGCTCTTTGAAAAACAGGCTGAGAGAGTTCAATTTCAGTAAAGTGGTCATTCAGAGACTCAGAAATATTACATTCTGTATCTGTATGGCAAAGTCAAGTGCTATCTTGATGAGAAAAATCTTTAGAGACATTAAAGAAATTATTTGTGTTCCTAGTTTAAGCTGTACCATGTATGCAATTAAATGATGATCTTTGGAAGAAGCATGTGGTATGTCCAAGTCAAGACGTAGCCATTGATGGGCTGGAGAGATGGCTCAGCAATTAAGGCACCTGCCTGCAAAACCTAAGAACCCTAGTTTGATTCCCCAATATCCATGTAAAAAGCTAGATGCACAAGGTAGGGCATGTATCTAGAGTTCATTTGCAGTGGCTAGAGGCCCTGGTGCACCCATTCTCTAATTGGCCCATCTCTCTCTCTCTCTCTCTCTCTCTCTCTCTCTCTCTCTCTCTCCCTCTTTCATAAATTAATTAATTAAATACTTTCTTAAAAAAGAGTTATCCATTGAACATATCTAAGAAGCAGCAGCCATTTCTAAAGTTTACATTGGCAAGAACACCTCAGGGGACATCAACAAAAGCAAATCAATCAGACTCTTAGCCACACTGCTAAATGTACTGCCAAAGGCTATCATAAGAAGCACTTATGGGCAATAGCAAAAAGATTTCAAACTAGCATAAATGACTATTAAGAAAAATAAATCCTAAGAGATTGGCTGGAGAGATGATTCAGAAGTTTAAGGCACTTGCGTGCAATGTGCTTATTCATTAGGGAAATGCAAATAAACTACTTTGAGGGCTGGAGAGATGGCTTAGTGGTTAAGCGCTTGCCTGTGAAGCCTAAGGACCCCGGTTTGAGGCTCAATTCCCCAGGACCCACATTAGCCAGATGCACAAGGGGCACACATGTCTGGAGTTCGAATTTGCAGTGGCTGGAGGCCCTGGCACGCCCATTCTCTCTCCCTCTCTCCCCCTCTTCCTCTCTCTGTCTGTCACTCTCAAATAAATAAATAAAAATAAACAAAAAAAATTAAACTACTTTGAGATTCCATCTCACTCTTGTCAGAATGGCTATCATCAAGAAAACAAATGACAATAAATGTTGGCACAGATGCAGAAAAAGACGAACCCTTCTTCACTACTGGTGGGAATGTAGTCTAGTACAGCCATTCTGGCCATTTTGGAAATCAGTGAGGAGATTCCTGAGATAGCTAAAAACAGATTTATCATAAAACCCAGCTATACCACTCCTAGGCATATATCCTAAGGACTCTTCTCACTACCTTAGGGATACTTGCACAACCATGTTTATTCATACTAGCTAGGAAATCGAACCAGCCCAGATGTCCTTCAACTGATGAGTGAATAATGAAGATGTGGTATATTTACACAATGGAGTTCTATTTAGCAGTAAAGAAAAATGAAATTTGCAGGAAAATGGATGGATCTGGAAAGGATTATACTAAGTGAAGTAACCCAGGCACAGAAAGCCAAACATCACATATTCTCTCTCATATGTGGATCCTAGCTACAAATGTTTTGACTTGTATGTGAGATGGAATAAAAAATCAGTAGCAGAGGCCAATAAACTAGAAAAGGGCTATAAGCAAGGGAGGAGAGGGGAGGACTTAAGAGGATGGTATTGTATATATGTACGTAGAACAGATTACTGGAAATTGAGTGGCCTAAATAAGGTCAAGGGAAGAGACTGAGTAAAAGAATAATGGGAAGAGGATTAATCAAAATTCAACATATTGTGAATAAGCCATATGAAAACTTACTTTTTTGGATAATGGCACACCCAGGATCCATAGACTGTTACTAGGAAATTTATAGTGCCAGAGATGGGATACCTTCCAGTGAGCTGTTGGTCAGGGTAGTCCTGTAGCCCCCAAAACATTGCAGGCTATTGCCAAGGCTCTTGGTTTCCTACCAGAAATAGATGGTAATACCCTATTGCTGAAGACTCCACATGACTGGGCTGCAAGGTCACTGAGAAATCAAGCTAGCGCTGAGCTGAAAACCTCCTGCCTGCATGCAGCCCTATGGGAGACAGAAGTCATCAGCAGTGAAAACAGTGGACACTGCAAGCCTCCAGGCCAAATAAGGCAACAGGTAGAAGAGTGGCATATCTGTTATGGGGGAAACCAACTGCTCTCTAATTGGACTGGAGGCCTGCTCTATAAAAGGAAATACTTGCCTGGTGCTGAAAACCTAAGCAAAAACCTGTGGTGGGGGAGGCCATGTGCATTAAAAGTGTAACACCTGCTCTTGTATGGCTTAATGCATATATTATGCTCACCAAACTGCCCTGTAAGCACTTTCCCTAACATTCATACCCATATATTAATGCTA
Organism: Dipus sagitta; assembly: GCA_036346955.1. Taxonomy (NCBI): domain Eukaryota; kingdom Metazoa; phylum Chordata; class Mammalia; order Rodentia; family Dipodidae; genus Dipus; species Dipus sagitta. Next base: position 84,216,686 of record CM070770.1, on the reverse strand, counting down.
CCCTCACTTTTGGTTAGAGAAGCTTCTCTTTTCAGATGGCAGTGACCACTGGGATGACCCAAAAGGCACCACAGTGGTAAGGAGAAGTTATGGAGGAGTGTTCAGCACTGAAACATCTTTATCACACCCTCCAAGGCTCAGGGTACACTGCATAACAGGTAGTGGAGAGACCCTGATATGCCCATTCTTTCTCTACCTGTGTAGGTCTCCCTCTGTCTTTCTCTCTCAAACAAATAAATAAAAATACAATATTTTAAAAAATATATTGTACGAGCCAAAGGAAGGGTAGGACTGCTTACAATGTAATTGTCCAGACAGAAACTGGCCTTAATATCCATGGCCTCATAGTGCCTAGCACTACCTTCACAAGACCCTTATAATAGGAGGAAAAGATAATGACATCAAAATAAAACAGAGACCAATAAGAGAGAAGGAGAGGATATTATGGAGAGGGAATTTGTGAAAGGGAAAGTGGGGAAGGGGAGGGAATTATCATGTTTATTGTGTGTAAGTATGGAAATTGTCAATTAAAAAATGCCAAAAAAGAAAACAAATAACAATAAATGCTGGTGAGGATGCAGAAAAAGAGGAACCCTTCTGTACCGTTGGTGGGAATGTAAACTGATACAGCCATTATGGAGGTTCCTGGAGACAGCTAAAAAATAGGTTTACCATATAACACAGCTATACCATTCCTAGGCATATATCCTAGGGACTCATCACACTATCTTAGAGATACTTGCACATCCATGTTTATTGCCATTCTATTAACAATAGCTAGAAAATGGAACCAGCCTAGATGTCCCTCAACTGGTGAGTGGACAATGAAGATATGGTACATTTATACAGTGAAGCTCTATTCAGCAGTAAATAAAAATGAAATCTGCAGGGAAATGGATGCACCTGGAAAGGATTATACATAGTGAGGTAACCCAGGCCCAGAAAGCCAAGTGCCACATATTCTCTCTCATATGTGGATCCTAGCTGCAACTGTTTGGACTTGTATATGGGTTGGAATAAAATTTGATAGCAAAAAAAAAAAAAAATTGATAGCAGAGGTCACGAACCTAGAAAGGGGATATAAAGGAGAGAGGTAGAGGAATATTTAAGGGGATGGTATTGTATATATGTAAATAGAAGAACAGATTGCTGGAGGTGGAAAGGCCTACGTGAGTTCAGGGGAAGAGATTGAGTAAAGGAAGGATGGGGGAGGGTTAATCAAAATATAAGAGGGTATATGAATAAGTCACATGGAAACCTACTTTTTTGGGACAATACTGTACCCAAAAGCCACAGATTACTACTAGAAAATTTTCAGTGCCAAGGATGGGACACCCTTCAGTGAGTTGTTGGCCAGGAAGGTCCCTGATACTCCCAAAACATTACAGGCCATTGCAGAAGCTCTTGGTTTCCCACCAGGAATAGATGTTAAGACCCAATTGCTGAAGACTCCACATGCTTGGGCTGCAAGGTCACCGAAAAGTCTTGCTGGACTGAGCTGAAAAATTCCTCCATGTAGACCAACTTACAGAAAGATGGTAAAAGCTATGCTGCATGCAGCTCCATGGAAGAGAGAGAAGTCATCGGTGGAGATAAACAACAGTGAAAACTACAAGCCTTAAGTTGGGCCAGCCAGGCCAAATGAGCCAACATGTACAATAGTGATGGGGGAAACCAACTGCTCTATAATTGGAATGGAAGCCTTCTCCATGGGAAGGAGCACACCTGATACTGAAAACCTATGATGGGGGAGGTCATGAGCCCTAGGAGTGTAATGCCTGCTGGTGTCTGGCTAAAGGCATATACTATGCTCACCAAACTGCCCAGTAAGCACTTCTCTTAATGTTCATACCCATATATTAATGCTACTCTCACTTTTGGTTAGAGAAGCTTCTCTTTTCAGATGACAGTGACCTCTGGAATGACTCAAAAGGCATCATGGTGCTGAGAAGTGGTAGGGGAGTGTTGAGCACTGAAACATCTCTGTCACACCTTCCAAGGCTTAGGGACCATTGTAGAAAAGGTGGTGGAAAAAATGTAAGAGCCGAAGGAATGGTAGGACTCCTTACAATGCACTCTTCCAGACACAAAATGCCCTGGACATCCAATGAATTCATAGTACATGACACTACCTACACAAGGCCATCATAATAGGAGGAAAAGATGATGACATCAAAACAAAAGAGACTAATGGGGAGGGGAGGGGATATGATGGACAGTGGAGTTGTGAAGGGGAAAGTGAGGAGGGAGGGAATTATCATGGCTTATTGTCTATAATTATGGAAGTTGTCAATAATAAAAAGGCTGGTTTTCCATGCCTACAACCCCATAGCTGAGGGAGAAGGAGAAAGAGAATCAATGGGGCTCTCTGATGAGCGAGAGACCCTGACTCAAGGAAATAAGATGGAAAAGAGGAGTTGTAGAGCTGGCTCAGTGGTTAAGGAACTTGCCCATAAAGCCTAATGACCTGAGTTCCATTCCTCAGTACCCACATAAAGGCAGATGCACAAAGTGGCATATGCAGTTGGAGTTCATCTGCAGTGCCTATAGGCCCTGGTGCCCCATTATCATTCATATTCATTCTCTCTCCCTGCATTGTGGCTCATGCCTTTAATCCCAGTACTCAGGAGGCAGAGGTAGGAGGATCACTGTGCATCTGAGGCCACTCTGAGACTACATAGTGAATTCCAAGTCAGCCTGGGAAAAAAAACAAACAAAAAAGAAGAAGAATATTGAAGAGAGACAAAAGACATCATCTAACATCCTCCTCTGATCTACTACACATGTGTGTGGACAGTGAGTGTACACATCTTCACACACACACACACACACACACACACACCACACACACACACATCATATACTATACACAAAAACGAATCAAAATAAAACAGTTTGTACTTTTATTTCTAAAGCAATGAAAATTATAAAATTATCACTGATTAAACCAGGTCCTCAAAAACAAAAACAGTTCTAGATATAATCAGCATATCAATATAAGAAAGACATTTGATTTGTTGACTATTCAGAAAATTAGTAATATTATCTCTAAATTCTGATTTGTTCCATGCCTTACTTTCAGATACTAACAGGAAATAGGTTGACTATAGTCTTTTCTATGCAGCCTCCTCAAATTCTGACCTCCTACTCTCATAAAATTTTGGAATTCTTCTGTCAATTAATTTTATACATATAGCCTTGGGACAAACTTTATCTTATTTGATTGTCTATATGCCTCTCCAACTAATTTTTTCTACTTGCTGAGGAACAAACTATATTTTGTACTTTGTTGTTAATACCACTACATTAAACATGATATCCTATATTTCTGGCATATAATATCAAATGCATTTTATTAATTTTAATTAAATAATGTAAAATAATCTTAATATCATTACCTACAACCAAAATTTTAAAATGTAGTGTAGTGTACTAAAACTTCAGTTTCTCAGGAAAATAAATGAAGAGGCATATAAGCGAGAAGTGCCATGTAGGTAGGTGGTTCACAATGTGGAACTATTCTGCTATTTCAGATTATCTAATGATTAGTTAACCAAGAACCACATAGAAATGTGAGATAGAGAATACAAAACTGTTATTTTACTAGACCCAATTTGAGATACTGATTTGTATACCAAAATAATAAATATTTCTAAAAGAAAGTGTTAGAGAGTAATGTAAAAAGGACTAGAAATGAAGGATGATAATGTATTAAAATAGTCTACAGCATTCACCATATAACTTATTTCTACTTGTCAAACAATATGCTCAATATTTTACACTTTTTAGTCCTGTCTCTAGAACTTCTTTGCTATACAAATACATGTCATCAGTTGTCTGAATCACAGTTTCCAGATTTGGGGAATAAAAATGATGCCCAAATGGCCACCACATGTCTGTAGTGGCAATCTGGGAGAAAGCATGAAAAAATATAGGAAAACATCTACAAATCATTATGCAAATTCAATTGATAGGATTTTCATTTAAAAAAAAAACCATTTCCAAAACAATTATGTAGAAAACAGTCTTTCCAAACTTTCATTAGAAATTAGAAGTACCTACTCATACCAACTCAGTGTACCCACCAGTGTACACATAAATAGTACCTAACACTCTGTGAATCATTACATGCCAGCATGTATACCTTAAGGCATCTTAAGGAATCTCCAACCATATCAACAAGTTCCAATTTGTCTCTGAATGTATTTTAGAATTTTATAAAGAAAAATGTTTTATTACCTATCAATGATTTTATGACTAATGTAATCTCCATAGCAAGTTTTAAAAAGGAGGAAAATACAATGTATCACAAACCTTTTTTGTCTATTTTATGCCTCCATTTAAAACTCATTATTATGTAAAAATATCAAAAATTTACTTGTTTAAAATAAACATTTCATCAAGTGTTGCCCTTACTTAAATAATAGTAAAATAGTTTTACTTCTAGAAGGGATATTCTTTAGTCACTAACCCAAACATTTTCAGATAAAAAAGAAATAAGGGCTGGAGTGATAGCCTAGCAGTTAAGGCACTTGCCTATGAAACCTAAGAACCCAGGTTCAATTCCCCAGTACCCACATAAGCCAGATGCACAAGGTGCAACATGCATCTGAAGTTTGTTTGCCGTGGCTGGAGGCCTTCATGTGCCCATTCTCTCTCTCAATCTGCTCTTTCTCTCTCTCTCTCAAATAAATAATAAAATATTTATTTTAAAAAGAAGAAACAGGGTTGGAGAGATGGCTTAGCAGTTAAGGCACTTGTCTGTGAAGCCTAAGGACCCATGTCTTACTCTCCATGTTCCGCATAAACCCAAGAGGACACAAGCGCGCAAAGCCGCACATTTGCACAAGGTGGTGCGTGGGTCTGGAGTTCAACTGCAGTGGTTGGAGGCCCTGGTGCATCACTTCTCTCTCTCTCTCTCTCTCTCTCTCTCTTGCTCTCGCTCTATCTCTCTCATAAAAAAATTACCAAAAAAAAGAAGAAACAAAAGCCTGCACATTAAGATGACAAAACCAAACAGTAATATAGTGTAATGTTACCCTTAGCCCAGATGCATCAGTAGGATAGGCACTTAAGATATATGTAGATTATGGCTCAAATGTATTTAAATTCAAATATTCCCTAATCACATGGCTAGCACAATTCAACTAAAGCTAAAACAGGCTGTGACAATAAACCCAGTCTAACAGCTTTATGGCTTTCATTCATCTAATAGCATTTATAGTGTTTTAAAATTTATACATGCAAAAGTCTTCCATACGACCACATAAATACAACATTTTTTGATAAAAGCTATTGAAATCCAAAGATTGCTTTGTTTTGAATTTAATTACATGCATTTTACCAACCATTTCTTTACAATAGTCTAGCATAAAACAAGAGAGCCTGTGAGTATAGTGTTCTTTTTACAAAAGATAGCCTCTACTAATGATTATTTCTATCTGATAGCACACATCTACAATCCAAAACCCTGGGCAACAACTATGCCTACCTTATCCTGTGTTCTTATGAATGTCATTTTTAAAAATATCATTTATTGGGCTAGAGAGAGGGCTTAACGGTTAAGGCATTTGCCTGCAAAGCAAAAGGACCAAGGTTTGATTCCCCAGGATCCACGTTACCCAGCTGCACAAAGGCGTACAGGCATCTGGAGTTCATTTGCAGTGGCTGGAGGCCCTGGTGCACCCATTCTCATTCTCTCTCTCTCTCTCTCTCTCTCTCTCTCTCTCTCTCTCTCATGTGTGTGTGTCTCCCTCTTTCTCTGACAAATAAATAAATAAAATAAAAAATATTAAAAGTATTATAAAAGTATTATTTATTTAGTTTGTTGAGAGAGAAAGAGGGAGAGAGACAGAGAGAGTGACAGAAGCAAAGAAAGAGTGAATATGGGCACAGCAGGGTCTCCTGTCATTGCAAACTCCAGATACATGTGCCCCTTTGTGTATGTGGCTTTACATGGATACAGGGGAATTGAACCCAGGCTGTTGGGCTTTACAAGCAAGTGTCTTTAACCACTGACCCATGAATATAATTTTTTAATTCATTAAGTAATATGACATTAAACATTTTATTTGGAGCTTTTAAGAGTACAAACTCATAATTATAAAAATTTATAGGTCCAAAATGTATAATAGTACTGAATCAATTATAAAGCCAAAATAATTGCCTCTGTACACTCAATGAAATTCAATTAAAACCCAAATGTGCACATAATATGGGTGATATTCCAATATCTAGTATTAATATGCTTTTAGGAAATAAAATAGACCATTGATTTGCAAATGCATAGCTTATGCTGAGAGTATGCGCTCTTTAGAGCAAAGTCTTCAGAGACAGCTTCTTCCAAGTGTTTCCAGTTGGCATCTGTGATAACGGACTCCCTGATTTCAGAAAGGGAATGGCTGAGTCTAAGACACCACCAAAAAAAGAGAAAATCACACTACTTGATTTAAAGACTTATAAAAGGCTGTGGTAATTAAATTAATGTAGTGCTGAAAAAGAGAATCATAACTGCAACAAAATAAAGAAATACAATAATGTTGTCTGTGGCCATAGCACCCTGAACCTGATCTTAGCCACCTCAGAAGCTAAGCAGGGTTGGACCTAATCAGTATTGGGAGGGAGAAGTACATAAATGTTGTAAACTAATTTTTTAACTTGCAAACCCAATTCAATATAGAAAGAATAGCCTTTTGAAAAACAGTATTAAAATAATAACACACATATGCAAAAAGAATAAATTAATTTTAATTATTAGAAATTGAAACCATAATGTCATATGACTATATATCTATAAGAATGACTAAAATTTGGAGGAAAAAAGTATAAAATAATATGAACAGCTGGCAAATAAAACTCTTGCATTGCTAGGGGAAATGCAAGATTATAAAGCCACTTTTTTTTGGGGGGGGGGTTTCAAGGTAGGATCTCACTCTAGCCCAGGCTGACCTGGAATTCACTATAGAGTCTCAGGTGGCCTCGAACTCACGGCGATCCTCCTACCTCTGCCTCCCGAGTGCTGGGATTAAAGGCATGAACCACCACGCCCAGCTATAAAGCCACTTTAAAAAATATTTTTTATTTTATTTATTTATTTATTTGACAGAAAAAAAGGGAGAGAGAGAAAGAATGGGTGTGCCAGGGCCTCCAGCCACTGCAAACGAACTCCAGATGCATGCGCCCCCTTGTGCATCTGGCTAACTTGGGTCCTGGGAAATTGAACCTGGGTCCTTTGGCTTTGCAGGCAAATGCCTTAACCACTAAGCCATCCCTCTAGCCCCACTTTTAAAACTAATTTGAACATTTCTAAAATACATACTGGGAATGTGGCTCAGAAATCAGATTCCTAAATATTTATACCAGAGAAATGAAAAACCTTCTGTCTGGAGCTAACAGGCACAGGTAAGGGCCCCCGGCTGCAGGAGGCCACTCCTTCCCCAAGCCCAGCACACCTGAATTTAGGCTTTGCCCACAGCCCTGTGACCTTTGGCCAGTTGCCTAGGAAAATCTTTATATGGTATCAGCCAGCAGCCTTCACACAGCCCATCCCCCTGTAGCCCTCTTCCAGCCACTATGTAGATCACCTGACACTCTCCCTACTTGCTGAAATGAATGTTCCTAGGCATTGACTAGCAACCTTTGAACCTACCAATCCCCTTAGGACCCTCTTCCTGCTCTCAACTGCTTATAAACCCATTTCCCTATTGAATAAACAGAACTACTCTCTGAAATGGTCCCCCAGATGCGCTGACTAATCCTCAAGATTCTGCTCTCCATGGTTGCCTGGATGCCTTCGAGGAACCACAGCCCCGAGAATCCAGGGACCCACAAACTTCCATACTTACTCATAATAGGTAAGAAGGGAAGTTGGGAGATAGTTCATTGGAGAAAGTACTTGCCTTGCAAGCATGAGGACCTGAGTTGGAGCCACGTAAAACAGGCCAAGAGAACAGCATAGTGCCTGTAACCCTAACATGGGGCGTCAAAGACAGAAGGATTCCTTGGTCTCTGCGGCCAGCCAGTCTAGCCTAACTGGTGAGCTGCAGGCCAAGGAGAAGTGGACAGCATCCTGAGGATGACATCCAAGTTTGTCCTCAGGACTACACAAGTACGTACACACATGTACACATATACCCACAGTCACAAGGACACATACACGCTACACACACATAAACAAAATTTGTTTTAAAACATGTAACTGCCAAAAGGATATAAAAAAACTCAGACAGACGTGGTGGCACACGCCATTAATCCCAGCACTCAGGAATCAGAGGTAGGAGGATCACCATGAGTTTGAGGCCAGCATGAGACTACACAGTGAATTCCAGGCCAGCCTGGACTAGAGTGAAACCCTACCTCAAAAAAGAAAAAGAAAAGAAAAAAGAAAAAACTCAAAGGCTCATCAACAAGTATTTATTTATTTATTTATTTATTTATTTATTTTTGGTTTTTCGGGGTAAGATCTCATCACTGTAGCTCAGGCTAACCTGGAATTCACTATGTCATCTCAGGGTGGCCTCAAACTCTCAGTGATCCTCCTACCTCTGCCTCCTGAGTGCTGGGATTAAAGGCATGTACCACCACACTGGGCAACAAGCATCCTTATAAACAAGCAGTTTTATAGCCGTACAATGGATTACCCAGAAGAAAAAGTAACTAATTACTGATACACATAAAACACTGAGCTATTGATCAGAGAGACCTATGAGGTCCCCAAAACAAGACAGGCTTCTATCAAACTTGATTACCTGCCTGAGGCAAAAGGTAAGACCCTATTGCTGAAGATACCGTATGCTGCCAACACAGAACTCAGAGAGACATGGCTGGAATCCAGAAGAGAGCCAGTCCCCAGACAGCCCATCTAGGGCTGGAAAGCACTATATGAACTACTGGGAGAAAGTGTCCAACAATGGTGTGAGCAACCAGGTGTCTAAGCTACTCAGAAGCAACAAGCTTGACAAGAAGTACACACCAGCGCAATGGTGGTACACAACCTTAGTGAGTTACCAATGGCTTTCTGATTGGCTAAGAAATCTGCTCAGTGGGAAGAAACCCATATCTGGAAATGGGAACCAGGTCTTAATCCTATGGAGACAAAGATTATGCTCTCCAGTGCCAAGCTCCCACTAGTCTTTGGCTAAAAGATAGGTTACACCTATCAAACTCTCCCTAAATTAATAATGCTTATCCCATTTAACCTATGCTGACTTCACTCTCCATTGGAGAATCTGTTTTTCTTTTTCAGAAGGTAGCAAGACCTGAGGAGATAAACCCCTTACATCTTAGTCAATGCCCAGGCAAAACCACAGAGGAAGTGTGGAGACAAGCAAGCGTGCTGCTTCCATGGTGTGTCTAACAATCAGTGCCAAGATGAAGGAAACAGAGGCTGAGGATACTCAACACATACCAAAGCAGAGATTCAGAGGCTCCTAAAAGCTTATCACTGAAGTAGACTTAAAACACACCTACCAAGGCTAGGGGAATTTTTTGGAAGAGGGAGCTGAAAGATTTTAAGAGCCACAGGTTAGGATGTCATACCCAGAGACAATGCCTCCCACCAATAACTGACTGCTGCTCCCACAATGCATAACCCACAACCACATGAGGAATACCAGCAACCCCACTGAGGAGGGCCCCCTGCAGAATGGGGGCAGGGAGGAGGGAAAAGATGGTACCAACACATAATGTATCCATATATTATCTAAATGAGAAGACCAGGTAGAAGATCTAATATAGTCCAACAAAGACAAACTAATAGGAAGGCATGAATGGGAATTTCAAGATATTCGAGAGACTATGAAGAGATCAAACATAAAAATTCAGGGCACAAAAGCCAGGCGTGGTGGCGCACGCCTTTAATCCCAGCACTCGGGAGGCAGACGTAGGAGGATCGCCATGAGTTCGATGCCACCCTGAGACTCCATAGTGAATTCCAGGTCAGCCTGGGCTAGAGTGAGACCCTACCTCGAAAAACCAAAAAAAAAAAAAAAAAAAAAAAAAATTCAGGGCACAACAAGAGGAAAAGAATTTCACTCCAAAGGCATAGCAGGTATTTTTAACAAAATCATACAAGAAAACCAACACATAACATATCCATACAAAGTATGTTGTTAATATTTTTTAAAAAAATGGATGAATCCAAAATATAGGTTTCCAAGTAAAGGAAGCTTCATTTAAATGACCACATGTTGTATGATTCCACTCGCATTACATTCTGGACAGGGCATAAGTATATAAATAGCCAGCAGTCTGTGCTTCCCATATAGTCAACTTTTTTCCCCCACAAACTTACTGAGACTAATCAGGGGGGGAAGGGTTGAACAGATGATGTGGGAAGAAAAGCAAGCCTCAGCATTCACCTGGAATCACACATGCTTTAACTGTGGCTGACCATACATGTAGATATGAAAACTAAAGCTATAAAATCTCCAGAAAAAAAAAAAAAACAATAAAGGATTATCTTTACAACCTTCGGTTATTGGAAAATTACTTAGTACATAAAAATAACTGAAACAGAAAAAAAGTCCTGACTTCCATCAAAATTGTAAAAGTTATTGTCATAAAAAGGAGAATTAAGGGCTGAAGAGATGGCTTAGCGGTTAAGGCGCTTGCCTGCAAAGCCTAAGGATCCAAGTCTGATTATTCAGGTCCCTTGTAAGTTCGTTTGTAGTGGCTAGAGACCCTGGTATGCCCATTCTCTCTCTCTCTCTCTCTTCTCTCTCTCTCTCTCTCTCATAAATAAATAAAATAAAAATAAATCTTTACAAAAAAAAAAGGAGAATTAAGCCCAGTGTGGTGGTGCATGCCTTTAACCCCAGCACTTAGGAGGCTGAGGTAGAAAGATCAATGTGAGTTTGAGGCCAGCATAGGACTAGAGAGTTAGTGCCAGGTCAGCCTGGGCTAGAGTGAGACCCTACCTCAGAACCCCCAACCCCCAAAAATAGGAGTATTAAAAACAAAAAGACATACATAAAAATAAAAGGGAGATAAGTTGGACAGAAGGGATTCAGCAAAGGGGGAAAAGAGAGCATGATGGGAGGAGATTATGATTTTGATATATTGTCTAGATTTATGTAAGTTTTCAGTATTTTAATTAAAAAAATAAACAGGGCTACTGAGATGACTTCAGTGGAAAAGCCGCTTGTCATTCAAGCCCAAGAACCTTAGTTCGGATCCCCAGACCTTACATAAAAGTTGGAAGCTGTGGTAGGTTTCTGTACTCTCAGCATGATGATGGCAAGATAGAAGACAGGAGAATTTCCCTGGAAGCTCACAGATCAGCTAGCCTGGTGAACAATGAGGTGAGCTACATCAAGAATGACAGACCCTGCCTCAAACAAGGTGGAAAGGAAGGACTGACACTGGAAAGCTGTCCTCTGGCCTCCACATGTGTACTGTGGCACACAAATGCCCATAATCACACTTACACACACATAGAAAATGAAACCACAGGCTGAAGAGATGGCTCTATGGTTAAGGCATTTGCCTGCAAACCCTAACAACTCGGGTTCAATTCCCCAGTACACATGTAAAGCCAGAAGCACAAAGTGGTGCATACATTTGGAGTTCACGCTGGAGGCCCTGGAACACCCATTCTCTCTGTCTCTCTTTTTTTTTTTTTTTATTTTTTTAAAGAAATCAAGAGACAGAGAAAGAGAGAGCCAGGGCCTCAGGTACTGCAATCGAACTCCAGACACTTGCACCACTTAGTGGGTATGTTCATCTGGCTTACGTGGGATCTGGAGGGTCAAACATAGGTCCTGAGGCTTTGCAAGCAAATGTCTAAGCCATCTCTACAGCCCTCTCTGTCTTTCTCTGCTTTCAAATAAATAAATAAAAATACTTTTAAAAAAGAAAATGAAAATACAAATGAGAAATAAGTGGAAAATATCTGTTATGCATAGACAGATGCTTCTGAAATGTATCATGTTACATCCCAGTAAACTGATCATGGATAATTGAAATTATCAGTTGAAAATACATTTAGTACACTGAACCTGTTGAGCATCACAGCCTAGCAACACAATACACCAATAAAGCACTGGATTTTCATTCCCATGATTACACAACTGATTGGGACTTGCACCTTGCTACTACTGCACAAGCAAGAGTATCATACTCCAGCTCACTAGCCGGGGGAAAAATCAAAATCCAAGAGTTCCACCGAGTATGTATCTACTTCACAGCATGGTTAAGTAGAAAGGCTGTAGTCAAAGCATCATCAATGGCTACAGAGATGGCTCAGTCATTAAAGGCACTTTCTTGCAATGCCTGACAGCTCAGTTCAATTCCCAAATATACACATAAAGCCAGATGTACAAAGTGGCACATGCATCTGCAGTTCATTTGCAGTAGAAGGAGGAGGCCCTGGCATGCCCATTCTCTCACTCTCCCTATTTCTCCTTCAAATAAATAAATAAATTTTTAAAGAGATGGTTTAGTAGTTAAAGTTGCTTGCTTGCAAAGCCTAACAGTCCAGGTTTGATTCACTAGTACCCACGTTAAGCCAGATAGCCAAAGTGGTATATGCATCTGGAGGCTGTTTACAGTGGCAACTGGCCTTGGTACACATTATTTTTCTCTACATCTCATTTTTAAATAGACAAACATTTATAAAGATAATCTACAAATATGCAAAACCAAATAAACATATAAACATGGTCAACCATTCTTAATTACCAAGAAATTGTAAACTAAAACCATAACGAAACACCATTTTAAATCACTATAATATCTAAAATTAAAAAGTGACTAAATACAGCAGTGGATACAGATAAACAAAAACCTGTATGTTGCCAATAGGGATATAAAATGATAAACTTTTTGGGGCAGGGCTTCATGTAGACCAGGACAGCCTAAAAATCACTGTGTTTCTGACACTGAACTTCTGGTCCTCTTGCCTCTACCTCCCAAGTGCTAGAACTACAGATGTGTACCACCATGTTTGCTTTTACACAGTGCTGGGGACTGAACCCAGGGCTTTGTGCATGGTAGGAACACAGTCTACCACTGAGCCACATCTCAAGACCCAGAAAAAAAAACTTTTGAGTTTTTCCAAATATACACCTATCCATGATCTAACTACATTTATACTAATTAGCAAGAGAAATGAAAACATAAGCTAAAAAAATTTTGAACAATAATTTTTGTAGAAAGTTCAGTTATGAAACCAGGTGTGGTGGTGCATGCCTTTAATCCTAGCACTTGGGAGGCAGAGGTAGGAGGACTGCCATGAGTTTGAGGCCACCCTAAGACTACATAGTGAATTGCAGGTCAGCCTGAGCTAGAGTAAGACCCTACCTCAGAAAACCAAAAAAAAAAAAAAAAAAAGTTCAGTTATAATAGACAAAAACTAGAAATAACCCAAATATCCATCTATCCACAATCAATCAAATTGTGGTACTTCTGTGAAATGGAATGTCATTAAACTGACATGCACAACAGCATGAGGAACATCATGTTAAACATCAAGTGAAATAAATCCAACTGTCAATGAATAAATATTGAATTATTTTGTTCATGAATTTCAAGTACTTCTGAACCTAATCTACAATGATGATCCTGAAAGTGATGGTGGCTGTGAGGAGCAAACTCTTACTGGAAGAGAGCAGAAAATATTCAGGATAATGAAGATGTTTAAAGTCTTTAAAAGGAAAGATTACATGAGTGCTTACATTGACAAAACACCAAAATACCCAGGCTTGGTGGCACACAATGATAATTCCAGCATTAGGGAGGCAGAGGCAAGACAACTGTGAATTCTAGGCCAGCCTAGGCTACATAAAGATAACTGAAACAAGAAAAAAATTAAACATTTTATTTATGATCTATATGAAGCTTCAATGTATATGTTACCTCTAAAAAGTTAATATAAGTTGGACCTTTTGCTTTTGAAGTAGAAAATGTAGAGCACATTTTAGTATCCTGCATACAATGAACAAATGGCTATTTTCAGAAAGTGTGTTTATTCATTAATTTAAATTCACACAGAAATGCATAAGTTCACACAGAGCCCCTAAGTTTTTGAATACTAAGTTGCCTTAAGTACTCTGAAACCAGTTATTTGCAAATTATATACATACATACATACATACATACATACATACATACATACATGGGTTAAAATAAAACTTGCCAATATAAGCATGAATGGACCAAATAAAGAAGGTAAATACCAACTTCCAGTCATGATAGCATCCGCCTAACCACACTTCACCTCCTAGGACAATAACTGGCAAGATTTGTGGGGTTTTAGGGTCGGCAGTTCTTAGCAGACCTCCAGCGGGAGGGTATGGAGGGGTACAGTTGGGAATCCGCTGATTTCCATGCACTCAGGGAGTCCACCAGTCCCTGAAACCCCTCAAGCAACCATGCCATTGACGAGGTTAGCTCCTGTGCCACCAACAAGGTCCACAGATCTCGGCCAGGCACCACTCACTTTTCCCCACACCAACCAGCTCTCATCCCTCCTGCAGCTTTCCACCCTTTCCCCACCACTGGGACCAACACCTGATCTCCCCACCAAGTTGCACCACCAAGTCTGCATCACCCAGTCCTTGCCTTCAGGGCCACACCACCAGGCCCACGCCAACAAGTCCAGGTCACTGGGCACATGCCACTGAATCTGTGCCACCAGGTCCACATCAGTGGGTCTGTACCACTGAGTCCATGCCATCGGGTCCACATCACCAGGTCTGCACACCAGGTCAGTGTCACCAGGTCCATACCCAGCCCGCACTGTGCCATCCCCTGCTGCTCCACCCACCTATGGGTCAATGCCATCCTTTCCCTCCACCTGCCTATAAGACCACAGTCTCTAGGCTCCTCTGTCCTCTGCACCACCAGGTCTCTGGGTCCCCACCAGGACCTTGGGGCCTCCTCCTGCCTGAACAGACAAGCCCCCTTGCCATCAAAAGCCTAATCTAGTCAAACATAAAAGGGAAAAATTACTGAAGACACTTCAAGGGTAGATTACAGCTTCCTCCTGAATTAAATAAGATTCCCAAACTGTGATGGGCAGACTACAAAGCAAAAGGAACAAAAGGAAACATCAAATGGAAGTAACCCCAACAAGGTTGCCTAGTTCCACAATGGAAGTCTCTAATCAAAACATAGAAGAGACAACAGGATCAGAACTCCAAAATGACACAAGGTATGTGACCTTGTCCAAGCAATTGGCAGAACTTGCAGAAAAATCAATAAAAGACCAAAAGTTGTATGAATGCTGCCCTTACTAGGTTGGAGCTAATAGAGGAAAAAAAAAAAAAAAGGGAGTCTTCCAAAGAGAGCTAAGTGATCTGAAGAACAGCCAACAACAAAAAAAAAAAAAAAAAAAAAAAAAAAGAGGACCTCAATAATAAGCTGTCTAAGGTCAATAAAAACATAAATAAATGCAAGGATGAATTCCAAGAAGCATTAAGAAAATCAGAAAATGACCTAAAAAAGGAACTTCACAGAGGTATAAATACTATATAAATATATAACTATATAAATACTAGAAAACACAAACCAACTTGAACAAGTCCAAACCTCTCTAGAAGCCCTCAAGAACAGAGTCAGTCATATGGAGGACAGAACATCAGAACTGGAAGACAAGACAGAAGAAATAGTTCGCGAGGCCAAAAACTTGAACAAATTCAAATTTTTTTGTGAACAGGACATGAGGGAACTGTGGGATACCCTTAAACACCCCAAGATTCAGATTGCTAGTATGCCAGGAGGGGAAGAAATTCAGACCAAAGGCATGGAGAATGTATTCAACAAAATAATTGAAGAAAACTATTCCACCCTCTCAAAAGAGAGTCCCATCAAGATACAAGATGCTAACAGAACTCAAAACAGACGGTAACAAAGGAGAAATTATCCAAGACGTATTATCATTAAGACTCTAGCTGGGTGTGGTGGCGCATGCCTTTAATCCCAGCACTCGGGAGGCAGAGGTAGGAGGATCACCATGAGTTCAAGGCCACCCTGAGACTACAGAGTTAATTCCAGGTCAGCCTGGGCCAGAGTGAGACCCTACCTCGAAAAACCAAAAAAAAAAAAAGACTCTAAACAACAAAAACAAAGAGAAAGTCCCAAAAGCAACAAGAAAGAAACAACATATCACATATAAAGGTAGCCTCATCAGAATTACCTCAGACTTCTCAATGGAAACCCTGAAAGTCAGAGGGGCTTAGAATGGAACACTGCAAAGTCTACAAACTTATGGTTTCCAACCCAAACTACTGTACCCAGCAAAAGTAGCCCTCAAAATAGATGGCAAAAGAAAAACGTTCCACGATTAAAAAGTCAGCTCTACAACTATATGAACACAAAAACAACCCTACAGAGAGTACTTCAGGGAATTCGCCACACAGAAGATACAACCAACCAACTTCAAAAACCTAAAAGAAGCAGACCACAATGACCAAACCCAGAGAAGGCTCAAAATACTACAAGGTCCAAGAAAACACCAAACCCCATAATACACCACAATATGGCAGGGATTAAATCAAACTTCACAGCTATTACCCTAAACATTAATGGCCTTAATTCACCCATCAAGAGACACAAGTTAACACGGTGGATGAGAAAAATAGACCCCTCAATCTGTTGTCATCAAAAAACCTACCTCAATTTCCAGCCAAGATGGCGACTGCCTAACTGTGCCACACATTCCCAGGAAAGAAAGGCAAGGCATTAAGGGTTCACTGGGTCTTTTAGGGGAGAGAAATCTCTAATAGATCACCAGTGGGAGGGCACAGAGGGGGAAAAAAGGGAATTGCTGATTCCCTCACTGACGAGTAGCCCACCAGTCCCCCAATGGCCCCAAGCAGCGGCCATACCCACAGTCTGAGCTTCAGGATACTTCTACACTTACTGTGGGAAAGGGGACCCAGGCCAACATAGTTCCACTTGCCTCACTGCAGAGGGGCGATCGCCCTGCTACCCCCGCCCATGCATGACCTTCGGAAGGCTCTGCCTGCTGGCGTCCATTGGTCTATCTGCCCACCACATGCATGCTGCCCATCCCCACTTGTGCAAGCTTAGCCTGCTCTGCCCATTTGCCCACTTACTGCTACAGCCACCACCTGTCCATGTGCAAGCTCAGGCCCATTCATTCCACCTGCCCATGCAAGCTCAGGATCACTTTGCCTGTCCACCTGCGCCAGCTCAAGTGCAATCTACTGCCTGTTGGCGATGCTGGCCATCCGCCAGAGTCCCGTTATACACAAGCTCAGACTGCTGATGTGTCCCAGTGTCCCACCACATGAGTTTAGGCTGCTTCGGTGATTGGTGCTTCAGCGTCCCTCCAAACACGAGCTCTAGCAGCTTTGGTGCATCACCGTGTGAGAACTCAGGCAACTTTGGTGTCCCTGCCACACAGAAGCTCAGGCTGCTTTGGCATTCCACCAAGTGAGAGCTCCGACTGCAAACTAGCAGGATGCAAAATCAATCCACAAAAATCAGTAGCCTTTCTATATGAAAATGACAAAGATACGGAGAAAGAAATAAGGAACATGGTCCCAGTTTTGATAACAACAACAACAACAACAAAAATACCTTTGAGCAACGTTAACCAAGGAAGTGAAAGATCTATACAATGAAAACATAAAAACACTCAAAAGAGAAATTGAGCAGGACTTGAGAAAATGGAAAGACCTCCCATGCTCCTGGACAGGCAGAATTAACATTGTGAAGATGACAATTCTACAAAAGGCAATATACAGATTTAATGCAATTCCAATTAAAATCTCTAAGTGTTCTTCACAGAGATAGAAAAAATAATCTCAAATTTCATATGGAAAGACAGAAGGCCTCAGATATCCAAGCATATTCTCAGCACAAGAAATACCTCTGGAGACATCACCATAGCTGGTCTAAAGCTATATTACAAAGCCATAGTAATAAAAACAGCATGGTACTGGCATAAAAACAGGAGTATAGACCAGGGAATAGAATTGAGGACCCTGACTTTGGGTCAAGCAACTACGGCTACTTGATATTTGACAAAGGCCCTACCAATACAGGCTGGAAAAAAGACAGCATCTTTAACAAATGGTGCTGGAAAAACTGGATAACCACATGCAGGAAATTGAAACTTGATCCACACATCTCTCCATGCACTACACTCAAGTCCAAATAGATCAAAGACCTCAATATAAGACCAAAAACTCAGCTACTACTGGAAGAAAATATAGGAAGAACTTTCCATGATACAGGAATGGAAAAAGACTTCCTGAACAAAACCCCAGTAGCTCACGATCTTAAACAGTCACTCAACCAATGGGACCACATGAAGCTGAAGAGTTTCTTTACAGACAAGCATACAATAAGCAAAGCCAATAGATTACCCACAGAATGGGAGAAAATATTTGCTGAATATCCAACTGACAGAGGCCTAATCTCTATAATCTACAAAGAAATCAAAAACCTTCACAATAAAGTCAAACATGTCAATCACATAAGGTGTCTTCAGCAGTAGGGTCTTACCACTAACCTTTGGTGGGTCATCGAGTACTCCGACAGAAATCTGTCTTTCCTTAGGAAACCTTGTAGGTCTCTCTGATCAAAAGCTCATTGTGGATGATAGCCCCATGCTGGATCTGGGAGTTACAGGTCACTGCCCACTAAGAAAATGAGGAAAAAGATAACTAATATACAAGAGTTAGAGACAAGAGAGAGAGACAGAGGGAGAGGGGAAGTGAGGGAGGGAAGATGTAGAAGATTTAGGTTATTCTTGATCTTACCCTCTCCAGTGTATTGTGGTTCAGGTGTACCCTGTAAGGGCCTGGTGAAGGATCAGCCATTTGGTCTGTCTTTTAGTAAGTAGAAGATTATGGTACCATTGCCGTTTGGGTCTAGATTTGTGTTTCCCACCCCTTTGATGCCCTCCCTTCCCACCCCTTCCATCCTAGTGTGTAGTCCACGAGATGCTTGCTGGATATGTAAGGTATCTTGGGTAGATTCAGCTTAGGTGCTGTAGATGAGTGAGACTATGTGGCGATTTTTGTTCTGTGATTGGGTAAGTTCACTGAGAATGATCTGTTCCAGGTTCAACCATTTTTCCTCAAATTCCATTGTGTCATTTTTTCTTACTGCTGTATAGAATTCCATTGTGTAGATATACCACATCTTAGTTATCCATTCTTCTAGTAATGGACATCTGGGTTGATTCCAGCTCTTAGCTATTACAAATTGAGCCACTACAAACATGGTTGAGCAAATCTCTTTAGCCTGTGGTTTGAAGGTTTTAGGGTAGATGCCCAGTAAGGGAATAACTGGGTCTGTTCATATCTCTATACTCAGCTTTTTCAGAAGTCTCCATATTGCTTTCGAAAGTGGTTGTACCATTCTACATTCCCACGAACAGTGGATGAGTGTTCCTACTTCTCCACATCCTCACCAGCATTTATTTTTATTTGATTTTTTGATGTTTGCTATCCTTATTGGGGTAAGGTGGAATCTCATAGTTGTTTTAATTTGCATTTCTCTGATGATTAGAGGTGATGAACATTTTCTTAAGTGTATGTTTGCCATTTCTATTTCTTCCTCTGTGAACTGCCTGTTCAGCTCTTTGCCCCATTTTGTGAGTGGGGTGTTTGACTTCTTACTGTTTAGATTTTTGAGTTCTTTGTAGATTCTAGAGATTAGGCCTCTATCAGTTGGATAACCCGCAAATATTTTCTCCCATTCTGTGGGTAATCTATTGGCTTTGCTTATTGTATGCTTGTCTGTAAAGAAACTCTTCAGCTTCATGTGATCCCATTGGTTGAGTGACGATTTAAGTTCATGAGCTACTGGGGTTTTGTTCAAGAAGTCTTTTTCCATTCCTATATCATGAAAAGTACTTCCTAAATTTTCTTCCAGTAGTATGCATGGCTGGAAGTTGGAAGAGAGTCAGTTCCCAGACAGTCAGCGCGTCTAGTGCCAGAAGGTGCTACATGGGCGACTGGGGGAAAATGACCAATAACTGTCGAAGCAACGCATGGTCTAACCTACTTAGCAGCAAATAACTTGGTGTGATGCCCACAGAAGTGCAGTGGTGGCACACAGCCATGGTGGGGAACACCTGAACCACAAGACACTGGAGAGGGTAAGATCAAGACTAACCTTAATTTTCTACATCTTCCCTCCCTCACTTCCCCTCTCCCTCTCTCTCTCTCTTATCTCTATTGTATATTAGTTATCTTTTTCCTCATTTTCTTAGTGGGCACTGACCTGTAACTCCCAGAACCAGCATGGGGCTATCATCCACAATGAGCTTTTGATCAGAAAGACCTACAAGGTTTCCTAAAAGACAGACAGATTTATGTCAGAGTACTTGATGACCCACCAAAGGCTAGTGGTAAGACTCTACTGCTGAAGACACCTTATGTGATTGACATGCAAAATAGAATGGCATGGCTGGAAGTTGGAAGAGAGTCAGTCCCCAGACAGTCAGCACGTCTAGTGCCAGAAGGTGCTACATGGGCGACTGGGGGAAAATGACCAATATCTGTCGAAGCAATGCATGGTCTAACCTACTTAGCAGCAAATAACTTGGTGTGATGCCCACAGAAGTGCAGTGGTGGCACACAGCCATGGTGGGGAACCAACTGCTCTCAATTTGGCTAACTGATCCCCTCACTGGTATGGGACCTATAGCTGGGGCTGGGAAACAAGTCAGAACCATATCCAAACATAAGCTCACTCTCCAATATCAAGCTACCATCAATTGTGGGCTACAAGAGGGCCTACACCTATTAAATTCTCTATTAAAAAAAGTGAGGGTTATCTCATTTGTCCTGGTGCTAACTTACTCTCCGTTGGAGTATCTGCTTCTCTTTTTCAGATAGATGTGGATCCTAAGGAGAGAGCCACCCCATCATACCTCAAAAGGGCCCTGGCTGAAACTGAGAAAAATTGGAGAAACAAGCAAGGGGGCTGTTTTCCTGATGAACCAGATACCAGCACAAGGAGAAAGGAGATCAGCACAGAGAAAAATCAACTCCTACCAAATCAGAGAGCCAGAGCCTCAGAGGCCCCCAACACCTCATCACTGAAGCACACCAAAAATGAACCCAACAATGGTTTTAGGGAAATTTTGCAGAACAGGGGGCGGAAAAAATGTCAGAGCCACATGTTGGGTCATGATATGCAAAGATATTTAGCTTAGCCATAACTGTGGGCTAACTCCACAATGCATGACCCGTATACCTCAACAAGGAGGGGCCAAGGGGAAGGGGTAGGTCATGGATGAGCCTAATAATGGTACCAAACTTACTGTATTTGCTGAATACAAAACTGACTAATAAAGAAAAGAAAAAAAAATAAAAAAATAAAAAGTCAAACAACCCACTCACAAAATGGGGCAAAGAGATGGGCAGGCAGTTCATAGAGGAAGAAATGTAAATGGCAAACACACACTTAAGAAAATGTTCATCATCCCTAATCATCAGGGAAATGCAAATGAAAACAAGTATGAGATTCCACCTTACCCCAGTAAGGATAGCAAACATCAAAAAATCAAATGAAAATAAATGCTGGCAAGGATGTGGAGAAATAGTAACCCTCATCCACTGTAGGTGGGAATGTAAGATGGTACAACCACTTTGGAAAGCAATATGGAGACTCCTAAAAAAGCTGACTATAGAGTTACCAACAGACCCAGTTATTGCCTTACTGGGTATGTACCCTCAAACCTTTAAACCTCAGTCCAGAGAGATTTGTTCAACCGCGTTTATAGCTGCTCAATTCAAAATAGCTAAGAGCTGGAATCAACCCAGATGTCCATCATTAGAAGAATTATCACACTTGGAGATTTGTCACTGACTAGAGTTGTTGGACTTGGAGCTAGAGTTTGATGTTTGCCCTATTTAAATCTTGTATTGGTGGAATATTTCTTTTCTATGCCCAGTGCCATTTTTTGCAATGTATGTGTTTATTCTGTGCCATTATGGTTTTGGGGGGGGGAATTGTTGGTATTATGGCTCAGTTTAAAGAACTTAGACTATGGGGATGTATGAACACCATTGGAATTGACAGAAACTATGGGAACTTTTAAAGTTGGACTGAATGAATTTTATTTTACATGATGTATCAGTATCAGTTTATGGGGGTTAGGGGCAGAATGTGGCGGTTTGATTCAGGTGTTCCCCCATAAACTTAGGTTCTGAATACTAGGTTCCCCGCTGATGGAGATTTGGGAATTAACACCTCATGAAGGGAGTGTATTTTTGGGGGCGGGCTTATGGGTGTTATAGCCAGTTTCCCCATGCCAGTGTTTGGCACACTCTCCTGTTGCCATGGTCCACCTTATGTGGGCCAGGGGGTGATGTCCACCCTCTGCTCATGCCATCATTTTTCCTGCCATCGTGGGGCATCCCCTTGAGCCTGTTAGCCAAAAAAAACCTTTTTTCCCACAAGCTGCTTTTGATTGGGTGATTCCTACCAGTAATGTGAACCTGACTGCAATAAACACCAACTCCATTATAGTTAGGGACTTCAATATTCTACTATCAGCAATAGATAGATCATCCAGACAGAAAATCAACAGGGAAGTAAGAGAGTTCAGCAACAGTATAGATCAATTAGACCTAAAGGACTTCTACAGAACATTCTACCCAAAACCCACAGACTACACATTCTTCTCAGCAGCCCATGAAACCGTCTCTAAAATAGATCATATACAGGGCCATAAAGCCTGCCTCTATATATCTAGGAATATGGGCATAATTTCCTGCATGATTTCAGGTCACAATGCTATATTGCTAGAATTTAACAACAAAAAATGCACCAAGAATCCAACCAGCTCCTGAAAACTGAACAACATGCTTTTAAACAATAAATGGGTAGTGGATAAAATAATAAATGAAATTGAAAAACTTTCTAGAATTGAATGACAATGAGAACACATTGTACCAAAACTTATGGGACACAATGAAGGCAGTCCTTATGGAAAAATTCATAGCACTAACTGCCTTCATAACAAAAAACAGAGATATCCCAAATCAATAAACTAACCATCCATCTAAAGGCATTGGAAAAATAAGAATAATCCAACCCAAAAAGCTCCAGACAGAAAGAAAAACTTAAGATCAGAGCATAAATTAATGAATTGGAGACTAAGAAATCAAAGAGCTGGTTCTTTGAAAAAATAAACAAGATTGATAGAGCCCTGGCCAATTTGATCAAGTAAAGAAAAAGAGATGCTTCAAATAACAAAATTAGAAATGAAAAAGGAGAGATCACAACAGTCATAAGTTCTTTTCCCTTGGCACTGGCCTGTAACTCCCACTACCAGGATGCGGTTAACACCCACAATGAGCTGTTAATCAGAAACCTTCAAGGTTTCCCAAAGGAAGACAGACTTATGTCACAGCACTTGATTACCCACCAGAGGTTAATGGTAAGACCCTACTGCTAAAGACACCATATGCTGTTGGTATGGAACATGGAGAGACCTGGCTGGAATCTGGAAGAGAGCCATTCTCCAGACAGCCTGTCTAGTGCTAGAAGGTGCTACATGAGCTACTAGGGAAAAGTGGCCCACATTTCTCTAAGCAACTCGAGGTCTAAGGTACTCAGAAGCAAGCAACCTGCAGTGATGCTCACCCAAGTGCAATAGTGGCACACAGCCATGGTGGGTAACCAACTGCTCTTGGATTAGCTAATAGATCCACTCAGTGGAACATAACCCATATCTGGAACTGGGAAATAAGTCAGAATCATATCCAGATAACGAGTTTACTCTCCAATATCAAGCTCCCACCAATCTTGGGCTACAAGAAAGCCTACACCCATTAAATTATCTCTAAACTAACAATGGTTCTCCTCATATAACCTGTGCTGACTTCACTCTCCATTAGAGAATCTGCTTCTCTTTTGCAGATGGAAGTAGGACTTGAGGAGGGAAACATCCAATCACACTTCACCAGGACCCCAGCTGAAACTATAAAGAAATTAGGGAAATGAGCAAGAGTGCTACTTTCTTGGTGAACCTGGTATCAGTATAAGGGTGAAGGAGATAGACACTGAGGACACTCAAGTCCTACCAAACCAGAGATCCAGAGACTCCTAAGAGCCCATCACTGAAGTACACCTAAAACAAACCCAACATGGCTCAGGAAATTTTGCGGAAGAGGGGGCAGAAAGATTGTTAGAGCCACACATTGAGACATTACTTACAGAGACATTGCGTCTTCACTATAACTAATGGCTATTCCCACAATACAGGCATCCCCAACAAGGAAGTTCCCTTTGGAAGGGGGACAGGGATGAGGGTAAGGATGGTAAGGATGGGATGTTTACATACTGAGTATGTCTATATCAAATTTTTTTTAAAAAATTAAGAAGGTAAATACTGAACAAACCCTGGGAAGAATAAACAACTTTCTGATTATGGATCCTATGTTGGGAGCAAAAGTGATTTATTAATGAACGTCAAGAAAAGTACACACAATCATTTTGTTATTCCTGACAGGCAGAGATAATAATTAACAATATAAATAATGCTGAAAATTGATTGTATCTGAAAAAAACATGATTTTGTTTTGTTTTAGTTTTTGAGGTAGGGTCTTGCCCTAGCCCAGGCAAGAGACCACTAGGTAGTCTCAGGGTGGCCTCAAACTCACCAATCCTCCTACCTCTGCCTCCCAAGTGCTGGGATTTAAAGGCATGCACTATCATGCCTGGCTTTGAAAAACCTGATTTTGTTAAGTACCTTTAATTTCTATCCTCAATCAAATCTAACATAAAAGATATAATACATGTCATGGTCTTTTGAAAGACCTATAACTATAACTCTAATAATAATAATAATAATGTAGGCATGTCAGCTTTTTCATTGCTGTGACAAAAATTGCTGAAAAACTAAAGGCGAAAGGTTTTGTTTGGGCTTACAGTTTCAGGTTTTAGTCCATGATCCTTCAAGTCTGTTGCTAATGGATAACATCATGATAGGTGGCAGGAATGTGGTACAGCACAGCAGTTTACCTCATGGTGGTCAGGAAGCAGGAAGAGACACTCCCTGTAACCTAATTCCTCCACCCAGGCCCTACCTCCCTACTTTTCACTACCTCACAATAATGTCAATATGAGCTCATCAAGGATTGTAACCTACTGATTCGGTCTAAGCCCTCGGATCACATCACTTCCCCAAAGTCCATCAACTGACAACTAAAACCTGCCAATCATAAGGTCATGGAAGAAGTTTACATTCAAATGTTAATAGTAGGTGCAATGAATTTTAAACCCAAACGGATTTACGTGATAAGTCATTTAAAGTCCCAAAAACTGGTATAAGCTAGATAAAGAATACTTATGCTTACAACATTTTACTAAATTCCTAACCCTTTATTTTAAAAACAAACAAAAGCTATGTAACTTAGCATTTAATTGATCAACGCCTTCTAAGATTTTTAATTAAAAACTCATCTTCCAAACATAAGTGAAAGGCAATCATTAAAATACAGACACACTACATATGTATGCATGTGTGCACGCTTGCGCACACAAACACACACAGGTATTTTGTCACAGCAATACAAATTCTAACATGCCAACTAACATTATATGAGAATTGGAGTTACAGTTGTAGATCCTATTGTAAAATTACTAAATGTGAGATGCTTTATATCTTCCATGCTAGATTTGATTGAGAATAGAAATGACAGATAATTCCCATAACCACATTTTTTCATACAATTTATTTTCAATGTTATTTACATTACTTTCATCTCTGCCCCATAAGAAGTAACACAATGACTGATGTATGTTAGCAGGGTCATATGTTTTTGTGTCTAAACAAGTTCTGTGGAGTTCTCAAGAGGTTTTAAGTTGATGTTGAACTGACGCACAAAAGCAAACATTTGAAGTGGTTTCAGGGAACCATCAACAGCAGCACACCTGTGCCCTCCTCTGCACCTCCCGGAGAAGTTCAGAATACTGCAGTTCCAGGTCTTTCTTTTGTCTGTGCCAGCAACTCTCTTGGGCTTTGATCTGCTCTGCCACTTTGTTAAAGGTGTCTTCCTGGGTCTGTTGAAGCTCTCTCATTGTGTCAGACTTGTTTTTACAGATATACTCTAGGTGGTTTATCTATAAAGGGAAATGAAATATACAATAATATGCTAACAAAGAAAAACACCCAAAGTTCTCTACTACATATTATGCCTTAAGACCATTTAAATTTTTAAGATAAAATGTAAACAAATTAAGAAATACGAATTGTCAGAGAAAATTATCATATTTTAGCAGAAAATAGTATTCATCTGTGTATCTTAACAATGAATTGTTATTCTCCTCTTTCTAATAAAGTAACTCATTCTGTGATTAACTTTTAGAGACAACTGAGAAAAATGTCCTTACCTCTTAAAGCCAAAGCTCAGGCATCACATTTGGAAAGAAAATGTTTAAATGAGACTTTTAAATGTGCAAATAGCCAGGTGGTGGCACACGCCTTTAATCCCAGCACTTGGGAGACAGAAATATGAGGATCACCATGAGTCCAAGGCCACCCTGGGGCTATAGAGTGAGTTCCAGGTAAGCGTGGGCTAAAATGAGACTGTGCCTCAAAAAACAAAACAAGAAAATGTGGAAATATTTTATATATTATAAAGCAGGATGTTCTGACCTTTTTGTCTGTGTTTTTGTTTTGTTTTATGTTTTGTTTTTTGAGGTAGGGTCTTGCTCTAGCCTAGGCTGACCTGAAATTCACTATGTAGTCTCAGGGTGGCCTTGAATTCATGGCATCTTCCTACCTCTGCCTCCCGAGTGCTGGGATTAAAGGTGTGCGTCACCACACCCAGCTCAACTCTGACCATTTTTAATTGAACATGAAAAAGAAAATCTTTATCTTATAAAATATGTGACAATGAATGATTTTTAAATTTTATTTATTTATTGCAGAGAGAGAGAGAGAATGGGCACACCAGGGGCCCCAGCCATTGCAAATGAACTCCAAACACATGCACCACCTTGTATACCTGGTTTACATGAGTATTGGGGAATTGAACCTGGGTCCTTAGGCTTTGTAGGCAAGTGCCTTAACTACTAAGTCATCTCTCCAGCTCAGAATGATGTTTAGAAACTATAAAAAGTTCTTAAAAATGTAATACCCCCTAAGAAAGTTAAAACACAAATTTTAGTTATCTCTTTAAACCTACTGTACACACAATTCAGTCATAAATTTATGCCCTCATTTACTAGTCCTCCCTTTTTCTCAGTGTCTATGGTTGTGTTGTCAATAACATAACACAAGTAAAACACCTAATAAAATGAAATTTCACCCTAAAATTAAGTTATTTTGTTAATTCAACTTTTTTTTTTTTTGGTTTTTCGAGGTAGGGTCTCACTCTGGTCCAGGCTGACCTGGAATTCACTCTGTCGTCTCAGGGTGGCCTCGAACTCTCTGCGATCCTCCTACCTCTGCCTCCCGAGTGCTGGGATTAAAGGCGTGCGCCACCATGCCCAGCTCTCAACATATTTTTTAAATAAAATAGTTTTTCTCTTCCTGTCTCTTAAAAGCAGTTAAGATATGGACATTAAATTAGAATTTATTTATCATAAACACAATTCTGACCAGTTCAACAAGCAAAGAACAGTATCTTTAATAATGGCATAAGTCGACCTGCTAAACTATTTTAATTTTTTTAATTTTCTATAACAAAAACAGGGTGACCAAATTTCTAGGTTTGTAAAATGGTAAAGTGACCAGAAAAAGTCTACTGTTTTGATCTACAAAATTCATGTCTCAAATTCTAAAGCATTGATTGTGTTTTCACATATACAGTTTGTTATATTTGAAGAAAAGGTCAAAAATGTA
This sequence comes from Dipus sagitta, assembly GCA_036346955.1. Classification (NCBI taxonomy): domain Eukaryota; kingdom Metazoa; phylum Chordata; class Mammalia; order Rodentia; family Dipodidae; genus Dipus; species Dipus sagitta. The sequence goes on along the minus strand of CM070770.1, from coordinate 84,188,902 downwards.
ATTTAAATTTTTCTAAGTGCTTTTAAAGAACTTTGTATTTCCTAAGCAAAGAATTTTAAGATCATGTTTTTGAATAACTATATCCTGTTCCTATTTTATGCTAACATAAAGAGTTGGTTTATTAATGTAAATGACTAAGTTCTTTGAATTACTTCATCAGTAAGATTAATTTATTTTCTTTTAATTAGGTCCCTGTGGCTAATACTGGCTAGTAGTATTAGCATGTCCTGCACAAAAAGTGGAGCTTAGAGACTTCATACAGACTTCAGTCACATTTACATGCCCACAGCAATGGCATCAAACTGAGTTGTAGACAAGCTATAATTAATGGTACTGAATTATTAACATCCAAATTCTTTTTGAAATAAGATGAATGTCAGCCCCTGTTAATGATACTGTGATGTGGACAAATGTCACTGAATTTAATAGAGGTATCGGGTGCCCGAGGACAGTTACCTTCTCATTAGCCCTGTTGAGGTCTGCAATGAGGGCATCAACATTCTCCTGCAAGACTGCACAGAGCTCAGACCAAGAGAATTTAGCCAACATGCCTTCTGGTTGTTTTATGAGTGCACATCCTGCTACTAAGTGTTGATACAATGTATGAAGGAAGGTTAGCTTCTCCTGCAAGAAAAAAAAAAAAGACAAACTGATTTCTGTATATAAACAAATATCTAGAAAGTAAGACACAGACTATATTCTATCACTATTTGTATATAGTGAACAATTTATTTTTAAAACCTGGAAAGAAAATAACATATGCCAGATATTGACATTTAAATGATCTTTTTGTTCACATCCAAAACCAAGCATAAGGTACAATCCTGAGGATTTCTTAAAATCAGTATTCAAAACAATTTTGGCTTCTAATTGAAATCCAAAAAACCAGGTTTCTAACCCTACTTTACTGCGGCTGAGGATGTGAGCACCTGCTATTAGGCCTCAGCCTCCTTAGCCATAACATACTATGTCTAGGTTAGCTGTTTACAGGACTGTTTAACTGGAATTCAACATGGTAATTCTATAATTTCATATTCATATTTAACAAAACAGATGTGAAGTCAAAAAGTAGTGTCAAGAGAAGAGTGTTACTCAATACTGATGAAAAAAATTATACCATATGTGTACTTAACATGTCTGCAATTACTCAGCTTTCTTCCCTCTCTGGAGAGTCCAGTTTACTTACCACTTATAGGAAATCCATCCTGAGCCCCAAAGGCAAAGCAGATATATACACGGAAGAAGGGCTCATTTGTTCTACCCACTTATAAGTTAATATTGTGTTTTGCACACTGGTCATTTGTAGGTGTTTACATATTATAAAGTAACAGACAGGCAAATAAAAAGTGAATATACATCAATTTACCTATATGTAAATAATTTTTCAGAAGCACCACTTTTTACCTATATATACTGAGTGATACAAAAATATCTGATACTTATTCCATTTTATAGATTTGTGAAATTTGTATTGCTTAATTTCAAAAAGATTAAATGGGGCTGGAGAGATGGCTTAACTGTTAAGGTGCTTGCCAGAGAAGCCTAAGAACTCATGTTCAAATCTTCAGGTCCCACAGTGACGCTAAGCACACAATGTCACACATGCACAGAAGGCAGGAACACTTGTCTGGAGTTCATTCACAGAAGCTGAAGACCGTGGTGCACCCATTCTCTCTCTCTCTCTCTCCTGCTTTTTTCTCTCTGTTCTTTCTCTCTCACACACAAAATAAATTTTAAAAATCAAAATACTAAGTGCCTAAATGCACAAGTAGACATATAATTCTCAATAGTCATTATCACCTGTTATCTGTTCAGTGTCAACATTTACAAACTAATGAATATGGTTTTTATCTGAAAAATAAAGTGGATATAGCTGACGAAGACATATTTTTTAAATGACGAATTATTATTACAATAGCTAAACAGTCTATTGCTGAATGACTTAAAAATACGTACTATGCGGGCTGGAGAGATGGCTTAGCAGTTAAGCGCTTGCCTGTGAAGCCTAAGGACCCCAGTTCGAGTCTTGATTCCCCAGGACCCACATTAGCCAGATGCACAAGGGGACGTACACATCTGGAGTTCGTTTGCAGTGGCTGGAGGCCCTGGTGTGCCCATTCTCTCTCTCTCTACCTGCCTCTTTCTCTGTCTGTCATTCCCAAATAAATAAATAAACAAATAATTTTTTTAAATAGGTACTATGCTCTAGAAGTCAGTACAAATCTGATCTTAACTTGAACACATGAGGACAATTTACTTACTGTAATAACTAACACTCTCCTTATAAGGTATTTCTTCTGTAAAGTACCAAAGCATAAAAATCAAAGACTGAGTAATTGTGAAGCTATAAAATAAATATTTTTATTTTTATTTATTTGAAAGAGAGAGAGGGCCTCTAGCTGCTGAAAATGAACATCAGATACATGTGCCACCTTGTGCAGTTGGCTTATGTAAGTCCTGGGAAATTGAATCTGGGTCCTTTGGCTTTGTAGGCAAGTACCTTAACTGCTAAGCCATCTCTTCAACTCCTAAAATTAATATTTTATGTGGGTAAAATAAGTTCTCTCACCAGGCATAGTGGTGCATGCCTTTAATCCCAGCATTCAGGAGGCAGAGGTAGGAAGATTGCTATGAATTCAAGGCTACCTTGAGTCTACATAATGAACTCCAAGTCACCCTGGACTAGAGTGAGACCCTACCTTGAAAAAACAAAAAAATAAATTAAATAAGTTCCTTCAATATGTACTGTTCTATGGGCCAGGTGAAAAAAAAAAACAACTGATGGAAGAAAAACATTTGAGGGAAAGTGAAAATTATAATTTTCTAGATTTTAAAATATTGAATACAGGATATACAAAGGTTTTATAATGAGAAATTATAAGGAAAGTAATCCTGAATGTTTCAAATGCATGTCATTAATTCATTTATATGCTATCTCACTTTTTGCCAAATATAGTAATTTAAACAATGAAAATAATTAAAATTTAATAGAGTAACACAAATTTGAGTCAAAAATCAGAACTGTTGCTATAAATGTGCTATGAATTGTCCTTTTATAAGCAGTTAAAGATTCTGGCATCTTTTAGCTGGGTTGAAATGTATAAAACTCTTACTAATATAACTACCCAAATATAATCATCAGGCGCTGAAATATTCCTCCTCCACATTTTTGCTAAACAATCACATTGATAGTCAAAAAAGATCATCCTCAAGTATAATTCATTGTGTCGCCATTATGTCCTTTTTGCTTGAGCTGTGATAAACCAAGCATGATAATCATCCATTTGGCATAAAAAGAGCATCACAAGATCCAAAATCAATTCACACATGTTGAATCCAACCACAACACTGTAGACATGCTGACTTTACAATCCAGTCAGGCTTCTCGTTTCCTTGATTTTAATCACTATCTCATGTGTAGAACTATTCCAACCCCTTCATGTGGACATAATTTAAAATCCCAGACTGTAAGAAGAGTGGAAAGAATGTTTCCTTTTTACTCTCTTGGCATCTGTGTTTGTATTTGCTGCAGTAATAAATTCAATATGCAGGACAACTTTAGATAAAATAATTCTACCAACCAGTTAGACTAGCTCTATATCCCAGAGGTAAAAGAAAAGATAACAACTGCATTCACATAGACTTATAAAGAATGTGACATTTTGTCATAGACAGACACCTCTCCAAAATATTCAAACTGATGTTTTTAATGCTGTTAACTGATGGTGGCTTAATTTTGTGAAACTTTTATTTTTCTAAATTTTATTAGTATCCTATAATTATAAACCATAAGAGGGCTGTGTTAAAGCAGATATTATTACTGTTTCACAAATAAAAAAAAACAAAACAGATTTGGGGTGGCTAAGCTGCATGGCATGTTCACAGCTTACTATGTGTAAACATCAGACTCCAAGTCCAAATTTTTCTGATTACAAAAAAAAAAAATCTTTTCACCATCCCAAGCTGCAAAACTACTGAAATAAAAAAAAGAAATGAAATGAAAAGAACCTTTGTTACTTGAAAACAGGCAAACCTTGGAAGAGACTATTAGGAACGTGGCAGCTTGAGATGCGACTATATGAAGAAAACTGAAGGTCCAAGTGACAGGAAGTGGAAGTCTGTTACTTTTTCTTACACTAGGATAGCACAAGCATAACCGAGGCTTTTCAGTCATCTGGAACATTTCAAAATATTCAGCTCACCAGGAGTGGTGCCACACACCTTTAATCCCAGCACTAGGGAGGTAGAGATAAGAGGATCACTATGAGTGAGTTGGAGGCCATTCTGAGACTACATAGGGAATTCCAGGTCAGCCTGGGTTGGAGGAGACCCTACCTTGAATAAAAAAAAAATACAAATTTTAATTAAATCAAATATAAGTAAAAATCACCACTTAATGTTGGTAGATATATAATATAAAACTGAGACTAGTTAAAGGCCTGTCCTAGTCTGCTGGCTGCTGATAATACCTCTGTGTCCTTCTGGAAAGCCTGGGAAAGTTTTTGTAGTTCACTTTCATACTGGGCTGCTCGGGCCTTTTCTTTCTCCCAACAGTGTAGCACATTTTGTAGCTCCACCTTCAGAGTGCTCACCAAAGCCTCTCGGTCTGCACACTTGGTACGCAAATGACTTAGCTCTTTGTGGACATCAGACAGTTTATCTTGCAGCTCCTGTGAGACATGGCATAAGAGATGACAGGAAGACTATCTAGTAGAGGAGGAGCAGAGGAACTCAAGTATGGAGTACATAACGAAAACCTTCCAACCTTTACAGTAAAACAATCAAACATCTGCTTATAATGTTAAACCTCATCCCATTTTACTGAATATATTTTCTAAGTATATTTTAGCTCAAAAAATTAAAAATCTAGGGGCTGGAGAGATGACTCAGTAGTTAAAGACACTTGCTTTCAAGGCCTAATGGCCCAGTCCAATTCCTAGTACCCAGATACACAAAGTGGTGCATGCATCTGGAGTTCATTTACAGTGGCAGGAGGCCCTGGTGTGCCTGTATTCTCATTCTCATTCTCTTTCTCTTCCTCTTTCTTTCTTTTTTTTTTTTTTTTTTTTTGGTTTTTCGAGGTAGGGTCTCACTCTAGCCCAGGCTGACCTGGAATTCACTATGGAGTCTCAGGGTGCCCTCGAACTCAGGGCGAGCCTCCTACCTCTGCCTCCCAAGTGCTGGGATTAAAGGCATGCGCCACCACACCCGGCTTCTTCCTCTTTCTTAAACAAATAAAATTTTAAAATTAGAAAATCTATAATGTTCAAACATACAAGTAAATTGTTATTGAGATGTCTTATTCCAGAAAGTTCTTTAAAGGAAGTTTTCCTATTAAATGATTTTTTAAAAGGTACTCCCAAAAATTTTAAGGACTCTTAAATAATAACTTAGCTGCAAACTTTATATTTAATATAAGAATAATTCCATCTCAATGACATTTCAAATACTAGTATAAATCTCAAGAATGTTGCACAAAGTTTTACAGAACTATCTGTTCTTTAACCTTGGTAAATGTTACTGAACTGTGTCCATGACAAACTCAACTTGAACCAACACAATAAAATTCCAACAAATAATAAGCAACTCAAATTCTTCAAAGATGTACATAAAATCAGCACAGAAAATTAAATAAACTGTATCTTGGATCTCAGCCAGCTGTGGTCTCAGCCCATTAACCACACATGATATACTAAAAACAAAGGCTCCACCCAAAAATGATGAAAACCAACTTTATATACAGATGTGCTTATGGGTGAGATATGTTTAATATGCGTGTAAAGCAGCATATTAAATCAGAAATCATTTTTAATGCCTGGTATTAAAATTGCATCCCAGAAAGGAATTTCTAACCAAAATACTTGGGTCAAAAAAAATTAAAAGTCTATCAAATTTAGGTATAAATAGGAAGATACATATTTCAGGTATCTCTGAAATATCCTCTTAATAATTCTATTTTCTTCTTAATATAAAAGGAAGAGATTTTTTTTTTCTTTTACAATACTGGGGATTGAACCCAGGGCCTTGCACATTCTAGGCAAGTGTTCTATCACCAAGCTATATCCCCAGTCCTAAGAGATTATTTTAAATGGAAATACCTTTATATTTTTAGTGTGAGACTCAAGTTTGTGTTGGGTACAACCAAGTTCATTAAACGCCTTTTCTTTAGCATCTTTTATGCTCTTTAGCTGAGGAAAGAAAAGCAACTATTAGATTTTCCAAAGATGAGTAACTCAAAAGCTAACCATTAAATGTTTGTTATACAATTACTTAGATACATATATTTCACTAGTAATTAAGAGTCTTTGGAACAATACTTCTTTTGGTTAAAGGCTATGTTGTTTCTGTTACAAGCTCACATGACTAAAATGCGAAGAAAGCATTCAACCTTAAAATGCCAGTGATGTTATTATTGTGTTTTTACTACATCTTTAGATAAAGGATTTCATTCTTACTATAAACAAATACAAGTCTATTTTTTTAAAAATCCTACTGGACTGAAATGCCAGAAGCAATGGCATCTGTAAGGAAAGAAAAAGGAAAAGAGCAGAAAACTGTGTTTTCAATGCATCATGAGGGCATTCGCTGGTCTCTCACTCCATATGACAACTTCAGGGTCAGTCACATGCAGCCCTACTGGGAAGGCTGTGGCAGGTCATCAGTTGGTCCTGCACTGCTTGTGATTTATTTTCTTTGACAGTTCATTCTTCTTTCTGTCAGACTGCTCTTTTTGCTTTCTTTGCAGCCACCCCCTTGGTCTCCCCACTGCTGTCTCTGGCACTAGTTCACAACAAAGCACATTACTAAGCCAAAGCCTGCTGAGTCGACTTTTCAACTGTGCTAAGGATCATGTGACATGCATCCTCCCACATAACAAGCGCTGTGGGTACTCTACAGCTTCCAGGCCTAGGCCTCAGAAGAGTTTAATAAAGGACTAACAATACAGGTTGTCCTGCTCATGGGGGAAGACTTAGCAAGATCCATTCTTCATAGAAATTTAGTTATATCAATGGCCACTTTCTTCTTTTCATTTTATTACAGAGGTTATGTAAAGAGTTTGCTTCTTCTTGTTTATGTACCTTGGCAAATTAAAATAAAATATATAAACAATATATTAAGCATAACAGTTTTTATGGTCACTGAATTATATAAAAAAAGAAAAATGCTAAACTCTAGACTATATGACTTGTCTTTGGCTAAACAATCTGTAGATTTGCTAACTAACTGGATTTAATGAAATTATTTTATATGCTAATTTGACAAGATATAACCAAACTCTTCAATTTTTAAAGCATGAATTCATAAAACATTTTAATACCCAAGAAAATTATGAGCCCACACATTAAACAATACAAATGAGATGATAAATAGAAGCATGAGCTTTTTAAATCAGCCACTAAAAGCCTCTAGTATACATCAAAAGAATGTTTGTTTTTTAAAAACTAATAGCAGTACTTTATTCCCTTTTGAGAATAAAAACTAATTTATATTTTTTATTAAGATTTCCCTAGTTTACAGAATTCTTAAACTATTGACAAAACCTAAATTTCTCCAACCTATTTACGTATTAACCTTTAAATGGGGTACATGTTAACTTAAATATCTTGCACTATTTTTTTTATTAAATTAAAACAGATAAATTACAAAGACCAAGGAGCAACAAAGTCTTTTAAATGGAAAGTTGGATATAATAGTTTTCTGAAGAATTATAAAACCATAAGTGAGACACTACTTTAGGCCACACTTAAACAAAGTGACAATGAATTATTTTTTGTATCTGTGAAAGTGTCAATTGAACATTCCCAATCTTTTTGACCTCTGTAACAAGCAAAGGATGCACACTGGTACTGCCCAAAGGCTGAATGTGTGGAGCCAAACAGTGCAAGTGGTACCTCATTAGATGCATCTTCCAGCTTGTTCTGGTAATCTGTCAAGGTACGCCTCAAAGTCTCAAGGACAACAGAGAAGCTAGGAGGTTTATCTTTGTCCTTGTGGATGCCTACAGAAACATACAAGATAAAAATATACCCGTTAAGTCACATAGGTACAAAAGTTAAGGAAATAGTGAAGAGCTGAAAAGACATTATGAAACACTGAACAGAAATTTATTCTCTACCTATATAGCTATGCAGCCTTTCTAAACATATGGCAAAATTAAAGCTTATACTATATCAAGTTCAAACCTATGGGCTACTTTCTACCTTACTAAGACCTAGATAATAATAGAAGTTTTGCCTCCTGCCGGGCTTGGTGGCACACACCTTTAATCCTAGCACTCAGGAGGCAGACGTATGAAGACCACTATGAGTTCAAGGGCACCCCAAGAATACATAGTGAATTCCAGGTCAGTATGGGCTAAAGCAAGACCCTACCTCAAAAAAAAAATAATAATAAAAATAAAAAATAAGAAGTTTTGCCTCCTATCTCCCAAGTAGTAGCAAGATTTATGTAATTAAACAATTAAATAGTCTATATTAACATTGTTTCAGTGAATTACATGTACTTACTTTGGCCCTTGAATTTCTTTTTTTAGGAGCCAGGTATGATGGCTCACATCATTTTTTTAAAATTTTTTTGTTTATTTTTTTATTTGTTTACTTGAGACAGACAGACAGAGAAAGAGGTTGAGAGAGAGAGAGAGAGAATGGGCATGCCAGAGCCTCCAGCCACTGCAAACGAACTCCAGATGTATGCGCCACCTTGTGCATTACATGGGTCCTGGGGGATCGAACCTCAAACAGGGGTTCTTAGGCTTCACAGGCAAGTGCTTAACCACTAAGCAATCTCTCCAGCCCAGCCCTTGAATTTCTGATCAGTAAAGTCTTTTATAATCTACCATTTTGTTTAAATAACTACTGAAGCAAAGAGTGTATGATTTTCTATTATGCTTGGAAATGTTCTTCAATCCTTCAAATTCTCAAGTTGCAATTGCAAACAAACAATAAAAATACTATTATTTACACAACCCACATCATGTGAATTAACTCCCTTAAGACTGATATTCAGTATAAAAATATGTGTATTTTGTATTATGCCCTCAGACTATTTTAATTTAGTTAGCCCATAAGTTAAAATAATTGGCTCAATTAAAATTACATGGTAAAGCCGGGCATGGTGGCGCACGCCTTTAATCCCAGCACCTGGGAGGCAGAGGTAGGAGGATTGCTGAGAGTTCGAGGCCACCCTGAGACTACATAGTTAATTCCAGGTCAGCCTGGACCAGAATGAGACCCTACCTCAAAAAACCAAAAAAAAAAAAAAAATTACATGGTAAAATATAATTCTAAATATTATTTGAAAATAACCAAAAGTTAGGTTTCAAATCCTGCTTTAAATTGATTTTCATTTAACTACTCTTAAGTTTGAAAAAATAAGTACAAGACAGGAGTGGTGGTACACACCTTTAATCCCAGCACATTAGAGGCACAGGTAGAGGGATTGCTGTGAGTTAGAGGCCAGCCTGGGACTACGGAGTGATTTCCAGGTCAGCCTGGGGTACAGTGAGACACTACCTCAAAAAAAAAAATGAAAGAAAGAGAGGGAGAAAGAAAACAAGTACCAAATTCAGTTTGAAAATATTCTTACTAAAAATATTTTTACCAAGCTGGAGAGATGGCCCAGTGGTTAAGGTGGTTGCTTGCAATGCCTAGCAAACTGGGTTTGATTCCCCAGTACCCACATAAAACCAGATACACAAAGTGGTGCATGCATGTGGAGTTTGTTTGCAGTGACTAGAGGCCCTGGCATGCACACCCATTTATTTTCTTTCTTTCTTTCTTTCTTTCTTTTTTTCTTTCTATCTTTCTTTCTTTTCTTTTCTTTTCTTACTTTGTCTCTCTCTCTCTTTCTCTCTCTCTCTCCTTGAAAATAAATAAATAATATTTTTAAAAATTATTTTTGGGCTGGAGAGATGGCTTAGTGGTTAAGGCGTTTGCTTGAAAAGCCAAAGGACCCAGGTTCGGTTCCCTAGGACCCATGTAAGCCAGAGGCACAACATGGTGCATGCATCTAGAGTTCGTTTACAGTGGCTAGATGCCCTAGGGTGCCCATTCTTTCTCTCCCTCAAATAAATAAAACTAGAAATATTTGAAAATTATTTTTATTTCTTTGTTGTAGTCAACTTCTCATTGTTGGCAGAAAGCACCCAACCAAAAACAGCTGATGGGAGGAAAGGGTTTATTGTGGTTTACAGACTCAAGCAGAAGCTCCATGATGGCAGGTAAAACAGTGGCATTGAGAGGATCAAATTTGCTCCAGTGTACAGCTAGGCCTAAGTTTCAGTTTTCTGGAGAGACAAACAAGACTTTTGGGAAAAACCGTGAACAATAGGTTGTTAATCAACAGTGACCCTGACATGTAGCCGGGGAAGATAGCCACCCAGGGACCAAATTCAGTTCCTGCAATACCTCTGGACTATGACCAAAAAAGAACTTGCCTGAGATAGTGGGCTCCAGGGCTGAGTCAATTCCTGCAAAATCTCTAAAACATGTCTAAACATGTCCAAGGATGGTAAAACCTGGGCCATGGCCAATCAAGGCATACAAATGTAACTGCTGCTTGCTTAGCCAATCGCATTAGAAGATGATCTAACCCTCCTAAAATTCCCATAGCTGTGCTAAGGAATTTTAAAAGGGGCCTGTGCAAGGGAATTTTAAAAAGGGGACTGCGTGCTCCTCTCAAGGTCACCATTTTGTATGAATGGTTGACCCCACATGCTGGCTGTTTCTGCAGAAAAAAACACTCTTTGCTTGTACATACTATTTGAGTCCGGGGTCTTTCTTCAGCGATTCTCAGACCTTTACAGCATGAGGAGAGGCTGAACACCACCTCCTGGCCAACATTAGGTGGACAACAGCAACAGGAGAGTATGTCAAAAACTGGCAAGGGGAAGCTGGCTAGAACACCTATAAGCCTGCCCCTAACAATATATCAACTCTAGGGGGCTCCAATTCCCAAATTGCCAACCAGATGGGGATCTAGAATTCAGATCACATGTTCATGGGAACACCTGAATCAAACCACCACATTCCATCCCTGGCCCCCATAAACCTCATGGTGTAAAATGCAATCTATTTAGTCCAATTTTAATAGTTCCATAGTTTTTATTGATCCCAATGATAGCCAAATAGTCCAAGGTCTTCAAACTAAGTCATAATACCAAAAATAAATAAATAACATAATAGCACAAAATAAGCATTCACACTGTAAAAGACGGCATTGGACATAACAGGGAAAGATTTAACCAATAAAAGATTTAAGCAAACAAGGCAAACATCAAACTCTGTAACTCCAAGTCTGACAACTCTAATCAGTGACAAGGCTCCCAGTCTGATAATTCTGATCAATAATGAGTCTCTAGAGTTCCAATTGCACAGCACCAGCTAAGCTACTCATAGCATGGAAAAATTCATCTGGTGCCAGCAGTCTCTCCTTGGCACCTATCCCAAAGTCCTGGCATCTCAATTGGGGCCCCACTGCAACCCACAGTTCATCTTCATGGCTCCACTGGGCGAGCACGCATGTAATCCAAAAAGTCTGCCTCATATTGCCCATGGCCATTTCCAAAAAACAAAACCATGTTGAAACTTCAATGACCCTCTCTTTCCTGCATTTGTTATACTCCATAGTACTAGGTAGGCTACCAACTGGTTAACTTGGGAGAGGGGATACTTTGAATATTTTGAAAAACAGAATAGTCCTTTAGCATCTAGGCCCCTTCAAAAGAGTCAGCATTCTTCTGGTTGTCCCAGTGCAGATCAGCTGGCCCAATCTTAAGGGTTGTAATATTTTAAAAAATTGCAGCTGAATGGGCAGCACTTTTGGCCCAAAGATTTCATCACTTTCTGTGCTATATCCATCTGCTCACACTAGTCCATTTCTATGCAATTAAACACTGCACAAGTTCTCAGGGACATGGGTATAAAAGCAAGTCTCTCACACAAACTGCTTCTAGCCGGGTCAAAGCAAAGCTCTTTCTTCCCCTCATAACTCAATCCTCACAGTTTCTAGAAGCAACAAACTTCTCACAGTACAAATTTTACTGTTGTGGCCAACTTCTTCTTGCTGGCAGAAAACACCCAACCAAAAGCAGCTGATGGTAAGAAAGGGTGTATTCTGGCTTATATATTCAAGGGGAAGCTCCATGATGGCAGGGAAAAGTGATAGCTTGAATAGAGTCTGGACATCATCTCCTGGCAAATATCAGGTGGACAACAGCCATATTAAAAAAACATTTACAGGCCAGGCATGGTGGCACATGCCTTTAAACACAGCATTCAGGAGGCAGAGGTAGGAGGATCACCATGAGTTTGAGGCCACCCTGAGACTACATAGCAAATTCCAGGTTAGCCTGAGCTACAGTGAGACCCTACCTTGAAAAACCAAAAAGAAACAAACAAACAAACAAAAAAAAAATTCCAGGGACTTCCAGGTAAGATGGTGGCATACTAGCCACACTAAAGCAGCCTAGGGAGGGAAATAAACAGAAACACAGCAAAATACACTCTTCTATCAAAAAGTTATGGTTTTTAAGTTAATATCAATCATAGCAGAGAATTAGGAGACACCAAGATCTTCCAGAAAGGAGGAAACTAGCCAGAATCCTGCCAAGGCACACATGGCCCCAATTCACGTGCCCACCTGCCTGCACAGTGCACAGCTGCAGGAGAGGAAACAAGGTGAAGGCATGTTCCACTCAAATCAGGCTCCTTGCAAAGTCAAGAAACCTGAAGAAGAAGACAACAGGGACCAGCTGAGCAGCTGCTGACGGAGAATGCAAACAGGAACATCTGATCAGCTCCACGACAACTCCAGGAACCATATACAACCTCCCATCCTGCAACCATCAGAGCCATGAACCTACAGAGAACTTATTCACCCCAGGCCACTGGGCACCGAGAGAGATCAAAGTAGACATTCATCATTGGTGAGATCTGAAGCCATGCCAAAAGGTAACAGGGCCAATTTACACAAAGCCAGATAAGTACGCCTGCACAGGAAGTAGTAATCTCTATTTCCATGTCAGGAAAAGTTACGTATTACATTTGAGTGATACATTCTTGGGTGGCTTTAACATTCTCAAATAAGCTGTTTTTTGGTGTTGACAATTGTTGCCTTTGATGTTTCCTAATTTTTAGGGCCTTTGTCTTTTTATTTTTTTTATAATTTTTTTAATATTAGGGGGGCAGAGAAGGAGAGAGGGAGAGAGAGAATGGGCATGCCAGGGCAGCCAGCCACTGCAAATGAACTCCAGACACATGTGCCACCTTGTACATCTGGCTTACATGGGTCCTGGGGAATAAAACCTGGGTCCTTTGGTTTTTCAGGCAAGCGCCTTAACTGCTAAGCCATCTCTCCAGTCCACCTTTGTCTTTTTCTTCTGTCATTATTGGGGACAGGGTTTGACTGACCCCAGTATGACTTGGAACCAATTTCAGACCAGAAATCTCAACTTCCTAGTTGACAGGAGTAAGGTTGTGGGGCAACACACACTCTTAGGGACTTTGGCTTTATTGGGTTATCTGTTTATTTTAATCCCCACACTTGTATAAATATCTATGCTGTATTTGGTTGAATGTTTATATTACTCAGTTGAATTTTAGAATTTTCCTGTAATTTGCTGAACTCAGTCTACTACAATATGTGTATAGCAGGCAAACTCAACACCTAGGGTCACTTCTGCTGTCTCTCTTGGAGTATAAGAGCTACACCAGGCACCTTAAACTCCTACAATGAAGATATATAAAGTCTAATTTACATAGCTAAGAACACTACAGATAATTAGAAAACCCAAGTATCAAATTAACTCAAGATGGGCTGGAGAGATGGCTTAGCGGTTAAGGCACATGCCTGCAAAGCCTAAGAACCCAGGTTCGATTCTCCAGGTCCCACGTAAGCCAGATGCACATGGTGGTGCATGCATCTGCAGTTCGTTTGCAGTGGCTAGAGGCCCTGGCATGCCCCTTCTCACTCTCTTTCTCTCTCTCTCCCTTGCTCTCTCTAATAAATAAATAAAATAAAATAATTCAAGATGCAAAAATCTCTATATTATAATACAAGAAACACAAAAATCAAGTCAATACAAACATACACACACAAAAAAAATATAAATCCAGGGCTGGAGAGATAGTTTAGCAGTTAGGGTATGTGGTGGTTTGAATAGATAGCCCCCAGTATATTCAGTTTTTTTATTAGTTTGTAGTTTGCATCTGCAGCCACCTGGCTGGAGGCAGTGCCACTGTTTGGATCTTAAGGTATGGTGGTGGGTTTAACATTTCAATGTAAAGATATGCAAAGGATGCCTAGCTAGAGTTCCTGAAGTATGCTGTGCTGTGTGGCTTTCGGATTTAGGCTTTTGGCTTGTGTTTCTCTCACTCTCTGTTTGGTCCTGTGAAAGCAGGCCAGCTTCTTCTGCCATTACAGAACTTCCCCTGGATCTGTAAGCGTCAATAAATACCCCTTGCCAGGTGTGGTGGTGCACACCTTTAATCCCAGCACTTGGGAGACAGAGGTAGGAGGATCACCATGAGCTCAAGGCCAGCCTGAGACTCCATAGTGAATTCCAGATCAGCCTGAGCTAGAGTGAAACCCTACCTCGAAAAACCAAAATAAATAAATAAATATCCCTTCTTCCATAATTGTGCCTGGTCTTAAAGTTCATCTCAGCAAACCTGAAGCTGTCTGCTACAGGGTGCTTGCCTGTAAAGCCTAAGTACCCAGGTTCAATTCTCCAGGTCCAATGTAAGCCAGATGCAATGGTGGCTCATGTTTCTGGAGTTTGTTTGCAGTGGCTAGAGGCCCTGGTGCACCTATTCTCTCTCTCTCTCTCTTTCTTTCTTTCTTTCTCTCTCTCTCTCTCCCTCTCTCTCTCCCTCTGACTCAAATAAATAAAACTTTTAAAAACTTTAAATTTATTTTTAAAAAACCCATCAGAAATTACCCCCAGTGAGACTACTTCAGATGAAATGCCTGACAGATACTTCAAAAAAAATGATCATATCTATATTCAAAGAAAATAAAGAAGAAATTAAAGCAGAAAACAAACTCCTGAAGGAATCCCAAGAACACACAGAAAACCAACTTAATAAAATAAGGAAGTTGGGCTGGAAAGATGGCTTAGTGGTTAACTGCTTGCCTGTGAAGCCTAAATACCCTGGTTCAAGGCTCAATTCCCCAGGACCCATGTAAGCCAGATGCACAAGGGTGCACATGCATCTGGAGTTCATTTGCAGTGGCTGGAGGCCCTGGTGTGCCCATTATCTATATATATATATATATATATGTATATATATATATATATCTTCCTCTTTCTCTCTCTGTCTATCGCTCTCAAATAAATAAATAAAAATAAACAAAAAAATAAGGAAGTTAACAAGTAGGATGGATCAAGGAGAGGAAAGAATATCTAAACTAGAAGACCAGGTGGCAGTACAGTCCTACAAAGACAAACACAAATAGGAAGGCATGAATGGGAATTTCAAGATATTAAGGACACTATGAACAGAGCAAACATAAGAATTCAGGGTATAGTAGAAGGAAAAGAATTTCACTACAAAGGCATAGCAGGTATTTTCAACAAAATCACAGAAGAAAACTTCTTCCAAGTAAGGAACATGATGCCAATTCAGATCCAGAAAGCCAATAGTATGCCAAATAGACAAAAACAGAAAGAACCTCTCACCATCATATTATAATTAAACTACAAAACACACAAACCAAAGAAAATATACTGAAAGCAGTTAGAAAACTCAAGTCACATACAAAGACAAGCCCATAAGGATAACAGCAGATTACTCAAACACAAACTTTAAAAGCCAGAAGAGTGTGGAATGATATACTCCAAGTTCTGAAAGATAACGACTATCAACCAAGATTACTTTATCCTGGGCTGTAGAGATGTCTCAGTGGTTAAGACACTTGCCTGCGAAGCCTAAGAACCCAGTACCAACATAGAGCCAGATGCAAATGGTGTTCCTTGTGTCTACAGGGTTTTTTTTTTTGTTTGTTTTTTTTGTTTTTGCAGTGGCTAAAGGCCCTGGCATACCCATTCTC
This sequence comes from Dipus sagitta, assembly GCA_036346955.1. Classification (NCBI taxonomy): domain Eukaryota; kingdom Metazoa; phylum Chordata; class Mammalia; order Rodentia; family Dipodidae; genus Dipus; species Dipus sagitta. The sequence continues at coordinate 84,172,852 of CM070770.1, read as the reverse complement.
ACATATTTGCATCTCTCTTTCTCTCTCTCTCTCTCTCTCTCTCTCTCTCGCTCTCTCACTCTCTTGCTCTCACTCTCACTCTCGCTCTCTCTCCCTCTCTTTCTCAAATAAATAAGTAAAAATAAAATACTTTTTAAAAATTTTTAAAGATTACTTTATCATCCAAATCTATCCATCCAAATAGATGGAGAAATAAGGACATTCCACACAAAAGCAGGCTAAAGGAATATATGAACACTAAACCAGGTCAACATAAATTACTTGAAAGAATCCTCTATGCTGAAGAGAAAGAAAACCACACACATAAGGAACCTGGAACAAATAAACCATACTCAAATACTAGTTAATACAAGAAAGTAAAAGTAAAACCAGAAGAACTACAAAACAAGACGAATGGCAAAAATAAATACACACCTTTCAATAATAACTCTTAATATCAATGGCATCAATTCCCAAACCACTTGAGGGAACACTCCACACATAAGAGTCAATCAATCAATCTCAATGTCAATAAGATCACAATAACCAAAAGAAGACCAGGCTCAACATAATACAAAACACAAGACATAAAATTTTTAAAGAAACATAAAACACTTCATCATGTCAGGGATTAATTCAAACTTCACAGTAATGACTTTAAATATTAATGGTCTTATTTCACAAATCAAAAGACGCAAGGTAACTGCTGTCTTTAAGAAACCCAACTCAGCTGGGCGTGGTGGTGCACACCTTTAATCCCAGCACTTGGGAGGCAGTGGTAGAAGGATTGCCATGAGTTCAAGGCCACCCTGAGACTCCATAGTGAATTCCAGGTCAGCCTGGGCTAGAGTGAGACCCGACCTCTAAAAACCAAAAAAAAAAAAAAAAAAAAGAAAAAAAGAAACCCAACTCACCACTAAAGACAGACACCGCCTCAGAGTGAAAGGATTGAAAACGATATTCCAAGCAAATAGAAATAAAAAAAACAAGTGGGTGTTGCTATATTAATATCTGATAGAACAGACTATAAATAAAAACTAATCAAAAGAGACAAAGAAGGCCACTTCTTACTCATCGGGGAATGATCAACCATAAGCACATCATAATCATACATATATAAGTGCTAAATACATGGGCTGGAGAGATGGCTTAGCAGTTAAGTGCTTGCCTATGAAGCCTAAGGACCCCGGTTCAAGGCTCGATTCCCCAAGATCCACGTTAGCCAGATGCACAAGGTGGCGCACGCATCTGGAGTTCATTTGCAGTGGCTGGAGGCCCTGGCGCGCCCATTCTTTCTCTCTCTATCTGCCTCTTTCTCTGTCACTTTCAAATAAATAAATAAAAATAAACAAAAATAAATAAATAAATAAATAAGTGCTAAATACAGGTGCACCACAGTTCATAAAACAAAAGCTACTTGACAATAAAACAGAAATAAACACCAACAGCATCATAGTCAGAGAATTCAATACTCCACTACCATCAATAAAATGATCATCCAAGCAGAAAATCAATAGAGAAACAATAGAGCTCAACAACATCACAGATTAAATAGACTTAACAGATATCTACAGAATTTTCCATCCAAGCTCTGCAGAATAGATATTCTTCTGAGCAGTCCATGGAACCTTCTCCAAAATTGACCATATATTAGGCCATAAAGCATGCCTCCATAAAGTTAGGAAAGCTGAAGTAACTTCCTGCATCATGACAGCTCACAATGCTTTAAAGCTAGATATTAACAATAAGAAACACACAAAGAACTACACCAGCCCCTAGATACTAAATAATACACTTTTAAATAATGAATGGGGTCAGGAAGAAATCAAAAGAGAACTTGTAAAATTCCTAGAATGAATATACAACCTACCAAAACTCATGGGACACAATGAAGGCAGTACTAAGGGGAAATTCATGGCCCTAAATGCCTTTATTACAATAACAGAGCGATCCCAAATTAATAACCTAACGGTCCACATAAAGGCACTGGAAAAACAAAAGCAATCCAACCCAAAAAGCTCCAAACAAAAAGAAATAATCAAGATTAGAACAGAAATTAATGAACTGGAAACTAAGAAAAAAAAATTTAAACCAATTAGATGAAGAGCTGGTTCTTTGAAAGAATAATCAAGATTGACAAACCTCTGACCAAATTGATCAAGCATAAAACAGAAAATCTCAAATTAACAAAATCAGAAATGAAAAAGGAGAGATCACAACAGACATAAATGAAACAGGAAGAATTATCAGGGTATACTTCCAAAACCTCTACTCTACAAAACTGAATAATCTGAAGAAATGAATGAATTCCTAGACACATACCACATACCAAAACTAAGCTCAGAGCAGATTAATCTCCTAAACAAACCTATCACATCCATGGAAATTGAAAAGGTAATCAAAAACCTCACTGAAATGAATAGTCCAGGACCAGGTGGCTTCTCAGCAGAATTCTATCAATCCTTCACTGAAGAACTGAAACCAATTTTTCTCAAAGTGTTTCACATAATCAGAGACCAGGGTGTCCTCCCTGACTCCTTTTATAAATCTAGCATCATCCTAATACCAAAAGCAGAGAGAGATGTATTAAGAAAAGAAAATTATAAGCCTATATCCCTAATGAACTTAGATGCAAAGATCCTGAACAAAATCCTTGCAAACCAAATTCAACAACACATCAAAAGTATTATCCACCTTGATCAAGTAGGCTTCATCCCAGGCATGCAGGGATAGTTTAACATACAGGAAATCAGTCAACATAATACACCACATAAATAAACTGAACCATAAGGACCACATGATCATCTCAATTGATGCAGAGAATGCCTTTGACAAAATACAACACCACTTCATGATCAAAACAGTGGAAAGAAAATGCATGGAGGGTTTATATCTCAATACAATAAAGGATACATGAAGCTCCTAAAGCCCAAATAATATTTCATGGAGAAAAACTCAAGGAGTTCCCACTGAGATCAGGGAAAAGACAGGGATGCCCAGTCTCACCACTGTTCTTCAACATAGTACTAGAAGTACTAAACCAAATAATAAGGAGAAATAAATAAAAGGGATTCAACTTGGTAAGGAAGAAGTCAAGTTAGCCCTATTTGCAGATGACATGATCCTATATATAAGTGACCCGAAAGTCTCCATCTCAAAACTGCTAAAGGTGATTAATTCCTTCAGCAAAGTGGCAATATACAAAATCAATTTTCCAAAACCAGTAGCTCTTCTATATACAAAGGACAAATATACAAAGAAAGAAATCAAGCTGGGCGTGGTGGCGCATGCCTTTAGTCCCCGCACTCGGGAGGCAGAGGTAGGAGGATCACCAAGAGTTCGAGGCCACCCTGAGACTACATAGTTAATTCCAGGTCAGCCTGGATCAGAGTGAGACCCTACCTTGAAACCCCCCCCAAAAAAAAAGAAAAAAAAAAGAAATCAGTGAGGCTGATCAATTTTCAATAGCAACAAAAACAAATAGATACCTTGGAATAACGCTAAGCAGTGATGGGAAAAACCTACATAAGGAAAACATTAAAACACTCAAGAAATAAATAGAGGAGGACTTGAAAAGATGGAGAGTTCTCCCATGGTCCTGGATAGCCCAGTTTGATTCCCCAGTACCCACAAACTGGCACATAAAGTTGCATATGGTGGTGCACACCTTTATTCCCAGCACTCAGGAAGCAGAGGTAGGAGGATCACCATGAGTTTGAGGCCAGCCTGAGACTACATAGTGAATTCCAGGTCAGCCTGGGCCACAGTGAGACCCTACCTCGAAAAAAGTATCTTAAAATTCATATGGAATGGCAGAAGGCCTCAAATATCCAAACATATCCTCAGCATAAAAAACACCTCTGGTAGTACCACCATACCTGAACTAAACCTACATTACAAAGCCACAGTGACAAAAACAGCATGGTACTGGAATTAAAACAGAAACATAGACCAATAGAACAGAATTGAAGACCCAGACCTTAGGTCAAGTAACTAGAGCTGCTTGATCTTTGACAAAGGTGCCAAAAAATGTAGACTGCAGAAAAGACAGCATCTTCAACAAATGGTGTTGGACAAAAAAGGATGATCATATGTAGAAAACTAAAATTAGACCCACTCATTTCGCCATACACAAAAATCAACTCCAAATGGATTAAAGACCTCTATAGAAGACCTGGAACTCTTCTTCTACTAAAAGAAAAGATGAGCAGGCACTCTCCCTGACATATAGCTGGGAAAAGACTTCCTGAACAAAACCCCAGTAGCCCAGGAAATTAAACAAGCATTCAACCAATGGGATATAATGAAGCTAAGCTTTTGCACAGACAAACATACCATAAGCAGAGCCAATAGATTGCCCACTAAATGGGAGAAAATCTTTGCCAGTCATACCACTGACAGAAACCTAATATCTAGCTAGAATCTACAACAAACTCAAAAAATTTTTAACTAAAAAAATCAAACAACCCACTCCAAAAGTGGGGCAGAGAACTAAATAGGGAGTTATCAGAGGAAAAATTACAAGGCTAACACACACTTAAGAAAATGTTCGACACCCCTAACCATTAGAGAAATGCAAATAAAAACAACTATGAGATTCCATCTTACCTCAGTAAAGATATAAAACATTAGGAAATCAAATGAAAACAAATGTTACTGAGGGTGTGGAGAAATACGAATACTCATTCACTATTGATGTGAATGTAAGCTGTTACAACCACTATGGAAAAAAAAAAAAGGAGACTCCTGAAAAGGATGAATATACAGTTACCAACAGACCTTGTTATTCCCTTACTGGGCATTTACACTAAAAGCTCCACACCTCAGTTCAGAGATATTTGCTCAAACATGTTTATTGCTGCTCAATTCATAACAGCTAAAAACTGGATTCCACACAGGTGCCCATCATTGGATGAATGGATAAACAAGTGTGGTATATCTACATGATGGAATTCTACTCAGCAGTAAGAAGAAATGAAACAATTAAATTTGTAGAAAAATGGCAGATCTTGGAACAGATTATACTAAGTGAACGCATACAATCACAGAAAGATAATCGTCTCATGGTCTCACTCATCTGGGGTTTCTAACCTGGATCAGCCTGAGTTTTTGACATACCTGAACAGTATCTTGAGGCTTAGACAATAGGAAGGGTAGGGCTTGGATGAAGGGGAAGAGTTGGTGGGGGGGGCACAAAACTGAACACAAATTGAACTTGTACCATAGAATCCTATATCCTATATCCTAGATGTTGATCAGAGAGGCCTACTAGATCTCCCAAAGCAAACAGAACAGACTTCTGCCAGAGCACTTGATTACCACCAGAGGTTAATGGTACGACTATCCTGCTTAAAACATTATATGCTGTCAGCACAGACCATGGACAGACCTAGTTGGAATCCAGAAGAGAGCCAGTCCTCCAGACAATTATCCCATCTAGTGCAGGAAGGCGCTACATGAGCTACCAGGTGAAAGTGGCCAACATCTGTCCAAGCAACTCAAAGTCTAAGCAATTCAGAAGCAAACAACCTGACATGATGCTCACACAAGTGCAATAGTGGCACACAGCCATGGTGTGTAACCAAATACTCTTGGATTGCCTAACAAATCCCCTCAGTGGAAAGGAAACCATATCTGGAACTGGGAAACAAGTCAAAATCATGCCCAGATAATGATTCTGCTTTCCATTGTCAAGCTCGCACTAATTTTGGGATATAACAGGGTCTACACCTTTTAAATTCTCCCTAAAGTAAAAATAGTTATCCCATTTAACTGCTGATGACTTCACTCTCTGTTGGAGAATCTGCTTCTCTTTTTCAGATAGGAGCTGGACCTGAGGAAATAAACAACCCAGCAGACTCCATTCTGGCCCCAGCTGAAATCACAGAGGAATTGGGGAAATGAGCAACAGTGCTGCTTTCTTAGTGAATCTGACATCAGCACAAGGGTGAAAGAGATAGACATTGAGGACACACAACACCTACCAAACCAGAGATCCAGAGGCTTCTAACTGTCCATCACAGAAGTAGACTTAAAATGCTCCCAGCATGGCTCAGGGAATTTTGCAGAAGAGGGGGCAGAAAGACTGTTAGAGCCACAAGTTGGGATATTTTGCACAGAGACATTGCCTCTCCCTCATAACTGACTGCTGCCCCAAAATACATGACCCACAATCCCCATGGGGTTGACCTGTATCCCCAACAAAGAAGGCCTCTTCAGAAAAGGGGCAGGGAGGAGGGAAATGATGGTACCACCATGTGTTGTTTATATTCTAAATATGTCCATATCTAATAAAAATTAAACAAATAAATTTAAAAAAAATTAAAAATTCCAGGCCCAGAAGGATTTACCAGAATTTTACCAGACCTTCATGGAAGAACACAAATTCTCAAACTTTTCCACAAAATAGAAAAGAAGAAATTCCACCAAATGCCTTCTATGAAGCCACCATCACCCTGATACCAAAACCAGACAAAGAACAAAAAAAGAAAATTACATACCAATCTCCCTCATGAACATAGATGTAAAAATTTTCAACAAAATAGTGGCAAAAAGAATACAAGAATATATCAGAAAGATCGTTCACCCCAACCCAGTAGACTTTATCCCAGAAATGCAGGGATGGTTCAACTTACACAAATCAATAAATGTAATACACTATATAAATCGGCTGAAGTACAAAAATCACATGATTACCTCATTAGATGCAGAAAAACTATTTGATAAAATTCACCATCCTTTCATAGTAACAGTCCCTCAGAAACTGGGAATAGAAGGAACATTTCTCAACATAATAAAGGCTATTTATGACAAAACTACAGCCAACATAATACTAAAAGGAGAATAATATGAAGCTTTTCCACTAAAACCAGGAACAAGACAAGGGTCTCCATTGTCTGCTCTTTTATTTAATATAGTACTGGGAGTCTTCGCCTTAGAAAAAAGGCAAGAGATACACATAACAGGATACAAACTGGAAAGGAAGAGATCAAATTATCATTATTTTCAAATGGTAGATTCTATTTATAAAAGACCCTAAAGACTCAACCAGAAAATTGTTAAAGGTGATAAACATTTTTAGCAATGTAACATGAAACAAATTAAACACAATCAGTAACCTTCCTATATGCTAACAACAAACACGCTGAAGATGATATCAGGGAATCACTACCCTTCACAACTGTATCAAATAATAATAATAATAATAATAATAAAGTACCTTGGAATAAACTTAACCAAGGAAGTGAAGGATCTCCACCATGAAATCTTTAAAACACTCATGTGAGAAATTGTAGAAGACATGAAGAAATGGAAAGACATCCCATGTTCTCAGATTGGAAGAATCAATATGGTGAAAAAGCCAATCTCACTAAAAACAATCTACACATTTAAAGCAATCCGCATCAAAATTCCAATGGCATTCTTCATGGAAATAGAAAAAACTATCCTACAACTCATTTGGAAGCACAAAAAGCTATGATCATTCAAAACAATTTTGAGCAATAAAAATAAGGCTGGTGGTATCACCATACCTGATTTTAACCTGTATTACAGAACCACAGTAACAAAAACAGCAAGGTACTGGCACAAAAACAGATACATAATTCATTAGAACAGAATAGAGGACCAAGATGTAAGTCCAGCAAGCTAGAGGCACCTGATCTTCAACAAAAACGTCAAAAATACTCATTGGAGAAAAGACAGCTTCTTCAACAAATGGTGCTCGGATAACTGGATATGTATGTAGAGAAGGATGAAATAGATTCATATCTCTCTCCATGCACATGACTTAACTCCAAATGGATCAAAGACCTTAATATCAGAGCTGAAACACTGAAACTGGTATTGGAAAAACATTCCATGTAGTGGTTTGATTCAGATGTCCCCCATAAATTTAGGTGTTCTGAATGCTAGGTTCCCAGCTGATGGAGATTTGGGAATTAATGCCTCCTGGAGGGAGTGTATTGTTGGGGGCAGGCTTATAGGTGTTATATCCAGTTTCCCCTTGCCAGTGTTTGGCACACTCTCCTGTTGCTATTGTCCACCTTATGTTGGGCAGGGGGTGATGTCCATCCTCTACTCATGCCATTGTGGAGCTTCCCCCTCAAGCCCATAAGCCAAAATAAACCTTTTTTTCCCACAAGCTGCTCTAGATTGAGTGATTTCTACCAGCAATGGGAACCTGACTGAAACATCCAACTTATCGGCATATGTGAAGACTTTTTGAACATAACCCCAGTTGCTCAGGAAATAAAACCACTAATCAACCACTTGGATCTCATGTAAATACAAAGCTTTTGTACAGCAAAAGACACTGTGAATAGAGCAAAGAGGCAACCTATACGATGGGAGAAAATTATTGCCAGTTATATGCCTAACAGAGGATTAATATTCAGGATATACAGAGTACTTAAAAAAACTAAATAAGGCTGTAGATATGGCTTAGCAGTTCAGGCACTTGCATGCAAAGCATAAGAACTCATGATCAAATCTCTAGGTTCCACATATCCAGACACAAAGTGACACAAGCTTTATGAGCCTGGGTTACCTCATTAAATACAATCCTATGTACATGGGCCCAAGGGGGCACATGCATCAGAGTTCATTTGCAGCAGCTGAAGGCCCTTGTCATGCCCATTATATTGATCTCTCTGCTTCTCTATCAAAATAAATAATAATATAAAAGAAATTTTAAAACTAAATAATAAGAATTAAACGATGCAATTAAAAATGGTCTATGGAACTAAACAGAGAACTCTCAAAATAAGAAATACAGAGGGCATACAATTATCTTTAAAAATGTTCCACGATCTTAGACATCAGGTAACGGGAAACTGAAACTATTTTGAGATTCCATCTCACTCCTGTCAGAATGGCTACCATCAAGAAAACAAATGAGGGGCTGAAGAGATGGCTTAGCAGTTAAGCTCTTGCCTGTGAAGCCTAAGGACTGCAGTTTGAGACTCAATTCTCCAGGACCCACATTAGCCAGATGCACAAGGGGGTGCACGCATCTGGAGTTCGATGGCAGTGGCTGGAAGCCCTGGTGCACCCATTCTCTCTCTCTCTCTCTCTCTCTCTCTCTCTCTCTTCCTCGCTCTGTCTCTCTCTCTCTCTCTCTCTGACCCTTTCTCTCTCTGTCACTCTCAAATAAATACATAAAAATGAACAAAAAACAAAGAAAACAAGTAAGAGGTCACTCTGGTCTAAAGCAAGACCCAACATCAAAAAAAGTACTTCCGGTTAAAATGGCAGCATAGGAACCATGCCAAAGCAGCTTAGGGGAGAAAAAGGGGGGGGGGAAATCAGCAAAATACACTCTTCTACTAAAAAGTGAGGTGTATAAGAATTTACCAATGGCAGAAGAGAAGTAGAAGAGATCCAGAGCATCTAGAGCCCACATAGGCAGGCAGAAGCAGCTCCAAGACTGGCGGCACCAGGGGCACCAGGTCCATGGCAGCAGCAGGTCTGCAGGGCCACAGCTGCAAGGCTCGGCTTGAGTCTCAGGAAAAGCTAGGTGAGGGGATTTTCCACTCACACTGGGAGCTCCTCGCAAACTCAGGAAACGTGAAGGGAGGACCACAGCAACCACCAAAAGGGCAGATTGCGAGGTAGAGGATCACATGGACCAGTGAGAGCTAGAACCACCACCCACAGCCTCCCCTCCCTCGCTGCCAGTGCAAGCACCAGCAGGCACCAGAAGCCTGAGGAAAGGAGCTCAAAGCACCCAGCACTGGCAACCAGAACAACCCAGCAGCCTACTTGAATCCACAGAGCACCAAAGAGGGACCCAAGAAAGAGCGCAGCATAACCGAGACCAAAATAATCCCAAAAGGGAAGGGTCTCATTTGATCACAAGCTCACTTGGAACCCTCAACAGAAAAGAAATCTTAACCTTCTAGTTGACAGGATTAAGGGTGTGGGGCAACACACACCATAAGGGACAGTGACCTTATTAGAGGATCTGGTTGACATAATACCTACTCTTGCATAACTACTCTGTATTATTTGTCATTGAATGTGTACACTGTTTAGTTAAATTTTAAAATCTGCCTGCATTTTGCTCCACTCAGACTACTTGAATACTCTCATAGCAAGCAAACTGAACATCAAGGGTCACTTTTGTAGATACTCTGAGAGTCTTAAGAGCCACATCTAGCACCTTAAGCTCCGACCCTGAAGATATATAACATCAGGTTGATTGATACAATTAATAATACTGCAGCTAACTAGAAAATCCAAGCATTAAATTAATCCAAGATGCAAAAATATATACATTATAGCACAAGAAACAACAAAAATCAAGACAATATGCATCCACCAAAAAGTATTAATGCATCAGAAATGACCTCCAGTGAGAATGAGTTAGAGAGTGATGCCTGAGAAAGATTTCAAAAGAATGATTATAAATATGGTCAAAGAGGAAATCAAAGGAATCAAAGAGGAAATCAAAGGACTCAAACAAGACACAGGAAACCAATTTAATGTAATAACAAGGTCAATACAACACAAAAATAAGGAAATATAAATAATAACGAAACACCAGTCAAAATTACTAACAACGAAGAACACAGTCAATGAAATGAAAAACTCTGTAGAAAATCTCACCAGTAGAATGGATGAAGGAGAGGACAGAATATCTAAACTAGAAGACTAGGGGGCAGATCTAATACAGTCCAAACAGAGAGAAAGACAAACTAATAGGAAAGTATGAATGGGAATTTCAAGATATTCAGGACACTATAAAAAGATTAAACATAAAATTCAGGGCATAGTAGAATTTCACTCCAAAGACATAGTAGGCATTTTCAACAAAATCATAGAAGAAAACTTCCCCCAAACTGGGAAAGAGGTGCTAATGCAGATACAGGAATCCTTTAGAACACCAACCAGACAAAACCTGGAAAGAAACTTTCCTCACCATATTACAATTAAACTACCAGACATACTGTAGTAGTTCGAATAGATGGCCCCCAATATATTTCAGTTGCTTATTTGTTTGTAGTTTGCATCTGCAGACACCTGCCTAGAGTCAATGTCACTGGGTGGATCTTAAGGTGTGGTGGTGGGTTTCAGATTTCAATCTAAAGATATGCAAAGTGTGCCTAGCAGGAGTTCCTGAAGTGTGCTGTGGCTTTTGGCTTTAGGCTTGTACTTCTCTCTCTCTGTCTGCTTGGGCCTGTGAAGGCAGGCCAATTTCTTCTGCCATTATGGAACTTCCTCTGGATCTGTAGGCTTCAATAAATATCCCTTCCTCCATAACTGAGTCTGGTCTGAAAGTCCATCTCAGTGAACCTGAATCTGTCTGCTACACATACGAACCAGAGAAAATATATTGAAAGCAGTTAGAGAGAAAAATCAAGTTATCTACAAAGGCAAGCCCATCAAGATCACAGCAGATTACTCGACACAAACTTTAAAAGCCAAGATCACAGCAGATTACTCAACACAAACTTTAAAAGCCAGAAGGGCTTGCAGTGATGTATTCCAAGTTCTGAAAGATAACAACAGTCAACCAAGGTTACTTTATCCTGCAAAGCTATCCATTCAAATGGACGGAGAAATGAGGACATTCCACAACAAAAGTAGGCTAAAGGAATATTTGGAGAAAAGACGAGCTCTCCAGAAAATACTTGAAAGAATCCTCCATGCTGAAGAGAAAGAAAAGCACACATATAAGGAACCTGCAAAAAAACAAACCGTACTCAAATGCTAGTTAATACAAGAGAGCAAAGCTAAAACAAGAAAAACTACAAAACAAAATAAATAAATAAATATACACCTCTCAATAATATCTCTTAATATCAATGGCCCCAATGCCCAAACAAAAAGATAAGTTTTCAGACAGGGTTAAACAGCAGGATCCTTCAATTTGCTTCCTCCAAGAAACTCACCTTTCTACAAAGGATGGACACAATCTTAAAGTGAAAGGTTGAAAACAGTGTTTCAAGAAAATGGGCCTATAAAACAAGCAGGGGTTGCTATCCTAATATCTGACAAGGTAGACTTCAGTCCAACATTAGTTAGGAAAGATAAGGAAGGTCACTTTATACTGATTAAAGGCACACTCCAACAGGAGGACATTACAATCCTAAACATATATGCACCTAACATGGGGGCTCCAAACTTCATTAAACAAAAGCTATTAGAACAAAGGTCACAGATAACACCAAACACAGTTGTAGTGGGTGACTTCAACACCCCACTTTCATCAATTGACAGGTCATCCCAGAGAAAAATAAACAGAGAGGCATCTGGATTGAATGAGGTCATAGAAGAAATGGATCTAACAGATATATATAGGACATTTCATCCAAATGCTGCAGAATACACATTCTTTTCAGCAGCACATGGAACATTCTCTAAAATAGACCATATATTAGGACACAAAGCAAATTTTAACAAATACAGGAAAATTGAAATAATTGCTTGCATTCTGACCACAATGGAATCAAACTAAAAATCAATAGCAAGAAAAGCTATAAGAGCAAACACAAAATCATGAAAATACAATACACTACTAAATGAAGAATGGGTCAATGAGGAAATCAAAAAATTCATAGAGTCAAATGATAATGAGAACACAATATACCAAAACCTGAAGATAGCCCTAAGAGGGAAATTTATAGCTTTGAGTGCCTATATTAAAAAATTAGAAAGGTCGCAAGTAAACAACCTAATGCTTCACCTCAAAGCCTTGGAAAAGGAAGAACAAGGCAAACCCAAAATCATTAGACAGAAAGAAAGAATAAAGATTAGGGCAGAAATTAATGAAATAGAAACCAAAAAAACAATCCAAAGAATCAATGAAACAAAGAGTTGGTTCTTTAAAAGGACAAACAAGATTGATAAGCCCTTAGCAAATCTCACCAAAAGAAAGAGAGAAGAGACACAAATTAATAACTTAGAGATGAAAAAGACAGCATCACAACAGATACCAGAGAAATTCAAAAAATCATAGGGACATACTATAAAACATATACTCCACTAAGTATGAAAATCTGAAACAAATGGATGATTTCCTTGATTTATATGACCTATCTAAATTAAACCAAGACGAGATTAAACACTTAAATAGACCTATAACAAGTATGGAGATCCAAGCAGTTATCAAAAATCTCCCAACTAAAAAAAGTCCAGGCCCAGATGCATTCAGTGATGAATTTTACCAGACCTTCAGGGAAGAACTAACACCATTGCTTCTTAAGCTTTCCATAAAATAAAAAAAGAAGAAATCCTACCAAACTGCTTCTACAAAGCCAGCATCACCCTCATACCAAAACCAGTCAAAGATAGAACAAAAAAAGAAAATTACAGACCAATCTCCCCAATGAACATAGATGCAAAAATTCTCAACAAATATTGGCAAACAAATACAAGAATATATCAGAAAGATCATTCACCTGACCAAGTAGGCTTTATCCCAGAGATGAAGGGATGGTTCAACATATGCAAATCAATAAATGTAATACATTATATAAATGGACTGAAGGACAAAAATCACATGATCATCTCATTAGATGCAGAAAAAGCATTTAACAAAATCCAACATGCCCTCATGATAAGTCCTACAGAGAATGGGAACAGAAGGAACATGTCTCAACATAATAAAGTCTATTTATGACAAGCCTACAGCCAACATATTACTAAATGGGGAAAAACTGGAAGGTTTTCCACAAAAATCAGGAACAAGACAAGGGTGTCCACTGTCCCCACTTTTATTTAATATAGTAGTGGAAGTCTTAACCATAGCAATAAGGCGAGAGACACACATGAAAGGGATACAAATTGGAAAAGAAGAGATCAAGTTATCATTATTTGCAGATGACATGATTCTATACATAAAGGACTCTAAAGACTCTACCACCAAACTGTTAGAGCTGATAAACACCTACAGCCATGTAGCAGGATACAAAATAAATACATGGAAATCAGTAGCCTTACTATATGCTAACAACAAACACACAGAGGATGAAATCAGAGATTAATCCCATTCACAATTACATCAAAAAAATTAATAAATAAAGTACCTTGGAATAAACCTAAGCAAGGAAGTAAAGGATCTCTACAATGAAAACTTTAAAACACTCAAGCGAGATATTGCAGAAGACACTAGGAAATGGAAAAACATCCCTTGTTCCTGGATCAGGAGAATCAATATTGTGAAAATGGCAATCTTACCAAAAGCAATCTACACATTTAATGCAATCCCCATCAAAATTCCAACAGCATTCCTCATGGAAATAGAAAAAACAATCCAAAAATGCATTTGGAATCACAAAAATCTCAAATCTCTAAAACAATACTGAGCAACAAAAATGAGGCTGGTGATATCACCATACCTGATTTGAACCTATACTACAGAGCCATAGTAACAAAAACATCATGGTACTGGCACAAAAGCAGACACGTAGATCAATGGAACAGAATAGAGGACCCAGATGTAAGTGTGGGTAACAACAGCCACCTAATATTTGATAAAAATGCCAAAAATACTCATTGGAGAAAAGACAGCCTCTTCAGCAAATGGTGCTGGGAAAACTGGATATGTATCTGTAGAAGGAAGAAAATAGCTTCTTCTCTCTCTCCGTGCACAGGAATTATGTCCAAATGGATTAAAGACCTTAACATCAGACATGAAACTCTGAAACAGCTAGAGGAAAAAGTCGGGGAAACCCTTCAACATATTGGTCTTGGAGAAGACTTTCTGAATATAACCCCAATTCCTCAGGCAATAAAACCACAGATTAACAGTTGGGACCTCAAGAAATTACAAAGATTTTACACAGCAAAGGACACTGTGAATAAAGCTAAGAGGCAACCTAAAGAAAGGCAAAAAAATCTTTGCCAGCTATACATGTGATAGAGGATTCATATCTAGGATATACAAACAATTCAAAAAATCAAATAATAAGAAATCAAACAAGCCAACTAAAAATGGGCTATGGAACTAAATATAGAGTTCTCAAAAGAAGAAATGTGGATGGCATATGAGCATGTAAAAAAATGTTCTAAATCCCTAGTCATCAGGGAAATGCAAATTAAAACTACACTGAGATTCCATCTCATTCCTGTCAGATTGGTTACCATCATGAAAACAAATGAACATATATGCTGGCGAGGGTGCGGGAAAAGAAGAACCCTTCTACACTGTTGGTGGGAATGCTATCTGGTCCAGCCATTGTGGAAATCAGTGTGGAGGTTCCTAAGACACTAACAATAGATCTGCCATATGACCCAGGTATAGCACTCCTAGGCATATATCCTAAGGACTCATCCATTACCTTAGAGATACTTGCTCAACTGTTTATTGCCACTCAATACACAATAGCTGGGAAATGGAACCAGCCTAGATGTCCCTCAACTGATGAGTGGATAATGAAAATATGGCACATTTATACAATGGAGTTCTACTCACAGGTAAAGAAAAATGAAGTTATAAAATTTTCAGGAAAATGGATAGATCTGGAAAGGATTATCCTAAGTGAGGTAACCCAGGCCCAGAAAGCCAAGCATTGCATGTTCTCTCTCATATGTGGATCCTAGCTACAGATGATTGGACTTCTGTGTGAGAAGGAAGAAAACTCAGTAGCAAAGACCAGTAAGCTAGAAGAGAGGTATAAAGGGCAGAGAAAGGAAGAAAGGGTGGTACTTAATCGGATGGTATTATATATATGTAAGTAGAAGAATACATTAACGGGGGGTGAAAAGGCCCAAAGTGAGGTCATGGGAAGAAATTGAGTAAAGGAAAGGTGGAGGGAGGGCCAATCAAAATCTAAGAGAATATAAATAAATCATATGGAAACCTACTTTTTTGGACAATGGAACACTCAGGATCCATAGATTGTTGCTAGAAAATTTTCAGTGCCAGGCATGGGATACCTTGCAGTGAGTTGTTGGCCAGGGAGGTCGCTGTTGCCCCCAAAACATTATAGGCCATTGCTGAGACCCTTGGTTTCCCACCAGGAATAGATGGCAAGACCCTATTGCTGAAGACTCCACATACTTGGGCAGCAAGGCCACTGAGAAATCCTGCTGGAACTGAGCTGATAACCTCCTACATGTAGACCAGCTGACAGAAAGCAGGAAAAAGCCATTCTGCATGCAGTTCAATAGGAGAGAGAGAAATCACCAGTGAAGATACTCAACCTTGGACACTGCAAGTCTTAAATTTTGCCAGCCAGGCCAAATGAGCCAATGGATGCAATAGTGGCATGTCTGTCATGGTGGAAACCAACTACCCTCTAATTGGACTGGAGGCCTGCTCCATGGGAGGGAACACATCCCTGATACCGAAAACTTAAAAAGGTGGTAGTCATGAGCCCTAGGGGTTTAACCTCTGCTGCTGTCTGGCTAAATGTGTATACTATGCTCATCAAACTGCCCAGTAAGCACTTCTCTTTATGTTCATACCTTCATATTAATGCTACTCTCACTTTTGGTAGAGAACCTTCTCTTTTCCGATGGCAGACTCAGAAGGCACCATGGTGCTGGGAAGAAGTGATAGAGGAGTGCTCAGCACTGCAATATCTCTATCACTCCTTCCAAGACTCAGGGTTCATTGTGGAAGAGGTGGCAGAAAGAATGCAAGAGCCAAAGGAAGGGTAGGACTCTTTACAATGTGATCCACCCAGACACAAAATGGCCTGGATATCCATGACCTCACAGTGCTTGACACTACCTACACAAGATCATCATAACAGGAAGAAAAGAACATGACATCAAAATAACAGAGAGACTGATTGAGAGGGGGACGGGATATGATGGAGAGTGGAGTTTCAAAGGGGAAAGTTGGGGGAGGGAGGGCATTACCATGGGATATTTCTTACAATCATTGAAGTTGTCAATAAAAAGGGAAAAGAAAGGGGAGAGTAGGCGCCTACACAGCTAGGGAGGACAAGAGCCTCAGCCTGGCCCATAGGACATGCTTCTTTCTAGGAGAGCCACTCTGGACGAATGGATAATGAAGATGTAGTACATTGACACAATGGCATTCTATTTAGCAGTAAAGAAAAATAAAATTTGGAGGTAAATGGATGAATCTGGAAAGGATTGTACTTAGTGAGGTAACCCAGGCCCATAAAGCCAAACGTCATATGTTCTCTCATATGTGGATCCTACCTACAACTGTTTGGACTTCTATGTGAGTTGGAATATAACTGAGTATCAGAGGCCAGTAATCTAGAAAAGGGATATAAAGGGAATAGAAAGGGAGGGATGAGGTGGTGCACTTAAGAGGATAGTATTGTATATATGTAAGTAGAAGAACAGATTACTGGGCATGGACAGTCCTAAGTGAGGTTAGGGGAAGAGATTTAGTAAAGGAAAGGTGGGGGATAGGCTAATCAAAATCTAACAGGGTATGAATAAGTCATATGAAAACCTACTTTTTTAGACAATGCCATACCCAGAAGCCATAGATTGTTACTAGGAAATTTTCAGTGCCAAGGATGGGATACTTTCCAGTGAGTTGTTGGCCAGGGAGATCCCTGAGGGCCTCCAAAACACTACAGGCCATTAACAAGACTCTTGGTTTCCCACCAGGAATAGATGGTAAGACCCTATTGCTGAAGACTCCACATACTTGAACTGAAAGGTCACTGAGAAATCTTGCTGGAGCTGAGCTTAAAAAAAAAAAAAAAAAAACTCCGTGTAGGGCTGGAAAGATGGCTTAGTGGTTAAGCACTTGCCTGTGAAGCCTAAGGACCCCGGTTCAAAGCTCAATTCCTCAGGACCCAAGTAAGCCAGATGCACAAGGTGGGGGCATGCATCTGGAATTCATTTGCAGTGGCTGGAGGTCTTGGTGCACCCATTCTCTCTCTCTCTCTCACTCTCTCTCTCTCTCTCTCCCTTCCTCCCTCCTTCCCTCCATCCCTTCCCCTCCCCTCCCCTCCCCTCCCCACCCTCTTTTTCTCTCTGTCTGTCACTCTCAAACAAACAAATAAAAATAAACAATAAATAAATAAATAAATTCGTGTAGGCCAGCTGCCAGAAACCTGGGGAAAAAAAATGCTACCCTAACCTGAATCTACCCAAGATACCTTACACACCCAGCAAGCACCTCCTAGACTAGACACTAGGAGGGAAGGGGAGGCAAGGGAGGGCATCAAAGGGGTGGGAAACACAAATCTAGACCCAAATGGCAATGGTACCATAATTTTCTACTTACTAAAAGACAGACCAAATGGCTGATCCTTCACCAGGCCCTTATAGGGAACACCTGAACCACAAGACACTGGAGAGGGTAAGATTAAGACTAACCTTAATCTCCTACATCTTCCCTCCCTCACTTCCCCTCTCCCTCTCTCTCTCTCTCTTATCTCTAACTCTTGTATATTAGTTAGCTTTTTCCTCATTTTCTTAGTGGGCACTGACCTGTAACTCCCAGATCCAGCATGGGGCTATCATACACAATGAGCTTTTGATCAGAGAGACCTACAAGGTTTCCTTAAAAACAGACAGATTTCTGTCAGAGTACTTGATGACCCACCAAAGGCTAGTGGTAAGACCCTACTGCTGAAGACACCTTATGTGATTGACATGCAAATTAGAATGGCATGGCTGGAAGTTGGAAGAGAGTCAGTTCCCAGACAGTCAGCGCGTCTAGTGCCAGAAGGTGCTACATGGGCGACTGGGGGAAAATGACCAATATCTGTCAAAGCAACGCATGGTCTAACCTACTTAGCAGCAAATAACTTGGTGTGATGCCCACACAAGTGCACTAGTGGCACACAGCCATGGTGGGGAACCAACTGCTCTCAATTCGGCTAACTGATCCCCTCACTGGTATGGGACCCATTGCTGGAGCTGGGAAACAAGTCAGAACCATATCCAAACATAAACCCACTCTCCAATATCAAGCTACCATCAATTGTGGGCTACAAGAGGGCCTACACCTATTAAATTCTCTATTAAAAACAAAAAAAAGTAAGGGTTATCTCATTTGTCCTGGTGCTATCTTACTCTCCGTTGGAGAATCTGCTTCTCTTTTTCAGATGGATGTAGATCCTAAGGAAAGAGCCACCCCATCATACCTCAAAAGGGCCCCGGCTGAAACTAAGAAAAATTGGCGAAACAAGCAAGGGTGCTGTTTTCCTGATGAACTGGATACCAGCACAAGGGGGAAGGAGATCAACACAGAGAAAAATCAACTCCTACCAAATCAGAGAGCCAGAGCCTCAGAGGCCCCCAACACCTCATCACTGAAGCAGATCAAAAATGAACCCAACATGGCTCAGGGAAATTTTGCGGAAGAGGGGGTGGAAAGATTGTCAGAGCCACATGTTGGGTCATGATATGCAGAGACATTTAGCTTACCCATAACTGTGGGCTAACTCCACAATGCATGACCCATATACCTCAACAAGGAGGGGCCAAGGGGAGGGGGTAGGGCACGGATGAGCCTAATAATGGTACCAAACTGACTGTATTTGCTGAATACAAAACTAACTAATAAAGAAAAAAATATGCTACATGCAGTTCCATGGGAGAAAGAGAAATCACTATTGGAGATAAACAACAGTGGACACTGCAAGTCATAAATTTGGCCAGCCAGGCCAAATAGCCAATGGTAAAAGAGTGGCAGGTCTTTTATGAGGGAAACCAACTGCTCTCTAATTGGACTGAAGGCTCACTCCACAGGAAGAAATGCATGCCTGATATTGAAAACCTATGACAGGGGAAGTCATGAGCCCTAGGTGTGTAATGTCTGCTAGTGTCTAGATAAATGCATATGCTATGCTCACCAAACTGCCCAGTAAGCACTTCTCTTAATATTCATACCCATATATTAATGCTACTCTCACTTTTGGTTAGAGAAGCTTCCCTTTTCAGATGGTGGTGACCTTAGAATGATTCAGAGGGAACCACAGTGCTGAGAAGAAGTGACAGAGGAGTGTGCAGCACTGAAACATCACTGTCATACTGTTGCAGTCAGGTTCACATTGCTGGTAGAAATCACCTGACAAAGAGTAGCTTCTGGGAAAAAGAGGTTTATTTTGACTAACAGGCTCAAGGGGAAGCTCCATGATGGCAGGGAAAACGATGGCATGAGCAGAGGGTGGACATCACCCCGTGGCCAACATAAGGTGGACAATACCAACAGGAGAATGTGCCAAACACTGGCATGAGGAAACTGGCTATAACACCCATAAGCCTGCCCCTAACAATACACTACCTTCAGTAGGCACTAATTTCCAAATCTCCATCAGCTTGGAACCTAGCATTCAGAACACCTAAGTTTATGGGGGAATACCTGAATCAAATCACCACATACACCTTCCAAGGCTCACGGTCCACTGTAGAAGAGGTGGCAGAAAGAATGTAAAAGCCAAAAGAAGGGTAGGACTTCTTACAATGCACTCTTCCAGACACAAAATGGCCTGGATATTCATGACCTTGCACTGCCTGACACTACCTACTCAAGACCATCATAATAGGAGGTAAAGATGATGACATCACAATAAAAGAGAGACTGATTGAGAGGGGAAAGCGGTATGATGGAAAGTGGCGTTACAAAGGGGAAAGTAGGGGGGAGGGAATCACCATGGTTTATTGTCTGTAATAAAGGAAGTTGTCAATAAAAAATAAGAAAAGAAAAAAGGCATTTCCAGGTCTGCAGGGGTTACTCAGTGGTTTAGGCATACCTGGGTTCAATTTCCCAGTACCCATGTAAGTCAGATACACAAGGTGGCACATGTGTCTGGAGTTCATTTGCAATGGCTGGAGACCCAGGTGCACCCACTCTTTTTGTCACACTCTTTATCACTCTCCCTCTCTCTATCTCTCTCAGATGAATAATAAAATATTTTTTAAAAACATTTCCAATAAAGAAGCAATAGCAAAGTGTGTCATGATTCATTCATTCAACTCCTTACTGAATTCCCACTATGTACAAATCTTAGATATTAGACATGCACAGGTGAACAGGATCAATGCAGTGTCTATCCATATATAATTTACAACATAATAAGAGGGAAAGGTAGTAAATACAAAGTTACATAATGTCATTGATCCATTTTTCAAGTATTCAAAGGTTGGTATTTGTAGATAAAGGGGGAAGGCAGTAATAAAAAGAAAGGGAAGAGATTTTTTAGATGATAAACTAAGTTTAATCCTCTTGGAGTATTGTTCATATTACAGTCTTAATATTGAGAAAAACTATTAATACATTTGACATTTGCTGAGATGTATTTAAATATTACATTAAATATGGATGCAACTTAGATTTTTCTTAAACAAAACTAGAATATTTAACTTATACCCCAAAAGTTAAGATGAAAACAATATTTATTCCAGCTTAAAAAAATATATAAGCTGTCAGCTATAGTTCTACTTGCAACAACTTTCTATGAATTGGAAAGACAACCCATTAAAACTTTTATGGGAGCCATGCTGAGGTGAGTAAGGAACTGCCTGACCTATGTTTGGGGCCTAGTGGGGGGAAGGGGGAGAGAGAGGTAGGGAGTGCCTATCCACGTGTTTGGGGCCACCCAGGGGTGGATGAGGGAGTGACTGACTGCATGATTGGGACCACCCCAGTGTGGGTGAGGGAGTGCCTGACTGTGTGTTTGGGGCCACCCCTGGTGGATGAGGGAGTGTCTGACCATGAACCAAGTGTGAGACCCACTTGAAAGACCTAGAAACTCCTACAAGCTTGGAAACAATGCACCAGACCAAACCACCAAGCTTGGGGCTGCAATCCTAGTGCCCATAAAGATCCTGGGGCTAATTGCACAGCAAAGACCAGCTGTGGGGCAAGGCAGGAAAGTCATCCTCAGGTGAGCTTACTCCCCTACCGCCTAGTGGCAGCTGTTAACAGACAGTATCCCCAGTTTAGACCAACCTGCACGTAAGGCCTGGGACATCAACACTGTGCCCCATAGGACCCCAGAATGGATCACATTCAAAAGTCCTCAGGCAGTAAATATCACAGAGAAAAGAGCAAGGCCTGGACAGCAAGCAAGCCAATCAGGCTAAGGCCACACTCTAACGCATCTGGAGGCAACACACACAGTGAGGGCTTCACTTAGACCCTAGTTCATCCAGCACAAGCAAGTGGGCATACAGGCTCCCCACACTCCCCCCTCAACCAAAGCTGGCCTGGTGATACAACTCAGATGAACACTGAGCTACCAAAAGTCCCAGTTACACTTAGGAAATTTATCCTAAATGTTCCATGCATCACTACAGAGATACTTGTTTAACCATATTTATAGCTGCTCAATTCACTATAGCTATGAACTGGAATCAGCCCAGGTGTCCACCATTGGATGAATGGTTAATGAAGTTGTGGTACATTTATAAAATGGAATTCTACTTAGCAGTAGGAAAAAAATGACATAATGAAATTTGTAGAAAAATGAATGGTCTTGGAATGGATCATACTCAGCAAATTCACACAATCATAGAAAGACAACTGCCACATGGTCTCACACATCTGTGGTTCCTAACCTCAATGAGCTTGAGTTGCTGACATACCTGATAGGCAACTTGAGGCCCAGACAATAGGGATATAAGAGCTTGGGGGGAGGGGAGAGGGAAGAAGGGGAAAACACAAAACTGAACCCAAAATAAACTGGTAACATAGAAAACTTTATCCTTGAAGATAGACTGAAAGGTTGAACCCTCAACAGGAGAATGGGGGGAGCACCTGAAAAGAAGGGCCCTAGAGAGGGTGAGATGAAGCCTAACCTTAATTTTTTTTTTTTTATGTTGGCTCTGGTCTGTAACTCCCAGTACCAGAATGGAATTACCACCCACAATGAGCTGTTGTGATTGGAGAAACACACAAGGGCCCCAAAATAAGACAGCCTTCTGTCAAAGCACTTGATTACCCACCTGAGGTAAATGGTAAGACCCTACTACTGAAGACACCTGCTGAAGAACATGGAGAGACTGGATGGAAACAGAAAGAGAGTCAGACAGCTCATCTAGTGCTGGAATGTGCTACATGAGCTACTGGGGAAAGTGGCCAACAACAGTCTGAGCAACCAGGGGTCTAAACTACTCAGAAGCAAAAACCCTGACAAGTACACACAAGTGCAATAGTGGCACACAGCCTTGGTGGGTAACCAGTAGTTTTCTGATTGGCTTTGAGATTCACTCAGTGTAAAGGAACCCATATCTGGAACTGGGAACCAGTCTGCATCCTATGGAGACAAAGATTTTGCTCTCCAATGTCAAGCTCCCACTAACCTTGGACTAAAAAATTCTCCCTAAATTAATAATGCTTATCCTATTTAACCTGTGCTGACTTCATTTTATGTTGCAGAATCTGCTTTTTTTTTCATATGGTACCAAGACCCAAGGAGATAAACTACCCCTGGCACTTCAGCCAAGCCACAGCTGAAACCACAGAGGAACTGAGATGAACAAGAATGCAGCTTCCATGGTGAGCCTGACAATCAGTGCTAGGGTGAAGGAGACAGACCAGATGCTGATGAGACTTAACACCTACCAAAGCAGAGATCCAGAGGCTCCTAAGATCCCATCACTGAAGTAGACTTAAAAGATACCCAACACGGCTCAGCGAATTTTGCAGAAGAGGGAGTAGAAAGATTGTTAGAGCCACAAGTTGGAATAGCACATGCAGAGGCACTGCCTTTCTCCAGTAACTGACTGCTGCCCCCATAATACATAACCCACAAACCCACAGGGGAAACCTACAACCCCACTGACAAGGCCCCCAGTGGAATGGGGGCAGGAATGAGGATGGCACCAACACATGATGTATCTATACTAAATATGTCCATAATTAATTTTTTTTAAATATACCATCACTTCATGATCAAAACACTGGAGAGACTAGGGAAGGAAGGACCATATCTCTCATAATAAAAGCTATAAATAAAGCACATAAGGCCCAAATCATACTAAATGGAGAAAAACTCAGAGTTCTCACTATGATCTGGTACAAGACATGTGTGCCCACTCTCACCACTGCTGTTGAACATACTTGTAGAAGTCCAAGTTCAAACAATAAGAAAAGAGAAATAAAAGAGATAGAAATAGGAAAGAAGGAAGTTAAACTAGTCATATCTGCAGGTGATATGATTTTATACATTAAGTGACCTAAAACACCCCACCAAGAAACTTCTAAATGTGATAAACTCTTTCAGCAAAGTGGCAGGATACAAAATCAGCACACAAAAATTGGTAGCCTTCCTATAAGCTAAAGACAAAACATAATAAAGATCAATTAGGATGTCCCATTTCCAACAGCCACAGAAAAAAAAAAAATCTTGGAATTTAACCTACCAAGGAAGTAAAAGACTTATACAATGAAAACACTTAAACAATTAAAACACTGATGAGCCAGGCATGGTAGCACACACCTTTAATCCCAGCAGTTGGGAGGCAGGGGTAGGAGGATCACCAAGAGTCTGAGGCCACTCTGAGACTATATACTGAATTCCAGGTCACCTGAGCTAGAGTGAGAGCCTACCTCAAAAAAAAAAAAAAAAAAAAGAATCTGATGAAATTCAGGAGGATATGAGAAAATGGAAAAGCCTCCCATGCTCATGGATTAGAAGAGTCAGCAACATAAAAATGGCCATTCTACCAAAAGCAATGTATAGATTCAAAACAATACCTATTAAAATTCCAGCAACTTTCTTCACAGAGATACAAAAAATAATCTCAAAATTCAAGTGGAACTACTTCCAAAACTGTTCCAAGCAAAAGAAACACTTCAGGTGGTATCACCATACCTGACTTCAAATTATACTACTAAGCCATAGTAATAAAAACAGCATGGTAGCCAGACATGGTGGTACACACTGTTAATCTCAGCACTTAGGAGGCAGAGGTAGAAGGATCACAGTGAATTCGAGGCCACCCTGAAACACATAGTCAATTCCAAATCTGCCAGGGATAGAGCGAAACCGTACCACAAATAAAAACAAAAAAAAATTAAACATTAAACATTTTTTTAATAAAACAGCATGGGGGCTGGAGAGATGGCTTAGTAGCTAACGCGCTTGCCTGTGAAGTCTAAGGACCAAGGTTTGAGTCCCCAGTACCCACATAAGCCAGATGCACTAGGTAGCGCAAGCATCTGGAATTTGTTTACAGTGGCTAGAAGCCCTGGCATGTCTTTTCTGTCTATCTGTATCTGTGTCTTTCTCTGTGTGTCTGTCTCTCAGATAATAAATAAGAAAAAAATTAAACAGCATGGCACTGGCACAAAAACAAACATATAAATCATTGGAACAGAACCGAATATCTAACGCTTAAACAACTATAGCTACTTGATCTTTGACAAAGGAGCAAATAATGTACACTGAAGACAAGACAGCATATTCAACAAATGTTGTTGTAGAACTTACATATCCACATGTACAAAAATAAAACAGACCCACTACTCTCACCATGAACAAAAATCAGTTTCAGGGCTGGAGAGATTGCTTAGTGGTTAAGGTGCTTGCTTGCGAAGCATAAGGACTCAGGTTCGATTCTCTAGGTCCCAGGTAAGCCAGAAGCACAAGGTGGCACATATGTCTGGAGTTCATTTACAGTGGCTAGAGGCACTGGTGTGGCCATTCTCTCTCTCTCTCTCTCTCTCTCTCTCTCTCTCTCCCTCCCTCCCTCCCTCCTTCCCTCCCTCTCTGTCTCTAATAAATAAATAAATTTTTTAAAAAGCTTTAAGAAAATCAATTTCAAATAGACTAAGGACCTCAATATAAGACCTGAAACTCTAAAATAATAAGAATGATTGGGGGAAGGGAAATAGGAAGAACACTCTAAGACATAAGGGTGGGGAAAGACTTCCTGAATAGGATCTCACTAGCTCAGAAAATTGAGCAAACACTCAACCAGTGGGATCTCATGAAGCTAAAAAGCTTTTCTAAAGACAAGCATACTGTGGTAGTTTGGCTGGAGGCCCTGGCATACCAATTCTCTCTCTCTCTCATTAAAAAAAAATAAATAAAATAATGTTCAACATCCCTAGTCATCAGGGAATTGTAAATTACAACAATTTTCAAATTCCATCTTGCTTCAGTCAGGATGGGCAATCATCAAAAAATCCCATGATAACAAATATTAGTGAGGCTGTGGGAAAAGAGGAATCCTTATTCAATGCTGGTGGGAATGCACACTGGTAAAACCACTATGGAAATACATATGGAGACTCCTGAAAAAATATAAAAATTGATTTACCATCTGTTACAGTCAGCTTCATATTGCTAGCAGAAAACACCCAACTAAGAGCAACTTGTGAGAGAAAAGGATTTATGTTGACTTACAGACTCAAGGAGAAGCTCCATGGTGGAAGGGAAAGTGATGGCATGAGGATATGGTGGACATCACCTCCTGGCCAATATCAGGTGAAAAACAGCAGCAAGAAACTGTGACAAAAACTGGCTAGAAAACCTATGAGCCTATGAAAAACAATATACTGCCTCCAAGAGACACCAATTCCCAAATTACAACCAGCTGAGGCCCTAACAATCAGAACACATAACTTCATGGGAGACACCTGAATCAAATGACCACATTCTGGCCCTCACCCTCATAAACTGATAACCATATATGATATAAAATGCAATGCATTCAGTCCAACTTTAAAAGTCCCCATATATTTTTTTTAATCAATCCCACTGCTGTTCAGATATCACCATAGTCCAAGATCGTTTAATGGAGCCATGATGCCAGAAAAAAAAAATACCATAATGGCACAGAATAAACATCCACACTGCAAAAGACAGCATTGGGATCAATGGAAAAGAGCAGAGGACCCAGATGTAAATCCAGGCAGATACAGCCATCTGATTTTTGACAAAAATGCCAAAATATTCACTGGAGAAAAGATGGCCTCTTCAACAAGTGGTGCTGGTAAAACTGGATAATCTACATGTAGAAAGATGAAAATAGATCCTTTTCTCTCTCTATGCACAAGAATCAAGTCCAAATGGATCAAAGACCTTAATATCAGACTTGAAACACTGAAACTGCTAGAGGAAAACGTAGGGGAAACCTTTCAATATATTGGCATAGGCAAAGACTTTCCGAATATAACCCCAGTTGCTCAGGAAATAAAACCACTAATCAACCATTGGAAATCATGAAATCACAAAGCTTTTGTATAGCAAAGGACACTGTGAATAAAGCAAAGAGGCAATGTATAGACTGTGAGAAAAGCTTTGCCAGCTATACATCTGAGAGAGTACTAATATCCAGGATACACAAAGAACTCAAAACACTAAATAATAAGAAATCAGCCGGGCGTGGTGGCGCACGCCTTTAATCCCAGCACTCGGGAGGCAGAGGTAGGAGGATCGCCGTGAGTTCGAGGCCACCCTGAGACTCCATAGTGAATTCCAGGTCAGCCTGGGCTAGAGTGAAACCCTACCTCGAAAAACCAAAAAAAAAAAAAAAGAAATCAAACAATCCATAATATATTCACAAATTCCTGGAAATTAATCAACACACTATTGATTAGTGAAAGTATTAATGAAGAAATTAAGAATAAATTCAAAAAGTTCCTAAAACTGTATGAAAATGAAGACAACTTACTAAAACCTGCGGGAAACAATGAAGGCAGGCCTAAGAGGGAAGTTTATAGCTACATTACAAAAAGAGAGAAATCTGTTTTATTCTCAAGTAGGTTTTGGTTTATGAATTGTGGTGGCCCTGTGTTAGGTGCATACAGATTTACGATTGTAATATCCTCTTGATGGATCGTTCCCTTGATAAGTAGGAAGTGGCCTTCTGTGTCTTTTTTAATTAGTTTTGGTTTTATGTCTATTTTATTCAATATTAATATGGCTAGGCCTGCTTGTTTCTTATTCCCATTTGCTTGGAATATTGTTTTCCACCCTTTCACCCTGAGGAGGTATCTGTCTTTAGTGGTGACGTGGGTTTCTTGAAGACAACAGATTGAGGGGTCCTTTTTTTTTGTTTGTTTTGTTTTTGTTTGTTTGTTTTGTTTTTTGTTTTTCGAGGTAGGGTCTCACTCTAGCTCAGGCTGACCTGGAATTCACTCTGTAGTCTCAGGGTGGCCTCAAACTCTCAGCGATCCTCCTACCTCTGCCTCCCGAGTGCTGGGATTAAAGGCGTGCGCCACCACGCCCGGCTGAGGGGTCTAATTTTTTGATCCAACCTGTTAGCTTGGGTCTCTTGATGGGTGAATTAAGGCCATTAATATTTGGGGAAATGACTGTGAGATTTGATTTGATCCCTGCCATATTGTGATGGTGTTGGGAGCTGTAGCTGCTCTTTGACAGTGGGAACTGCAGCTGGTCTTAGATCTCCAGGCACAGAGGCCTTATTATACAGCCTCGGTAAAGCAGACTTCAGGCACAGAGGCATTAACGGCTTTGGTGGAGCAGACATCAGACATGAAGGCATTGTTTTGAGAAAGTTTTTGTTTTCTGTATATAAGCTTGTGTCTGCCTGAATAAACTTGAGCCTTGATCAGAACTTGTCTTGGCTCCATTCCTTGTGTTCTTGTCTCAGGTTCATTCCCACTCCCTCCTTCAGGTCCATTTCGATTTGTGCCAGAGGCTGGCACAGCGTGGTGCCCGGAACATGGACCTGCATAGAGGGGCTTCAGTGAGGAACACCAACATCAACTTAGGATCCGCGCGGAAGAAAGTGAAACTAAAAAGAGGACTGTAGTCGCCCGCTCAGTCTTCTGGAATAAGGTAAGTTGGTGCAATTATGGGACAAGCAAAGAGTAAAAAGGAGCTAATTGCCATAGTAAAAGATATTTTAAAAGCACAAGGAATTTGGATTGCTTCAAGTTCTTTAAACAAATTTTTTGATTTTATTAATAAAATGAGTCCTTGGTTTATAGAGCAGGGAAATGTTGATTCAGATGCTTGGGATAAAGTAGGCAGAGAATTAAATGTCTTTTTACAAACTCATGGTCCTAATAAGGTTCTGGTAATTGCTTTTTCCTTATGGTCTTTGATAAAGGATGCCTTGGATTCAGGTACAAAAGATAGTTTAGTGAAGCAAATGTTAGATCACACTTAAGATGTCATTGAAGAAATTAGAAGTCAAAGTTCTGTAAAAGGGACACCTATAACTCACAGAGAATTGAATCAAGTTTCTAAGGAAGATAGTGACGAGGAAGAGGAGGAAATAGAGCCAGAAGAAGCAGCAGAATTAGAGGAAGAGGCCGCTAATTATCATGCAGATTGGGACCCACCACGTCCTCTCGCCTCCATGTCCTTCACACAAGTATATGTAGCAGAATTAAAAAATGAGAAGACAACTGACCTGACTTCTAAGCCAGCCTGCCTGAAAATAACAACAAAATTTGCCTTAGTTACTCCTAATAAAATCATTTCCAAGTGTGTTATTGGTATTAATGACATAAAATTGTATTAAGACTACTTTCTTGTTAGTAATAGGATTAATCAATTTGGTGTAATTTTTTTAATAGCCCTATAAGAAAGATGGCTAATGATGAGGTGAAATGAATTGATTAAAGGAACTGGGAAGAAATTTTTCAATGTTTGGACATAGAATGCTAGTTAAAAATGCTTTTTGAGTGGTACTTAAATCAGAATGTTAAAGTATGTAAATAATGGTGTGTGGATGTAAAAAAGAAATTTTCAGGCTAAACCTAAACATCATGCCTAAAGTTAGAGGATTTTAAACTGTTTACAAACTCTTAAGGAACAAAAGAACTAATTTTCAGGCTAAAATATGTTGGGATAGCTTGCTTAAGCTTTATCAAATTTAAGTCATGGATAAAACATAAAATTGTTTTATGTTAATAAAAATTTCTGTGGTACATGAAATCAATAACTATCAAGTTTAAGCCAAAATCATTGGTTGTCAAATGTTTTTTTCTTTCAAAAAGATTTATCAAGGGTTATATTAATATTTAGCTAGCTGTTTTGGCTCTAAAAAGACCAGATTCTACTCTATTATATGTAAAGTAACTGTCTCCATTTTGACATCTTAAGTCCAGTGCTTATAACAAAATTAATTCTTAAGATATATTCCCTACTTTAGGGTACAGCCTAATGCTCAAACAATGGTCCTCATCTGACGAAACTAATTTCAAGTTCCACGGTTCTGTTTCCAATGTTCTTTGGGTAATTGGTAACCACACAGGTATCTGAACTAATCAATGATGTTTTCACACAGGTGCTAAAACTTTATACTGTTTTACTTGTCCTTTTCTGACAATTATTCTGGTTTCATTTGTGCTTCTGCTCAAATGGGAGAAGCTACTAAACATGTTATTGCTCATTGTCTTCATTCTTTTAATATTTTAGGAGTACCTAAACAACTGAAAACAGACAATGGTCCAGGATATACAAGTGCAGGATTTAAGCACTTTTGCTCTTCTTTTAATATTGAGCATGTTACTGGAATTCCTTATAACCCCCAAGGGCAAGGTATCATTGAACGAGCAAATGAAACATTAAAAACCTGTTTACAAAAAACTAAAAAGGGGGAAATGACACAGGGATCAGTAACAAGATGGTGAAATCATACTTTGTTTATTTTAAATTTTTTACTTTTGGATGCAAAAGGGTTTTTGGCTGCTGACCGTTTTTGGCATGCACAAACCAAGACTAATTATGCTAAAGTAATGTGGAAAGATCCATTGACTAACAAATGGAGTAGACCCGACCCTGTATTAATATGGGGAGGAGGATCTGTTTGTATTTTTTCACAGAAAGAAAATGGAGCCAGATGGTTGCCAGAACGTTTGGTCTGGTATACAGGCCACAAGATCAAACAAGAGGACAGTGCTGATCCTGATGATATGGTGTCATCTACATCTTGCTTACAGTGAAGTCTACTGGACTGTCCTCAGGATTGTGGTGGTCAGACAATGGACATCAGCAAACTTACGTGTGGAAAATTGCTGCTGCTATGGGAGGTATCAAGGTTACATCTGCCAGCAACAATTCAAATAGTCTTCCAAAGGGAATTGTTATGGCCCGTGTTACACCACCTTATGCCCTGATGTTAGGAAATGTGAATATTGCTTGGTATCACGGGTCTGAAGGAATGTTTAATGTTACCTGTGATAACTGTAGCCTGTCCAATTGTATTTCTCATGATTCTGAAACTGTAATGATTGTCAAACAACCTGCATTTGTTATAATTCCTGTTAATCTTTCAAAGCCTTGGTATTCTGATAAGGGTATTCAAATTCTAGAGGAGGTTAAAAATAGTTTAAGTAGACAAAATAAAGTTGTAGGTTTAATTACTGCTGGGATTGTTGCATTTATTACATTATTAGCTTCTATTACTACTGCTGCTGTTGCTGTTGTATGAAGAAGTTCATACTGCACACTTTGTTAATAATTTAGCTAAAAACGTTTCTGTTGCTTTGGGAACTCAAGTAACCATAGAAAAGAAATTAGAAGAAAAAATAGATGCTTTGTTTGATGTAGTGACATATTTAGGAGAACAAATTCAAGGAATGAAGATTAGAGCTCAATTGGAATGCGATGCAGATTACCAATGGATCTGCATCACCTCTAAAACTTACAATGCTAGTTATGAAGATTGGGTAAAGGTCAAAATGCACTTAGAAGGAATTTGGCACCATGATAACATTTCATTAGATTTGGTTAGTTTACATTCAGAAATTCTAGCTATACAGAACAGTCATCTTGATTTTGATGCCACTAAGGCTGCTAATGATTTACTTGCTGCAATTAAGTCTGTGTTGCCTGGTTGGGACTCTCTAAGTTCCTGGATAGGCAGCTTTGCAGCTGTGGGAGTTTGCCTTCTGCTTCTCTGATGCCTATTGCCTATTTTCTTCAAGTGTCTAATAAAGTCTATTGTGAATGTTCATGCAGAGGTCTGAGCTATGCACTATAGAACATGTCCTTGGCTTCCTCAGACTTTATCCTAATTCTCCCTGAATTTTGTCCGGCTGGTAGCCAGAGATGGGTAAGATCAGGGGAGGAGGCATCCAACCTAAGACAGGGCACATATTGAAGGATAATACATTTGTCCAATGACGGGTAAGGATGTTCTTCTGCCTCTGACAACCTACGACAGGCACAGTCGCTTCTTTTAATAAATAAAGAAGGGGGAGATGTTGGGAGCTGTAGCTGCTCTTTGACCATGGGAACTGCAGCTGGTCTTAGATCTCCAGGCACAGAGGCCTTATCGTACGGCCTCGGTAAAGCAGACTTCAGGCACAGAGGCATTAACGGCCTTGGTGGAGCAGACATCAGACATGAAGGCATTGTTTTGAGAAAGTTTTTGTTTTCTGTATATAAGCTTGTGTCTGCCTGAATAAACTTGAGCCTTGATCAGAACTTGTCTTGGCTCCATTCCTTGTGTTCTTGTCTCAGGTTCATTCCCACTCCCTCCTTCGGGGTCTGTTTTGACTCGTGCTGCAGGCTGGCCCATGATGGTATATGTGGGTTGGTGTTTTCATGGACTTTGAAGTTTTTTGTGCCTACTCTGAGTTTGGTTATTGTGATCTGCTTCTTGTAGGCAATTGAGGTTGATTATTTGTTTCTTCTCTGTGGAGAATTTCCTGAAATACTCTCTGTAGATTTGGTTTTGTGTTCATATAATTATAGAGCTGAGTTTTGTCATAGAAAGTTTTTCTTTCAACATCTATTATGAGGGATACTTTTGCTGGGTAGAGTAGTTTGGGTTGGAAGCCTTAGGTTCTTAGACTTTGCAGTGTTTCATTCCAGGCCCTTCTAGCTTTCAGGGTTTCCATTGAGAAGTCTGAAGTAATTCTGATGGGGTTATCTTTAAAAGTGGTGTGCTGTTTTTTCCTAGCTGCTTTTAGGATTTTCTCTTTGGTGTCAATGTTTAGGGTCTTAATGACAATATGTCTTGGAAAGTTTCTCCTTTGGTCCAGTCTGTTTGGAGTTCTGTTACCTTCTTGTATCTTGGGGCCTTTCTTTTAAGAGACTGGGGAAGTTTTCTTCAATTATTTTGTTAAATAAGTTCTCCATGCCTTTGGTCTGAATTTCTTCTCCTTCTGGTATTCCAATGATCCTGATATTAGGACATTTCAGTGTATCCCACAATTCCCTCATGTTCTGTTGACAGAAACTTTTGAACTTACTGAAATCTGAAAAGAAGTAATTTAATGATATACCTGGAAGCCTTGGAAAAATATGAACAAGGAATGGAGAGATGGAGAGATGGCTTAGCAGTTAAGGCACTTCCCTGTGAAGCCGAAGGACCCAGGTTTGACTCCCCAGAACCCACCTAAGCCAGATGCTCATGGTGGCACATGCATATGGCGTTTGTTTGCAGTGGCTACAGACCCTAGTGTACCCATTCTCTATTCTTCTCTCTCTCCCTCTCTAATAAATAAAATTATATTTTAAAACATGAACAAATCAAACCCAAAAGTATTAGATAACGAGAAACAACTAAATCAGGGCATAAATTAATGAAATAGAAATGGAAGCAATGAAACAAGTACTTGATTTTTTTGTACAGATAAAATTGAAAATCCTTTAGTCAAATTTATGAAAAGAAAGAGAAGACCCCAGTTAATAAGATTATAGGTGAACATGGAGACATTATAACAGATAACAAATTGACACAATCTAAGGCAGGCACAGTAGTGTGCACCTTTAATCCTAGCACTCAGAAGACAAAGTAGGAGGATCATCACGAGTTAAAGGCCAGCCTGGAACAATACAGTGAGTTCCAGGTCATCCTAGGCTAGTGTGCAACCCTACCTGGAAGGAAGGAAGAAAGGGAGGGAGGGAGGAAGAGAGAGAGGGGGATGAGGGAAGGAGGAAGAATGCCCCAAAACATGATAGAAGATTGCAAGATTCTTTGTTGCCCACCAGAACTAGCTGCTAACAGCCTACTAAAGACTCCACATACCTAGGCTGAAGGTCACTGAGAAATCAAAACAGAGCTGAGCTAGAAGGTTCCTCCCTGTTGACTTAGCCATCAAGATGATGAGAAGGACTATGTAGCCTGCTGGGGGATAAAAGTCATCAGTGGTCTTAATCAGCAGTGGACCCTGCAAGCTTTACAACTGGACAACCAGGGCAAACAGGGAAAGCCAATTTCTCTCTGATTGGACTTCAGGTCTGCTCCATAGGAGGGAATTCCTGCCTGGTACTGAAAACCTAATTAAAAACCCTACGAAAGACAGTGCTACTGTTATCCAGCTAAATATATACAATATGCCCACCAAACTGCTCTCCAAATACTTATGTTTATACTGATATAATAATGCTACTTTCACTTTTAGTAGAAAAGCTTCTCTTTTCGGATGGCAATGACCACTAGGGTGATTCAAAACTCACCAAAGTGTGATTAAAGGTGACAGTGGAGTGTTCAGCACTAGGTAAGCTGTCTCTATCACACTTTCCAAGGTTCAGAGTCCACTACATAAGAGGTGGTGGAAAGAATGTGACAGCCGGTAAGACCCTACTGCTGAAGACTCCACATATTTGGGCTGCAAGGTTACTGAGAAATCCTGCTGGAACTGAGCTGAAAACCTCCTCCATGTAGACCAGCTGACAAAAAGCTGGAAAAAGTCACGTTGCATGCAGATCAATGGGAGAGAGAAAAATCACCAGTGAAGATACTCAACAGTGGACACTGCAAGCCTTAAATTTGGCCAGCCAGGCCAAATGAGCCAATGGATGCAATATGGAACGTCTATTATGGAGGAACCAACCACCCTCTAATTTGACTGGAGGCCTGCTCCATGGGAGGGAATACATCCCTGATGCTGAAAACTTACAACAGGAGTAGTCATGAGCCCTAGGGGTGCAACGTCTGCTGCTATCTGGCTAAATTTATATACTATGCTCACCAAACTACCCAGTAAGCACTTCTCTTAATGTTCATACCCATATATTAATGTTACTCTCACTTTTGGTTACAGAACCTTCTCTTTTCAGATGGCAGTGACCGTGGGATGACTCAGAAGGCGTCATGGTGCTGGGAAGAAGTGATAGAGGAGTGCTCAGCACTGAAATATCTCTATCACAGCTTCCATGGCTCAAGGTCCACTGCAGAAGTGGTGGCGGAAAGAATGTAAGAGCCAAAGGAAGGGTAGGGCTCCTTACAACGTGCTCTTTCAGACACAAAATGGCCTGGATATTCATGACCT
The DNA here is from genome assembly GCA_036346955.1 of Dipus sagitta. Taxonomy (NCBI): domain Eukaryota; kingdom Metazoa; phylum Chordata; class Mammalia; order Rodentia; family Dipodidae; genus Dipus; species Dipus sagitta. The sequence goes on along the minus strand of CM070770.1, from coordinate 84,137,829 downwards.
CGCAGTACCTGACACTACCTACATAAGACCATCATAACAGGAGGAAAAGATGGTGACATCAAAATAAAAGAGAGACCGATTGAGAGGGGAAAGGGATATTATGGAGAGTGGAGTTTCAAAGGGGAAAGTGGAGGGAGGGAGGGAATTACCATGGCATATCATTTACAATGATGGAAGTTGTCAATAAAAAACGTAAAATAAAAAAGAATGTGACAGCCAAAGGAAGGGGAGGAGTACTGAAAATACTGTCTTCCAGACACAAAGTGGCCATGGTGTCACAGTGGCTGACACTACATACACAAGACCTGCATAATAGGAGGGAAAAAATGATGACATCAATATAGAAGAAAATTGTTGGAAAGTAGAAGGGATTCAGTGGGAGGGGGACTTGGGAACAGGAAAAAGGAGGGTCGTGGAAGGTGACTATGATCATGATACAGTGTCTATATGTAGGGAAGTTGTCAGTGAAAGTTCAGAAAAATGGAGCCAGGCATGGTGGTGCATGCCTTTAATCCCAGCACTTGGGAGGCAGAGGTTGGAGGATCACTGAGAGTTCAAGGCCACCCTGAGACTATATAGTGAGTTCCAGGTCAGCCTGGACTAGCGTGAGACCCTACCTCGAAAAACCAAAAACAAAAGAAAAAAAGAAAGTTTAGAAAAATGGGTGCTAGAGAAATGGCTCAGTGGTTAAAGGGACTTTCTTGCAAAGCCTACCCACCTGTGTTCAATTACCCAGTGACCACATAAAGCCAAGAAAAAAAGAAAGAGGGGGAATGCTCCCTAACTCTTTCTATGAAGCCATTATTACGCTAGCAACAAAACTAGACAGACAACCAAGCAAAAAAAAAAAAAAAAAAAAAAAAAAAACACCAATATCATTGAGAAACATAGATGCAAAAATTCTTAATAACATACTTATAAAAAATTCAAAAACATTATCAAAAAAGATCATTCACAGCTGGGCGTGGTGGTGCATGCCTTAATTCCAGAACTCAGGAGGCAGAGGTAGGAGGATCGCCGTGAGTTCGAGGCCACCCTGGGATTACATAGTAAATTCCAGGTCAGCCTCGGCTAGAGTGATACCCAACCTCAAAAAAAAAAAAAAGATCATTCACTGTGATAACCTCAGCTTTATTCCAGAAATGCAGAATATTCACCATATGCAAATCAATAAATATAGCTTATTATATAGACTCAAGGACAGAAATCATACGATCATCTCAATAGACATAGAAAAGACAATGGATGAAATTCAATACCCCTTCATGATAAAAACACTGATGAGAGGCTGGAGAGGTTGCTTAGTGGTTAAAGTGCTTGCCTGCAAAGCCTAACAACCAGGGTATGATATTCCAGTACCCACGTAAAGACAGGTGAAAAAAGTAGCACATACATCTGGATTTTGTTTGCAGTAGCTAGAGGCCCTGGTGCATCCATTCATCCATTCATTTATTCTCTCTCTCCTACCCTCACATCTCTCTGTCTCTCTTTTCTCTTTCTTTCTCTGCTTGCAAATAAATTAAAAAATTAATTTTAAAAAATACTGGAGAGACTAGGGATAGAAGAAATACATCTCAATATGATAAAGGCTACATAAAACAAACCTCAGACTGGGGAGATGGCTCAGTGGTTAAAGGCATTGCACAGCTGGGTTTGATTCCCCTGTACCCACATAAAGCCAGATACACAAAAGTGGCACATGTCTCTGGAGTTCATTTGCAGCAGCAAGAGGCTCTGATGTGACCATTCTCTGTCTCTCTCTCTCTCTCTCTCTCTCACACACACTCTCTCTCACACACACACACACACACATAAAGCAATAATGTTTTAAAAAACCTATAGTCTGTATTTGCTGAATACAAAACTAATTAATAAAGAAAAAAATATATAATTAAGCAAGACAGATGAATAAAAAATTTTTTAAATTAAAAAAAACTAAACCCTGTTTTTTGCTTTTCAAAGTTAATACAAATATGTTTATTTTTATATTGACATTATAATAAAATTATTGTTTTAGTAAAAGCTTATGTATCTCATCATGCATTACCTTAGAGGGTGTCAGGATCCCATGTATTGGTTACATGTGAAAAAATTTATCTTTGGAACATATACGTAAGTATGCACACTTTTTCCATTAAAATTTATACCAACATTGAAAAAAAAAACCTATAGTCACCAGGTATGGTGACACATGCCTTTAATCCCAGCACTCAAAGGCAGAGAGGTAGGAGGGTTGCTGTAACTTTGAGGCCAGCCTGAGACTACATAGTGAATTCAAGATCAGCCTGAGCTACAGCAAGACTCTATCTTAAAAAAAAAAAAAAAATCCTATAGCCAACATCATGCTGAACAGAGAAAAATGTGAAGCAATGCCACTGACATCTGTAACAAAACAAGGGTGTCAACCGTCTCCACTGCTGTTTAATATAGTGCTTGGAGTCTTACCTAGAGAATAACAAGAAGTCAAATACCAGTATTTTCAGACAATATGAGTCTATACATAATAGACATTAGGGACTTGTTGCAGTTATTCATTGCTGACAGAAAGCACCCAACCAAAAGCACTTTATGGGAGGAAAGGGTGTACTATGGCTTATAGACTCAAGGGGAAGCTTCACAATGGCAGGGGAAAATGGGGCATGAACAGAGGCTAGACATCACCACCTGGCCAACAACAGGTAGACAAGACAACAGCAACAGGAGAGTGTGCCAAACGCTGGCAAGAGGAAATTGGCTATAATACCCATAAGCCTGCCTTTAACAATACACTGCCTCCAGGAGGTTCCAATTCCCATATTGCTACTAGCTGGAGACTTAGTATTCAGAACACATAAGTTTATGAGGGACACCTGAATCAAACCACCACAGGACTCCAACAGAAAACTCCTAGAACTGATAAAAACTTCCAGTATAGTGACATGATACAAAATTAACATACAAAAATTAGCAGAAGGCCTGGGAAGATGGCTCACAGATTAAAAGTGCTTCTTTATAAAGCCTGCCAGCCTAGGTTCAATTCACCAGCCACCCACATAAAACCTGACAGGCATTTGACACCAGTGACAAGAGACCCTGGTACACTCATACATGTGTGCACACACACATACATACACACAAATACACACACACACACACACACACACACACACACACACACGTGCCAACAAAGAATTTTTTTAAATCAGTACTGCCAGGCATTGGGGTGCATACCTTTAATGCCAGCACTTGGGACACCAACGTAAGAGGATTGCTGTGAGTTCGAGGCCACCCTGGATCTACATAGTGAATTCCAGGTCAGCCAGGGCTAGAGCTAAACACGACCTCAAAAAACTGAAAAAAAAAATAGCATTCCTTTTTTAAATTTTATTTATTTATCCATTTTGAGAGAAAGGCAGAAAAAGAGAATGGGCAAACCAGGCATCCAGCCACTGCAAATAAACTCCAGACACATGTGCCCATTATGCATCTGGATACTGGGGAATGGAACCTGGGTCCTTAAGCTTTGCAGGTAAATGCCTTAACCACTAAACAATCCCTCCAGCCCTTGGTAGCATTCTTATACACCAATGACAAACATACTGAGGAAGAAATCAGGGAAAGATATCCACAACAGATATAATTGCTGAATATGCCTGCATATCTATCTATCTATCTATCTATCTATCTATCTATCTATCTATATATATATCAGAATATCCCTAACCAATTAAATGAAAGTCTCTACAAAGACAACATTAAAACCCTAAAGAAAGAAACTAAGAAAGACATCAGAAAATGGAAAGATCTCCCATAGTAGTGGATTACAATAATTAATATAATATTCTAGCACCATTCTGCACAGAAATACAAAAGGCAATCTTAAAATTCATGTGGAAGCATAATATCCCAGATAGCCAAAATTATTCTCAGCAAAAATATAAAAATAGTGCTGAAGGTATCATCATACCTCATCTTAAGAGAGCTATAGTAATAAAAATAGCATGGTACTGGCACAAAACAGACACATAGATCAATGGAATAGAACAGAAGACTCAGGTATAAGTCCATGTTAACCACAAACACCTGAGTTTTGACAAAGATGCTATAAACACCCAGAGTCCCTTAATAATACTGGCTATTGCCTTTGCTCTTGGCTGTCCACCAAAACCAGATGGTAAATCAATATTATTGAAAACAAATGTTTTTGTTTTTGGTTTTGTTGGGGTATAAAGAAACCAACCAAGCTGGAACTTAAATAGAAGCTTCTTCTCTACTGGCTAACTTTCTTCGTGCCAAAATGTTCTAAGGATGCTGCTAGCATAGAAAAGTCATCACCAACAATCTTACCCAGCTGTGGACCCTGTGTACTGCACAACTGACCTTCAAGGCAAGATGGGTCCACTACAGCAGCAAGAGAGTTATAGGAGTAACCAATTGCTCTCTGGTTGAATTTGAGGCCTATACTATAGAAAGGAAAGCATGCCTGACATGTGGCCTAAACTGTGAATACAGACTTAGGCCCTAGGGGGCACCCAATATTGTGGCGATGCTAATAAGGCAGATTAAACTGCCTTATAAATAGCTGTTTGTCCCCATAGATTGATACTGCTTACTGCCTCAAACACAGAACTCTCTTTATGCAAATGGTAGAGGTGAATACAGAGATGCATAGATGGCAAAGTTGCCAAGAGTAAGTGCAGACTTCCAGGTAAGATGGTGGCATAGCAGCCATGCCAAAGCAGCCTAGGCAGGGAAATAAGCAAAAATAAGTAAATGAAATAAATAAATAAAAGAACAAAATATACTCTTCTATCAAAAAATGAAGGTGTATAAGTTATTATCAACCACAACAGAGAAGAGAGACTCAGATCTTCTAGAAAGGAGAAAACCAGCCAGAATCCTGACAAGGCTCAGGCAGCCTCAGTCTGTGTGCCCACCTGTCTAACCAGAGCACAGCTGCAGGAGCAGAAATCAGGTGGAGGGTTTTTCCACTCACATCAGCCTCCTCACAAAGTAAACAAACCTGAAGGGGGGCTGGAGAGATGGCTTAGTGGTTAAGCGCTTGCCTGTGAAGCCTAAGGACCCTGGTTCGAGGCTCGGTTCCCCAGGACCCACGTTAGCCAGATGCACAAGGGGGCGCACGTGTCTGGAGTTCATTTGCAGTGGCTGGAGGCCCTGGTACGCCCATTCTCTCTCCCTGCCTCTTTCTCTCTCTGTCTGTAGCTCTCAAATAAATAAAAATAAACAAAAAAAATTAAAAAGAAAAAGAAACCTGAAGGGGAATACAGCAGGAAACAGGTGAGCAGCCCCAATACAAATCCAGGCATCATGCAGTCTCCCATCCCCCAACCACCAGTGCTGCGGTGAACCACCAGAGAACTCATTCACCCCTGGCTGCAGGGCCTCCAGCACACCCAATCACAACACCAGATCCACAGCACAACAGAGAGAAGTTGAAGTGGGTACTCAGCATTGGTGAGATTGGAAGCCATCCCAAAGGTAAAAGGACCTACGTACACAAAGGCAGGTACATAGGCCAGGACTAGAAGTGCTAATCTCTTGTTCCATGTCAGGGAAGGTTATGTGTTACATATTCTTGGTTGGCTTCATCATTCTCAAATAATCTGTATTTTCATGTTGACTATTGTTGCCTTTGATGCTTCCTGATTTTTAGAGCCTTTGTCTTTTTCTTTTGTCATTACTATTTGGGGCAAGGTCTGACCCAGACCAGAGGTCTCCATCTCCCAACTGACAGGACTGAAGTTATGGGGCAACACACACCCTTAGGGAATTTGGCTTTATTAGATTGCCTATTTGTTTTAATCCCCACTTATGCATAAATACTATGTGCCGGTTTGGATTCAATGTGTATAGTGCTCAGATGAATGCTAGAATTTGCCAGTAAATTGCTCCACCAAGGCTACAGGAATACTTGAATAGAAAGCAAACACCCAGTCTACAAGAATACTTGAAAGAAAGTCATGTCTGCTGCTTCTCTTGGAGCATAAGAGCTATACCTGGCACCTTAAACTCATACCCTGAAGATATATAAAGTCAAGTTTACATAGCTGAAAACACTATAGATAATTAGAAAACCCAAGCACCAAATTAAATTAAGATGCAAAAGTCTATATTATAACAAAAGAAACACAAAAATCAAGATAATACAATCACACCAAAAATTATACATCCATGAGAAATGACCTCACTGAGACTGTTTTATATGAAATGCCTGACGAAGACTTCAAAAAATGAAATATCTATGCTCAAAGGAATCAAAGATGAAAACACACTCATGAGGGAATCCCAAGAGAACACAGAAAGCCAACTTAATGAAATAAGGAAACCAAAGCTGGACAGGGTAGTATACACCTTTAATCCCAGCAATTGAGAGGCAGAGGTAGGTGCATGACCATGAGTTTGAGGCCACCCTAAGACTACATAGTGAATTCCAGATTAGCCTGAGCTAGAGTGAGACTCTACCTTGAAAAGCCAAAAAAAAAAAAGAAAAAAAATCTAAAAATCAAATAAGGAAGTCAGTACAAGACATGAGTAAGAAAATAGAAATAATGAAAAAATACCAATAAGAAATACTAGAAAGGAAAAACAGAGTAAGTCAAATAGAAAACTCTGTAGACAATCCCATCAATATAATGGGTCAAGGAAAGGACAGAATATTTAAAGCAGAAGACCAGGTGGAAGATACAATACATTCTAACACAGAGAAATACAAATAGGAAGGCATGAATAGAAATTTGAAGACATTAGAAAAGTTATAAAGAGATAAAACAGAATTCAAGGCACAGTAGGAGAAGAACTTCACTCCAAAGGCAGAGCAAGCATATTCAAAAAAACCAAATCATAGAAGAAAACTTCACCCAAATAGGGAAAGTGATGTCAATATAAGTACACGAAGCCTATAGAATACCAAACAGACAAAATCAGAAAAGAGGAACCTTCCGGCCAAGATGGCGACCACCTAGCTGTGCTGCAAATCCCGGGGAAAGAAAGGCAAGATATTAAGGGTATATAGTGGCTTTTAGGGGAGAGAAATCTGGGAGGGCACAGAGGCGGGGGAACAGGTAATTGCAGATCTCCTCGCGGGCGGGTAGCCCACCCCTCACCCCAAATAACCGACGTGTTCATAGCACCGTCCCTGCCACGCCGATAGTTCCCTGCGCGTGGAAGCTTAGACTGCTCCGCACTGTCTTCCACTCGCCCACATACTGAGCGAGTGCAGTCCCACAGCAGGTGCCACGCAAGCTCAGGTGTCTCTCGCTTGCGCCAGCTCAGGTGCCATCCTCTACCTGTCCGTGTGCCTGCTGCACGCCATTACCTGTGGCGGGGGAGCGCAGACTGGTTCCATTTCCCAGCGTTCCCAGACAGACTTTGAGCTGCTTCAGTGCTTTGTGCCTCAGTGCCACTCCTAGCTACAACACAGGCACCTTTGGCACATTACCACTTGAGAACTCAGGCAACTTTGGCACCCCTGCCAGGCAGTAGATAGTCGCTTTGGCAAGTGAGAGACAAAGCCCAGGCTTCTTGGCAACTGCCCCAGGCTGCATAAGATTCCCATTGTTCTTGAGTCCAGACTGATACGCCCACCTACCAGCCCATACACTGTCATGGGCAGAACACAGTGCAAAAGAAATAACATGAAATATCAAATGTAAGAAAATCCAGTTAGATCACCCAATCCCACAATGAATACTCTAACCAAAACATAGAAGAACCAATAGGACCAGAACACCAAATTGAAGCCATGAGCAATGCAACCCTGACCAACCTACTGGTAGAACTTGCAGGAAAGCAACAAAGGGCCGATAATAGTGTGGATGCTGCCATCACTAAACCAGAACTAATAGATAAGAAATTGGAAGGATTAGATAAGAAATTGGAAGGATTTCAAAGAGAATTAAGAGATTTGAGGGAGAGTGAAAAAAAAGAAGACCTTAAAAATCAGCTGGCCATGCTAAATGAAGACATAAAGAAATGCAAGGATGAACTCCAAGAATCATCAAGAAACTCAGAAAATGATGTGAAAAGGAAGCTTGACAGAGGGATGGAAATTATAAATAGAAAAGTAGTAGACAACGCAAACTTAATTGAACAAGTTCAAAACTCGCTAGAAGCTCTCAAGAATAGAGTCAGCCAGGTGGAGGATAGAAACTTTGATCTGGATGACAAGATGGAAGAAACAGTTAGAGAGCTCAAAAATTTCAGTAAGTTCAAAAGCTCCTGTGAACAGAACATGAGGGAAATGTGAGATACACTTAAAGGTCCTAATATCAGCATCATTGGAATACCAGAAGGAGAAGAAATTCAGACCAAAGGCATGGAGAACTTATTTAACAAAATAATTGAAGAAAACTTCCCTGGTCTCGTAAAAGAAAGGCCCATCAAGATACAAGAAGCCAATAGAACTCCAAACAGACTGGATCAAAGGAGAAACTCTCCAAGACATATTATCATTAAGACTCTAAACACTGACACCAAAGAGAAAATACTAAAAGCAGCTAGGGAAAAACAGCACACCACTTTCAAAGGTAACCCCATCAGAATTACTTCAGACTTCTCAATGGAAACCCTGAAAGCTAGAAGAGCCTGGAATGAAACACTGCAAAGTCTAAGAACCTATGGCTTCCAACCCAAACTACTCTACCCAGCAAAAGTATCCCTCATAATAGATGGTGAAAGAAAAACATTCCATGACAAAACTCAGCTTTACAATTATATGAACACAAAACCAAACCTACAGAGAGTATTTCAGGAAATTCTCCACAAAGAAAAAAAAATAATCAAACACAATTGCCTACAAGAAACAGATCACAACAACCAAACTCAGAGTAGGCACAAAAAACTTCAACGTCCATGAAAACACCAACCCACATTTACCATCACATTATGGCAGGGATCAAATCAAATCTCACAGTCATTACCCTAAATATTAATGGCCTTAATTCACCCATCCAGAGACACAAGCTAAAAGGATGGATCAAAAAATTAGACCCCGCAATCTGTTGCCTTCAAGAAACCCACCTCACCATTAAAGACAGACATCTCCTCAGGGTGGAAGGGTGGAAAACAGTATTCCAAGCAAATGGGAATAAGAAACAAGCAGTTGTACCTATATTAAAATCAGATAAAATAGACTTCAAACCAAAAATAATCAAAAAAGACAAAGAAGGCCACTTCCTACTTATCAAGGGAATGATCCATCAAGAGGATATTACAATCATAAATCTGTATGTACCAAACACAGGAGCACCACAGTTCATAAAACAAAACCTACTTGACAATAAAACAGAAATAACCACAAACACCATCATAGCTGGGGACTTGAATACACCATTATCAGTAATAGACAGATCATCCAAACAGAAACTCAACAGGGAAGTAAGAGAGCTCAACAAAACCATAGATCACTTAGACCTAACGGACATCTACAGAACCTTCCGTCTGAAATCCACAGATTACACATTCTTCTCAGCAGCCCATGGAACATTATCAAAAATAGACCATATACTGGGTCACAAAGACTGCCTCCACATATGTAGGAAGATTGACATAATTCCCTGCATGATATCAGATCAAAATGCTATATAGCTAGAAATCAACAACAAAAGATCCACCAAGAATCCCAAAGGCACCTGGAAACTGAACAGCACATGTTTAAACAATAAATGGATAGTGGATGAAATAAAAAATGAAATTGCAAAATTTCTGGAATTGAACGACAATGAGAACACATCGTACCAAAACTTATGGGACACAATAAAGGCGGTCCTCAGGGGAAAATTCATAGCACTCAATGCCTTCGTAAAAAAGACAGAAAGGTCCCAAATCAGTGACCTAACCATCCACCTAAAGACACTGGAAAAACAAGAAAAATCCAACCCAAAGAGCTCCAGAAGGAAAGAAATAATTAAAATCAGAGCAGAAATCATTGAACTGGAAACGAAGGAAACAATTAAGACAACTGACAAAACAAAGAGCTGGTTCTTTGAAAAAATAAACAACATTGACAAACCCCTGGCCAATCTGATCAAGAAAAAAAGGAGGAGCTTCAAATTAACAAAATTGAAAATGAAAAAGGAGAGATCACAACAGACATAAGTGAAATTGGGAGAATCATCAGGACTTATTTCAAAAACCTCTACTCCACAAACTGGGACAATGTGAAGGAGATGGATAAATTCTTGGACGCATACCATCTACCAAAACTAAACACAGAGCAGATTAATCACCTCAATCAACCCATCACACTCATGGAGATTGAAAAAGTAATAAAAAACCTCCCAAAAAAGAAGAGTCCAGGACCAGATGGCTTCTCAGCTGAATTCTATCAAACCTTCATGGAAGAGCTCAAACCAATCTTCCTCAAACGGTGCCACACAATTGGTGAACAGGGAAAGCTACCCAACTCCTTTTATGAAGCTAGCATAACCCTAATTCCAAAACCAGGCAGAGATGCCACAAGAAAAGAAAACAACCGGCCTATTTCCCTGATGAATTTAGATGCAAAGATCCTGAACAAAATCCTCACAAACCGAATCCAACAACACATCAAAACCATTATCTACCTAAACCAAGTGGGATTCATTCCAGGAACACAGGGGTGGTTCAACATACGGAAATCTGTCAATGTAATGCACCACATAAACAAGGTTAAACATAAAAACCACATGATCATTTCGATAGATGCAGAAAAGGCCTTTGACAAGATTCAACATCACTTCATGTTCAAAACATTGGAAAGAATTGGCATGGTTGGTTCACATCTTAACCTAATAAAGGCAATATACGAAGCTCCTAAGGCCCAAATAATACTTAATGGAGAGAGACTGGAGGAATTCCCATTAAGATCAGGATCAAGACAGGGTTGTCCACTCTCACCCCTACTTTTCAATATAGTACTGGAAGTCCTAGCTCAAGCAATAAGGCAGGAGAAGGAAATAAAAGGGATACAATTTGGAAAGGAAGAAGTTAAGTTAGCTTTATTCGCTGATGACATGATTGTATATGTAAGAGACCCGAGAGACTCCATCCCAAAACTCCTGAAGGTGATTAACTCCTATAGCAAAGTAGCAGGATACAAAATCAATGCACAAAAATCAGTAGCCTTCCTTTATGCAAAGGACAAAGATACAGAAAAAGAAATAAGGGACATAGTCCCATTTTCAATTGCAACAATAAAAAATAAAATACGTTGGAATAACGTTAACCAAGGAAGGGAAAGATCTATACAATGAAAACATAAAAACACTCAAAAAAGAAATTGAGGCGGACTTGAGAAAATGGAAAGACCTCCCATGTTCCTGGATAGGCAGAATTAACATTGTGAAGATGACAATCCTACCAAAGGCAATATACAGATTTAATGCAGTTCCAATTAAAATCCCTACAGTGTTCTTCACAGAGATAGAAAAAATGATCTCAAATTTCATATGGAAAGGCAGAAGGCCTCGCATATCCAAACATATCCTCAGCAAAAGAAACACCTCTGGAGGCATCACCATACCTGATCTAAAGCTATATTACAAAGCCATAGTAATAAAAACAACACGGTACTGGCACAAAAACAGGAGTACAGATCAATGGAATAGACTTGAGGACCCGGACTTTGGGTCAAGCAACTATAGCTACTTGATATTTGATAAAGGCCCAAACAATATAGGCCGGAAAAAAGACAGCATCTTCAACAAATGTTGCTGGACAAACTGGATAACCATATGCAGGAAACTGAAACTTGACCCACACATTTCACCATGCACTACACTCAAGTCCAAATGGATCAAAGACCTCAATCAATATAAGACCAGAATCTCGAATACTACTGGAAGAAAATTTATGAAGTACTTTCCATGATATAGGAATGGAAAAAGACTTCTTGAACAAAACCCCAGTAGCTCATGAACTTAAACTGTCACTCAACCAATGGGATCACATGAAGCTGAGGAGTTTTGTTACAGACAAGCATACAATAAGCAAAGCCAATAGATTACCCACAGAATGGGAGAAAATATTTGTGGGTTATTCAACTGATAGAGGCCTAATCTCTAGAATCTACAAAGAACTCAAAAATCTATACAGTAAGAAGTCAAACACCCCACTCACAAAATGGGGCAAAGAGCTGAACAGGCAGTTCACAGAGGAAAAAATAGAAATGGCAAACATACACTTAAGGAAATGTTCATGATCTCTAATCATCAGAGAAATGCAAATTAAAACAACTATGAGATTCCACCTTACCCCAATAAGGATAGCAAACATCAAAAAATCAAATAAAAATAAATGCTGGCGAAGTAGGAACACTCATCCACTGTTGGGAATGTAGGATGGTACACCCACTTTGGAAAGCAATATGGAGACTTCTGAAAAAGCTGAGTATAGATATACGAACAGACCCAGTTATTCCCTTACTGGGCATCTACCCTAAAACCTTCAAACCACAGGCTAAAGAGATTTGCTCAACCATGTTTATAGTGGCTCAATTTGTAATAGCTAAGAGCTGGTATCAACCCAGATGTCCATCACTAGAAGAATGGATAACTAAGATGTGGTATATCTACACAATGGAATTCTTTACAGCAGTAAGAAAAAAATGACACAATGAAATTTGAGGAAAAATGGTTGAACCTGGAACAGATCATTCTCAGTGAACTTACCCAATCATAGAAAAGAAATCGCCACATAGTCTCACTCATCTACAGCACCTAACCTGAATCTACCGAAGATACCTTACATACCCAGCAAGCATCTCCTAGACTAGACACTAGGATGGAAGGGGAGGGAGGGGAGGGCATCAAGGGGTGGGAAACACAAATCTAGACCCAAGCGGCAATGGTACCATAAAATTCTACTTACTAAAAGACAGACCAAATGGCTGATCCTTCACCAGGCCCTTACAGGGAACACCTGAACCACAAGACACTGGAGAGGGTAAGATTAAGACTAACCTTAATCTCCTACATCTTCCCTCCCTCACTTCCCCTCTCCCTCTCTCTCTCTCTCTTATCTCTAACTCTTGTATATTAGTTAGCTTTTTCCTCATTTTCTTAGTGGGCACTGACATGTAACTCCCAGAACCAGCATGGGGCTATCATACACAATGAGCTTTTGATCAGTGAGACCTACAAGGTTTCCTAAAAAACAGACAGATTTCTGTCAGAGTACTTGATGACCCACCAAAGGCTAGTGGTAAGACCCTACTGCTGAAGACACCTTATGTGATTGACATGCAAATTAGAATGGCATGGCTGGAAGTTGGAAGAGAGTCAGTCCCCAGACAGTCAGCGCGTCTAGTGCCAGAAGGTGCTACATGGGCGACTGGGGGAAAATGACCAATATCTGTCAAAGCAACGCATGGTCTAACCTACTTAGCAGCAAATAACTTGGTATGATGCCCACACAAGTGCAGTGGTGGCACACAGCCATGGTGGGGAACCAACTGCTCTCAATTTGGCTACCTGATCCCCTCACTGGTATGGGACCCATTGCTGGAGCTGGGAAACAAGTCAGAACCATATCCAAACATAAGCCCACTCTCCAATATCAAGCTACCATCAATTGTGGGCTACAAGAGGGCCTACACCTATTAAATTCTCTATTAAAAACAAAAAAAAGTAAGGGTTATCTCATTTGTCCTGGAGCTAACTTACTCTCCGTTGGAGAATCTGCTTCTCTTTTTCAGATAGATGTAGATCCTAAGGAGAGTGCCACCCCATCATACCTCAAAAGGGCCCCGGCTGAAACTAAGAAAAATTGGAAAAACAAGCAAGGGTGCTGTTTTCCTGCTGAACCAGATACCAGCACAAGGGGAAGGAGATCAGCACAGAGAAAAATCAACTCCTACCAAATCAGAGAGCCAGAGCCACAGAGGCCCCCAATACCTCATTACTGAAGCAGATCAAAAATGAACCCAACATGGCTCAGGGAAATTTTGTGGAAGAGGGGGCGGAAAGAATGTCAGAGCCACATGTTGGGTCATGATATGCAGAGACATTTAGCTTACCCATAACTGTGGGCTATCTCCACAATGCATGACCCGTATACCTCAACAAGGTGGGGCCAAGGGGAGGGGGTAGGTCATGGATGAGCCTAATAATGGTACCAAACTGACTGTATTTGCTGAATACAAAACTGACTAATAAAGAAAAAAAATGCAAAAAAAAAAATCAGAAAAGAACCTCTCACCATCATGTTATAATTAAACTACAAAACATACAAAAAGAAAATATACTGAGAGCAGTTAGAGAGAAAAATCAAGTCCTATACAAAGGCAATTCCATCAGGATAACAGCAGATTACTCAACATAAATTTTAAAAGCCAGAAGGGCTTGTAATGGTGTATTCCAAGTTCTAAAAGATGACAACTATCAACCAAGATTAATTTATCCAGCAAAGCTATCCATCCAAATTGATGGAGAAATAGGGACATTCCAGAACCAAAACAGGCTATAAGAATATATGATACTACACCAGCTCTACAGAAAATACTTGAAAGGATCCTCCATGTTGAAAAGAAAGAAAAGCATACAATATGACAACAGGAAAAAATAAGCCATACTCAAATAATACTTAATATAAGAGACTAAAGGAAAAATCAGAATAGCTACAAAACAAAAAGAATGGCAAGAATGAATACACATCTTTCAATAATAACTCTTAATATCAATACCCCAAATGCCTGAACCAAAAGACACAGATTTGCAGACAAGATTAAAAAGGAGAATCCTTCTATTTTTTGCCTCCAGGAAACCCACCTTTCCATAAAAGATGGACACTATCTTAAGGTGAAAGGTTGGAAAATGGTATTTCAAGCAAATGGGTCTAGAAGCCAAGCAGATATTGCTATTCTAATATCTGACAGGGTAGACTTCAAACTAACATAAGTTAGGAAAGATAAAGATCATTTTATATTACTTAAAGGAATACCCCAATAGGAGGACATTACAATTCTAAACATATATGCACCTAACATGGGGGCTCAAAATTTCAGCAAACACCATTAGGATTAAGGTCACAATCAACACCAAACATAGTTAGAGTGGGTGGCTTCAATACCCAACTCTCATCAATTGACAGGTGATCCCAGGAAAAAGTGAATAGAGAAGGATCTGGATTGAATGAGGTCACAGAACAAATGGACCTAACAGATATCTATAGAACATTTCATCCAAATGCTGCAGAATACACATTCTTTACAGCAGCACATAGAACATTCTCTAAAACAGTCCACATATTAGGATACAAAACAAACCTTAACAGATACAGGAAAAATGAAATAATCCTTTGCACTCCATCTGATCACAATGGGATTACACTACAAATCAACATCAAGAAAAGTTATAGAGAATACACAAAATCATGGAAACTAAACAATATACTACTAAATGATGAATGGGTCAATGAAGAAATCAAGAAGAAAATCAAAAACTTCATAGAATCAAATGATAATGAGAATATAACATCCCAAAACCTTTGGGACACAATGAAGGCAGTACTAAGAGGGAAGTTTATACCTTTAAGTGTCTGTAAATTAAGAAATTAGAAAGATTTCAAGCAAACAAGTTAATGTTTCACCTTAAGGCCTTGTAAAAAGAAGAACAAGTCCAACCAAAAACCAGTAGATGGGCCGGGCGTGGTGGCGCACACCTTTAATCCCAGCACTCGGGAGGCAGAGGTAGGAGGATCGCCATGAGTTCGAGGCCACCCTGAGAATACATAGTGAATTCCAGGTCAGTCTGAGCTAGAATGAGACCCTACCTCAGAAAACCGGAAAAAAAAAAAAATCAGTCGATGGGAAGAAATAATAAATATTAAGGAGAAATTAATGAAATAGAAACCAAAAAAATTCAAAGAATCAATGAAACAAAGAGTTTGCTCTGTGAAAGGATAAATAAGATTGATAAACCCTTAGCAAATCTGACCAAAAGAGAGAAGAGGCACAAATTAATAAAATTAGAGACTTTTTAAAAAGGCACCATTACAACAGATATCAGAGAATTAAAAAAAAATCATAGGGACATACTATAAGGACATATACTGCCACTAAGTTTGAAAATCTGAAAGAAATGGATGATTTCCTTGATTTATGTAACCTACCAAAATTAAACCAAGATGAGATTAGCCCCTTAAGTAAACCTCTAACAAGTTTGGAGATCCAAGCATTTACCAAAAATTTCCCAACTAAAAAAACTCCAGGTCCAGGAGAGGGTATGATCAAGACTACCCTTAATCTTCTACATCTTCCCTCCCTCACTTCCCCTCTCCCTCTCTCTCTCTCTCTCTCTCTTATCTCTAACTCTTGTATATTAGTTAGCTTTTTCCTCATTTTCTTAGTGGGCACTGACATGTAACTCCCAGAACCAGCATGGGGTTACCATCCACAATGAGCTTTTGATCAGAGAGACCTACAAGGTTTCCTAAAAGACAGACAGATTTCTGTCAGAGTACTTGATGACCCACCAAAGGCTAGTGGTAAGACCCTACTGCTGAAGACACCTTATGTGATTGACATGCAAATTAGAATGGCATGGCTGGAAGTTGGAAGAGAGTCAGTCCCCAGACAGTCAGCGCGTCTAGTGCCAGAAGGTGCTACATGGGCGACTGGGGGAAAATGACCACTATCTGTTGAAGCAATGCATGGTCTAACCTACTTAGCAGCAAATAACTTGTTGTAATGCCCACACAAGTGCAGTGGTGGCACACAAGCCATGGTGGGGAACCAGCTGCTCTCAATTTAGCTAACTGATCCCCTCACTGGTATGGGACCCATAGCTGGAGCTGGGAAACAAGTCAGAACCATATCCAAACATAAACCCACTCTCCAATATCAAGCTACCTTCAATTGTGGGCTACAAGAGGGCCTACACCTATTAAATTCTCTATAAAAGAAAAAAGGTTATCTCATTTGTCCTGATGCTAACTTACTCTCCGTTGGAGAATCTGCTTCTCTTTTTCAGATAGATGTAGATCCTAAGGAGAGAGCCACCCCATCATACCTCAAGAGGGCCCCGGCTGAAACTAAGAAAAATTGGAGAAACAAGCAAGGGTGCTGTTTTCCTGATGAACCGGATACCAGCACAAGGGGGAAGGAGATCAACACAGAGAAAAATCAACTCCTACCAAATCAGAGAGCCAGAGCCTCAGACGCTCCCAATACCTCATCACTGAAGCAGACCAAAAATGAACCCAACATGGCTCAGGGAAATTTTGTGGAAGAGGGGGCGGAAAGAATGTCAGAGCCACATGTTAGGTCATGATATGCAGAGACATTTAGCTTACCCATAACTGTGGGCTAACTCCACAATGCATGACCCGTATACCTCAACAAGGAGGGGCCAAGGGGACGGGGTAGGTCATGGATGAGCCTAATAATGGTACCAAACTGACTGTTAAAAATAATAAAATAAAAAATAAAAATGAAAAAAAAAAAAAAAACTCCAGGTCCAGATGGATTCACTGATACATTTTACCAGACCTTCATGGAAGAACTAACACCAATGCTTCTTAAACTTTTCCATAAAACAGAAAAAGAAGGAATCCTACCAAATTCCTTCTGCAAAGCCAGCATCATCCTGATACCAAAACCAGGTAGGACAAAAAGAAAGAAAGAAAGAAAGAAAGAAAGAAAGAAAGAAAGAAAGAAAGAAAGAAAGAAAGGGAGAGAGAGAGAGAGGGAGGGAGGGAGGGAGGGAGGGAGGGAGGGAGGGAGGGAGGGAGGGAGGGAGGGAGGGAGGGAGGGAGGGAGGGAGGGAGGGAGGAAGAAAGTAAGTTACAGACCAATCTCCCTCATGAACATAGATACAAAAATTCTGAGCAAAATATTGGCAAACAGAATGCAAGAATGTATCAAAAAGATCATTCACTCTGACCAAGTAGGCTTTATCCCAGAGATGAAAGGATGGTTCAACATATGCAAATTGGTAAATGTAAAAATTATATAAAGGGACTGAAGGACAAAAATCACATGATCATCTTATTAGATACAGAAAAAGAATTTGACAAAATCCAACATGCTTTTTTGGTAAAAGTCCTACATAAGCTGGGAACAGAAGGAATATATCTCAACATAATAAAGGTTATTTATGACAAACCTACAGCCAACATAATACTAAATGCAGAAAAACTTGAAGGTTTTCCACTAAAATCAGGAACAAGACAAGAGTGTCCACAGTCACCACTTTTATTTAATATAGTACTGGAAGTCTTTGCCATAGCAATAAGGCAAGAGAAGCACAAAAAAGGGATGCAAATTAGAAAGGAAGAGATCAAATAATCATTATTGGCAGATGATAAGATTCTATACATATAGGATCCTCAAGACGGTGCCTGCAAACTGTTAGAGCTCATAAACACTTTTAGTAATGAAACAGGATACAAAATAAACAAACAGAAATCAGTAGCCTTCCTATATACTGACAACAAACAAATGCTGAGGATGAAATCTGGGAATCACTTCCACTCACAATTGCCTCAAAAATAAATAAAGTACCTTGGAATAAAACTAACCAAAGTGAAGGATCTCTACACTGAAAACTTTAAAACACTCAAGAAACAAATTTCAGAGGACTCTAGACAATGGAAAGACATCACATGTTCCTGGACTAGAACAATCAATATTGTGAAAATGCCCATCTTAACAAAAGATATCTACACATTTAATGGAATCCCCATTCAAATTCCAAAGGCATTCTTCACGGAAATAGAAAAAAACAATCCTAAAATTCATTTGGAAGCACAAAAATATCCTCAAATAGCCAAAACAATTTTGAGCAATAAAAATAAAGCTAGCAGTAAGACCCTATGGCTGAAGACACCATATGCTGCTGGTACAGAACACAGAGAGACCTGGCTGGAATGTAGAAGAGAGCCAGACCTCAGACAGCACATCTAGTGCTGGAAAGTGCTACATGAGCTACTGGAAACTACTCAGAAGCAAACACCCTGATGAATGTACACACAAGTGCAATAGTGGCAGTAACCAATAGCTTTCTGATTGGCCAAGAGATCCATTCAGTGGAAAGGAACCCATATCTGGAAGTGGAGACCAGGTCAGAATCCTATGGAGACAAAGATTATGCTCTCCAATGTCAAGCTCCCACTAACCTTTAGCTAATAGAGGAACTACAGCCATCACATTCTCCCTAAATTAATAATGCTTATCTCATTAAACCTGTGCTGACTTCATTCTCCACTGGAGAATCTGATGTTCTTTTTCAGAAGGTAGCAAGACCTGAGGAGATAAACTACCCCTTGCACTTCAGCCCAGCACCAGATGAAACCATGATGGAGTAATTGGGGAGATGATCAAGAGTGCTGCTTCCATGGTAAACCTGACAATCAATGCCAGGGTGAAGGAGACAAATGCTGAGGATACTCAACACCTACCAAAGCAGAGATCCAGAGACTCCTAAGACTTAGTCACTGAAGTAAACTTAAAACACACTCAACATGGCTCAGGGTATTTTTCAGAAGAGGGGCAGAAAGATTATAAGAGCCACAGGTTAGGACATAATGCCCAAAATCATTGCCTCACTCCAGTAACTGACCATTGCTCCCACAACACATAACCCACAACCCCATGGGGAATAGCAGCAACCCCACTGAGGAGGGCCAGCAGTGGAATGAGGGCAGGAACAAGGGAAAATATGGTACCAACCCATGATGTATACATAGTTAATAGGTCTGTAATTAATAAATTTAAAAAAAAAAACACCACAATCCAACAGCAAAACAAATGTGGTCAGTAGAACTTCTAGGCAGTGTGACACCAGAACGGCTGTTTAGTCCTCCTCATGCTATAAATGTTTAGAATTGTATGTGAGTTGGGATAAAAAATTAGTAGCTGAGGCCAGTAAGCTAGAAAGGGACTATAAGGGCAGGAGGAGAAGACTTGAGGGAATGGTATTGTATATATGTAAATAGATGAACAGATTACTGGGGGTGTAATGGGCTAAGTGAGGTCAGGGGAAGAGATTGAGTAAAGGAAGGGTGAGGAAAGGGTTAATCAAATCTAAGAAGATACAAATAAACCATATGAAAACCTACCTTTTTGGACAACAGAACACCCAGAAGCCATAGATTATTACTAGAAAAATGTCAGTGCCAGCGATGGGATATCTTCTAGTGAGTTGTTGACCAGGGAGGTCTCTGATGACACCAAAACATTACAGGCCATTGCTTAGGTCTTGGTTTCCCACCAGGAATAGGTGGTAAGACCCTATAGCTGAAGACTTCACATGCTTAGGCTGCAAGGTCACTGAAAAATCAAGTTGGAGCTGAGCTGAAAACCTCCTCCCTATAGAGTAGCTGACAGAAAGCTGGAACAAGCTATACTGCATATAGTTCTGGGGAGAGAAAAGTCATCAGTGGAAATAAACAACAGTGGACACTGCAAGCCTTAAGTTTGTCCAATCAGGCCAAATGAGACAATGGGTATAATAGTGGCATGTCTGTTATGGGGGAAACCAGCTGATCACTAATTAGACTGGAGGCCAGCACCATGGGAAAGAATATATGAGTGGTACTGAAAACCTATAATGGGGGAGGGTCATGAACCCTAAGGGTGTAAGGTCTGCTGGTATCAGGAAAAATACATATATTATACACACCAAACTGCTCAGTAAGCACTTCTGTTAATGTTCATACTAATATATTAACACATCTCTTACTTTTGGATTAGAGAAGCTTCTCTTTTCAGATGATAGTGACTTCTGGGACAACTCAAAAGGCACCAGAAGTGCTCAGAATAAGTGATAGAGGGGTATTCAGCACTGAAATATCTCTATCACCCCCTCCAAGGCTCAGGGACCATTCTGGAAGAACTGGTGGAAAGAATGTAAGAGGCAAAGGAAGGGTAGGAGTGTTTACAATGCAGTCTTCCAGATAGAAAATGGCCTGGATATATCCATGACCTTGCAGTACCTGGCATAAAACATTCATAATAGGAGAAAAAGATGGTGACATCAAAATAAAAGAGACTAATTGAGATGGGGAGGGGATATGATGGAGAGTGGATTTGTGAAGGGGAAAGTGGGACAGGGGAGGGAATTATCATGGTTTATTGTCTATAATTACGGATGTTATCAATAAGTAATAATAACAAAGGTTTAAAAATACATGTGACAATAAGCTTTTGTTGTTCTCTTCTGCTTTTATTGAAGTATAATTGGTTAAAATTGGACACATTTATGTTGCACAAGATGATGGCTTATATATTCACACTATGAAGTGATTACTATGATCAAACTAATTAACACATCCACAATGGCCATTTTATGAAATAGGAGAGTGGTAGAGAAGATTAATATTTATTGTTCACCAATTTCAAATATACAATATATCATTATTTACTCTGGTTACCATGCTGTAGATTTCCAAAACTTACTCATCTTTTAGCTAACAGTTTATAACTTGGGTTTCTACCTGATCACTCAGATGGTCAAGTAAAGAGATTAAAAAGATGGAAGAATAGAGAACAGTTCATAAAAAGGGCCAACAGGCTTGAGACATTAGGAAATTAGGAAAATTGCCACATTGATCACAGACTAGGAAATACAGCTAAATCTTCTATATCAATAAAATTCCCACCATTCTTGAACAACTAATACTTCAGCTACAACTATGGGTTACATGTACTTCAGAAAGTGTGGCACTTTGATTCAGGTATCATAAACTTAGGTGTTCTGGAAGCTAGGTTCCCAGCTGATGGAGATTTGAGAATTCATGCCTCCTGGAGGCAATGTATTGTTGGGGATGTGCTTATGGGTATTATAACCAGTCTCCCCTTGCCAGTGTTTGGCACACTCTCCTGTTGCTATTGTCAACCTTATGTTCACCAGGGGTGATGTCCACCCTCTGCTCATGCCATTATTTTCCCCTGCCATCATGGAGCTTTTCCTCAAGTCTGTAAGCCAAAATAAACCCTTTTTCCCACAAGCTGCTCTTAGTCAGGTGATTTCTTCCAGCATTGTGAACCTGAGTGCAACAGTAAAGTTGGTACCAGAGGAGTGAGATTGCTGATAGACACCTGTGTGACTTTGGCCTTTGGGAGCTGATTTTCAAGAGGAAAGGGAAGGATTTGAAACCCTGGCCCAAGAGATGCAGTGCTGTAAGTACAGTTTGATGGACTATTCTGGTCAGAGTTGAAAGACCTGAATGTAGTAAGAACTATGAACTGTGAGGTTTGGCTTGTGAGGGTGAGAAAGAGCTTTGCCTGGACTGGGCTTGAAGCAGTTTGTGTGAGAGGCTTGTCGTTATTACCATGTCCTGAGAACTTGTGTAGGGTCACTTTGCTAGAAATGGACTGGTATAAGCAGAGGGATATGGCACAGAAATGAAATCTGAGCCAAAACTGCTGCCTGTTCATCTGCAATTGTATGAGAGAATACAACCATTGAGAGTGGGCCAGCTGACTTGCATTGGGACAACAGAAAGAATGCAGTCTTTTAAAAGAGCCTGAATGCTGAAAGAGTGTCCTGTTCTTCAAAGCCTGCTTTATTGCCCCCTGGATTAACAAACTGGCACCTCACTTGGTATTATGGAGTATGAAAAATGCAGGAAAGACAGGGTCATTGAATTTGCAACATGGTCTTGTGTTTTGGAAATGGCCATGGGCAGTGGAGATGCCAGGACCATGAAATGGCTGCTAAGGAAAGCTGCCGGCCCCAGATGAAGTTTTCCAGGACTGTGAGTAGCCTAGTTGGAGGGGTAGAACTGGAACTACAGAAATTTATTGCTGGTTAGATTATCGGACTTGGAGATTTGTCACTGACTAGAGTTGTTGGACTTGGAGCTACAGAGTTTGATGTTTGCCCCATTTTAAATGTTGCATTGGTTGAATATATCTTTGCTACGCCCAATGCGATCTTTTGCAGTGTGAATGTGTATTCTGTGCCATTATGGGTTTTGTGTTTTTTTTGGTTTATTTTTGGTAGTATAACTCAGTTAAAAGATCTCAGACTATGGGAATGTTTGAATATCATTAGGATTTAAAACTATGGGGACTTTTAAAGTTGGACTGAATGCACTGCATTTTACATCAGGGATTGTTATCAGTTTATGGGGGCCAGGGGCAGGATGCGGTGGTTTGTTTCAGGTGTCCCCTATAAACTCAGCTGTTCTTAATGCTAGGCTCTCAGTGTATTCTTGGGGGTGGGCTTATGGGTATAGCCAGTTTCCCCTTGCCAGTGTTTGGCACACTCTCCTGTTGCTATTGTGCACCTCATGTTGGCAAGGAGGTGATGTCCACGCTCTGCTCATGCCATCATTTCCCCCTGCCATCATTGAGCTTTCCCTCAAGTCTATAAGTCAAAATAAACCCTTTTTTCCCACAAGCTGCTCTTGGTCAGGTGATTTCTGCCAGCAATACAAAACTGACTGCAATAGAAAGTTTCTTAATGTTTAAGAAATAAAATCTTGGGCTGGAGGGATGAATCTGTGGTTAAGGCTTTATCCTGAAAAGCCAAAGGACCCAGGTTCAGTTCCCCAGGACCCATGTAAGCCAGATGCACAAGATGATGCATGTGTCTGGAGTTCGTTTGCAGTGGCGAGAGGCCCTGGCACACCCATTCTCTTTTTCTCTTTCTCTCTTTAGCTCTCTCTCTCTCTCTCTCTAAGTGAATAAAAAAATTAAAATAAAAAAATAAAGTCTGAAGACAGACAATATGAAACATGACAACTACTGCCAACTCTGAAAATTAATTCATGAAAATCATTGACAGTCATTTCATTTCAAAGAGCAAGTAGGAAAAAATGATGCAATGGGCCCCTTTCCATTATTACTTTTTTGGGGGGTGGGGTTTCAAGGTAGGGTCTTGCTCTAGCCCAGGCTGACCTGGAATTTACTATGTAGTCTCAGGGTGGCCTTGAACTCACAGTGATCCTCCTACCTCTGCCTCCTGACTGCTCAGATTAAAAGTGTGTGCCACCATTCCCGTCACTCCTTTCTATTTTGACCTTGGGTTACTTTTCCTGAAATTGGAGGTTGGTATAGCATATTGCCAAATTAAAAACTGAATAGAGATAATAAAAGGGTTATAAAAACCATCATTGCCTACTCGACTGCTCAATATTCACTATGTAACAATTCCATTTTAATGTTTAAATAAAAAATAAGGAAAGTAATATATTCATTTAATATAATTATAGCTAAAATACATGAAGGATAAAAGCAGATTGAAAAAAAATAAAGAACCACAACCCAACCAGAGCTAAGTTTACAAACCAAGTCCCAAGAAGATATGTGCGTCTGCACTAAAGTAAATGGCACACTCAAAATAGATCAGTGAAAGAGAATCTAATAAGGTTTAGTTTGGCATAGAGTAACAACATATCAATAAAGAACCAAAACAGCCAACAGTGAAAAGCCCATAACACATCTAAGCTAATGGGCCAAGTCGAAGGACACTGTCTACACTTGTTATACTACAGTATAACAAGATCCATTTCTTTGAAGAAGAACCCACCTGACTGGAGCTGGAACTACTGAAAAAATAAAATTACTTCCAAAAATGCATGGAGCAGGGGTGCCAGAGGTAATAAATATACTGAAGTTTTTCTTCTCCCACCCTTTTATTCTCCTACTGGTGCATCTACTGTTCGAATTTAGCAAGACCAGTTATGGTGGTGCAAGTCTTTAATCCCAGCACCTGGAAGATAGGGGTATGAGGATCACTGTGAGTTTGAGGTCAGACTGGGACTACAGAGTAAGTTCCAAGTCAGCCTAGGCTAGAGTGAGACCCTACCTCAAAAGAAGAAAAAGTAGACAGAAGCCAGAGGGCAAAGGAACCCCAGATGCATAGAAGCCAGTCTCACTGGACACAAAGCAAAACAGATATCAAAGTAAAATGGATATGCAAGGGTAAAAGCACAAATAACCAGAACAATGTATTTCAAATAAAAATGTATCTATACCAATCCAAAAATCATAATTAGGTCCTCTTCTGGGAACATATTCTCTGTAACATATAGGGGACACACACACACACACACACACACACACATATAGCTAAGGGGTTTTAAAAAGTTACTAAAAGATTAAACAAAAACTTAAGTAGAAGTCAGTTCATTTTCTGTGTTCCCTGCCAAAACTTCTAAGTAGCTTTTTTAATCAGATGTTTCGTTTTAAAATTCAAAGGAAACATGATGTCATTAATGTTAGCATTTCTAAATCAACTATGAGGAAATATCTAAAATAATATTGAAGCAAGTATAAGATATGCTATGATAATATTTAACAATTTGTAAAGATCCTAACTCTATTAACCATCACTGATATATCTCATTAATAAATTAATATTATAAAATTTTATACTTCAAAGTTCTAACAAATGTAATTGAAACCTTTATACAAATACCTATTTTATGTCACTTTCATATACTTTGATTTCTTTTTCCACAGTAGCAAACCATGAAACACTAATGTTTGGGGAAAACATTTATTCAAATATTTTTTAAAGTAAAGTCATATGAATAAAATCACAGCTAGAAACACATAAAAGATAAAAGCAAACTAAAAATATATATATTAAGCATCCCAGCATACCCAATGTCTAATAGTCCCCAGCTGAGAAAGCTGCACATCCATAAGGTAAAATACAGGCCTTGATCAAATCTTTCCACTTTGTCACAGACAACCAACCTCCCTAACCTTATGAGCTCTCTCAAGAACTCATTTGCTTTTGATTTAGTATTACTTTTGATTTCTTTTAAAGGGTAAGGAATTTAATTTCATAAAATAACTAAGTAAATCTAAGTAGGCAGTATGACAGAAAAAGCAGGTAGAAAAGTAAATGTTTCAAGTCAAAGCTATGATAGCATACATAATGGCAAATCCATAAAAAAATTAAGAAAGTAAAAATGTGAGCAAAATGTATTAGCCAACTAATGTCCTTGCTCATTCAGAAAATATTTTTAATGATACTAATTGATATTAGTTCTTAATATTGTTATAGTTCTTAATTATACTAAGTGGAATAATTGTAAAATCAAGTATTTTATCTTAGCACTCTGATGTACATAGCATAGGGCAGAGGAAAGGAAGGTGAGAACCAGCTTGGAAAGTAAGTGTGGAATCTGCACCAGTAGAGCCGTGTCCTACATAACCTCCTGAATGCATGACCTTTATGCTGCTGAAGGTTGCCTCGGAATTTGGCTCAGTTTGATGGAAACATCTGTTCCCCTTGCAGGTATTCTGTAAGGACTCTTCTCTCAGTTGGATTCAGAACACAGCAAGTGAGCCCTTGTCTATCCAATCATACAGAACTCAACACTTGTAAATCAAGTTCTAGGAGGACAACAGCAGGTCCACACTCCGTCACCCTTTCCCAGCCAGCTAGGCCAACTGACTGCTGTGAGAACTGCTCTTAGCATGTCATCAAATCAAAGCATGTTGAGATGAGGGACTATAAGAGGCATCTGCAGAATTCCCAAAATGTAGTGACTTTGGAACACTGACAGATGCATCTGTCATTTTATACCTTCAACTAACCTGATGTCCACTGGCCTGACACAGTAAAGCTGTCCAAGATTGATTCCAATTCTTTCACGTTATTTTCACATGTCTCTACCAGGAAGGCTTGGTGCTTCTTACCCTTTCAAATAAGAAACAAAATCACAAAGAATAAGTGACTTATTGTAGTACCTAAAGATTTTTTTAGTGTACATAGATATAGAACAACGAAATGTCAATGAGATATTAGTTATTCCATTCCAATCTATTACCAATTAGCCCTCTTATGCCTTTGGCTTAATGTACAAAATCTTTATAATAATTTACTGAGGGTTTAGCATTTAATGCTACTCTATTATACACATAGCAAACCTTTCTGACCTCACAATTACCCTATGACAAAAAGATAAGAATTTAAGAGATAAAACAGAGATAGATGAATTAGGGAATATTAATAATAAAAAACATGCTTGTAGTCATGTGACAAATTGTCAGAAGACAATCAAACTGAATGGAGTTAGAACCAAAAACTAACACAGAATTGATGGTGTTGCCAGTGCAGGGGGAACAGTAGACATACTAGAAAGATACTTAGAAGCAGGAATGTCCAGGTCTTAGTTACACTGCATTAAGTTAGATTACATGGATTAAATTCCACTGGGTTGGAAAATGATAGATGAAATGTGCTCAGATGAAAAGAGTAATTTGATTGAATTTGAGATTTTGAACTCAAAAAGCTAGTTGACCTCATCTGTGGAAGAAGGACAGCAAAGATAAAGAAGGTTTCATCTGGTCTGTTGTTTTTGTACTTGATTCCTTACTTGCCTGCTTTCAGCAGGGAGAGGAAATCATTAATTCTGTTTTGATCAGATTCCACTAAAGATACATAAGGCACTTCTAGCACTAGCACAGTATTGGTAAATGGATATATGTAAAATGACCACATATAGCCGGGCGTGGTGGCGCACACCTTTAATCCCAGCACTCGGCAGACAGAGGTAGGAGGATCGCTGAGAGTTCGAGGCTACCCTGAGACTACAGAGTGAATTCCAGGTCAGCATGGGCTAGAGTGAGACCCTACCTCGAAAAAAAAAAATGACCACATATAAATAAGCAACAAACAAATAACATAGAAAATAATGAGAAGGATCTGAACATACTAGTGCAAAGCCCAGAAAAGAGGTCAAGTACATGTTTGAGAATCATTTCCAGATGTTGTTTGATGCTCACTTTTATAGTGTTGGAGGAAGGTGACAAACACCCAAGACAATGCCTTGAACTCCAGGACCTCCTAACCAGCTAAGGGAGGGAGGAAGGGAGAGAGGAAAAGGTAGGAAGAAAGGAAGGGTAATGGGGTGCTAAGGGTCCAGGAAAGTCCTTGTACCCCAAACCCTGGATTCATTGTTTTTATATTTTATTTTTACTTATTTATTTGAGAGAGGGAAAGAGGCAGAGAAAGAGAGAATGGCCATGCCAGGACCTCCAGCCGCTGCAAACAAATTTCAGATGCATGCACCCTTTGTGCATCTGGCTTATGTGAGTCCTGGGGAATTGACCGAGGTCCTTTGGCTTCACAGGCAAGCACTTTAACTGCTAAACTATCTCTCCAGCCCCTGCGTTCATTTTTAATTTTAGTCAAAGAATTGAATAAAAAAGAAAACTGAGAAGGATAATTATTAATTTATTATATTTATTTGCAGAAAGTAGAGCCAAGGAAAGGTGCCCACATGGAGGGCCTGGGGGAAAAAAGCATGGAAAGAAAAGAGAAAAGAAAGTTCAAGGAGTTCCTACCATGTGGGGAGCTGGAGGGGATAAGGAACCCATGGGGAGTAAAGGGCTAGGGGGTCCTTCTGACTGGGCCTGGGCTAGCCAAGGTAGCCCAGACCCAGCACAGGGAAAACCTCACCCACAGCTGGAAGTTCCCAAGTGGTCAGAGCGAGACTGTCCTCCCTTCGCAAAGGTATTTATAACCTTATGGTGGTAGGCTGTCTTCTGGCCCAGGTGAAACAGACAGCCAGCAGGTTGATTAGGGCTAGGGGCTGTCTCAGGAAGAGATTAGCTCTGGCACCAAGTTCTAGGGGCTGAACTTGACCAACCACAATGTTTAAATCCTATGAAAGACCTCCCTCCCAGGAGAGGTCCTGACTGTTTATGGAAAAACAGGTCTGTAGTGAACTAGGCAAGAGACAAGAACTAAGCCTATGCTTTTCATCTTCAGGGGTCCAGTCACCCTAACTCTACCCCTCTCAGAAGGAAGGAAGGAAGAAAGGGAGGGAGGAAGGGAGGAAGGGAGGGAGGAAGGGAGGAAGGGAGGGAGGGAGGAAGAAAGGGAGGGAGGAAGGGAGGGAGGGAGGGAGGGAGGGAGGGAGGAAGGGAGGGAGGAAGGGAGGGAGGGAGGAAGGGAGGAAGGGAGGAAGGGAGGAGGAAAGGGAGGGAGGGAGGAAGGGAGAGGAAGAGGAGGGAGAGAGGAGGGAGGAAGGAGGAGGGAGGGGAGGAAGGGAGGGAGGGAGGGAGGAAGGGAGGGAGGGAGGGAGGAAGGGAGGAGGGAGGGAGGGAGGAAGAAGGGAGGAGGGGGAAGGGAGGGAGGGAGGGAGGAAGGGAGGGAGGGAGAGGAAGGGAGGGAGGGAGGGAGGGAAGGGAGGGAGGAAGGGAGGGAGGAGAGGGAGGAAAGGAGGAGGAAGGGAGGGAGGAAGGGAGGGAGGAAGGGAGGGAGGGAGAGAAAGGAGGGAGGGAAGGGAGGGAGGGAGGAAGAAGGGATGGGAAGGGAGGAGGGAGGGAGAGGAGGAGAGGAAGGAGGAGGAAGGGAGGGAGGGAGGGAGGAAGGAAGGGAGGGAGGAGGAAGGGAGGGAGGGGGGAGGAGGGAGGGAGAGGAGGGAAGGGAGGAAGAGGAAGGGAGGAAGGAGGGAGGAAGGGAGGGAGGGAGGAGAAAGAGAGGGGAGGGAGGGAAGGGAGGAGGGAGGAGGAAGGGAGGGAGGGAGGGAGGGAAGGGAGGGAGGGAGGGAGGAGGGGAGGAGGGGGAGGAGAGGGAGGAAGGGAGGGAAGGAGAGGGAGGGGAGGGAGGAGGAGGGAGGGAGGGAGGGAGGAAGGGAGGAGGAGGGAGGGAGGAAGGGAGGGAGGAAGGGAGGAGAGGAGGGAGGGAGGAAGGAGGGAGGAGGGAGGGAGGAGGGAGGGAGGGAGGGAGAGAAGGGAGGGAGGGAGGGAGGAGGGAGGAGGGAGGAGGAAGGGAGGGAGGAGGGAGGAGGAGGGAGGAAGGGAGGGAGGAGGGAGGAGGGAGGAGAGGGAGGGAGGGAGGGAGGGAGGGAGGGAGGGAGGAGATAGATAAGGATTGCAGCAGATGGTAATGGATATGGAAAGGAAGATAGGGGGTGGGAGGCACTTAATGCAGGACGGAGAGAGGGTAGGGGGAGTGAGGTGAGGTAGGAGAGACAGAGGACAGGGAGGGAGAGGAGGTACGAAAAAAAGGACAAGGAAGTAAGGCAAAAGGATGGAAAGGAGGGAAGGAGAAAGAGTGGAAAGGGAAGAGGAAGAGTGGAAGAACAGAGGTGAGCATATAGGGGGAGGAAGGGAGGAAGAGCGAAGGAAAGGGAAGCGGACGTAAGGCAAGGGAGGGAGGAAGGAGGAGGGAAGGGAGGAAGGAAAGGGAGGGAAGGGGGAAGGGAGGAGAGCTGGACGGAAACGGGAGTATGGTAAGTTTTATGTATGGAGGGAAGGGAGGGAGGGAGAGAGAGGGAGGCAGGGAAGGGGAAACAAATAGAGGCATGGAGGGATGGAGGAGGGGGAAGGGAGGGAGGGACAGGCAAGGTTTGAAGGGAAAGTACTGCGGAGTCATGGTAATTTAGCAGAGATGAGAAAAGGAGAAGGGAGGAGGAGTATGGATAGTATATGGAAGGAGAGGGAGGAAAGGGCAAGGAGGGCTGGGAGGAAAAAGGATGGGAAGAGGAAGGAAAGGTAAGGGAGTAAGGGGAGTGGAGGGAGGAGATGGGGAGTAGGGTAGGGGGTTCTGATGGGCTGGGAGCGAGGGAGGAGGACCGGAGGGAGGAAAAGGAAGGGAAGTTGAAGGGAGGAGGGAGGGGAGGCTGAAGGTTATACCGTGAGGGGGAGGCTGAGGTTGGCAGGGTGAAGGAAGGCAGGGAGGTGATGGGTAGGGGGAGGAAGGGAGATGAGGGGAGCGAAGTGAGGGGGAGGGAGGAAGGAGAAGGGAGAGGAGGAGGGAGGAAGGGAGGGAGGAAGGGAGGAAGGGAGGGAGGGAAGGGAGGAAGGGAGGGAGGGAGGGAGGAAGGGAGGGAGGGAGGGAGGGAGGAAGGGAGGGAGGGAGGGAGGGAAGGGAGGGGAGGGAGGGAGGAGGGAAGGAAGGGAGGGAGGGAGGAAGGGAGGGGAGGAGGGAGGAAGGGAGGGAGGAGGGAGGAAGGGAGGGAGGAAGGGAGGAAGGGAGGGAGGAAGGAGGAAGGGAGGGAGGAAGGGAGGAGGAAGGGAGGGAGGAAGGGAGGAAGGGAGGGAGGAAGGGAGGAAGGGAGGGAGGAAGGGAGGAAGGGAGGAGGAAGGAGGAGGGGGAGGAAGGGAGGGAGGGAGGGAGGGAGGGAGGAGGGAGGAAGGGAGGGGAGGGAGGAAGTGAGGGAGGGAGGGAGGAAGGGAGGAAGGGAGGGAGGAAGGGAGGGAGGGAGGGAGGAAGGGAGGAAGGGAGGGAGGAAGGGAGGAAGGGAGGGAGGAAGGGAGGAAGGGAGGGAGGAAGGGAGGAAGAGAGGGAGGAAGGGAGGAAGGGAGGAGGGAGGGAGGGAGGAGGAAGGGAGGGAGGGAGATACAGTATAACAAAAAGAAAAAAGAAAAAGAAAGGGAAGTGGGACATGGTGGGACATGATGCCAGCACTTAGGAGGCTGAGACAGGAGAATCCACCTGTGAAATCAATGTCATCCAACTCTCCAGCCCCAACAGGAAGGTATTGAATATGGCTTTACATGGGTACTTTGAGTAATAAAACCTGGGTCCTTAGGCTTCCCAGGCAAGCACCTTAACCACTAAGCACCAATATGAACCTGACTGCAATAGATAGTATAGAGATTGTCAAAAAAAGTTTAAGAAGTTAAAAGGTTTTAAAAAGAGGATGGCATACCTGAGGATGACAACCAACATTGTCATCTTCCTCCACATACATGCATGCAGACCCTAACACACAAACACATGCATGCTCACACACACCAGCAGAAGTAGGAGGATTTCCATGAGTTTGAGGTCCCTTAGACTACATAGCGAATTCCAGGTCAGCCTGTGATAAAGTGAGATTACCTAAAAAAAGAAAAAGAAGAAGGAGGAGGAGGAGAAGAAGAAGAAGAAGAAAATAAAAAGTTTCTCATCTCCACCACACCTTCTAAGGCTCAGGGTCCATTGAAGAAGAGATGGTGGAAGAATGTAAGAATCAAAAGAAGGGTAGGACTCCTGTCAATGCCCTCTCCCAGATACAAAATGCCCTGAATATCCATGACCTTACAGTGCCTGACACTACCTACACAGACCATTGTAATAGGAGGAAAATATAATGTCATCAAAAATAAAATAGAGGGCTGGAGAGATGGGTTGGAGGTTAAGGAATTTGCCGGCAAAGCCAAAAGACTCCCCAGGACCCATTTGCCAGATACACAAGGTGGCACATGCATCTAAAGTTTGTTTACAACAGCTGGAGTCTCTGACACACCTATTCTCTATCTGCCTCTTTCTCCCTCTCTCTCTCAAATAAAAAATAAAATAAAATAAATAAAGAATAAAAGAGAGACTGATTGAGAGGGGGAGGGGATACAATAGAGAGTGAAGATGTGAAGGGTATATGGGGGGAGGGAATTACCATGATTTATTCTCTATAATTATAGATGTTGTCAATAAAAAAAATATCTTTTAAAAAAAGTTTCAAGCAAGGCATGGTGGCACATGCCTTTAATCGCAGCATTCAAGAGGCAGCGATAGGAAGATCACTTTAAATGTGAGGCCAACCTGGGACTACAGAGTGAGTTCCATGTCAGTCTGGGCTAGAGTAAGACCCTTGGAAAACAAAAGCTCACTAAGTCAAAAGACATGAAAGTAGAAAAAAATAAAAATAAAAATAAAAATAAAAGACATGGAAGTAGGAAGGGGACTACTTGGGAAGAGGAAGGGGCTTAGCGTGAGTAGGAAGAGGACAAGAGGATAATGGAGAGTATGACAAAATACATAGCATACAGTAATCTATATATGAAATTATAAAAATGAATGCATTTTTAAATAGAATTTAAAATTTTTCCAAAACAAAAAAAATAAAAAAATCTGGAAGCCAGGCGTGGTGATGCACACCATTAGTCCCAGCACTCAGGAGGAAAAATAGGAGGACTGCCATGAGTTCAAGAACACCCTGACAATACATAGTGAATTCCAGGTCAGCCTGGGCTAGAGTGAGACCCTGCCTCAGAAAAAAAAAAAGCCAGGTGGAGCATGCCTTTAATCCCAGCACTTGGGAGGCAGAGGTAGGAGGATCGCCATGAGTTTGAGGCCACCCTGAGATGACACAGTGAATTCCAGGTCAGTCTGGGCTAGAGTAAGACCCTACCTTGAAAAAAACAAAAAAATTAAAATTAAAAAAGTACTGGGAGTGGTGGCATACACCTTTAATCCCAGCACTCAGAAGGCTGAAGTAGGAGGATCAGTGTGAGTTCGAGACCAGCCTAAAACTACATAGTAAATTCCAGGTCAGCCTTGGCTAGAGTGAGAGCCTACCTCAAAAAAAAAAAATTAGAAGAAAAAGAAAAAGGTTGAATTAAATTTCCAATTCAATGATAATTCTCTTTCAAGGATAGGGATCAATTCTGCCTAAAATATAGCTAAAATTTCAATATCATTGTAATTTAAGGACAGATTAACCAGAAAAGACTAAATTTACAAAAAACAGTGGCAGCCTGCAATTTAATCTTACACAAGACTCTGACCGGAAACCAAAGTTTCAAAATATTTTGCTGTGAGAGATGAAGCTCATAACTTATTTTAAAAAATCTTAAGTCGGGCATGGTGGTGCACACCTTTAATCCCAGCACTCGGGAGGTAGAGGTAGAGATTTTTTTGTTTTTGTTTTTTTGAGGTAGGGTTTCACTCTAGCCCAGGCTGACCTGGAATTCACTATGGAGTCTCAGGGTGGCCTCGAACTCACAGCAATCCTCCTACCTCAAAAAAACAAAAACAAAAAAAAAAATCTTTACAAATATTTAAAAAAAATCCTGCCCTGGCAAGTTTGTGATTAGTCCCCTTATAACATCGTTACAGGCTCCCCCCTCCACCTAACCCAGACAAGTGTAGTCCACAAGTCCAGAGCCAGAAAGATCAGGCTACTAGGCACAGACCCCTAGCAAGCTTGTGATTGCTCCCTCCTCTGCCCAGTCCAGATTGCCCACCCAATTACAACACATACAGTTTAGGAATCCAGATCTATATAGTAAAAATAGCAATTAATAATTTTTTTATTAAGTAGGAACTTTGTACCAACACATCATGTGTTTCCCTCCTCCCTGTCCCCACTCTACTGAGGGATGAGGGCCCCCTTAGTGGGATTTCTGGTATTCACCACAGAGTTATGTGTTATGAGTTGTGAGAGAAGCAGTTGGTCATTGTGGAGAGATAAGGAGCAATGTCTCTGGATATTCCCTCCCACCCTGTGGCTCTTGATCAACAATTCTTATAAAAACTTCAGAATAGAATATTCATTGGTCCATTAGTTTTTTTAATTAATTTATTTTTTATTAACAGCTTCCATGATTGTAAACAATATCCCATGGTAATATTCTCCCTCCCCCTACTTTCCCCTTTGAAACTCCATTTTCCATCATATCCCCTCCCCCTCTCAATCAGTCTCTCTTTTATTTTGATGTCATGATCTTTTCCTCCTCTTATGATGGTCTTGTGTTGGTAGTGACAGGCACTATGAGGTCATGGATATCCAGGCCATTTTGTGTCTGGAGGAGCATGTTGTAAGGAGTCCTACCCTTCCTTTGGTTCTTACATTCTTTCCACTACCTCTTCTGCAATGGACCCTGAGCCTTGGAAGGTGTGATAGAGATATTGCAGTGCTGAGCACTCCTCTGTGACTTCTTCCCAGCACCATGACGCCTTCTGAGTCAACCCAAGGTCACTGCCATCTGAAAAGAGAAGGTTCTCTACCAAAAGTGAGAGCAGCATTAAAATATGGATATGAACATTAAGAGAAGTGCTTACTGGACAGTTTGATGAGCATATACATATACACATTTAGCCAGACAGCAGCATATGTTCCACTCCTATGTCTCATTATGGTTTTTCATATGTATATATAATGTATTTTGATAATTTATCCCTATAACCCTCTCTTATCTCCTCCCACTCCTGCTAATCCTCTTCCCCTTCCCAATTAATACCCCCCTTCTACTTCCATGTCTTTTTTAGGTTGTTGTTGTTGTTGTTGTTGTGTGTATGAGGGCTTGCTTATAAGAGCACAGCTTGTTTACAAGAGCATAGACACTTTACCAGCAGCTATACCACTGAAGAAAGTGTTTCTCCCTGTTCTATCAACAATTAGTTGTGTAAATCCTCAGGGAAGGGAATGGTCCCATGAGCCTGTCACATTTCCATGACAGGGTGTTAACAGACTATCTTGTATAGATATTGTGCAGGTAATCACAGCTGCTATGAGTTCAAGAGTACAACAGCTGGGCTGGAGAGATGGCACAATTGTTAAAGGCACTTGCTTGCAAAGCCTGACAACCCGGATTCAATTTCCCAGTACTCACATAAATCCAGATGCACAAAGTGGTACATGCATCTGGAATATGTTTGTAGTGGCAGAAAACCCTGGAATACCTATATTTACTCTTTCTCTCTCTCTCCCCCTCCCTCTTTCTCCCTCAAACAAATAAAAATAAAAAAGAATGGGGGCTGAAGAGCTGGCTCAGCTAGGGTTAAAGTGCTTCTCTGCAAAGCCTAATAACCTCGGTTCAATTGCCCAGTACCCACATAAAGCCAGGTGTACAAAGAGGCACATGCATCTGTAGTTCATTTGCAGTGGCTGTGGGACCTGGCACACCCATTCTCTGTGTCTATCTCTCTTCTCTTCTCTTCCCTTTTCTTCTCCTCCTCCTCCTCCTCCTTCTTCTCTCTCCCCTCTCTCTCTGCTTACAATTAAATAAAATATTTTCTAGAAGGGTACAATAACCACATGATGCCTAGAAGTCTGTGTTCCACACCGCCATCCTCCTTCCATCCTCTAGTTGTTACATTCTTCCTGCTCATTCCCTCAGTATGTTCTCCAAGTCTTAAAGGTATTGATACAGATGTCCCATTCAGGTCTGAGTATTCAACAGTCACTTATTCTCAGCCCTCTGACCAATTATAAGTTTCTGGTAACTGCTGACCACTACAAAAGAAGCGTCTCAGACAAAGCTGACAAAAGAACTAATCTATGGGCATAAACATAGCTATTTAGAAGATAATTTGATGAGTATATCAATTCCATTTAGCAAAGCAACTGTAGTATCTTCTGCACTGGGGCATAAAATCTCCCTGGCCAGGAACTCTTGGCTGGATTTACAGTACCAGACATGAATTTCCACCTATGAAACAGATGAGAAAGTGGTTGGATAGCCACTAACAGACTTGCCATTACTGCAACAATGGGTTCATCTTCCCTGATTGGTATTATTGCACACAGG
This sequence comes from Dipus sagitta, assembly GCA_036346955.1. NCBI lineage: Eukaryota > Metazoa > Chordata > Mammalia > Rodentia > Dipodidae > Dipus > Dipus sagitta. Next base: position 84,101,702 of record CM070770.1, on the reverse strand, counting down.
ATCCACAACTGAGTAACACTGTTGATACCAATTCTTCCCCACCAGCTTGCATAGCACCTCCTGACACTAAGAAAGATTTTAAAGCTCATTTTTTAATCAAAACCTTTATTACTGATTTATATATACATATAAATTTATTTAGGAGAGAGAACATGGGTGAGCCAGGGCCTCTTCACACTGTAAACAAACTCCAGATGCATGCACCAACTTGTGTAACTCAGTAATGGGGAATCAAACTTGAGTCAGCAGCAAGCAAGCACCTTTAACTGCTGAATCACTTCTCTAGCCCAATTAAAACTTTTTAAAGATAAATTCTGCCAACAGTCATGTTCTCTGTTAACATGATCAACTGAATATGCAACTTATTTTGTTTATTCCTTAAGTACCCTATGTTGGAACTCAACTAATTCTACTATATTAAAAATAATTGGGACTTCCAGGTAAGATGGCCGCATAGGAGTAATACCAATCCAGCCTAGGGAGGGATTTAAGCAAAACCACAGCAAAATACATTCTTCGTCCCAAAAGTGAGGATGTATAGGTTTTTATCAGCCACAGCGGAAAAACGGGAGAGAATAAGATCTATCAGAAAGGAGGAAACCACCCAGAATCCCATGGAGGCACTTGCAGACACAGACCCCATCTGCGTGGATCTGTGCACCAGCGCAGAGACCAAAGAAGGGGATTTTCCAACCTCATCAGCCTCCTTGCATAGTCAAGAAACCTGAAGGGGAGACAGCAGAGATTAGATGAGGAGCTGCTGAAGGGGACAAAGGGAGGCAGGACCAGCCGAGCAGTACAACTTCAGGCTTCCTGCACTCTCCCATCCCCCAACTGACAGCACAACGACCCTCCGGAGAATGCATTCAGCTCTCAGCAGCAGGGCATTCAGAACAGCTGATCAGAACACCAGATTCACAGCACAACACAGAATGAACGAGGCGGGCACTTGGCATTGGTGAGATTTGAAGTCACCCCAAATTATCGGCCTGCACTGGAGGTGCTAATCTCTCTTTCCATGTCAGGGCAGATTATGGGTTACATATTCTTGGTTGGCTTTATCTTTCTCAATTAAGCTGTATTTGAGGGTTGACTATCATTGCCCTTGATGGTTTCAGATTCATAGGGCCTTTGTCTTTTTCTTCATTACTGGGGGCAGGGTCTGATTCAGACCCAAGCTGACATAGAACCCATTCACAATTGCTTCAAAAAATCAAAAAATAAAAAATAAAGTGCCTTGGAATAAACCTAACCAAGAAAGTGAAGGATCACTACAATGAGAACTTTAAAACACTCAGGCAAGAAATTGAAGACGACACTAGGAAACGGAAAGACATCCCATGTTCTTGGATTGGAAGGATCAATACATATTCTGAAAATGTCAATCTTACCAAAAGCAATCTACACATTTAATGCAATCTCCATTAAAATTCCAATGGCATTCTTCACAGAAATGGAAAAAAAAATTCATTTGGAAAAAAAAAAAAAAACTCTCCAATACCCAAAACAATTTTGAGCATCAAAAATAGGCTGGTGGAGCTGGGCGTGGTGGTGCATGCCTTTAATCCCAGCACTTGGGAGGCAGAGATAGGAGGATTGCCATGAGTTCGAGGCCACCCTGAGCTGACATAGTGAATTCCAGGTCGGCCTGAACTACAGCAAGACCCTACCTCAAAAAAGCAAACAAAAAAAAAAAAAAATAGGCTGGTGGAGCTAGGCATGGTAGCACACGCCTTTAATCCCAGCACTCAGGAGGCAGAGGTAGGAAGATCACCATGAGTTCGAGGCCACCCTGAGAGCACGTAGTGAATTCCAGGTCAGCCTGGGCTAGAGCAAGATCCTATCCTGAAAAAACAAAAATAAAAAATAAAAAAATAAGGCTTGTGGTATCTCCATACCTGATTTTAAGCTACATTACAAAGCTATAGTAACAAAAAAAAAAAAAAGCATGGTACTGGCATAAACACAGACACATATAACAATGGAACAGAATAGAGGACCCAGATGTTAATCCAGGCAGCTACAGCCATATGATTTTTTACAAAAAAAAAAAAAGTGAAAAATATTCATTGGGGAAAAGACAGCATATTCAACAAGTGCTGCTAGGAAAATTGCAAACCTGTATGTAGAAGGATGAAAATGGATCCTTGTCTTTCTCCATTCACAAGAATCAAGTTCAATGATAATGAAAACACATCCTACCAAAGCCTATGGGACACAATGAAGACAGTCCAAAGGGGAAAATTCATAGCCCTAAAGACCTTCATTACAAAGACAGATCCCAAATCAATAACCTGAATGTCTACCTAAAGATGCTGGAAAAAACAAGAAGAATCCAACCCAAAAAAAGTCAAGATGGAAAGAAACAATCAAGATTAGAGCAGAAATGAATGAATTGGAAACTAAGAAAACAATTTTAAACATTGATGAAATGAAGAACTGGTTCTTTGAAAAAATAAACAACATTGACAAACCACTGGCCAACTTTATAAAGCAAAAAAAGAAAAGTCTCAAATTAACAAAATCAGAAAGGAAGAAAGAGAGATCACAACAGACATCAATGCAATTGGAAGAATCATCAGGGCATAGTTCCAAAACATCTACTCCACAAAATCAAATAATCTGGAAGAAATGGATGAATTCCTAGATATATACCACCTACCAAAACCAAACTCAGAGCAGATTAATCTCCTAGACAAATCTATCACATCCATAGAGGTTGAAAAGAAAATCAAAAACTTCCCCAAAAAGAAAAGTCCTTCCAGGATGGAAGGCTTCTCAGATGAATTGTATCAAACCTTCATAGAAGAACTCAAACGAATTTTTCTCAAACTGTTCTGCATAATCAGAGACCAGGGAATCCTCCCCAGCTCCTTTTATGAAGGTGACATCACCCTAGTACAAAAACCAGACAGAAATGCAACAAGGAAAGAAAATTATAGGCCTATATCCCTAATGAGTTTATATGCAAAGATCCTGAACAAAAGCCTTAAAAACAAAATTCAATAACACATCAAAAGCATTATCCACCTTAACCAAGTAGGCTTCATCCCAGTGATGCAGGGATGGTTTAACATACAGAAATCTGTCAATGTAATACACCACATAAATAAACTGAACCATAAGAACCACATGCATCTCAATTGATGCAGAAAAAGGCCTTTGACAAAATACAATGCCACTTCATGATCAAAATGCTGGAAAGAATAGGCATGGAGGGTGTTGCAGTCAGGTTCACATTGCTGGTAGAAATCACCTGACCAAGAGCAGCTTGTGGGGAAAAAAGTTTTATTTTGGCTCACAGGCTCAAGGGGGAAGCTCCACAATGGCAGGGGGAAAGGATGGCATGAGCAGAAGGTTGACATCACCCCCTGGCCAATATAAGGTCAACAATAGTAACAGGAGAGTGTGTCAAACACTGGCATGGAGAAACTGGGTATAACAACCATAAGCCTGCCCCCAACAATACACTCCCTCCAGGAGGCATTAATTCTCAAATTTCCATCAGCTGGGAACCTAGCATTCAGAACACCTAAGTTAATGGGGGACACCTGAATCAAACCACCACAGAGGGGTTATACCTCAACACAATAAAGGCTATACATAAAACTCCTAAATCCCAAATAATACTTCATGGGGAAAAAACTCAAGGAGTTCTCACTGAGATTGGGAGCAAGACAGGGGTGCCCACTCTCACCACTGCTCTTCAATATAGTACTAGAAGTACTAGCCCAGGCAATAAGATAGGAGAGAGAAATAAAAGGGATTCAAATTGGTAAGGAAGAAGTCAAGTTAGCCCTATTTGCAGATAACATGATCCTATATATAAGTGACCCATAAGTTTCCATCTCAAACCTCTTAAAGGTGACTAATTCCTTTAGCAAAGTGGCAGGATACAAAATAAATGCACAAAAATCAGTAGCGTTTCCATATGCAATATAGAAAATATACAGAGAAAGAAATCAGTGAAGCTGTCCCATTTTCATTAGCAACCAAAAAAATTAAATACCTTGGAATAACACTAACCAAGGATATGAAAGACCTATATAAGGAAAACATAACAACACTGAAGAAAATAGAGGAGTACTTGAAAAGATGGAGAGACCTGCCATGCTCCTGTGTTGGTGGAATTAATATTGTGAAAATGGCAATTCTATCAAAAGCAATATACATATTTAATACAATACCAATAAAAATGCCAGCATCATTCTTCACAGAGATTGAAAAATGATCTCAAAACTCATATGGAATGGCAGAAGGCCTCAGAAAGCCAAACATATCCTCAGCATAAAAAACACGTCTAAGGCTGGAGAGATGGCTTAGTGGTTAAGCGCTTGCCTGTGAAGCCTAAGAACCCCAGTTCAAGGCTTGATTCTCCAGGACCCATGTAAGCCAGATGCACAAGGTTGTGCACACATCTGGAGTTCATTTGCAGTGGCTGGAGGCACTGGCATGTCCATTCTCTCTCTATCGATCTGCCTCATTGTCTTTTTGTCTGTCACTCATAAATACATACATACATACATACATACATACATACATCTCTGGCAGTATCATCATACCTGATCTAAAGCTATATTACAAAGCCATAGTGATAAAAACAGCATGGTACTGGAATAAAAGCAAAAACACAGACCAATAGCACAGAACTGAAGACCCAGACCTTAGGTCAAGTAACTAGAGCTGCTTGATCTTTGACAAAGGTGCCAAAAATATAGATTGCAGAAAAGACAGCATCTTCAAATATTGTTAGACAAATTGGATGACCATATGTAGAAAATTAAAGTTAGACCCACTCATTTCACCTTACAAAAAAATCAACTCCAAATTGATTAAATACCTTAACAGAAGACCTGGAACTCTTCAACTACTAGGGAAAAAAAATAGGAGGCACTCTCCTTGACATAGGACTAGGAAGACTTCCCGAACAAAACCTCAGTAGCCCAGTACATTAAGCAAGCACTCAACCAATGGGATATCATGAAGCTAAAAAGCAATTTGTATAGACGAACATACTATAAGCAAAGTCAATAGATTACCCACTGAATGGGAGAAAATCTTTGCCAGCCATACCCCTGACAGAAACCTAATAACTAGTATCTACAACAAACTCAAAAAAAAATTAAACAATAAAAAAAGTCAAATGCCCACTCCAAAAGTGGAGCAGAGAAGTAAATAGGGAGTTATCAGAGGAAGAATTACAAAAGGTTAACACACACTTAAGAAAATGTTCAACAATCCTAACCATTAGGGAAATGCAAATTAAAACAACTATGAGATTCCACCTTTCCCCAGTAAGGATAGCAAACATAGAAAAATCCAATGAGGGCTGAAGAGATGGCTTAGCGGTTAAGCACTTGCCTGTGAAGCCTAAGGACCCTGGTTCAAGGCTCCATTCCCCAGGACCCACATTAGCCAGATACACAAGGGGGCGCACACGTCTGGAGTTCATTTGCAGCGGCTGGAGGCCCTGGCACGTCCATTCTCTCTATCTGCCTCTTTCTCTCTCTCTCTGTCACTCTCAAATAAATAAAATAAACAAAAAAATAAAAGATAAAAAATCCAATGAAAATAAACGTTGGTAGAGAAATAGGAATACTCATTCACTGTTGGTGGGAATGTAAGCTGGTACAACCACTGTGGAAATCAATATGGAGACTCCTGAAAATGATGAATACAGTTATCAACAGATACTGTTATTCCTTTACTGGGCATTTACCCTAAAAGCTCCACATCTCAGTTCAGAAATATTTGCTGAACCATGTTTATAGCTGCTCAACTCATAATAGCTAAAAATTGGAATCAACCCAGGTGCCCATCATTGGATGAATGGATAAACAAGATGTGATATGTCTACACCATGGAATTCAATTCAGCAGTAAGAAAGAAAGACAAAATGAAATTTGTAGAAAAATGGTTGAACTTAAAACAGATCATTCTAAGTGAACTTACACAATCACATAAAGACACAACTTTTGCAGGATCTCACTCATCTGCAGTTCCTAACTTGGATCAGCCCAAGTTGCTGACATAACTCAATAGCATCTTGAGGCTTAGACAACAGGGAGGATAGGGCTTGGGGGAAAGGGAAGGATGAAGCAGGGACATAAAACTGAACCCAAATTGAACTGGTACCATAGAATCCTATATCCTAGAAGTCAGACTAAAAGGTGGAACCCTCAAGAGGACCTTAAGGGAAGCACCTGAATCGAAGGTTCCTGGAGAGGGTGAGATGAAACCTAACTTCAAATTTCTCATACTTCTCTTTCTTCTCTACTTCTTTTTTCTTTTCCCTGATGCTGGCCCATAATTCTCTCTACCAGGATGTGGTCTACATCCACAATGAGCTGTTGATCAGAGAGACCAACTATACCTCCTAAAACAAACAAGACAGACATTTGTCAGAGTACTTGAATACCCACCAGAAATTAATGGTAAGACCCTATTGCTGAAGACACCAAATGCTGTTGGCACAGACCATAGGGAGACCTGGTTGGAATCCAGAAGATAGCCAGTCCCCAGAAAATTAGGCCATCTAGTGCTGGAAGGCGCTTCATGAGCTTCTGGAGGAAAGTGGCCAACATCTGTCCAAGCAACTCAAAGTCTAAGTGACTCAGAAGCAAACAACCTGACATGATGCTCACAAAAGTGCAACAGTGGCACACAGCCATGGTGGGTAACCAACTTCTCTTGGATTGGCTAACAGATCAGTTCAGCAGAAAGGAAACCATATCTGGAACTGGGAAACAAGTCAAAATCATGATTCTGCTTTCCATTGTCAAGTTCCCACTAACCTTAGACTAAAAGAGGGTCTACACCCTTCTAATTCTCTCTAAATCAATAATGGTTATACCATTTAACCAGTGCTGACTTCATTCTCTGTTGGAGAATCTGCTTCTCTTATTCATATGGGAGCTGTATCTGAGGAGATAAATGACCCAGTGTACTCCACTCTGGCCCCAGCTGAAACCATAGAAGAATTGGGGAAATGAGCTAGAGAGCTGCTTTCTCAGTGAATCTGACATCAGCACAAGGGTGAAGGGGATAGACACTGAGGACACTCAACACCTACCAAACCAGAGATTCACAGGCTCTTGAGTGCCCATCATTGAAATAGACTTAAAATGCTCCCAGCATGGTTCAAGGAATGTTGTGGAAGAGGGGGTGGAAAGATTGTTAGAGTCGCAAGTTGGGACATTCTGCACAGAGACATTCCCTCTCCCTCCCCCCATAATACATGACCCACAATCCCCATGGGGTTGGCCTGCATCCCCAACCAGGAAGGCCTCTTCAGAAAAGGGGCAGGGAGTAGGGAAAGGATGGTACCAACATGTGTTGTTTACATATAAAATATATATATATATACACACACACACACACACACACACATATATATACATATATATATATATATATATATATATATATATATGAGATCTAGATCATCAACACAGCAATGTGAGCCAGACAGCCCCCCCAATACAACCTGATTAAGGCACAACCCCAATAGCAGGATCCCCCTCTCCCACCCTCACCCCAGAGCCAGCCACCAGAAGCTGCACACAATCCCACCACCAAGGGCCAGAAAGAGAGCAGTATGGGAAGAACCAGACCCTGCTTGGCCACAGGCTTGGCCAGGCCCCCTAGGGTCTCATTCAGAACTGCTAAGAAGAGCACACACATGGAAGACTTTCTCCAGATCCAAGGGCACAAAACTTGTGGATATGACACCATCCCACTCCTATCTGGATCAAACCTGAACAGAACACTCATGAAGATATTATAACAGATCTTGTTCTTAACTAGGATCAACTGTAGATGAGTGCAAACAGCAGTAAGCTTCAGAAATGTGGACATTTGCAGTAGAGTGATACCTCAAAAAACAAAAATAGAGAAAAAAAGAAAATTGAACATAGAATTCTCAAAGGAAGAAATATAACTGGCCATTACACACTTAGAGAGATGTTCAACATCCTTAGTCCTCAGAGAAATGCAATTAAAAACAACTTTGAGATTCATCTTACTCTAATCAGGATGGTATTCATCAAAAACTTGAATGACAACAAATGCTGACGGGTGGGGAGAGAAGAATCCTTACCCACTTCTGGTACGAGTTCAAATTTATACAATCAGTATGGTAACTCCTGAAAAAGAGGAAAATAGATCTACCATTTGACCCAGCAGCACCACTTTTGGGTATTTACCATAAAAGCTTCACTCTTCACTACAGAGATACTTGCTAACTCATGTTTATTGCTGCTCTATTCACAATAGCTAGGAATTTGGAATCAGCCCACATACCCACCAACTGATGAATGGAGATGTTGTATATATACACAATAGAATTATACCCAGCAGTGAGGAAAAATAGAATTATGGAGCTGGGCATGGTGGTGCACACCTTTAATCCCAGCAGTCAGGAGGCAGAGGTAGAAGGATTACCATGAGTTCAAGATCACCCTCAGACTGCATAGTGAATTCCAGGTCAGCCTGGACTAGAGTGAAACCTTACCTCAAAAAAAAAAAGGAAAGAAAAATAAAATTATTAAATGTGCAGGAAAATGGGTGGAATTGGAAAAAGTAATTTTAAGTGAGGTCGCACACACACAGAAAGACAAATGCCACGTATACTATCTCATTTGTGGTTCCTAACTGGGATCAATTGTAGATGAGTGCAAACAGTAGTAAGCTTCAGAAATGTGGGCATAAAACTCGAATGAGACCAGAGGAGAAAAGAAACATGGAGAGTGCAGGAGTTACTTGACAGGTTATGGGAAGGACAGAATATAGGGGGAAGAGGGGCTTGGAGGCATAGTGGGTAGGGAGGGTGAGGAGGGAATTACACAAAAGTTCAGACAACATGGATCAGTTCTTCCTTCTGGCAACCATTCTATAGGATATAACCACTAATAAATGGGAAGAGGGACAGTCTGGACAGAAGGTGGATAAAGCTTAACCTTAAAACCATGGACTCTGGCTGATACATCCCAGGACCAGAACTGACAATTCCCCCACCCCACAGTCATCTGCTAGCCAGGGAGACCCATGAGGTATAGAAAACAATGTAGGCCATTCCCAAAATACTTGATTACTTGCCAGAGCTAAAAGGTAAGACCCTATTGCTGAAGATACCACAGGTTATGGTCACAGGACATCAGAATAGCACACTGTATCTGAAAGGGAAAGTAGTTTCTTCCTGGCTAGTACTCATAATGCTGGAAAGCCCTATGGGAGCTGCTGAAGCACAATGGTCACCAATAGTATGAATAAGCAGGGAACACTGCTGACAAGGAAATCAAAGCCTGCTCAGTGGGAGAGAACTCATATCTGATACTGGAAATCAAGTCAGAATCCTGTGGACAGGAAAATCTAATCGACTCTCCAGAATCCCCCACTGCTCTCCAGAGAAGAGTGGGCTTGCACACCAAAAAAGTGTCTCAAATAACTTTGCATACCCCCCTTAACCCAAACTGCTCTCACTCTTGGTTGAATAATCTTTGATTTACAGATGGCAGAGAAAATGAAGGAGAACCAAGATTTATCAATAAGAAAAGAGGATAGCCGACTGTCCACCACAAGATGTGTTACCTCTACCATATCTGCTGTGGCCCAAAACAAATTGCAGAGAAAGTTGCAACATGAATACTGCTCTTACTGCTAGCCTGACAACCAGCTCCAGGGCAATGGTGACAGACACTGTGATCAATGAAAACTGATCAAAGCAGAAATCCAGAGGCTAAAGAGAACTCAACACTAAAGCAGACAGCCAACAGGCCCATTATGGCTCAAGGAACATTGCAAAAGAGGGAGCAAAAATATTGTCAGCCACAAAATGGGTAGGAATACTCTGAGGCATGGACACTGCTACCCCACAGGGGCAGAGTGAGACCTTCATGACCCCACAGCGAATGCCGTACCCCCTCTGAAGAGGACCCCAGGCAACAGGAGCAAGAGCAAGGGGATAAAAGAGTATAACCTGTTATAATATACATATTTTTTAAAGCCTCACAAACAGTCGATCATATGGAGGACAGAATTTCAGAACTTAAAGACAAGACACATGAAATTTACAAGAAGTCCAAAAACTACAATAAGTTAAAAAATATATTGCAAACTGAAAATGAGTGAATTGTGAGACACACTAAAAAGACCAAATATCCAAATATTGGGCATACAAGAAGGGGAAATCTTCAACAAAATTATTGATGAAAATTTTCCTACTATCACAAAAGAGAGACCCACACAGATACAAGAAGATCAAAGAACACCAAATAGGACCAAGGAAGAAACTCTCCACAACACCTTACAGTTAAAACTCTAAACAATGAAAACAGAAAATGCTAAACGAAACAAGAGAAAAACAGTTCATTATATACAAAGTTAAGTCCATCAGAATTACCTCAGAATTTTCAATGGAAACTCTAAAATCAAGAAGGGATTGGAATGGAGTACTCCAGAGTTTAAAAGAGTATGGCTGCCAACCAAAACTACTGTATCTAGCAAAAGTATCCCTCATGATATAAGGTGAAAGGAAAACTTTCCATGATAAAAGCCAGCTCTAACCATCAATCATGGGCTACAAGAGGGCCTACATCTATTACATTCTCTATTAAAAAAAAAAAAGTAAGGGTTATCTCTTTTGTCCTGGTGCTAACTTACTCTCCGTTGGAGAATCTGCTTCTCTTTTTCAGATAGATGTAGATCCTAAGGAAAGAGCCACCCCATCATACCTCAAAAGGGCCCCGGCTGAAACTAAGAAAAATTGGCGAAACAAGCAAGGGTACTGATTTCCTGATGAACCGGATACCAGCACAAGGGGGAAGGAGATCAACACAGAGAAAAATCAACTCCTACCAAATCAGAGAGCCAGAGCCTCAGAGGCCCCCAACACCTCATCACTGAAGCACACCAAAAATGAACCCAACATGGCTCAGGGAAATTTTGCGGAAGAGGGGCCGGAAAGAATGTCAGAGCCATATGTTGGGTCGTGATATGCAGAGACATTTATCTTACACATAACTGTGGTCTAACTCCACAATGCATGACCTATATACCTCAACAAGGAGGGGCCAAGGGAAGGGGGTAGGTCACAGATGAGCCTAATAATGGCACCAAACTGACTGTATTTGCTGAATACAAAACTAACTAATAAAGAAAAAAAGGAAAAAAAAAAGCCAGCTCTATAAATACATGAGCACAAAGCCAACCCTATACTTCAGGGATTACTCCACATAGAAGAGTCAAACAACCAATCTCAAGAGCCTACAAGAGGGAAAAAACATTAACCAAAACTAGAACAGATATGAAAATGTGAAAAGTTCAAGAAAGCATCAAATCTCACAAAGCCTTCAGCATGATATGGATTAAAGTAAACCTAACATTTATAATTCTAAGCATCAATTATTTCAACTCCCCAAACAAAAGACACAGGTTGCTCTGACCATGTAGGAACTTCCAGCTATTGGTGAGTTTTTCCCTCAACTGGGCCTGGGCTGGCTCAGGATGTCTCCCTAACCCTTACCCTCCACATGGGTTATTTATCCTCTCCAGCTCCCCACATAGTAGGAGCTCCTTGAATTGTTTTTGGTCTCTTTTCTTTCCCAGCTTTTTTTCCCAGGCCCTCCACCTGGGATCTCTAGCCACATGGGTACCTTTCCTTGGCTCTGTACACCTCTCAATAAATACAGTAATTTAGGCTGGAGAGATGGCTTAGAGGTTAAGCACTTCCCTGCGAAGCCTAAGGACCCCATTTCGAGGCTCAATTCCCCAGGACCCACGTTAGCCAGATGCACAAAGGGGCGCATGCATCTGGAGTCCATTTGCAGTGGCTGGAGGCCTTGGCACACCCATTCTCTCTCTCTGTCTCTCTCTCTCTCTCACTTGCTCGCTTGCGCACTCTCAAATAAATAAAAATGAACAAAAAATAGTAAAATAAATACAGTAATTTAATATTTTTTAAACAGTTACAGATTAACTAGATGAATCAGAAAAATAGATCCATCCATCTGCTGTCGCCAAGAAATCTGCCTTGCCATTAGAGACAGACACTTCCTCAGAGTGAAAGGATGAAACATGATTTTCCGAGCAAATGCAAATAAACAATGGGTGTGACAATACTAATATCTGATAAAATAAACTTTACACCAAAAGTAATTAGAAGAGACAAAAAAAAAAGTCACTTCTTACTCCTCAAGGGACAAATCCAATAAGAGGATATCACAACAATCATAACTTTATATGCACCAAACACAGGTGTACCGTTTATAAAGCAAAATCTAGACAACAAACCAGAAATCAATCCAAGTGTTATCATAGAAGGGGACTTCAATAACCCACTATCACCAATCAAAATAATGGGGCTTGGGCTGGTGAGATGGCTTAGCAGTTAAGGCACTTGCCTGCAAAACCAAAGGACCCAAGTTTTATTCTCCAGGACCCACGTAAGCCAGATGCACAAGATGATGCATTCATCTGGAGTTCATTTGCAGTGACTAAAAGCCCTGGCATGCCCAATGTCTGTCTGTCTTCCCCCCACTTTCTATCTCAAATAAATAAAAATTAAAAGATACTTTAAAAAAGGAAATAACAGAGCTTAAGAACACTGCTGTGGTAGTTTAAATGTATGTCCCCCATTGACTCAGATCTAAAATTAAATTGGGAACTGAGACCTCCAACCTCCTGTCTGGAGAAGGTCTCACTGGGGGCAGATCCTAGAGTCCAGCCCTAAGGTGTCAATGGAGGTGAATCTGAATTCCTGACAAAAGACATGCAGAGAGGTTTGAGTTCTTGGAGTCTTGCTTGCTTCAGGTTTGTACTTGCTGCTTTTTGGTGTTTTCTCTTTGGTGCTGATTGTGGTTTCTCTGTCTGCTTGGATTTATAAATGAGAGCCACCATCTTCCACTGTTGATGTAAATTCTCCTAGATCTGTAATCTTGAAATAAATACCCTCCTAGCCATAAAACTGTGCTTAGTTGGATGTACATCCCAGCATTGTAGAACTGATTACTATAGAAATTTGGTACCAGAAGAGAGGGGTATTGCTGTGTGATGAATCTGACTATGGACATTTTAGTCTTTTGGAACTTTTGTTCTCAAGTAATGGGCATGGATTTGGCACTTGTAAATTTTATGGGATATTCTGGAAAAAGTTCAAAATTGCTAAGTCCAGAGATAATTGTGTTGGCTATGGAACTTTCAAAGGGGAAGGAAAGACAGCAGAGAGCTTTGTTGGAACTGGACTATGGTTATGTTCTTCTGCCAGAACCCTAATCATCTGATCAAGTTTGAACTTAAAAGTTTGGAGTGGGGCTGGAAAGATTGCTTGGTGGCTAAGGCATTTGCCTGTGAAGCCTAGGGACCCAGGTTTGACTCCCCAGAACCTATGTAAACCAGACACACAAGGTGACTCATGTGCACAAGGTGGCACATGTGTCTGAAGTTTGACTGTAGTGGCTAGAGGACCTGTTATGCCAATTCTCTTCCTCTCTCACTCAATCTCATAAAAATAAATAAATGAATAAAAATGGATGGATGGACTTGGTGGAAGATACAGAACTTAAAGATGAAGGGTTTTACACAAAAAATTCAAGGGAGTTTTTAATTGCTGGCACAGAGACAGGCTTTAGGTCACTGAAGCTGCTATTATCAAGCATATTACTACCATTAAGGTGCTTACATTGAGACAATGAAAAGATGCCTGAGGTGATGTCCACTCAGGAAAGAGTGAACGAATAGAAATATAAATCTTTTGAAAGGATTTTCAAGGTCATGATTTGTTTTGACCTTGGATTAATAAAATGTCTACATGGTTGCACACTAGGTATTGATTTTGGAAACATGAAACAGGAGAGATGGATCAGCAGTTCAAGGTGCTTTCTTAGAAGACCTCACAGCCCAGGTTCAAATCTCCAGTACCCACATAAAGCCAGATGCACAAAGTAGCAAATGCAACTGGAGTTCATTTTCAGTGGCAAGAGGACATGGCACACCAATTCCACCCCCTTTCCACTCTCTCTACTTGCAAATGAATAAAAATATTTTTTTTTCAAAAAGGCATGAAGAGATGGAGGGATGGCCTAGAGGTTAAGGCATTTGTCTACAAAGCCAAAGGATCCAGGATCGATTCCTCAGGACCCATCTACGTCAGACAAACAGGGTGACGCATGCGTCAGTAGTTCATTTACAGTGGCTGAAGAGCCTGGTATGTGCATTCTCTCTCTCCCTCTCTCTCTCACCCCTTCTCAAATAAATAAAATAAACTGTTTTATCACTTTTAAAAAGGCATGGAAATTGGTCATGAAGTGCACACAGTTCCAGAAGCCACTATGAAAATGAGACATGGAAAGCAGGGCATTGCCCCTTTGCCAGTGGGAAGTGGGCAGTGAGGCCATTATAAGATGGAGCATGGTTTGCAGTGGAGACTAAAGGATGTTCTGGATCTACCAGTATGGTGGTTTTATTCAGGTGTTCTCCCATAAACTTAGGTATTCGAAATGCTAGGATCCCAGCTGATGGAGATTTGGGAATTATGCCTCCTGGAGGGAGTATACTGTTGGGGGTGGACTTATTGGTGTTATAGCCAGTTCCCCCTTGCTAGTGTTTAGCACACTCTCCTGTTCCTATTGTCTACCTTATGTGGGCAAGGGGGGGAGGGGATGTCCACGCTCTGTTCATGCCATCGTTTTCCCCTGCCATCATAGAGCTTCTCCTTGAACCTGTAAGCCAAACTAAACCTCTTTGTTCCCACAAGCTGCTCTTGGTTGGGTGATTTCTACCAGCAATGTGAACATGACTGCAACAGTAAAGTGGTACTGAGGACTGGGATTGCTGCTAGACACCTGACTGTGTGGCTTTGGCCTTTTGGTGCTGATTTTCAAGAGAAATGTAGAAGGATTTAAAACCTTGGCCTAAGAGATGCCTTGCACTACTATAAATACAGCTTGGTGGACTATTCTGCTCAGAGTTGAAAGACCTGAATGCAGTAAGAACAATGGACTGTGAGGTTTGGCTTATGAGGGTGAGAAAGGGCTTTGCTTGGACTGGGCTAGCAATTTGTGTGAAAAGCTTGCTGTTGTACCCATGTCCTGAGAAGTTGTGCAGAGTTGCTTTGCACAGAAATGAACTGCTCTGAGCAGAGGGATATGGCACAAGAAAAAAAATCTTGGGGTGAACAGCTGCCCATTCAGCTGTAATTGATAGATTATAACATTTGAGATTGGGCCAGCTGACCTGCACTGGGGCAACAAACAGGAAGAATGTAGACTCTTTTGAAGGGGCCTGAGTGCTGAAGGAGTGTCCTGTTCTTTAAAGTCTGTTTTATTCCCACCTACCCGCCCACCCCCAGATTAACAAATTGGCACCCTACCTGGTATTGTGGAGTATAAGAAATGCAGGAAAGAGAAGGTCACTGAGTTTGCAACACGGTCTTGTGTTTTGGAAATAGCAATGGGCAGTGTGAAGCAGGTTTGCTGGATGCCTGCATGGAGACCCCATGAGGCCATGAGGATGAACCGTGGATTGCAGTGGAGACCCAGTGGAGATGCCAGAACCATGAGACGGTTGCTAAGGAAAGCTGTCAGCCATGTATGAAGTTTTCCAGGACTGTGAGTAGCTTAGCTGGAGGGGCAGAATTGGAACTACAGAGACTTGTTGCTGGTTAGAATTATCAGACTTGGAGACTTGTCACTGGCTAGAGTTGTTGGACTTGGAGCTACAGAGTTTGATGTTTGTCCTGCTTCTTTTAAATCTTGTATTGGTTGAATATTTCTTTGCTATGCCCGATGCCTCTTTTGTAGTGTGAATGTTTGTTCTGTGCTATTATGAGTTTTTTTGAAGTTATATTTTGGTATTACAGCTCAGTTAAAAGACCTTGGATTATGGGGATGTATGAACAACATTGGAATCAATAGACACTATGTGGACTTTTAAAGTCCCCAAAGTTTAAGGGTTTTGTTGTTGTTGTTGTTGTTGTTGTTGTTTGGTTGGTTGGTTTGGTTTGGTTTGGTTTGGTTTGGTTTGGTTTGGTTTGGTTTTTTGAGGTAGAGTCTCACTCTAGCTTAGGCTGACCTGGAATTCACTATGTAGTCTCAGGGTATCCTCGATCTCAGTGATCCTCCTACCTCTACCTCCCAAGTGCTGGGATTAAAGGCATGTGCCACCACACCTGGCTAGTTTTTAGTTCTAAAGTTTTAAGTTTATAGTTTTAAAGATGAATAGGTTGCATTTTACATCACGTATAGTTATCAGTTTATGGGGGCCAGAAGCAGAATGTGGTGGTTTGATTCAGACGTCCCCCATAAACTAGGGTGTGACAAATGCTAGGTTCCCAGTGGATGGAGGTTTGGGAATTAACGCCTCCTGGAGGCAGTGTATTGTTGGGGGTGGTCTTATCGGTGTTATACCCAGCTCCCCCTTGATAGTGTTTGGCACACTCTCCTGTTCCTGTTGTCTACCTTATGTGGGCCAGGGGGTGATGTCCACCCTCTGATCATGCCACTGTTTTCTCCTGCCATCATAGAGCTTCCCCTCGAGCCTGTAAGTCAAAATAAACATTTTTTTCCCCACAAGCTGCTCTTGGTTGCATGACTTCTACCAGCAATGCGAACCTGACTTCAACAACCAATACTGTGCAAAGGCTACCATGGAGCAGTATTGGCTTGAGATGGAAGTTTTCCCCACCTACTTAGCAGGAGGGACAGAATTGGAAATCCAGAGACTGTCATCACTGGTTATGGATGTGGAACTTGAACTGCAGGTGATGGATACTTATCTAATAGTTACTGATTTTACTTTGATCCTATCTCTCCTTGTTATGCCTTTCTGCAATATAAATGTTTACTCCATGCCATTATGTGTTAGAAATATGTAACTTGTTTTGTTTTCACAGGACTTACAGTTAAGCTACAGTCTTAAAGTTGAGAAAGACTATGGGGACCTTGGAAGTGGGACTGAATGCAATTTGCAATGTAAGATAATTATGAGTTGATGGGTTCCACAGGCAAAAGGTGGCATTTTAAATGTATGTCCCCTAAATTGATTCAGGTGTTAAAATTAAACTTGTAACTTAGACCTCTAGATCTAGCTGGGGGAGGTCTTGCTGGGGGCAGATATTAAGAGTCGAGCCCTAAGGTGTCACTGAAGGTGAATCTGAATTCCAGACAAAAGGTATGCAGAGACAATTGAACTCTGTGAGTCTTTCTTGCTTCAGGTTTGTGCTTGTTGCTTTTTGCTCTTTGCTGGCTGGTGGTGGTTTCTCACTCTGCTTGGATTTATTAATGACAGCCAGCTCCTTCTGCCACTGATGGAACCTCCCCTAAATCTGTGAGCTTGAAATAAATCCCTTCCTCCCATAAAACTGTGATTTGGTTGGATGTTTGTCCCAGCACCACAGAACTGACTACTAAAACCATACACCAATTAGGCCTAACAAACATTAACAGAACATTCCACCCTAATTCCACAGAATGTCCAATATTCTTGGCAGCTCATGAAACCTTCTCTAAAATAGATCATGTATTAGAACATAAAGCATGCCTCCACAAATTCAAGAAAATTAATCATAACTCCGTGCATTATATCGAAGCACAATGCATTAAAGGCAGAAATTAACAACAAGAAAAACAACAGAAACACACCAGCTTCTGGAGACTAAACAACACACTATTAAACAATGAATGAGCTGTGAAAGAAATAAAAAAGCAAATTATAAAATTTCTAGAACTGAATGATGATGAAAACACAACATACTAGAACTTATGGAAAACAATGAAGACAGTTCTACAGCACTAAATGCCTTCATAACAAAGAAAGATCTCAAATCAATAACTACCCACCTAAAGGCACTGAAAAAACAACAATCCAATACAAAGAGGGCCAGATAGAAAGAAATAATCAAGATCACAGCAGAAATTAATGAACCAGAAATTAAGAAAACCATTTCAAAAATTGATGAAATGAAGAGCTACTTCTTTGAAAAAAAATAAATAAACACAATGGGAAAACCCCTTGCCAATTTGGTCAAAAGAAAAAAAGAGAAGTCTCAAATTAACAAGATTTAAAACAAAAATGAAGAGGTCACAATTGATACAAACGAAATTGGAAGAATCATAAGGACAAATTTCAAAATCCTATTTCCCAACAAACTAAAAAATCCAGAAGAAAGGCCGGGTATGTTGGTGCACATCTTTAATCCCAGAATTTGAGAGGCAGAGGTAGGAGGACTGCCATGAGTTCAAGGCCACTCTGAGACTACATAGTGAATTCCAGAGTAAAATTCTAGAGTAAAACCCTACTGTGAGGAAAAAAAAAAATCCAGAAAAAAATGCTTGGATTTCTTAACACATATGATCTACCAAGTTAAACCCAAAAAAGATAAATAATTTAAATATAATATGTAAAGTTATTGATGCAGCAATTAAAAATCTCCTGGGCTGGAGAGATGCCTGCAAAGCCAAAGGACCCAGGTTCGATTCTCCAGGACCCATGTAAACCAGATGCACATGGTGGTGCATGCATCTGGAATTCATTTGTAGCAGCTAAAGGCCCTGGCATGCCCATTGATTCATTCTCTCTCTCTCTCCCCCAAATAATTAAAATCATTTAAAAATCTTCAACCAAAAAAATCCAGTCTCAGACAGATTCACTGAGGAACTATACCAGACCTTTATAGAAGAACTGAAACTACTACTACTACTCCTCAAGTTATTCCATGAAGTTGAAAATGAGGGAATGCTCCCTAACTCCTTCTATGAAGCCAGAATTACACACAAAAATAAAAACAAAAACAATTATAGACCAATATCCATGAACTTAGGTGCAAAAATTCTCAATAAATTTCTTGCAAACTGAATTCAAGACCATATTTAAAATATTACTGATATTTCCAGGCGTGGTGGTGCATGCCTTTAACCCCAGCACTTGAGAGGCTGAGGTAGGAAGATTGCCATGAGTTCAAGGCCACCCTGGGACTACTGAGTAAATTTAAGGTCAGTACGGGCTACAGTAAGACCCTACCTCGAAAAACCAATATATATATGTGTATCTGGTGCTGGGCATGGTGGCACACACCATTAATCCCAGAACTTGGGAGGCAGAGGTGGGAGGATTATTATAAGTTCAAGACCAGCCTGGGACTACAGAGTGAGTGCCAGCTTAGCCTGGGCTAGAGTGAGATGATACCTGGAAAAAATAATATTATTATTTTAAAAATATTACCAGGCATGGTGGCACATGCCTTTAATCCCAGCACTTGGGAAACAGGTAGAACAATAACTGAGTTCACAGGACTCTTAAGTGAGTACCAGGTTAGCCTGGCCTATAGTTAGGCCCTACCTACAAAAAAATTGAAGGAGAAAAGAAAAAAACTAGCTTCTTTCAGGCAGTTAGTTAGGGACAGAAGCTCAAAGAGGGAATAATGAGATGACATTGTATCCACTTGGCAAAACTAAAACTTGGGTCTGATCTTGTCTATCCAAGATGGCTTTCAGTGACAGCCCAGCAGAAACTTCCTTCTTCTTTTTTAGCTCAGCCTCTCTGGGTCAGCCTTCTGAGTCCACAAACCAGATATTGGCTATTCTGGGGTCAGCTCCTTGAGTCCAGTTCTCTGCTTACACACCTGAGCCTGATGACAAGACTTACCCTGATTGGATGTCTGATCCATATAAAGGATACCCACGTGGCCAGTCCTCTCACTCCTTTTGCCCTGTGAATTGGCCTGAACACCCAAGTGAGACTGGGACCAGCCTGACTAGACCAGATTGGCTGGGAAGGAGAGAGTACTTTCTTGGCCTCTGTATTTTTCTTCTTGCCTTCTATCTGTGTCATGCTTTGGGGTACCTTCTCACTTTGATTATATGTAAGATTTGTCTTTGATCACTGAATCCTTCACTATTTCTTAATCCTCTCTGGTCTGTTAATAGAAGGGGCTTCTATGTCTGGTCTTTAATTGTGTGTGTAGAACTGCCCCAGTCTTTTCCTAGATACCAATTTCCCCTAAATTAACCCCTTAAATTTTGATTTCTCCCTAAATAAACTCAATAACTCATAATTTACCCTTCTTGGGTCTGTTTTATCAATTCTTTGTTTAATTGGATACGGATCCAAAATTGGGGTTCACAACTCTAGGAGACCAATCTCAAACCACAAAATTCTGAATCAGTATCATCCTCCTTGATCAAGTCAGTTTCATACCAGAGATGCAGGGAGGGTTCAACATACAGAAATCATTAAATACAGAAATCATGTAAATAGAAATCACAATGATCATCTAAACACATGCAGAAAATATGTCTTGACAAAATACATAACTTCACAGTAAAAACACTACAGAGGTGGGCACAGTTGCACATACCTTTAGTCCCAGCACTCAGGATGGTGAGATAGGAGGATCATTGTGAATTTGAGGACAGCCTGAGGCTACAGAGGGAGTTCCAGTTCCAGGTCATCCTGGGATAGAGTAAGACCCTACCTCAGGGGAAAAAATAAAAATAGCATTGGAGGGACTAGGGATGGAAGGAACAAATCCCAACATAATAAAGGCTATAAAAGTGAAACCAAAACCAATATAATACCAAATGGGGAAAAACTTGAAGCATTCCTATAAAATTCTGGAACAAGACAAGATAGCATAAGCAGAAGGTGGACATCACCCCCTGACCAATATAAGGACAATAGCAACAGGAGAGTGTGCCAAACACTGGCAAGCAGAAACTGGATATAATACCCATAAGCCTGCCCCCAACAATACACTGCCTCCAAGAGGTATTAGTTCCCAAATCTCCATCAGCTGGGAACCTACCATTCGGAATATGTAAGTTTATGGGGGACACCTGAATCAAACCACCACATTTTGCACTTGGTCCCCATAAACTGATAACCATCCCTGATGTAAAATTCAATGCATTCAGTCCAGCTTTAAAAGGCCCCATAGTTCTTACGAATCCTAATGATATTCAAACATTCCCATAGTCCAAGATCTTTTAACTGAGCCATAGTACCAAAAAAAAAAAAAAAATACTCATAATGACACAGAAAAAGACACTGCAAAAGATGGCATTGGGCATAGCAAAGAAATATTCAACCAATACAAGATTTAAAAGAAGCAGGGCAAACATCAAACTCTGTAGCTCCAAGTCCAACAACTCTAGCCAGTGACAAGTCTCCAAGTCTGGTACTTCTAACCAGCAACAAGTTTCTGGAGTTCCAATTCTGCCCCTCCAGCTAGGCTACTCACAGTCCTGGAAAACTTCATCCTGGGGCCAGCAGCTTTCCTAAGCAGCCATCTCATGGTCCCAGCATCTCCACTGGGTCTCCACTACAACCCACAGTTCATCCTCATGGCTCCATTGGGTCGCCATGCAGGCATCCAGCAAACCTGCTTCACACCGCTCATGGCCATTTTCCACAACACAAGCTGTGTTACAAACTCAATGACCCTCTCTTCCCTGCATTTCTTATACTCCACAATACCAGGTCAGGCACTGGCAAGGGGAAACTGGCTAAAATACCCATAAGCCCACCCCCAATAATACATTGCCTCCAGGAGGCGTTAGTTCCCAAATCTCCGTCAACTGGGAACCTAGCATTCAGAACACCTAAGTTTATGAGGCACACCTGAATCAAAGCACCACATTAGCCTAGTATTTAAGAAATTTCAAGCACTGCAAAAACAAACTTAAAAGGGAAAGTAATGAGACAAAAGAAACTACAACACACTGGGGGTAAAAGTACAATGGGGGTTATGACAATGGCTCAGTAGTTAAAGGCACTTGCTTGCAAAGTTTGCTGGCCTGGGTTTGATTCCCCAGAACCCATATACAACCAGATGCACAAAATGGCACATGTGTCTAGAGTTCATTTGCCATGGCAAAAGGCCCTAGTGTACCCATTTGTCTCATTTTCACTCTTCTCTCTTCTTTATTCTCTCTCTCTCTCTCTCTTTTCCTCCCTCTGTCTCTGCTTGCAAACTCAATGACCCTCTCTTTCCTGCATTTCTTATACTCCAAAATACCAGGTAGAGTGCCAATTTGTTAATCCAGGGGGGGAATAAAACAGACTTTGAAGAACAGAACACTTCTTGAGCATTCAGGCCCCTTCCAAAGAGTCTACATTCTTCCTCTTTCCCCAGTGCAAGTCAGATGGCCCAATCTCAAAGGTTGGAATCTCTCATACAATTACAGCTGAATGGGCAGCAGTTTCGACCCAGAGATTTCATTTCTGTGCCATATCCCTCTGCTCACACCAGTCTACTTCTATGCAATGCAACCCTGCACAAATTCTCAGGACATGGGCATAACAGCAAGCTTCTCACACAAACTGCTTCTAAACCAGTTCAGGCAAAGCTCTTTCTCACCCTCACATTCCAAACCTCAGTCCTTAGTTCTTACTGCATTCAGGTCTTTCAGCTCTGACCAGAATAGTCCATCAAGCTTTACTTACAGCACTGCAAGGCATCTCTTCTTTCCACATTCCTCTTGAAAATCAAATGACCAAAGCCACACAGTCATTTATCTAACAGTAAATGACACCACTCCTCACTACCAACTTTACTATTGCAGTCAGGTTCACATTGCTGGCAGAAATCACCAGACCAAGAGCAGCTTTTGGGATAACAAGGTTTGTTTTGGCTTATGGGTTCAAGGAAAATCTCCATTATGGCAGGGGGAAATGAT
This sequence comes from Dipus sagitta, assembly GCA_036346955.1. Lineage (NCBI taxonomy): Eukaryota > Metazoa > Chordata > Mammalia > Rodentia > Dipodidae > Dipus > Dipus sagitta. Next base: position 84,079,035 of record CM070770.1, on the reverse strand, counting down.
GGCATGAGCAGAGGGTGAACATCACCCCTGGCCAACATAAGGTGGACAATTGCAACACAAAAATGTGTCAAATACTGCAAAAGGGAAGCTGGCTATAACACCCATAAGCTGCTCTCAACAATACACTGCCTCCAGGAGGCATTAATTTCCAAATCTCCATCAGGTGGGAACCTAGCATTCAGAACACTTAAGTTTATGGGGTCACCTGAATCAAACTACCACAACATCTATGGAAAAAATGTTTTATAAAAAGCACAATGACATGTATGAAAATCCCATGATGAAACCTATCACTTTGCATGCTAAATTAATAACAAAATGATAATGATAAATAAGATACAAAGCTTAGAATTTAAGAGATGAAAGAAATAAAACATTTTGGTTTGAATCACATAAACTGTATATCACTTAGGTTACAACCTCAATAAGTTTTTTAATATCTCATTAGCTCTTCAGGCAGGAGCTGTTATTATTCACAGGTCTGCAACTGCTTTTAGCAATCCATCAAGCTTTAAAGAAACAATTAGTGTTCAATTTTCAACAGCCTCACCAAAACAACAGTATTTAATAAAATGAATGCCAAGTAAAGTTTCCAGTGAGCTGTAACTCATCTTATCTTAGTCCATCTATCAACATGTAAAAGGTAAAAGTTAAATTGGCACCAAGTTAGTTTTTTATAACAATATACCCATATAACCTTTGGTGAATTAATCAGTCTTATTTTCTTTCTTATCCACTTATGCTCTAAAGACCAAAATTGGAAGAATTCATGCAACTTAAAAATTAATGATGAGGTGGCATGGCACTCCACTAGTTCTCCACCCTTGTCCTTGTGGTTATGCAACACGCCATCATGATGTCATCGCTTCCTCTGCTGTGATGCAGAGGCATGACCTAGGGTGACCTTTGGGCCGTGGGGCCTCCGGAACCCCCATTGCCCCTTTAGATTCCCCCTTAAATGAGCAGAATGGCCTCACCCCTGGGGAGCAAGCCCTCCACCATGCGGGTGGAGGGCACCCGCTCCAAGGAGACATCCACGCTCCACATGGAGAACTCGTCCTACCGCGTGGAGACGGCCTCTCAGCAGGTGGAGACCTGACAGCACCACTGCGAGGGGCCCTCCCTGTCCGCCTCCGGGAAGCAACTCCCTTGGGTTTTCGAGGGGTCCTCCCAGCACGTGGAAACCTCCTCCCATTGCACAGAAATGTCTTCCCGCCACGTCAGGACGTCATCCGTGCAGGTGGAGATGTCACTGCACCGGGTGGAAAATCCTGCCAGGCGGGACAAGCACACCGCGGTACCACGATGCAAAGATGGCCCAATGAACTGCTTCCCACAGGCCATGGCCCCTGGCCAAGACAGAACTGCTTCCAGTTTGCAGCCAACCAGCTCCCAAGTGAACCGGTCATCTTTGATTTCTTGGAAATGGCCCGTCTGCAGTTTCTGGGCACTGCCAGCATCTATTGACCTATCTGTACCATAGCCCATCCTGCTTTTGACCCACTGAGCTATTTAACTTTAAGCAAGTGCCAAAGGTTTTCAGATACATGGTACTGTATAAATTGACCAAGGCTGTTGAAGCCACTGCACCAGTATCTGGAAGACTGATTGAATGAGACTCTGGAAAAGCCAAACACCTGGTTTCTGACTCCTTGATGTTTTAGGAAGGACAGAGGATCCTCATAGCATCTTCCTGTCATCCTTTTGCCTATGTTTCTTCCTCCAGATTTCCTTCAATCATGTTTCAAAACTAGAATGTGGAGAGATACACACTGAGGAAGAAATGACCAAAAAAAAAAAAAAAGCTGGGGAGATTGCTCAATGGTTAAGGTGCTCATTCTCTAAGACATATTATCATTAAGGCTCTAAACATTGATACCAAAGAGAAAATAATGAAAGCAGCTAGGGAAAAACAACAATTACATATAAAGGAAAGCCCATCAGACTTACTTCAGACTTCTCAATACAAACTCTGAAAGCCAGAGGCCTGGAATGGAACACTGCAAAGTCTAAGAACTTACAGCTTCCAACCCAAGCTACTCTACCCAGCAAAAGTATCCCTCATAATAGATGGTGAAAGAAAAACTTTCCACAATAAAACTGAGCTTCATAATTATATGAACACAAAGCCAAACCTACAAAGAGTACTTCAGGGAATTCTTCACACAGAAGAATCAAATAACCAACCTCAAGTGCCTATAAGAACAAGATCATAATAACCAAACTAGGAGAAGGCACAAAAAATTATAAAGTCCAAGAAAACACCAAACCACAACAATATGGCAGGGATTAAATCAAACATCACAGTTATTACCCTAAACATTAATGGCCTTAATTCACCCATCAAGAAACATAAGCTAGCAGGGTGGATCAGAAAATTAGACCCATCAATCTGCTGTCTTCAAGAAACCCACCTCACCACTAAACACACACACCTTCTCAGGGTGAAAGGGTGTAAAATGATATTCCAAGCAAATGGCAATAAGAAATAAACAGGCATAGCTATACTAATATCAGATAAAATAGACTTCAGATATACTTCTTGTCAAGATGGCAACTGCCTAACAGCACCGCACCTCCCCAGGAAAGAAAGACAAGACATCAAGGGTTCACTGGGTATTTTAGAGGAGAGCAATCTCTAATAGATCACCAGTGGGAGGGCGCAGAGGGGAAAAAAGGAAATTGCTTATTCCCTTGGTCATGGGTAGCCCACCAGTCCCCTAATCCCCCCAAGCAGCTGCCACAGCCATAGTCCCAGCCTCAGGATACTCCCACACTTATTGTAGGAAAGGGGACTCAGGCCAACATAGTTCTACTTGCCTCACTGTGCAGAGGCAATCCCCCTGCTACCTCCACCCACATATGACCTCGGGCAGGCTCTGCCAACTAGCTCACTCATGATCAGGCTTGATCTTTCCATCTCCCCGCCACATGCATGCTGCCCAACCGCCCATGCAAGCTTAGCCTGCACTGCCCATTTGCCGGCTTACTGTTCCAGCCACCTGCCCATCCATGCACGAGCTCAGGCCCATTCCACCTGCCTACACGAACTCAGGATCATTCTGCATGTCTGCCCGTGCCAGCTCAGGACCAATATCCCGTCTGCCACACTGGCCACCAGCCAATATGCCCACCACTGGTATCCCACTGGGCAAGAGCTCAGGCTGCTTCGGTGTCCCGCCTCAGGCTGCTTCAGCTTCCCTCTGCACATGAGCTCAGGCTGATCCACCCACATGTTATCTCAGGACCACTCTGCCTGTCTCCTTACCCACCTGATAGTTCAGACCAGCTCCCCCAAGAGGCAACACTTCCCCTTCCCATCGAGACCACAGTCCTACTCTCCCTGACCATTCCTACTCTCCCTGACCATACACTGTGATGGGCAGACCACAGCACAAAAGAAATAACATGAAAAATCAAATGCAGGTAAATCCATTAATATCACCCAGTCCCACAATGAACGTCTCTAATCAAAACACAGAAGAGACATTAGGATCAGAACATCAAAATGAAGCTATGAGCAATGCAATGACCAAGCTACTGGCAGAACTTGCAGAAAAGCAACAAAGGACCAATAATCGTGCAGATGCTGCCATCACTAGACTAGATCTAATAGATAAGAAAATGGAAGGAGTCCAAAGACACTTAAGAGATATGAAAGAGAGTGAAAAAAAAAAGAGGACCTCAAAAATAAGCTGGTGATACTAAATGAAGACATAAAGAAATGCAAGGATGAATTCCAAGAAGCGTCAAGAAAATCACAAAATAATGTGAAAAGGGAGCTTGACAGAAGGATGGAAACTATGCATAGAAAAGTACTACAGAATACAAACCTAATTGAACAAGCCCAAAACTCTTTAGAAGCTCTCAAGAATAGAGTCAGCCATGTGGAGGATAGAAACTCTGATTTGGAAGACGACAAGAGAGAAGAAACAGTTCGAGAGTTCAAAAGTTTCAACAATTCCAAAAGTTTCTGTAAACAGAACATGAGGGAATTGTGGGATACCCTTAAACATCCTAACATCTGGGTAATGGGAATACCAGAAGGGGAAGAAATTCAGACCAAAGGCATGGAGAATTCTTTAACAAAATAATCAAAGAAAACTTTCCCACTCTCTCAAAAGAAAGGCCCATCAAGATACAAGAAGCTAACAGAACTCCAAACAGACTGGACCAAAGGAGAAACTCTCCAAGACATATTTTCATTAAGACTCTAAACACTGACACCAAAGAGAAAATCCTAAAAGCAGCTAGGGGAAAACAGCACATCACTTTTAAAGGTAACCCCATCAGAATTACTTCAGACTTCTCAGTAGAAACCCTGAAAGCCAGAAGGGCCTGGAATGTAACACTGCAAAGTCTAAGAACTTATGGCTTCCAACCCAAACTACTTTACCCAGCAAAAGTATCCCTCATAATAGATGGTGAAAAAAAAACTTTCCATGACAAAACTCAGCTTTACACTTATATGAACACAAAACCAAACCTACAGAGAGTATTTCAGGAAATTCTCTACACAGAAGAATAAAAATAATCAACTTCAAATGCCTACAAGAAGCAGATCACAATAACCAAACTCAGAGAAGGCACAAAAAACTTCAAAGTCCATGAAAACACCAACCTACATATACCATCACAATATGGCAGGGATCAAATCAAATCTCACAGTCATTACCCTAAATATTAATGGCCTTAATTCACCCATCAGGAGACACAAGCTAACAGGATGGATCAGAAAATTAGATGCCTCAATATGTTGTCTTCAAGAAACCCACCTCACCACTAAAGACAGACACCTCCTCAGGGTGAAAGTGTGGAAAACAATATTCCAACCAAACGCGAATAAGAAACAAGCAGGTGTAGCTATACTAATATCAGATAAAATAGACTTCAAACCAAAAATAATCAAAAAAGACAAAGGCCACTTCCTACTTATCAAGGGAATGATCCATCAAGAGGATATCACAATCATAAATCTTTATGCACCAAACACAGGGGCACCACAGTTCATAAACAAAACCTACTTGACAATAAAATAGAAATAACCACAAACACCATCATAGTTGGGGACTTCAATACACCATTATTAGTAATAGGCAGATCATCCAAACAGAAATTCAACAGGGAAGTAAGCGAGCTCAACAAAACCATGGATCACTTAGACCTAACGGACATCTACAGAACTTTCCATCCCAAATCCACAGACTACACATTCTTCTCAGCAGCCCATAGACCATTCTCTAAAATAGACCATATACTGGGTCACAAAGACTGCCTCTACATATTTAGGAAGATTGACATCATTCCCTGCATGATATCAGATCACAATGCTATATTGCTAAAAATTAACAAAACACCCACCAAGAATCCCATCGGCTCCTGGAAACTGAACAGCACACTTTTAAACAATAAATGGGTAGAGGACAAAATAAAAAATTAAATTGCAAAATTTCTAGAAATGAATGACGATAAGAACACATCGTACCAAAACTGATGGGACACAATGAAGGTGGTCCTCAGGGGAAAGTTCATAGCACTAAATGCCTTCATAACAAAGACAGAGAGATCCCAAATCAATAACCTAACCTAAAAGCACTGGAAAAGCAAGAAGAATCCAACCCAAAAAGCTCCAGACAGAAAGAAATCATTAAGACCAGAGCTGAAATTAATGAATTGGAAACTAAGAAAACAATTAAGAAAATTGACAAAACAAAGAGCTGGTTCTTTGAAAAAATAAACAAGATTGACAAAAACCTGGGCAATTAGATCAAGCAAAATAAAGAGATGCTTCAAATTAACAAAATTTGAAATGAAAAAGGAGAGATCACAACAGACATAAGTGAGATTGGGAGAATCAACAGGACTTTTTTCAAAAACCTCTACTCCACAAAACTGGATAATATGGAGGAAATGGATAAATTCCTGGGCACACACCATCTGCCAAAGCTAAACTCAGGGCAGATTAATCTCCTAAACAAACCTATCACACTCATCGAGATTGAAAAGGTAATAAAAAAAACCTCCCTAAAAAGAAGAGTCCAGGACCAGATGGCTTCTCAGCTGAATTCTATCAAACCTTCATGGAAGAACTCAAACCAATCTTTCTCAAACTATGCCACACAATTGGTGTACAGGGAAAGCTACCCAACTCCTTCTATGAAGCTAGCATCACCCTAATTCCAAAACCAGGCAGAGATGCCACAAGAAAAGAAAACTACCGGCCTATTTCCCTGATGAACTTAGATGCAAAGATCCTGAACAAAATCCTCACAAACCGAATCCAACAACACATCAAAAGTGTTATCCCCTTTGATCAAGTGAGATTCATCCTAGGAATGCAGGGGTGGTTCAACATACGGAAATCTGTCAATGTAATACACCACATAAACAAGGTTAAACACAAAAACCACATGATCATGTTGATAGATGCAGAAAAGGCCTTTGACAAAACACAACATCACTTCATGATCAAAACATTGGAGAGAACTGGCATGGTCGGTTCATATCTTAACATAATAAAGGCTATATAAAAAGCTCTTAAAGCCCAAATAATACTTAATGAAGAGAAACTGGAGGAATTGCCATTGAGGTCAGGAACAAGACAGGGGTGTCCACTCTCACCTCTGCTCTTTAACATAGTACTGAAAGTCCTAGATCAAGCAATAAGACAGGAGAAAGAAATAAAAGGGATACAAATTGGAAAGGAAAAAATTAAGTTAGCCCTATTTGCAGATGACATGAGTCTGTACATAAGAGACTCAACAGCCTCCATCTCAAAATTCTTAAAGGAGATTAACTCCTGCAAAATAGCAGGATAAAACATAAATGCACAAAAATCAGTAGCCTTTCTATATGCAAAAGACAAAGACACAAAGAAAGAAATTAGTGACATTGTCCAATTTTCAATAGTAGCCAAGAAAAAGAAACCTTGGAATAACAGATGTGAAAGACCTACATATACAACGAAAACATTAAAACAAGAAAGATATTGATGAGTAGTTGAGAAAATTGGAAGACCTCCAATACTCCTTGATATGCAGAATTAATATTATAAAAATGGAAATCTTACCAAAACTAATATACAAATTTAATGCAATCCCAATAAAAATCCCAACATTTTTAACAGAGATAGAAAAAAATGATCTCAAAGTTCATATGGAATGGCAGAAGGCCTTAGATATCCAAGCATATCCTCAGCAAAAGAGACACCTCTGGAGGCATCACCATACCTGATCTCAATCTATATTGCAAAGCCATAATAACAAAAACAACATGGTACTGGCATAAAAACAGGAGTATAGACCAATGGAACAGAACTGAGGACCCGGACTTTGGGTCAAGTACAGCTACGTCATATTTGACAAAGTGCCTAATAATATAAACTGGAAAAATGACAGCATCTTCTACAAATGGTGCTGGACAAACTGGATAACCATATGCAGGAAAATGAAACTAGCCATACATCTCGCCATGCCACAAAAATCAAGTCCAAATGGATCAAAGACCTCAATATAAGACCAGAAACTCTGCTACTACTGGAAGAAAAAATAGGAGGAACTTTCCATGATATAGAAGTGGGAAAAGACTTCCTGGGGGGGGGGGGGAAACAGTAGCTCAGGAAATCCAACAATCACTCAACCAGTAGGATCTCATGAAGCTCAAAAGTTTTTTCATAGACAAACATACAATAAGCAGAGTCAATAGATTTCCCATAGAAAGGGAAAAGAATTTTGCTGGCTATAACAACTAACAGAGGCCTAATTTCTAGAATCTGCAAAGAACTCAAAAACCTAAACAATAAAAAGTCAAACAACCCACTCACAAACTGGGGCAGAGAAACAAATAGGGAGTTTTCAGAGGAAGAAATACAAATGGCAAACACACACTAAAGAAAATGTTCAACATCCCTAATCATCGGAGAAATGCAAATCAAAACAACTATGAGATTCCACATTACCCCAATAAGGATAGCAAACATTAAAAATCAAATGAAAATAAATGCTAGTAAGGATGCAGAGAAATAGGAACCCTCATTCACTGTTGGTGGGAGTGTAAGATGGTACAACCACTATGGAAAGCAATATGGAGACTCCAAAAATGGTTGACTATAGAGTTACCAACTCCCAGTTATTCCCTTACTGGGTATTTACCCTAAAAGCTCCATGCCTCAGTTCAGAGTGATTTGCTCAACCATGTTTATAGCTACTCAATTATAAATAGCTGAGAGCTGAAATCAACCCAGATGTCCATCATTAGAAAAATGGATAACCAAGATGTAGCATATCTACACAATGGAATTCTACACAGCAGTAAGGAAAAATGACACAATGAAATTTGAAGAAAAATGGTAGAACTAGGAACAGATCATTCTCAGAGAACTCACCCAATCACAGAAAGACAGTTGTCACATGGTCTCACTCATCTGTGGCTCCTAACCTGAATCTGCCTGAGATGCTGACATACTTAATAGGCATCTCGAGTTCTGGACAATAGTGAGGGTAGGGTGGGAGGGGTAGGTAAGGGAGGGGGGAAACACAGAACTGGACCCAAATTGAAATGGTACCATAAAATCCTATATCTTTAAAGACAGACTAAAAGGTTGAACTTTCATTGGGTCCTTAGAAGGAACACCTGAATCAAAGGGCCCTGAAGAGGCTATGATGAAGACTAACCTTAATCCTCTCCTGTTTCTCTCTCTCTCTCTCTCTCTCTCTCTCTCTCTCTTTTCTTTCTCTTTTATATTACCTATCTTTTTCTTCCTTCTTTTCCCTTGGCACTGGCCTGTAACTCCCAGTACCAGGATAAGGTTAACATCCATAATGAGCTGTTGATCAGAGAGACCTACATGGTCCCCCCCCCAAAAAAAAGGACAGATTTCTTTCAGAGTACTTGATGACCCACCAAAGGTTAATGGTAAGACCCTACTGCCGAAGACATCATATGCTGTTGGTAAAGAACATGGAGAGACCTGGCTAGAACCTAGAAGAGAGTCAGTCCCCAACAGTTAGCTTCTCTAGTGCCAGAAGATGCTGCATGACCAATTGGGGGGAAATAATCAACACCTATCTAAGCAACCCGCGGTCTAAGCTACTCATCAGCAAACAACCTGACATGATACTCACCCAAGTGCAACAGTGGCACAAAGCCATGGTGGGTAACCAGCTGCTGTTGAATTGGCTAACAGTTGTGCTCTGTGAAAGAGAACCCATAGCTGAAAGTGTGAAACAAGTCAGAACCATATCCAAAAATTGATTCCACTCTCCAATATCAAGCTGCCATCAATCTTGGGCTACAAGAGGGTCTACACCTATTAAATCTCTTCCAAAATAATAATGGTTAACCCATTTATCCAGGGATGACTTCACTCTCCTTTGGAGAATCTGCTTCTGTTTTTCAGATGGATGCAGAATCTGAAGAGAGATTCAGCCCATCGCACCTCACCAAGGCCCCAACTGAAACCATAGAGTAATTGGAGAAGTGAGCAAGAGTGCTGATTTCTTGGTAAACTTGGTACCAGCACAAAGGTGAAAGAGATAGACACAGAGAACACTTAACTACTACCAAGCCAGATATCCAGAGACACAGAGGCTCCCAAGACTTCATCACTGAAGTAGATCCAAAGAAACCCAACATGGCTCAGGGAAATTTGTGGAAGAGGGGGCAGAATGATTGTTAGAGCCACAAGTTGGCACATTATGCACAGAGACATTGCCTCTTCCCCATATATGATGGCTACCCCCACAATGCATGACCAACAATCCCCAATGAGGAGGGTCCCTTCGGAGGGGGAAGGACAAGGAGGAGGCTAATGATGGTACCAACATAGCTGTTTACACTCTGAGTATGTACAGAACAAAGAAAAAAAGAGAAAGGAGAGCTGTAGAGTTAGCTGAGCGGTTCAAGGCATTTGCCTACAAAGCCAAAGGATCCCAGTTTGATTCTCCAGGACCCATGTAAGCCAGATGAACAGAGGGGTACTTGCATCTGGAGTTTGTTTGCAATGGCTGGAGGCCCTGGCATGCCCAGAAAAAAAAAAAAGAAAGAAAGAAAGAAAAAGAGAAAGGAGAAATCTGAGGTTATTTAGCAGAGGTGATGAAGAATAATAAGTAAATTAATGGGTACCTACTTCATTAAAAAAAGTGCATACACCTACCAAACATGAGGTATTGCCCTCATATATTTTAGATACATAGCACTCAATAAGACCTAGACATGGCAATTCATTAACAAATGTAGATGTGTCCCTTAGTGTACATAAATATATTTACATAAAGTGGAAATCTACATATTATTATTGTTCATTGGAAGTAGAGGAATAATTTTGCTTTTGTTGCTGTTGTTATTTTGGGGGGAAATAAAATGTGCTTGTGGAAACAGATCTCTAGGTTTTATGTAGTTTTAGGGAAGAATTGGAGATTATTTTGCTTCCCTTCCAAAAGACCTCACACCTCTAATTATTACCAAAACATGCAGGTATGATGTGAAACTTGACTCTTTAGGATTAAAGACTGAAAATTGAAAGAAAAAAAGAAAAAAAATCACTCAAGTAACTCCTTGTATATAAGGTATTCAGGAGCTGCATTTTCTTGACCTGGTAAAATCTTACTGACGTTATAGAGCATAATTTGACAATACTTGCTTTTTAAAAGAAAAATATAGTTTTGTAGAGCAATTTATTTTTTCCTCCTCCTTTTCTTGTATGACCTGACCACAGACTGAACCCATCAGTGAAACTGTACTGTTTCCTCTTTGGCTCATTCCCTGATGCATACTGGTATCATGTTTCCATTGTTTCAGGATACATATGAGTACAAGCTGAACCTCAGCATGTCTTGCAGCTTTGATCTAAGCCCTTGTGCATAGTTCACAAGCCTCAGACAGAGCTATTATAAAATGCAAAATAAAAGCCGGGTGTGGTGGTGCATGCCTTTAATCCCAGCACTTGGGAGACAGAGGTAGGAGGATCACCGTGAGTTCGAGGCCACCCTGAGACTCCATAGTGAATTCCAGGTCAGCCTGGGCTAGAGTGAGACCCTACCTCAAAAGACAAAAAAAAATCTGCAAACTGTCTGCTTATAAAATGATGTTCCACTGGGTTGAATCTGGTGAGTTGCATGCCCTGATCAGTCTGCTTTTCCAGAGACCTGACATGAAAGGGATAGAACCATCGCCAATCACATAAATAAAAAACTTTCATAAAGAAATAAAAAAAAATCATAATAATGATGTCTTAACTACTGTACCATTAGTAATAGCTCTGACTTGCTTTCTAAACTACTGAGTACAATATCTAATAAGCAAGAAGACCAAATTCAGTTCTTAGCTCAAGGACCCTGAGGTATTTTTCTAAACAACTGAGCTAAGAGTTAAGACATAGGACAAGCACAATGGAATCCTAACTCAGTGGTAGGGCACTTGCTTAGCATGCAGAAGGCCCTAGGTTTAATCTTTAATGGTGAAGAAATAACGTTAGACAGTTCACATTTAGGGTAAAATCTATCACTCAACACACACTAATGTATATTACAGAGAAAGGTCTTAACTTTCTTTTTTTTTTTTGTTTGTTTGTTTGTTTGTTTTTGTTTTTCGAGGTAGGGTCTCACTCTAGCTCAGGCTGACCTGGAATTTACTATGTAGTCTCAGGGTGGCCTTGAACTCATGGTGATCCTCCTACCTCTGCCTCCCGAGTGCTGGGATTGGGATTAAAGGCATGCACCACCATACCCAGCCCGAGGGTCTTAACTTTCTAAACATCATATTTAAACTACAAATGAGAGCTGGAGAAATGGCTACATGGTTAAGGTGTTGGTGGGATTTAATTCCCCAGTACCCACATGTGGTAGTTTGAATGGAATAGATGGCCCCAATATATTCAGTTGTTTATTTGTTTGTAGTTTGCATCTTTAGCCACCTGGCTGGAGGCAATGTCACTGGGTGGATCTTAAGGTGTGGTGGTGGGTTTCAGATTTCAATCTAAAGATATGCAAAGTGTGTCTAGCTGGAGTTCCTGATGTGTGCTGTGCTGTGTGGCTTTTAGGCTGGTACTTCTCTCTCTCTGCTTGGACCTGTGAAGGCAGACCAGCTTCTCCTGCCATTTGTGGAACTTCCCCTGGATCTGTAAGCTTCAATAAATATCCCTTACTCCATAAATGTGCCTGGTCTTAAAGTTTATCTCAGTGAACCTGAAGCTATCTGCTACACCACATATACAAAAAGTGGTACATGCATGCCTCTGGACTTTGTTTACAGCAGCCAGATGCACTAGTGTGATCTCTTTCACTCTTGCTTACGTGCTCGCTCTCTCTCTCTCTCTCTCTCTCTCTCTCTCATCTCTATCTCTATCTCAACCTCTGGTTGCAAATAAATAAAAATATTTTTTAAAAAAAGAAATAAATAGGGCTAGAGATGGCTCAGAGGTTAAGGCTCTTGGCAAAACCTAAGGACCCAAGTTTGATTCCCCAGTATCCACATAAAGCCAAATGCACAAGGTGGTACATGCATCTAGAGTTCGTCTGCAGTGGCTAGAGGCATGCCCATTTCCAGTCTCTCTCTCTCCCCCTCTCTCTCTTAAATAAATAAATAAATAAATAAATAAACTACAAATGATGTACACAGGAAGCAATGCAATGCACCCTTAAATCTGAGCAACTGATCATATGGGGATGAATGGAGACTATACAGAATATTGGACCTTCTGAAAAGTGTAGCCAAACGTGGTGGCATACACTTTGAATCCCAGTACTCAGGAGGCAGAGGGTAGAAGGATCACTGTGAGTTTGAGGACACCCTAAGACTACATAGTGAATTCCAGATCAGCCTGGGCTAGAACAACACCTTACACCTTGAAAAAAAAAGTGTATATATATATATATATACCGGGAAGGCAAGATCTAGTTACATTGTAGCTTTGAAGTGCTGCATTGTCATTGTTCCCTGCTCAAAAGAAAACTGTGATCTTCCAGGGCCTGTCTTCAGTATGCACTAGCAGCAGGGATGCTTGGTCTCAGACATGTCTACCAATTTAAGTGCTGACTTGGCAAGCAACTCTTGAGAGTTAAGGCTTATTAATATTTTGTAGGTGATGGTAAAAGGAAAAAGGCACAACCAAGATCCTCAAATGAGAGACAAACTGTATGTTTATCACTCCTGACTTCCTACTGTTATCAATTCCTTATTTAATTACTATATTTATCCACCAAGAGTTGGTTTGTGCAGAAGATGCACATATAATTAATTACTATTTTCTGGCATGCAAGAGTGCATAATACAAAGTGGTTCATGCATCTGGAGTTCACTTGCAGTGGCAGGAGGCTCTGGAGCACCCATTTCTCTCTCTCTCTCTCTCATAAATAAATATTATATATATATATATATATATATATATATATATATATATATATATATATACAGGGGCTTGGGAGAAGCGTCAATGATTAAAGGTACTTGTTTACAAAGTCTGATGGCCTGTGTTCGACTCCCTAGTATCCATGTAAGGCCAGATGCACAAAGGGACACATGCATTTGGAATTTATTTGCAGTGGCAAGAAGCCCAGCTACATCCATTCTCTCTTGTCTCTTTCTTTCTCGCTCTCTCTCTCCTTTACTTGCAAATAATTAAATAATATCTCTTAAAAAATTAAGAGCCAGAAACACTCTGATGTGACTAAACCAAGACAGATACAAGACAAAGAAGTAAGAAAAGTGAACATGGAGCCCAAAATTAAAAGGCTATAGATTGTATAAAACAAAGCTGGAATTTATTCTAAATACAACAGGAGATACTAGTGCTTTTCAAATAATGGGAGATTGGCAAGAACATATCAATCTGTTAGAAATACATGTGAGGGCCGGGCGTGGTGGCGCATGCCTTTAATCCCAGCACTCGGGAGGCAGAGGTAGGAGGATCGCCATGAGTTCGAGGCCACCCTGAGACTACAGAGTGAATTCCAGGTCAGCCTGGGCCAGAGTGAGACCCTACCTCAAAAAACCAAAAAAAAAAAAAAAGAAAAAAAGAAATACATGTGAAAGCTATATTACTGTGGGATGGAGACAGAATGATCAGACACAGAATTATTAGAAAATTAAATTGCTGAAATAATCAGATCTATTGATTACAAACCCTGATCTCGTTCAATTTAAGAAACATGAAATCTTGAATGCATTCAAATCATTCTGTAATTCAGAATATTCACTAATTCACTTAGGTTCCCCAATTATTCCAAATCTAAGAGGTTTTATTATATACATCTTTGATATAATCAGTATTTCAAGTTTTTAAACTTTTTATCAATATCTGTAAAATTACACTATAATCTTATGGTATATAGTGGAGGGAGAAACAAATCCGCTATACATCAAGTATGGCTCAATAATCTCAAGACCGAGGCTGTGGGGCTTCGGTGCGGCTCCACCATGTTGAAGGTGTCCTTTAAAATCACGCTCACACCGGACCTGTGGCTGCCCTACAAAGTACTCAGTGTTCCTGAAAGTACACCTTTCACCGCAGTCTTAAAGTTTGCAGCAGAAAAATTTAAAGTTCCTGCAGCAACAAGTGCAATTATTACCAGTGATAGAATAGGAATAAATCCTGCTCAGACTGCTGGAAATGTTTTTTCTAAAGCATGGTTCCAAACTACACATTATTCTAGAGATCATGTTAGAAGTCATTAATACGTGCAACTTGAAGCACAGTTACTGAGCAGAATAAATACTGATGTTTGTTGTTGCTGTAAAATTGAAATCAGGTATTTAAGATACTATGAAAACACCAAGAATCAAAGAAACAATGAATGGCGGCTCTTCACTCCCTTGTTGTTCTTACTTTTCATACGGAATGGGAAGCCTTGTAAGTGAAGGCACGACCTCCAGAGAAGGTGGTACAGTTGATGACTGCTACCTCATAACAATTGAGAGTTCACTTGTGACAAATGGATTATCTGACTTGTTGAATAATTCTTATCCAGAACATTTGGAAAGTTAGAGTTCACTTACTCTTACATCATACTTGTCTTTGAGTTAAAATATAAAAGGGTCGGGTGTGGTGGCGCACACCTTTAATCCCAGCACTCGGGAGGCAGAGGTAGGAGGATTGCTGTGAGTTTGAGGCCACCCTGAGACTCCATAGTGAATTCCAGGTCAGCCTGGGCTAGATAGAGTGAGACCCTACCTCGAAAAACCAAAAAAAAAATAAAAAATAAAAAAAATAAAATAAAATAAAATATAAAAGGATTATGGGTCAGGGATGACAACTGACTTCATATTATCTTACTTGCAAACTTGTAGTTTGATTACTATATAGTTTGATGATTAACAGACAATTCAGCCGGGCGTGGTGGCGCACGCCTTTAATCCCAGCACTTGGGAAGCAGAGGTAGGAGGATCGCCGTGAATTCAAGGCCACCCTGAGACGACAGAGTGAATTCCAGGCCAGCCTGGACTAGTGTGAGACCCTACCTCAAAAAACCAAAAAATAAAAAAAAATAAAAAAATAAAAAAAAAACAAAAAATAAAAAATAAATAAATAAATTTTAAAAAACAGACAATTCAGTGAAAAGCTGCCTTAGTTTTTTATTGTTTAGGATTTTTTAAGTTTCAACCTTAATATATCCCATAAATTTTAATTTCTCATCATGAAGCCAAAAAGTGAATTTTTAGATCTATCCATTGTATCTATAAATTGATGTTTTACACCAAACATTTTAACTGTAATCTTGCAAAATCCAGTATTTATAACTGAATTGAGAAAAGCAGAAACATCTTTTGTTGAGTTATGTATTCTTTTAATACCAACTTACATGACAGAAATCCTCAAGAAACCATTTTTGAGGATATTTTTGAATAGCGTTCAGAAAGAATGCGGTTGCACAGGAGCTCTGAAGTGTACAACATTTCTTTGAGCAAAGAAGTACGGATTGGAAATGTTTATGAGAAGAACTCACTAATGACCTAGTCTTTAACAAAGTGTCACTACTAGTCATCTCGTGGATAAGAAGCCAGGGTAGGGAAGATGGGAAAGCCCAGATGACCAGACTAGATCAAGAAAGCAAAGGACAGCAGTGACAAGGAACAGCTCTGGCACCGACCTGCAGGAAAAGCCCACGGGGTGGACAAAACTAAAAGAAGAGGTTGTAGAAGACTGAAAGGGAAGACAAAATAAGTGACATAGACTCAAGTACCACATGACAGACAAAGAGAGGAGGCTATATATGATATGCATGTGTACACTTCAGAAATATACCTGATGAAAGTCCAAAGAAAGCTTTGTCCTTACAGAGAAAATTTCTATCTCTGTGTATCTTGAAAGATGAATTAAAGGCTCAGTGACTCAGAGACAGGGCTTGGGCAGCTGTATTTTTAGTACTGAGCTCTGGAGGCAAGAGAAAGTTAAGTTTTCAATAGTTACTAAATTCATGGAGAAAGTCTCTAGGACCAATTTTTACCTTGATATGTTTGAGTGTTACAGGGCCTCAGTTCATTTGTAAGAAAATGTAACACACATAGCATCTGAAAGCTACATTAGTAGTTTAGGAAATTACTAGATATAGATCACAAATTATCAAAGCAGGGGGTACCAGCTGATACAGATAATTATATTTTTATAAAAATATAGTACTCAGTAATCCGACTCTTTATAAAATTAGGCCTCAGTTAAACAGAAGTGTCTGAATACTATCTTAAGTTCTGGGCTTAACTATAATTTTCTTCTTTCTCCTCTTATCACACAAATCTGCCTGATGTTTGTGCAATCCACTTAAATGTCCTGTACTATAAAGTTGTATACTTAATATTTACATGTTTGGTTTTGAAATGAAATTGTAATCGTAAAAACATGTATTAACATTGCCTCCTCCCCATAACCGATGGCTAACCCCACAATGCATGACCCACATTCCCCAACGAGGAAGGTCCCTTTGGAAGGGGGAGGACAGGGAGGAGGCTAATGATGGTACCAACATGGTTATATACTCACTGTGTACATAACAAATAAAAAAACATATATTAAGCAACTAGATGTTTTGTTATTAAATGTGATCTATAAGCTCTTTGTGTCTAATGTTTTAAAGCATTGTACTTAAATGCATTACTGGTCCATAATGACTGTCTTAGGAAAATACATTTTCTTATACTGTAAAATATATACATATATGGCCCAGTAAATTAACTGCCTAGGATTTTCTTTTTTATCCTTACCATTACAAGTTCCTCCTGTAATTCACTGCAACTTTTTTCATTATATTGGAGTCTCTTTGAAAGGTCCATAATTACTTTCTTCTGTTCTTCAATCTCATCATTTAGTTTCTTGTTTTTGGTGGCATACTCTCTTTCTAATCTGAAAAATTAAAAATGTCACAGCAGGTTTTTAAAATACATGGCTCTTTAACACAAGTGGCTAACGTTCTATATATCATGCTTTTATGCAAAAAGACTTCTTAATTACCACCTTTTTCTACAAATTAGATTTTGTATTCTTAAATGAAAGACTTTAAAGGAATCATATGTTTGATAGCAGGAATTTGTATGATTTCAAAGTAATAAGAATAGATTAGGATGGTGCTGATGTGGTCTCACTATTATTTTTAAAGAAGAAAAACCATATACCACAGTTCAATTAGCTCAGAAGCTGCCTCAAGACAGAGAAAGTTCTTTTAAAATTAGTGATTAGGTCTACTGATACACAACAAGAGAAGTGGAATAAATGTTTTATTCCTTAAAGTCCATGAAAGTAGAACCAGTTTGGTGCACAGAAAATCCAAAAATAAATAACATCAAAATGCAAAGTGGGAGCTGGAGAGATGGCTTAGCAGTTAAGGTGCTTGCCTGCAAAGCCAAAGGACCCAGGTTCAATTCCTCAGTATCACGTAAAGCAAGATAAACAAGGTGGCACATGCATTTGTAGTTCATTTGTAGTGGCTAGAGGCCCTGGTGTGCCCATTCTATCTATCATCTGTCTATCTATATCTCTCTCTGTCTCTTTATTTCTCTCTCAAATAAATGACTAAATTATTTTTTAATTAAAATGCATACAGGAACACTTTAAAGACATGAATTTCTTTTCAGACAAACAGCCTTCCTATTTAAATGCTACTTGTGATAATATTAAACTGTACTTACATTCATGGTTTTGATGATTTTTTTTTCCCAAGGTAGGGCCTCAGTCTAACCCAGGCTAACCTTGAACTCATTCTGCAGTCCCAGTCTAGCCTTGAACTCACAGTGATCCTCCTACTTTTGCCTCCCAAATGCTGGGATTAAAGGCATGGACCACCATGCCCAGCACATTCATGTGTGTTTTTGACTCAGGTGGTCTTACCAAGGAGCTTAGGCTCTTCTGTAATTTGCCACATAGCCCAGACTGGCTCAAATTCTTGGTGAAAATCTCCTGCCTCAGTCTCTTAAGTGGTAGGACAAGTGACAGTCATGACACCCAGCTGTGTTTATATTCTTTTGTATGCATAAAATGAAAGGTAGCATATAAGTGTTGTAGTTTAAATTTCACTGAGATATACCATTAAATGAATAAATCACAAATTCATAAAATGAATAATTTTTTTAGAGGTAGGGTCTCACTCTAGCTCAGGCTAACCTGAAATCACTATGTAGTCTCAGGGTGGCCTCGAATTCACATTGATCCTTCTACCTCTGCCTCCTGAGTGCTGGGATTAAAGGCATCCACCAAAATGCCCACATAAAATGAATAATTTTAGTTAAAAGTATTGTCACTATTTTTAGGCTAAGATCTACCTAATAACTATAGTAAACCCATTTTTATGATCTTTAGTACAGGAGATTAGGATTACTCATTATAACCAAATCAGTGCTATGCCCCAGCTATAAAACAAGGAGCTAATTTTTAAATGACATATGACCATACTCTGAAAAACTTTTCCCCCCGATGTAATACAGTAATTCTAATGCTAACTAATTTCTTGTTTATTGTCTTTTAGAACAAGGATACTTCAAGGTAAATTACCTAAATTTTAAATAAGCATGTGTGGTAGTTTGATTCAGGTGCCCACCATAAACTTAGGTGTTTTGGATGCTAGGTTCCCCAGCTGATGGCAATTGGAAATTAAAGCCTCCTGGGGGTGGTGTATTGTTTGGGGCAGGCTTATGGGTATTATGGCCAGTGACCCCCTTGCCAGTGTTTGGCATACTCTTCTATTGCTATTGCCCACCTTATGTTGGCCAGGGGGTGATGTCCACCTTCTGCTCATGCCATCATTTCCCCCTGCCATCATGGAGCTTCCCCTCAAGCCTGTAAGACAAACTAAACCTCTTTTTCCCACAAGCTGCTTTTGGTCAGGTCATTTCTACCAGCAATGCAAACCTGACTACAACAGTAAAGTGGTACCAGGAGTGGGATTGCTGCTAGACACCTGACTGTATGGCTTTGGCCTCATGGAGCTGATTTTCAAGAGGAATGTGGAAGTATTTGAAACTGTGGCCTAAGAGATGCCTTGCAGTGCTGTAAGTAAAGCTTGATGGACTATTCTGGTCAGAGTTGAAAGACCTGAATGCAGTAAGAACTATGGACTGTGAGGTTTGGCTTGTGAGGGTGAGAAAGAGCTTTGCCTGGACTGAGCTAGAACCAGTTTGTGTGAAAGGCTTGCTGTTATGCCAGTGTCCTGAGAATTTGTCCAGGGTTGCTTTGCGTAGAAATGGACTGGTGTGAGCAGAGGGATATGGCAAAGAAAGGAAATCTTTAGGCCTAAACTGCTGCCCATTAAGCTGCAATTATATAAAAGATTACAACATTTGAGATTGGGCCAACTGACCTACACTGGGGCAACATGGGGCAACATGAAAAATGTAGACTCTTTAGAAGGGGCCTGAATGGTGAAGGAGTGTCCTCTTCTTCAAAGTCTGTTTTATTCCTCCTCCCCCGGATTAACAAATTGGAACCCCACCTGGCATTATGGAGTATAAGAAAGGAAAGAGAGGGTCAATGTATTTGCAGCATGGTCTTGTGTTTTGGAAATGGCCATGGGCAGTGTGAAGCAAGTTTGCTGGATGCCTGCATGGAGACCCAATAGAGCCATGAGGATGGACTGTGGATTGCAGTGGAGACCCAGTAGAGATCCAGGACCATGAGACATCTACTAAGAATAGCTGCTGGCCAGGATGAAGTTTTCTAGGACTGTGAGTAGCCTAGCTAGAGGGGCAGAATTGGAACTCCAGAGACTTGTTGATGGTTAGAATTATTGGTCTTAGAGATTTATCACTGACTAGAGTTGTTGAAGCTACAGAGTTTGATGTTTGCCCTGTTTTAAATCTTGTATTGTTTGAATATTTCTTTGCTATGTCCAATGCCATCTTCTACAGTGTGTTTATTCTGTACCATTATGGTTCTTTGGCGGGGGGAGTTGGTATTATGGCTCAGTTAAAAGATCTCAGACTATGGGAATGTTTGAATATCATTAGGATTGATAAAATCTATGGGAACTTTTAAAGTTGGACTGAATGCATTGCATTTTACGTCATGGATAGTTATCAGTTTGTGGGTGCTAGAGGCAGAATGTGATGGTTTTATTCAGGTGTCCCCCATACACTTAGATGTACTGGATGCTATATTCCCAGATGATGGAGATTTGAGAATTAAAGCCTCCTGAAGGCAGTTTATTGTTGGGGGCAGGCTTATGGGTATTTTATCCAGTTTCCCCTTGCCAGTGTTTGGCACACTCTCCTGTTGCTATTGTCCACCTTATGTTGGGCAGGAGTAATGTCCACCCTCTCCTCATATCATCATTTTCCCCTGCCATCATGGAACTTCCCTCAAGGCTGTAAACCAAAATAAACTATTTTTTCCCACAAACTGCTTTTGGTCAGGTGATTTCTGCCAACAATGTGAACCTGACTGCAACATGCAACAGTATCCTTCTCATTGGCTGAATCACAGGCAACAGGTATGTGATACAAAATGCAAATTTGTATAGCAAATTACTCTAAATTGAAATATTCCCTCTTGAAGGGAGAAGGAAGTCAAGAGGTCAACAAGTAAGAGAGAGCTAAAACTTCAAAGGTCATACTACCACTCCCCAAGGTTATATAAGCAATAAACAACTGCTGAGGGGCTGACTCTGACCAAAGTCACGTAGCAATTTTCTCTAAATTGAAACAGTCTGACCTAAGGGGAGTGGTGGGCTCAGGAGGTCAAGTCTGGGAGAGCTGTAACTTAAAAAGTCACAGGACCACTCCCTAAGGTTATATGAAGGGTAAACAACTGCTTTAGGGGAGTTTCTCTGACCAGCTGAGCTGCTGAAAGTCCTGTAGTGAGCCCCAGGGATGCAGCTTATATAAGTTATCACCTATTCTGGGTGGGCTTTTTAGTGATGTAGCTACTCTTGAGTCACTCATGCTCCTCTAAGGAACACTTCATCCTGCTCAGTACACAGCCTTCAACACATGAACCTTTTGGGAAACATTTTATATCTAAACCATAACAGGCTGATTATACGATTATATATCTATATATATACGATTATATGAAAACATTAAAAACTGTTAAGTCAGGCTGAAGAGATGGCTTAGCAGTTAAGCACTTGCCTGTGAAGCCTAAGGACCCATGTTTGACTCCCTAGATCCCATGTAAGCCAGACACAAAGTGACAGATGAGCAAGGTTGCACATGTATGTGCACAAGGTAGCTCATGCATCTGGAGTTCAATTACAGGGGATGGAGGTCCTGGCGTGCCAATTCATTCTCTCTCTGTCTCTCTGTCTCTGTCTCTCTCTCTCTCTCTCTCTCTCTCCTTTTGCTCTCATGATCTCTCTCATAAAAAAAAATCTGGGCTGGAGAGATGGCTTAGCAGTTAAGCGCTTGCCTGTAAAGCCTAAGGACCCTGATTTGAGGCTAGATTCCCCAACACCCATGTAAACCAGATGCACAAGGGGACACACACATCTGGAGTTTGTTTGCAGTGGCTGGAGGCCGTGGTGCACCCATTTCTCTCTATCTGCCTCTTTCTCTGTCTGTCTGTCATTCTCAAATAAATAAATTAAAAATAAAATTTTTTTTTAAATCCTCCAATCCACTGTGGGGTGAGATGATGGTTCCTGGCCCTGCCCTGCATGTGGGACAGATGGAGAAAAATAGTGGGGAAAACCAGGATACAGCAATACATCAGAAAGAGACAGCCAACTGTCTACCATGAGATGGGTCACCTAAACCTCATCTGTCCCAACCCAGAAGTCATTACAAAGGAAGCACTGACATGAATACTGCTCTCATGGGGAGCCTGAAAACCATTTCCAGGGAGATGGCTATAGGCACTGTGGTCACTGAAACCCTATCAAAACAGAGATCTAGAAGCTATACATAAAGCAAAACTAAATCAGATCCCTATCTTGCCTGCCAATGATCAGGGAACATTGCTGAGGAGGGGCTGAAAGATTGTAAGAACCTCAAGATGAGTGGGAATAACCTGAAAAACTATGCCCCTCCCCCTTACAGAGACCAACTAAGGACTCTTGATCCCCACAATGAAAACCAATGGCCCCACCAAAGAACTGGGATGGGGATGAAGAGGGTTTAAGAGTACAACCTTGTTATTAAAAAATCAATAGGGCCAAGCATGGGGGTGCATGCCTTTAATCCCAGCACATGGGAGGCAGAAGTAGGTGGATCACTTTGAGTTCAAGGCCACCCTAAGACTACATAGTGAATTCTAGGTCAGGGGTAGAGCAAGACCCTACCTCGAAAAACTAAAAAAAAAAGGGGACTACCAGTTAAGATGGTGTCATAAGAGCCATGCCAAACCAGCATAGGGGGGGAGAGATAAGCAAAAACATAGCAAAATACATTCTTCTCCCTAAAAGTGAAGGTATATAAGATATTATCAACCACAGCAGAGAAGCAAGAGAGACTAAGATCTTCCAGAAAGGAGGAAACTGGCCAAAATCCTGCTGAGGTGCCAGAGGACCTGATCTGAGCACCAGCGCTCTCTGCTGGCTCCAAGCTGCAGGAGCAGAAGTGAGGAGATTTTCCACTCACATCAGTATCCTGGTAAAGTTGAAATCTGAAGGGGAAGACAGCAGGAGCCAGCTGAGCAGCTGCTGAAGGAGAACACAAACAGGACCAGCTGAGCAACTCCAGTACAACTACCCCATCCCCCAACCATCAGTGCTTCAGTGAACCACCAGAGAACTCATTCAGCCCCAACCATAGGGCATCCAGCACAGCTGATCAGAACACCAGATCCACAGCACAACACAGAAGGATTGAGGTGGTCACTTAGCATTGGTGAGATTGTATAAGCCATCCCAAAAGGTAACAGGGCTGACTAACAAAAAAGCAGGTACATAGGCCTGCACTGGAAGTGCTAATCTCTCTTTCCAAGTCATGGCATGTTATGGGTTACATATTCTTGGTTGGCTTTACCATTCTCAAGTATTTTAGGGTTGACTATTGTTGCCTTTGATGTTTCCTAATTTTTAGGGCCTTTTCCTTTTTCTTCTGTCATTATTGGGGTCAGGGTCTGATTCAAACCCAGGCTGACCTGGATAACAGAAATCACAACCTCCCAGTTAACAGGATTAAGGATGTGGGTACACAAACACCCTCAGGGACTTTGACTTTATAAGGTTATCTGTTTGTTTTAATACCCACTCTTGCATTAATACTATGTGCTGGTTTTTATTGGATGTGTATATTGCTCAGTTGAATTTTAGAATTTCCTGGTAAATTACCCCACCCAGCCTACTAGAATACGTGAATAGCAGGCAAACTGAACACCTAGGGTTAGTTCTGCTGTTTTCTTCGAATACAAGAGCTACACTTGGCACCTTAAACTCCTACCCTGAAGGTACACAAAGTTGGATTTACATGGCTAAGAACACTGAAGATAATTAGAAAATCCAAGCATTAAATTAACTCAGGACACAAAAATCTCTACATTATAATACAAGAAACAAAAAGCATCAAGCCAATACAATCCCATCGAAAATTATTAATCCAGGCTGGAGAGATAGCTTAGCAGTTAAGGCACTTGCCTGCAAAACCTAAGGATCCAGGTTCAATTCTCCAGTTCTCATGTAAGTCAGATGCACATGGTGGCACATGCATCTGGAGTTCGTCTGCAGTGGCTAGAGGCCTTGGTGCACCCATTCTCCCTCTCTCTCTCTCTCTCTCTCTCTCTCTCTTACTTTCTCTCTCTCTCCCTCTCCCTCTAATAAAAAATAAATAAAAATTTTTAAATCTTTTTAAAAAATTATAAATCCATCAGAAATGACCCCCAGTGAGACTGTTTTAGATGAAATGCCTGACAAATATTTCAAAAAAATGATTTTATCTATACTCAAAGAAATCAAACTCCTGAAGGAGAACACAGGAAACCAACTTAATGAAATAAGGAAGTCAATACAAGACATGAGTAAGGAAGCAGAAATACTAAAGAAAAACCTGGCAGAAACACTAGCAATGAAAAACATAGTAAGAAAAAAAAAATCTCTGTAGAAATGCTGCAGAATATACATTTTTCTTAGCAGCACATGGAACATTCTCTAAAATAGACCATATATCAAGACACAAAGCAAATATTAACAAATACAGGAAAACTGAAATAATTCCTTGCACTCTATCCAATCACAATGGGAATAAACTACAAATCAGTAACAAAAAAAACTGCAGAGCATACACAAATTCATGGAGACTAAACAGTACACTACTAAATGATGAATGGGTCACTGAAGAAATCAAAAAAGAAATCAAAAAATTTATAGAATCAAATAATGATAACATAACATACCAAAACCTTTGGGACACAATAAAGGCAGTCCTAAGAGGAAATTTTATAGCTTTAATGGCCTATATTAAGAAATTTAAACAACTTAATACTTTACCTTAAAGCCTTGGAAAAAGAAGAATAAGGCAAATGAAAAATCAGTAGACAAGAAGAAATAATAAAAATTGGGACATAAATTAATAGAATAGGAATCAATAAAAAAATTCAAAGAATCAATGAAACAAAGAGTTGGTTCTTTGAAAGGATAAACAAGATAAACCCTTAGAAAATCTGACCAGAAGAGAGAAGAGACACAAATTAATAAAATTAGAGGAAAAAAAGTCACCATTACAAGAGATACCAAAAAAATTTCAGAAAATCATAAGGACATACTTAAAGAATATAAACTCCTCTAAGTTTTAAAATCTGAAAGAAATGGATGATTTCCTTGATTTATATGACCTACCAAAATTAAATCAAGATGAGATAAACCATTACTGTCCCCACTTTTATTTAATATAGTACTAGAAGTCTTAGCTATAGCAATAAGACAAGAAGCACTCATAAAAGGGATACAAATTGGAAAGGAAGAGATCAAATTATTATTACTTGCAGATGATATGATTCTATACATAAAGGACCCTAAAGACTCTACCAGCAAACTGTTAGAGCTGACAAACACTTTTAGCAATGTAGGGGGATACAAAATAAATACACAGAAATCAGTACCTTTTCTATATACTAACAACAAATATGCCAATGATGAAATTAGAAAATCATTCCCATTCAAAATTGCCTCAAAAAAAGTAAAGTACCTTGGAACAAATCTAACCAAGGAAGTGAACAATCTCTACAATGGAAACTTTAAAACACTTAAGCAAGATATTGCAAAAGACATTAGGAAATGGAAAGACATCCCATGTTCTTGGATTGGAAGAACCAATATTGTGAAAAATGTCAATCTTACCAAAAGCAATCTATGCAATTAATGCAATTCCCATTAAAATTCCAATAGCATTCTTCATTGAAATAGAGAAAACAATCCTAAAATTCATTTGGGAGCACAAAAATCCTTGAATATCCAAAATAATTTTGAGCAACAAAAATAAGGCTGGCAATATTCACCATACCTGATTTTAAGTTATATTACAAAGCCATAGTAACAAAAACAGCATGGTACTGGCACAAAGACAGACACAGATCAGTGGAACATAAGTGGACCCAGATATAAATCCAGGCTGCTATAATCATTTGATTTTTGACAAAAATGGCAAAACCATGCATTGGAGAAAAGAGAGCCTCTTTAGCAAATGGTGCTGGGAAAACTGGATATCTATATGTAGAAGGATGAAAATATATCCTTATCTCTCTCCATGCACAAGAATCAAGTCCAAATGGATCAAAAACCTTAATAACAGACCTGAAACTCTGAAACTGCTAGAAGAAAAAGTAGGGAAAACCCTTCAACATACTAGCATAGGCCAAAGGAAAGGTAGGACTGCTTACAATGCAATCATCCAGACAGAAATTGGCTTCAATATACATGACCTGTAGTGCCTCTACCCCCTTTCAATTCCCAGCCCTGTTTTGTTTTTATTTTGAGTTAGGGTCCTACTAAGTGGCCCAGATTGGTCTTGGATGCTCTATTTGTTCTAGGCAGGCCTTGAACTTTATATTTTCATGCTTTAGCCTCTCCAAGTCACTGGATTTATAGCCATGTGCCACTAGACTTAGCTTAAAATATAGTTCTTGATTACATTTTCCTCATTTCAGAAGTATGACACTGTATATATTATTCTAAGGACATATTCTTATTTATTTCCTGTGAATCACTGAATCTGAACATTTACTATATCTGAATGTATTCAAATATTATATAAATATATATTCCAACATTAAATTACATAGAATTATATTTGAAGGTTTGTTAAAAATATTTTCTTTCTTTATGAAGACTATAGATCATGTTTCTTTAATGTTGCTTTAAAAATATTATTTTAGATGGGTGTGGTGGCACACTCCTTTAATCCCAGAACTTGTAAGGCACAGGTAGGTTCAATGCCACCCTGAGACAACATAGTGAATTCCAGGTCACCCTGGACTAGAATGAAACCCTATCTTAAAAACTCATCCCTGGCGCTGAAGAGATGATTTAGTGGTTAAGCACCTATGAAGCCTAAGGACCCCAGTTCAAAGCTCGATTCCCCAGGACCCACGTTAGCCAGATGCACAAGGGGGCACACGCATCTGGAATTCGTTAGCAATGGCTAGAGGTCCTGGTGTGCCCATCTTCTCTATTTCTCTCTATCTGCCTCTTTCTCTATCTGTTGCTCTCAAATAAATAAATAAAAATAAACAAAAAAATTATTTTAAAAAATCACCTCCCATGGGCTGGAGAGATGGCTTAGCAGTTAAGCACTTGCCTGTGAAGCCTAAGGACCCTGGTTCAAGGCTCGATTCCCCAGGACCATGTTAGCCAGATGCACAAGGTGGCACATGCATCTGGAGTTCGTTGCAGTGGCTGAAGGCCCTGGCACGCCCATTCTCTCTCTCTCTCTCTCTGTCACTCTCAACTAAATAAAAAAATGAACCAAAAAAAAACCTCACCCCCCCCAAAAAAAATATGTGTGTGTGTGTTTCCATAAACAAATGTCATTCAGCTTTTCATGAGTGACTAAGGAATTGAACCCAAGCCAGCAGGCTTTGCAAGCAAGCACCTTTCATCAGTGACCCATATCTCTAGTCCACTTATTGTTGCTTTTATGTAATAATTAGAACCTACAAGTGAACTTATAAGAAGTCAGATTGAGCCAGGGCGTGGTGGCGCACGCCTTTAATCCCAGCACCCGGGAGGCAGAGGTAGGAGGATCCCGGTGAGTTCGAGGCCACCCTGAGACTCCATAGTGAATTCCAGGTCAGTCTGGGCTAGAGTGAGACCCTACCTCGAAAAACCAGAAAAAAAAAAAAAAAAAAAAAGAAGTCAGATTGAATTCTAAATAATGAAAAGATTTCAAACAATGAGATAACAAGAATCTTTGGTGAACTAGTAACTCCCTTGCCCTGGCGGATGACTGTCTTTCATGGAAGCAGAAAAAAAAGAGTCTTACATAGGTGGGATTGGAGGATTTTTTTTCTTGTTTAAGATTTTTATTTAGTATTTATATATTGTTTCAAGACTGGTAATAGGTTTTGCCTATATTTATAGCTATTAAATATTTAAAAGATATGTGCCTACTTTCTATGCCTCAGATATGGCCTATGCTGCTACAGGACAACCAAATTTTAAAAGGTTGGACAAAATGACTTTAAACTCTTTTGCCATTCTTTAACTAAATCTATTTCAGTAATCATATAAAGTATTTCAGTAAGTGTGTTAGTCACCTATGTAAAAGCCAAAGCCAATTAAAATCATTGGAGCAAAAAGGCCAATAATTTGGCCTGTGCTCCCAGGTCATGAGACCACTGGAGATAATGGGATACTCCTTTGAAGACCCAGTAGTAACCTCCAAAATTAATCCTTGATTAAATTTTGGCTATCTCTCTCCCTCCTTCTTTCCTTCCCTCTTTCAAATACATAAATAAAAATATTTTTTAAAAATTTGACTATCTGCTTGGTCTTAAAACACTCAGAAAAAATATATAACCAAAGATAGATACCTCAAATCTATAAGTGGCCTATCAATTAATATAAGAGCTTTCCAAGAAGGAAAACAAACAAGGCCTTAAGACATGTTGTCCCCAGCTGTAACAATTCTAATTCTATAATTTAAAAAACACAGATGTTGCCGGGCATGGTGGCGCACGCCTTTAATCCCAGCACTCGGGAGGCAGAAGTAGGAGGATTGCCATGAGTTCGAGGCCACCCTGAGACTCCATAGTGAATTCCAGGTCAGCCTGGGCTAGAGTGAGACCCTACCTCGAAAAACCAAAAAAAAAAAAAAAAAAAAAAAACATAGATGTCAAAAGGGTTATTTTCAAATCTAAAAAATACACATATTGATAACTCTGACCAAGGTCGCTTAATTCAAAAAATTTCCTTATACTGGAAACAACAGTAAATATCTTCTAACTTGTGCCAGGACATCCTTAAACAAGTCCTAAAACCAAAAAATGTATTTGTGGGCTGGAGAGATGGCTTAGCAGTTAAGCGCTTGCCTGTGAAGCCTAAGGACCCCGGTTCAAGGCTCAACTCCCCAGGACCCACGTTAGCCAAATGCACAAGGGGGCGCATGCATCTGGAGTTCGTTTGCAGTGGCTAGAAGCCCTGGCACGCCCACTCTCCTCTCTCTCTCTCTCTCTCTCTCTCTCTCTTTCTTTCTCTGTCTGTTGCGCTCAAATAAATAAAAATAAACAACAACAACAAAAAAATTTTTAATGTATTTGTGCAGCCTTTAATGACATCCAATGGCCCTGGCTACTTCCCAGGACAAATTTTAAATGGTACACTCTAAAAGACTATCATACAAAATATGGTATCAAAGTTAAATGTGTATATGTTTCTAATAACTCTGCTAATATCTCAATTGTTTTACAAACCATACAAAAACAGATTCAGACTATGTCAGACATGTCATGTCATATACCAATGATAGTATGACTTTTACCCTCTTGGAGAACATAGTTTTAAATGGCTACTGTTGAATTATTTTTGGAAATATGTTAAAGAATCATAAACATCCTACAACATTTCATAGAATTTTCAAGATGCAAGGCTTTTGAATTAGAAATGGTTAAAATCATTAGAATGTGGGCTGGACAGATGGCTCAGCAGTTAAGGTGCTTGCCTACAAAGCCTTCTAATGCTCCAGGTTCAATTCCCCAGTACCCATCATGCAAAGCCAGATGCACAGTGACACATGCATCTGAAGTTCGTCTGCAGCGGCTGGAGGCCCTGGTGTGACCATTCTCTCCTCCCCCCACCCCCGCTTCCTCCCTTTCTCTCTCTCTCCTATCTCTCTGATTGCAAATAAAGAAAATCATTAGAATGATTCTGACACTGACACTTGTGAGCTATGTATCCTCACTCATATTAAACTTCAATTTTCATATCTATAAAACTGTGAGTTAAAACTATAAAACTGGGGGCTGGAGAGATGGCTAAGTAGTTAAGGTACTTGCCTTCAAAGTCTAACAACCCAAGTTTGATTCTCCAGTACCCAAGTAAAGCCTGATGCACTAAGTGATGCCATGTGTCTGGATTTTGTTTGCAGAGGCTAGAGGCCCTGGTGCATCCTTCCCTCCCCCCTCTCTCTCCCTCTCTCTCTCTCTCTCTTCCCTTTCAAATAAATACAATAATTTTTTTAAAAAGAAAGAAATTTGAAACTATAAAACTGGGAGATGGCTCATCGCTTGCCAAGCCTATAGGCCAAGGTTCAACTCCCCAGCCACCCATATAAACATTCATTGGAAGCAGCTTGACAGCCTAGTGCACCCATACATACAAGATACATGTAAATAATTAAAAAGTAAAATTGAAGCCAGGCATGGTGGTGCACACCTTTAATTCCAGCACTCAGGAGGCAGAGGTAAGAGAATCACTGTGAGTTTGAAGCCAGCATAGGCTACAGAGTCCCAGGTGAGCCTGGGCTAGAGTAAGACCCTACCTTGAAAAAAAAATTAAATAAATAAATAAAATAAACAAAACTGTGATTTTTTAAAAATAAAAAAAAGAGCTGGGCATGGTGGTGCACATGCCAGTACTTGGGAGGCAGAGGTAGAAGGATCGCTGAGAGTTCAAGGCCACCGTGAGACTACATAGTGAATTCCAGGTCAGCCTGTGCTAGAGCGAGACCCTACCTTGGAAAAAAAAAAAAAAAGAGGATAGGTTGTAGGTCACTTAGAAATCAAGCTGGAGCTGAGCTGGAAGCCTCCTCTCTGTTGACTAGCTGTCAGGATGCTATACATCTTTGTTAGGGAAGAAAAGCCATCAACAATCTGAACCAGCAGTGGGCCTTGCAAGCTAGGCCAAATATACCAACTGAATAAATGGTGGCATGTCTATTAGGGGAGAAACCGACTGCTTTCTGATTGGATTTCAGCCCTGTTCCTCAGGTGGGAATTCATGCCTAGTACTGAAGACCCAATCAAAAGCCCATGGCTAGAGAGGTCATAAGCCCTAGAGGGGAAACTAATACTGTTATCTGGCTAAATGAATATATTATGCCCACCAAAATGTCCTTGAAATACTTATGTTTATGCCCATATTTTTTTTTATTTTTTTTGAGGCAAGCCCAACAGATTGCTTTCTTTTATGCAAGAGAGAGAAAGGGAAAGAGAATTGGCGCTCCAGGGCCATCAGCCACTGTATTTTTTTAACTTTTTGTTTATTTTTATTTATTTATTTGAAAGCGACAGAGAAAGAAAGAAGCAAAGAGAGAGAGAAAGAGAACGGGCATGCCAGGGCCTCCAGCCACTGCAAACAAACAGACGTGTGTGCCCCCTTGTGCATCTGGCTAACGTGGGTCCTGGGGAATCAAGCCTTGAACCAGGGTGCTTAGGCTTCACAGGCAAGTGCTTAACCACTAAGCCATCTCTCCAGCCCCAGCCACTGTAATTTAACTACGGATGTGTGCACCACTTTATGCGCATGTGCTACCTTGCATGTTTGCATCACCTTGTGCATCTGGCTTATATGGGATCCGAAGAGTTGAACATGGGTCTTTAGGTTTCATAGGCAAGTGCCTTAACCTGATAAGCCATCTCTCCAGCCCTATGCCCATATATTAATGGTATTCTCACTTTTGGTTAGAGAAGCTTCTCTTTTCAGATGTCACCAAAGTGCTAAGAAATAAGAGTGGAGCAGTCAGTACTAAGTGAGACATCTCTATCATACCCTCCAAGGCTCAGGGAGCATTATAGAAGAGGTGGCAGAAAGAATGTAAGAGCTACCAAGTATGGCCTGGATGAAGTGAGCCCTAGAGCAGGAACTGCTTTATCCCAGAATTCACTGAAATTTCACCAACCCATAAAGAATACAATGCTGTATGTTAATCATGCAGTTTCCTTTCAAAAAATAGTAAGACTGTTTTCTTGGATGAAAGGTCAGACTTGCTGACATGTTTGTCCTTTGTAATGAAAAGGCAGCTGATATTTATGTGATAAATAAAATATGTACTTTGTGAGGGGGAAAAAAGAATGTAAGAGCCAAAGGAAAAGGGGAAGTGCTTACAATACTGACTTCCAGACATAAAGCGGCCTTCATATCCATGACCTCACAGTAGCTGATGTTACCTACACAAGACCTACATAATAGGAGGAAAAAAATAACAACATCAAAATAGAAGAGACTAGTTAGAAAGAAGGGATTCAGTGGAAGGAAGATTTGAGAGGGGAAAAGGAGGAGTGGTGGAAGGGGATTATGATCATGGTGTACTGTTTATATTTATGGAAGATGACAACTTAAAAAAATTTAAAACAACTATGACTGGTGAGGTCATATCCCTAGGGGAAAACTGCTACTATTATCTGTTTTATGCTCACCAAACTGCCTTCTAAGAGTTTCATGTTTCTTTACATATGCTACTCTCATTTTAGTTAGAGAAACTTCTCTTTTCAGATTGTAGTGATCATTAAGAGAGACTCAAAACTCACTAAACTGCTTAGAAGAAATGACAATGGTAATTCAGCACTAAGTGAGACAGCCCTATCATACCTTCCTAAGCTCAGGGACCACTGTGGAAGAGGTGGTTGAACGAATATAAAAAGGCCAAAAGAAGAGGAGGAGTGTTTTTGCAATACTGTCATCCAAAACCAAAGTGCCTACTTGCAAAGCCTGATGACCTGGGTTCAATTTCCCAGTACTCAAGTAAATCCATATGCATCAAGTGGCACATGCATATGGAGTTCATATGCAGTGGCAGGAGGCTTTTACATGCTCATTCCCTCTCTCTCTATCTCTCTCTCTCTCTCTCTCTCTCTCTCTCTCTCCCTATAAATAAAGATATTTTAAAATATAAAAATAATAAATAAATACTCTTAAAACCATAGACTCTGGCCAATAAATCCCAAGTCCAGAATTGGGTTACCCTCCACAGTGAGCTGTTGGCCAGGATGATGACCCATGAGATCCCCAAAACAATGTAGAGCACTATCAGAATACTTGATTACCTGCCAGAACTAAAAGATAAGACCCAATTGCTGAAGACACTACAGGCTACAGACATAGGACATCAGAATAGCATGTTGGAACCAAAAAAGAAACTAGCTCCCTCCTGGCTAGCCCTCATACTGCTGGAAAGCTACTGGAGGAAAACGGTCACCAACAGCATGAAAAAGCAGGGGAAACTGCAGACTATGGAATCAACCAGCCAGACGAGAAGTACACACTCATGCAATAGTGGCATGCAGCCTCTGTGGGTAACCAAATGTTTTTTGATTGGACATGAGAAACACTCAGTGGGAAAGAACTCATATCTGCTACTGGTAATCAAGTCAGAATCCCATGGTCAGGAAACTCATACTTCAGAGAAGCCCCCACAGCTCTCTGGAGAACAAGAGTGGATTGTACACAAAAAGTCTCTCAGATAACTTCACATATCACCTTTAAGCAAAGCTGCTCTTACTCTTGGTTAGGGAATCTTTTTTTTTTAATAGAGGGAGAGCAAACAGAGCATAACCAAGATCTATCAGACAAAAAGATAGCCGACTGCCTATCACAAGATATGCCATGTCTACCACATCTGCTGGGACCCAGGAAAAATTGCAAAGGAAGTAGCAACATGAATACTGGTGGTTTTTATCTGGATTTTTTTTCCAGGTAAGGTTTCACTCTAGCCCAGGCTGACCTGAAATTCACTATGTAGTCTCAGCGTTGAACTCATAGCAAATCTCCTATCTCTGCCTCCCAAGCACTGGAATTAAAGGCGTGGGCCACCATGCCCAGCTGCTTGTTTGTTTTGAGAGATGGTCTCAAGTAGCTCAGGTTGGCCTCTTCTGTAACTAAGGTTGACCTTAGTGCCTGATCTGTACCACCAATGTCTATCTACACCCCCACTTGTGACTGGTCATTTTTGGCTCTCCACAATTTCTAAATTACGTACTTCTCAAGGTAGAGCTCCATGATTCATCTTTTTTTCCTCACCATCAGCTTCATACTAGGAGCTAAACAATGCAGAGGTTCCTAACCTGGGCATAATTATGATAAACTCTACATAGCCAATGAACCCTCAGAATTACATTAAAAATATAGTGTAGAAAAAAAATGAAACATAGTGCAGGGCTGGTGAGATTGCTCTGGTTAAAGTGCTGGCTTGCAAAGCCTGAGTTTGATTCCCCAGCACACACATAAAGCCAGATGCACAAAATGGCACATATATCTGGAGCTTATTTATACCAACAAGAGGCCCTGGTGCACCTATACTGTCTGCCTGTGTCTGTCTGTTTGTCTGTCTGTCTCTCTCTCTCCCCCTACCTCCTTGAAAATAATAAAAATATTTTTGTTTGGGTTGTATTTTTTTCTTTTGGGGTTTTGAGGTAGGGTCTCTGTTGTAGTCAGGTTCACATTGCTGGTAGAAATCACCTGACCAAGAGCAGTTTGTGGGAAAAAGAGGTTTATTTTGGCTTACGGGCTCGAGGGGAAGCTCCACGATGGCAGGGAAAAACAATTGCATGAGCAGAGGGTGGACATCACCCCCTGGCCCACATAAGATGGACAGTAGCAAGAGGAGAGTATGCCAAACACTGGCAAGGGGAAACTGGCTATAACACCCATAAGCCTGCCTCCAACAATACACTGCCTCCAGGAGGTGTTAACTCCCAAGTCTCCATCAGCTGGGAACCTAGCATTCAGAACACCTAAGTTTATGGGGGACACTGAATAAAACCACCACAATCTCACTCTAGCCCAGGATGACCTGGAATTCACTATGTAGTCTCAGGGTGGCCTCCAACTTAGGCAATCCTCCTCATGAACACTGCTCTTACTGCAAGCCTGACAACCAGCTCCAGAGTGATGGTGACGGACATGGTGATCAATCAAAAGCCATCAAAGTACAAATCCAGAGGCTACAGAGAACTCAACACTAAAACAGACTACCAATAGGTCTGCCATGGCTCAGGAAACATTGCAGAAGAGGGGCAGAAAGACTGTAAGAGCCACAGAGTGGGTAGGAATACCCTGAGGCATGGTTTCCCGCTACTCCACAGGGACTGACTGAGGCTTCCATGACCCCACAGTGAATACCATTACCCCACTGAGGAGGGCCCCAAGGAAATGGAAGCAGGGGCAAGAGGATTTAAGAGTGTAGCATGGACCAGGCACAGTGGTTCATGCCTTTAATCCCAGCACTCGGGAGGCAGAGGTAGGAGGCATGCCATGAGTTCGAGGCCACCCTGAGGAAAAAAAAAAATTAATCCTCCTTTTTAAGAACTTGACATTTTTATGCATGTATATAATGGATTTTCATAATAATCCCCTCCATTTACCTACTCTTGACCCTCTCCTCATCCTCTGCTGCTGAACCATTTCTTTTTCCCAGCTACTCCCTCTTCTACTTTGATGTCTCCTCTTTTTAAAACTGTCCAAGCCTGCTGCCTATGGGATAAATTTCTAACTCTGTAATCATGGTCCACATATATTTCTGTTAGCTTTCTTTTTTATTTATTTGTAGGTAGAGAGAGAGAGAGAGAGAAGGGTGTGCCAGGGCCTCAAGCCACTACAAATAACTCCAGGTGCATTCACCTGATTTCTGTTATCTTTCAGTACTATTACCCAACCTTTTTTTTAGAGAGGGAAAGGTAGAGAAAGTGGGCACACCAGGGCCTCTACCACTGCAAACAAACTCCAGATGTATGCACCACCTTGTGCACCTGGCTTACATGGGACTTGGAGAATTGAACCTGGGTCCTTAGACTTCACAAGCAAGCGCCTTAACTGCCCTCATTACTCAGCCTTTTAAAGCTCCATTGCTCTCTCTCTCTCTTTTTCTCTCTCTTCAAATAAATGAATGACAAGGTCCTGGGAGGGGCTGGAGGGATGGCTCAGCAGTTAAAGGTACTACCTTGCAAAGTCTGGAGGCCTAGGTTTGATTCCCCAGTACCTTTGTAAAACCAGATGCACAAAGATGTGCATGCATCTGGAGCTCATTGGCAGTGGCAAGAGTACCTGGTGTGCCCATTCTCTCTCATTCTCTCTCTCTCATTATAATTAAATAATAAATTTTGGGCTGGAGAGATGGCTTAGCAGTTAAGGCACCTACCTACCTGTGAAACCCAAGAACTCCTGTTCAAATCTCCAGATCCCACATAAGCAGATGCACAGTGACAAGAGTGTGCAATTTCGCACATGCACACAATGGAGCACATGCAACCAGAATTCATTTGCAGCAGCTAAAGGCCCTGGTGCATCTGTATTCTTTCTCTCTCTCTCTCTCTCTCTCTCTCTCTCTCCTTTCATCAGGAAAGAAAATTCTACTCAAGCCACAAAGAACAACCACTACTCTCTTGTTGTTACTCTGTAAAACTTTTACCTATTCTACAAAACCTTAGGTTACCAGACTTGCTCCAAGAAGATAATCCCTAGAGTTTTCTTTCTGTTTCTTTTTAGAGTGCATAGATTTAATTGAAATTGCAATTATGTAGTTGTTCCTCACTAGAAAAAATGAGGCTGTAAATTGTCTTTGGGACAGGGATTCTTGCTTGCATTTTTTAAAGCTGTAGAGCCTCACTTTTATATAGTTAGTTCTCTTTTTCTTTATAAATGACTGGAAAAAAGGAAGAGTGGATGAATGAATAAGTTTAGTCAAGCCCTAAGAACCAAGATGTATCCCCTAGGTGTCCTCAATCCTCTAGCTTTCCCCATCAAAAAAATCACCCCAGACCCCATCAACTCTTGACTATCCACTCAAAGAAATCAAAGCAGACAAACACATAAGATCAAACATCTGGGGGCTATAGAGATGGCTCATCAGCTAAAGCACTTGCCTGCAAAGCCTAGCAATCTGGGTTTAATTCCCCAGTACCCATATAAAACCAGATATACAAAGTGTTGCATGCATATAGAGTTTGTTTGCAGTGGCTAGAGGCCCTGACGTGCCCATTCTCTCTGTGTGTCTCTGTCTGCTTGAAAATAAATAAATAAAAATATTTAAATAGATATATTTTTAAAAGAACAAACACTTGAGATACCAACATGTAATAGTGGACATCCTGGTTATCTCTAAAGGACTAGTGAGGAAGACATTAAGCCCTATCAGGACAGGCATCGCTGATGTGCCCAGCTGAATTTTCAGCACCTAGGACAGGATCTGGTCTCTAGGAAGAGCTAGATTGCATGGTTGTTGAATGAATAGAAGATTATACACCAGTTTGCTTTTCTCATCCTCCCTCATTTATCACTCAGTCCAGTGAATTCCCTCTCTGGTTTGAATGCTGTGCCTTACCTCTGGACAGGCCCCTCAGAAGCACTGTTAATACAATGTTCTGGCTTTGGAAATTTGCTGCCTGTGACCATGACATTTGCAGGCCAGTAACATCCTGAGTATTTCTCAAAGATGTACCATTCTGTTAGACTGAATGAATATAATGTAATCTAGAGATTTCGGCTTTTTTCACTACTCAATCCCTCTCTCTCTCTCTCTCTCTCTCACACACACACACACACACACACACATTCACACACAGTCTGAGGGAAGAGCCCTCCCTGAATTATACAAGTGTCATCAGGGTTTGATAAACAGGGTCTCAACACTGTTCTGACCTTAAGCATTCAGAAGCACTGGGCTGAACCCATGCTGAGTATGATGGTCTATCAATGACTCTTGTCTTGTTCAACTGCTGACAGGAAAGAACAGAATGTGGGAGCTGGAGGGGATCTGAGAGATCTGGGTTAACCCCACACATGTGATGGATGAGGAGGCTGAGATCCAGAGATGTCTCACTTGCCCAAAATTAACACAGCTTGTTAGTTGCTGAATACAAGCATCAGCAGATGCCTTCACTTTTGGTCACCTGAATTTCCTGTTTACTTTCTCAGCAGCTCTAGAATCTGGTCCTGAATTATTCAGTGCAGGAATGGTAAGTTGCCCTCTGTTCCTTAGGACAAAAGGGACTTTGAAATAGTCTATGGCCTTCGTAAGTAAGCCCCTTCTGGAAAAAGTGAGGTTAGAATACACTGGCCTCAGCTTGAGAGAACAGATGGTGATTTTTTACTCAGCTATTTAACTAAAAATATTAGCCTTCACTCAAGTTGTTCTAAAAACTAAATTCTTTTTCCAGACTTAGAATTTCACAAATAAGCAAACCTGAACACTTGTCTTGACCAAGGTGATTTGCTAACTTTTATACACTTTATAGAATATCCTTTTATCTTTACCCTGAAGAGCTTTATGCAATCACCTCCTACATGTTTCTCCAAACCCATTTATATTTCTTGTTTTTAACTGTTCTCTTGGCCACTTGCCTTGCCTCAAATATTATCTTATTTTTCTTAATTACTTTAATGCTTGCTAGAGATGTTAGTAATTAACTGTTTTATTATGTATTGGAAAAATATACTCAGCACATCAAACTCATGATCTCACAGTTTTGTTGCCACAAGTAATCTTTTTTTTTTTTTTTTTTTTTTGAGGCAAGCACAACAGACTGGCCTTTTTTATGTATCAGAGCAAGAGTGAGAACAAGAGCAAAAGAGAGACAGAATTGGCATGTCAGGACCTCGAGCCACTGCAATCAAACTCCAGGTATGTGTGCCACCTTGTGCACGTGTGACCTTGCACGCTTGTGTCACCTTGTGCATCTGGCTTACATGGGATCTGGAGAGTTGAACATGGGTCCTTTGGCTTCACAGGCAAGTGCCTTAACCAGTAGACCATCTCTCCAGCCCCTCTTTTCTTTCTGAGACAGTGTCTCACTATGTAGCTCAAACTGACCTTCACCTTATGTTGTATCTGCCTCAGCTTTCTGAGATTATATGTGTGTGCCACCATGCTTGATCAGTTATTCTTAAAATGTGACTTTAAGGCCAGGCATGGTGGCACACACTTTTAATCCTAGCACTCAGGAGGCAGATGTAGGAGGATCACCGTGAGTTCAAGGCCACCCTGAGACTACATAGTGAATTCCAGGTCAGCCTGAGCTAGAGACCCTACCTCAAAAAAATAAATAAATAAGTAAAAATAAAAGGTGATTTTATTAAAGGTTGTTGTTGTTCATTATTGCTGCAAAACACACTACTCCCAAGCATAGCAGCTCAAGATAACAATCCCTTACTGAGCCCTTCATCTATGAGTTAGTAATTTTGGGTGAGTCTTTTTGTTTTGCTGGGCCCCTTTATAAATCTTTGGTAGGTTGTAGTCAGCTAAGCGGTTCTGCCTCTGGCATTTGGCTGGCTGTCAGTGCCAGTGCACTCCCTACTTCTCTCCAAGGTCCTGCAACTTTCATTAGACTTGCCAGGCTTTTCCTGTGACAGAGCCCAAGAGACAGGAGAAGCACTTGCAAGGCCTCTCCGGGCTGCTTGCAGCAGGCACCATTACTTCTAGTGCACTCTTTTGACACAAGAAAGTCACAAGGCCAATTCATCTCTCAGTGCAGGAAAATCTACGAGTCACACTGCCAAGAGGTGTTATTGTGGTTTGATTCAGGTGTTCCCCATAAACTTAGGTGTTCTGAATGATAGATTCCCAGCTAATAGAGATTTGGAAATTAATGCCTCCTGGAGTCAGTGTATTGTTGGGAGCAGGCTTATGAGTGTTACAGCCAGTTTCCCCTTGCCAGTGTTTGGCACACTCTCCTATTGCTGTTGTCCACCTTATGTTGGCCAGGGGGTGATGTCCACCCTCTGTTCATGCCATTGTTTTCCCCTACCATCATGGAGCTTCCCCTCGAGTCTGTAAGCCAAAATAAACCCTTTTGTCCCAAAAGCTTCTCTTGGTCAGGTGACTTCTGCCAGCATTGCAAACCTGACTACAACAGGTGTGGTGTGGAAAGGGGAGGAAAATGGGGAAAACTGTAAAGGATCACATAAAAATGTAGGTAATAGAGTTAGGAGAAGTCTTACCCCCATGACTGAATACAGAGCAGTGGAACCCCTCTGACACTTCATCTTCCATTGCCTCGTAATTATTCTGCTATGTCCACCCAGAGGCACCAGCCTGGGGTACAGTGTGCATAGGCAAGTTCTTCTTTTTCTGTATTTTTCTCTTTTGTCTTTTGAGGCAGGGTCTCAACCTAGCCCAGGATGGTCTCAAATTCATGGCAATTTTCCTACCTCAGCCTCTCAAGTGTTCATATTAAAGACATGAGCCAACACACCTAGTCATAGGCAGTTTGTTATGTCTTGATCTTTGCTACTTAAGATTTCTAGTTTCATAACCTCCAAAGTCTCCCTTCCCATCTCAAGATTGGAGTTGGGAGAAAGTGTTGGGGTAGAGCAAAATGCCAATAGTCACCTCACAATATGCTGTTTTTCTCTATAGCTTCTGGTGGCTGATGTCACTGAGGCAGATCCAGGATCACTCTGACAGGAGTATTCTATCTTGCCCCCGCTCCAGTTTAGAGCAAGTATTTGGCATTTTGGTCGACTTATTTTGATTAGCTATTGTGACACAGCTACTTTGAAGCCTTTTCCTGAGGTTTAAAAGGCAATAATTCAGGCCGGGCATGGTAGTACACACCTTTAATCCCAGTACTTAAGAAACAGAGGCAGGAGGGTTGCTGCGAGTTCG
This sequence comes from Dipus sagitta, assembly GCA_036346955.1. Lineage (NCBI taxonomy): Eukaryota > Metazoa > Chordata > Mammalia > Rodentia > Dipodidae > Dipus > Dipus sagitta. The sequence continues at coordinate 84,038,658 of CM070770.1, read as the reverse complement.
AGGCCACCCTGAGACAACATAGTGAATCCCAGGTCAACCTGAGCTAGAATGAGACCCTACCTTGAAAAACCAAAAAAAAAAAAAAAAAAGATAGTAATTCAGAAACATTAATAATTCAAGAATTAACATTTTCACCCTATTCTTGGGCCCTGCCATGGAGCATCACAAAGGGACAGGGAGCACCAAGTCACATCAAGAGGTTGACAGCTCATAGCACTGAGAGGGTCCAGCCTTGAGAGAGTCCAGCCCACAGTGCTAAAAGTGTCCAACCTCAAGAGAGTCCAGCCCATAGCACTGACAGCATCCAAGCCATAGTACCAAGACTGTTCTGCCCATAGCATCTAGTTCATAGTCCTCTCAGGACAATGATCAGAATCAGCAAACTGCTGAGACTGTTTTTGGTGCATTGTTTACTGAACTGCCTTAATCAAGTATAGCAAAGGGGATGGCTTAGGACCACAAAACCAGATTAATTTCAACATCTGGAGACTGACACCTCTGAGGAGGCCCCCAGGAAAACAGGAGCAGGGGCAAGGATATAAAAAGTACAACCTGTTCTAATATGTATAAAATGAAAATTTTAAAAATTTTAAAACATCAAAGCATAAATCCAGAGCCTATATAAAACTCTACACTAAATCAGACAGCCAACAAGCCTGCCATGGCTCAGGGAACACTGTAGAAGACAAGGTGGAAAGAGTGGGTAAGAATACACTGAGGCACAGTTGCCCCACTACCCAACAGAGAATGACTGAGGCCTTCATAACCCCACAGTGAATACCAAAACCCCACTGAGGAAGGCCCACAGGGAAACAGGAATAGAGGAAAGGGGATAAAGAGGAGACAGAAGAGAGAGAAAAATAAAGACCTCATAGGGTTTTAAACAAATTAAATGAAATTATTCAGTAATACATACACAGTGACCCACAATGCATATTTGCCACTAGTAGTAGTTTTACTGCTACTACTATTGTTTCTTTTTTTTTTTATTTTTATTTTTCAAGGTAGTGTCTCACTCTGGCCCAGGCTGACCTGGAATTCACTATGTGGTCTCAAGGTGACCTCAAACTCACAACGATCCTCCTACCTCTGCCTCCCGAGTGCTGGGATTAAAGGTGTGCACCACCACACCCAGCTACTACTATTATTTCTAAACTGCAAGAAAATTGCAAGCTGGGCGTGGTGGCGCATGCCTTTAATCCCAGCACTCGGGAGGCAGAGGTAGGAGGATCGCTGTGAGTTCGAGGCCACCCTGAGACTCCATAGTGAATTTCAGGTCAGCCTGAGCTACAGTGAGACCCTACCTCGAAAAACCAAAAAAAGAAAAAAGAAAAAGAAAATTGCAAACATTATCTTCACAGAGCCTAGAAATCAAGGTGTTTATAAAGATGCAATGCTATGTTAATAATATAATGCAGGGCTGGAAAGATGGCTTAGCAGTTAAGGCACTTGCCTCCAAAGCAAAAGAACTCAGGTTCAATTCCCCAGGAACCAGGTAAGCAAGATGCATAAGGTGACACATGTGTCTGGAGTTCATTCACAGCAGCTGAAGGCCCTGGCACGCCCATTCTTTCTCTTTCTAACTCTGTCTCTCTACCTCTTTCAAATTAATAAACTAAAATACTTTTAGAGACAGAAAAAACTAGTAAGAATATAATGCAAAACAAATTAATATGTTTACCTTTACACAAGTACATTTCTGGGACTGCTTGAAACATTTCAAAATCCAATACAGCATTTCCTTATTTATATATACCAAGAAATAAGCTTATGTTTTGTTTTGTTTTGTTTTGTTTTGTTTTGTTTTGTTTTGTTTTGTTTTGTATTTTATTTTTGTTTGTTTTGAGATAGAGTCTCACTCTAGCCCAGGCTGACCTGGAACTCACTCTGTACTCCAAGGCTGGCCTCAAACTCACAGCGATCCTCATATCTCTACCTCCCAAGTGCTGGGATTAAAGGTATGCACCCGGCTTTTTTCTAAGAAGTATACATATGATTTATGAAGTTCTTTACTCCAAGGTCTATCATTGACATTACTGGGAACTATATATAAAATACCATATATTGATACCTAAATAGCATTCATAAGTCCTTCACATGAATTCAGAATTTCACCATTAAATACTTACAAATTTAGTTTTGTAAAGCTTTCTTGTGCATTATGCTTTTCTCGCTCATATGCACTTTCAACTTCTTTGAATTCATTCTTGATCATTTCCAAATCAGCAACAGCTTCTGCTTGGCTGGCTTTTTCCACTTGTAAAGCTCCTTCAAGGTCTCGAATCCGTAACTACCAGAGGACAGAGAAATAATTTTAAAAGCTAAGAAGTAGATGGTAAGACCATTGCTGCAGACTTCACATGGTTAGGCTGCAGGTCACTGAGAAATCAAGCTGGAGCTAAACTGGAAGCCTCCTTCCTGTTGACTAGCTGTCAGAATGCTGGAAAGAGCTATGCAGCATGAAGTCTTTTGGGAGAGAGAAGTCACCAACAATGTTAACCAGCAGTGGACCTTGCAAGCCTTACAGCTGGCCATCCAGCCAAATGTGCCAACTAGTAAACCAGTAGCATGTCAGTTATGGAGGAAACCAACTGTTCTCTGATTGTACTTGGAGGCCCATTCCATCAGAGGGAATAAATGCCTGGTACTGAAAACCTAATCTTTGGCTGGTAAGCCCTAGGGGAGTAACGACTACTATTTTCTGGCTAAATGTATAGATTATGCCCACCAAACTGCCCTCTAAATGTTTATGTTTATGTTTACGACCATATATATTAATGGTACTCTCACTTTTGGTTAGAGAAGCTTCTCTTTACAGATGGCAGTGACCACTGGAGTGACTCAAAACTACTATAGTGCTGAGAAAAAGGGACAGTGGAGTGTTCAGCACTAAGTGAGACATCTCTATCACACCCTCCAAGGGCGGAAAGGTGGTGGAAAGAATGTAAGAGCCAACAGAAGAGTTGGACTGATTACATTGCTGTCTTCCAGATACAAAAAGGCTTAGATATTCATGACCTCACAGTGGCTGACACTTTCAACACAAGACCTTCATAATAGGAGGAATAATGACATTAAAACAGAACAGAGACTAATTGAATGTAGAAGGGATTCAATGGAGGGTGGATTTGGGAGTGAGAAATTGAAGATGGATAGAGGGAATTCTTATGGTTTATTATCTATACTTATGGAAGTTGTCAATAAAAATTTTAAAACAGGGTCAGGCGTGGTGGCACACGCCTTTAATCTCAGCACTCAGGAGGCAGAGGTAGGTGGATCACTGTGAGTTCAAAACCACCTGGAGACTACATAGTGAATTCCAGGTCAGCCTGTGCTAAAGTGAGACCTTACCTCGAAAAACCAGAACAGAAAAAAAAAAAATTAAAAAACAAAGCTAAGAAATGCTAGCTTCAATCTTAAATTGAGTAGAATAGTTTATCAACAACAGATTATCATTTATCCAAACACTCCTTTCCTTATGCTCTGGCTTAAAAAAGAATTTAAGACTGGAGAGATGGTGCAGTGATTAAGGCACTCCCCTGCAAAGCCTAAGGACCCAGGTTCGATTTCCCAGTACCCATGTAAAGTCAGATGCACTAGGTGGCACATGCTTCTGAAGTTTGTTTGCAGTGGCTACAGGCCCTAGTGCACCCATTCTTTCTCTCTCTATCTGCCACTTTCTCTTTCAAATAATAAATAAAGAATATAAACAATAGACATCTTATTCTCTTTCTTCACAGGCTTAACAGGGAAAAGAGCAAATGAACCATGCTATGAAAAAGCATGGAGTGATGGCTTAGCAGTTAAGGCACTTGCCTGAAAAACCAAAGGACCTAGGTTCAATTCCCCAGACCAGATGCACAAAATGGCACATGCAACTGGAGGCCCTTGCATGCCCATTCTCTTCCATCTCCTCCCTCCCCGCCCTTCTGCTTCTTTCTTCTCAAGTAAATAAATAAAAATAAAATATTTTTTAAAAAGCATGATTGTTGTACTATTACCTGTCCCATCAAAGTACTTAATTTTTAATATTTACTTACTTATTATCTATTTAAGAGAGTCAGAGAGAAAGAGGCAGAGAGCAAGAGAGAGAATGGACATGTCAAGACCTGAAGCCACTGCAAATAAACTCCAGACACATGGGCTACCTTGTGCACCTAGCTTACATGGGTCCTAAGGAATCAAACTGAGGTCCTTTGGCTTTGCAGGAAAATGCCTTAATTGCTAAGCCATCTCTCCAGCCCAAAGTACTTAATTTTGATCTTCTAATATATTCATATTTCCTTTATGAAGTATTGTAAGTGGTTTTTGAAAGCTTTAGGGGAAGGTTGGGAAGATGGATCAGTGGTTAAAGTGCTTGCTTGCAAAGCCTGCCAGTTTAGGTTCAGTTCTCTAGTACCTACATACAGCCAGATGCACAAAGTGGTGCACGCTTCTGGAGTTCATTTGCAGTGGCAAGAGGCCCTAGTGCCCATTCTCTCTCTCCCTCTCTATCTCCTTTGTGCATGTGCACAAATAAATAAAAATATTTTTAACTTTTTATTTATTTGAGAGAGAGAGAGAGAGAGAATTGGGCACAGTAGGATCTTAGCCACTGCAAATGAATTCCAGATGCATGCATCACCATGTGCATCTGGCTTATGTGGGTTCTAGGGAATCGAACCTGGGTCCTTAGGCTTAGCAGGCAGTGCCTTAACTTCTAAGCCATTTCTCCAGCAAAAAAGAGAGCAAAAGGTGGGTATTATTCCACACAAGAAATATTAATAAATGAGTTTCTTAAGCTTAAATAGATCTGTGTATTCCTGTAGAGATTTCTTACTGTAGAAAAGAAATCTTTATTGTCAGACATTACTGAAATATTTACAGTTGTAATGACTTGATATCTTGGATTTGGTTCACTATAATCTGGAAGTGGGAAAATGCAGAGGGTAATACACAAAATGCAACTAGTCTGTGGTAGGTTTTTAAGTTGAGTGATAGGTACATTGGGAATTTGTTTTAATAATCTGCCTATTTTAATATTTTTAATTTTATTTATTTATTTGAGATAAAGAGAGAGAGAGAGAATGGGCATTCCAGGGCCTCTAGCCACTGCAAACCAACTCTAGATGCATGCACCACCTTGTGCATCTGGCTTGCATGAGTACTGGAGAATCAGATCTGGGTCCCTAGACTTCATAGGCAAGTGCCTTAACCCCTAAACCATCTCTTCAGCCCTAATCTGCCTACTTTTGCATACATTTGAAATTCTGTGCCATAGACACCTTTAAAATTTGATTCACTATATCCACAAACAGTGGAATGACTTAAAAAGCACATTCTTTCAAAAGAATTATAGACTGAGGGGGAAGGGATATGATAAAGAGTAGAGTTGCAAAGGGGAGACGGGGGGGATTACCATGGTTTATTATCTATAATTATGGAAGTTGTCAATAAAATTAATTAATTTTAAAAAGAATTATAGGCTGGAGAGATGGCTTAGTGGTTAAGTGCTTGCCTGTGAAGCCTAAGAATCCTGGTTAGAGGCTCAAGGCTCAATTCCCCAGGACCCACGTTAGCCAGATGCAAAGGGGGCGCATGCATCTAAAGTTCGTCTGCAGTGGCTGGAGGCCCGGATGTGCCCATTCTCTCTCTTTCTCTCTTTGTATGTCACTCTCAAATAAATAAATAAAAATAAAAACTTCAACAAGGAGGGGCCAGGGGAGGGGGTAAGACATGGAGGAGGCTAACAATGGTACCAACTTGACTGTTTCCACTGAGTACAAACTAATTAATAAAAAAAAATCTTTTAAGAATTTAAAAAAGAATTATATATAGACATAAACAGGTTATTAACATTTTTAAAGTCTCTAAGTAGTTCTCTGTGTACTGTTATAGAACAATGTGTTGTTCATACATACTGAAAATAGCAAAGTTAGCCGGGCATGATGGCACACACCTTTAATCCCAGCACTAACAAGGCTGAACTAGGAGGAATACCATGAGTTAGAGGCCAGCCTGGGGCTACAGAGTAAGTTCTAGGTCAGCCTGCACTAGAGTGATATTTTGCCTCAAGAAAAAAAAAAAAAAGAGGGCTGGAGAGATTGCTCAGGGGTTAAGGCATTTGCCTGCAAAACCTAATGACCCAGGTTCAATTCCCCAGTACCCACATAAAGCCAGATGTACCAAGTAACACACGTGTTCAGTTTGTTTGCAGTGGCTAGAGGTCCTGGCACTCCCATTCTCTCTGTCTTTCTCTCTGTGTAGCACTCTTCTTGCAAAGAAATAAATAAAATATTTTTTTAAAAAAAGAGCCGGGTGTTGTGGTACACACTTTTAATCCCAGCACTCAGGAGGTAGAGGTAGGAGGGTCACTGTGAGTGTGAGGACAGCCTGAGACTACATAGTGAATTCCAGGTTAGCCCGGGATAGACTGAGATCCTATGTCAAAAAAACAGCAAGGTCCAGATCAGTGTACAGAGAATGCTAAACTTTGGTAATAAGTGAAAAGAATAAGAATAAGTAGACAAAGGGACAGGAGGGACAGGAACAAAAGCAAGAATTCCCTACACCTTTTTTTTAATTGAGGTATGTTTTCAGTATGCCACCACACCAGCACACGTTTTGATTTTTAACTTTGTAAATGGTTCATCTCTTCAAAAATTAATTTTATAATAAAAATAGTCTACTAAAGGGGGAAGGGAAAGGTAGAAAACAATGTTCTATACTAAATGTAAAATGGATTTCTATATAAAACTAAACTTTTGAAATCCTGTTGAACAAATTAACTTATGTGACCCCTCCCTAATATGTAATATTAATATTTGGTAATATGTTACTAAACTTCATAACACCTGAGGTTTCTCATCTGTAAACAATGAAGGAAAATAATAAGGATCAAATGAGATAATATTTAATAAATATTTACTGAGCACTTAATACATGCCAGGAAATGCCTACAGCAGCTTCCAATTTCAAAAAGGATCTAAGTTCTCAACGTGAAAAAGGACTTTATTAAGTCTTTATCACATCTTTCTAACATAACAGTAACATTATGACTTAGTGAACACTATTATAACTGTTCACTAAGTCCTGCCATATTACAGTGCACAAAATTCACCCAACAGCAAGCACACACTTGTTCAGTGACTTCACCCATGCAACTGTCTTTGTTTAGAACAGTAGCCAGCAAACTTTCTGCCCAGAGTTAGAGAGTAAATACTTTACATTGTGGGCCATAGGGTTGTAATCTTGACCAACAGCTATAAATGGGAATGGCTATCATCCAATAAAACTTACTTGCAAAAATAGGCTGCAGGTCAGAACTGGCCCACAGGCAGTAGTTCACCAATCCCTAGTTAAAAGGGCCCTTACTTTAAAAAATAATCCTTGCCGGGCGTGGTGGCGCACGCCTTTAATCCCAGCACTTGGGAGGCAGAGATAGGAGGATCGCCTTGAGTTCGAGGCCACCCTGAGACTCCATAGTGAATTCCAGGTCAGCCTGAGCTAGAGTGAGACCCTACCTCGAAAAACCAAAAAATAAAATAAAAATAAAAAATAAAATAAAAAATAATCCTTTTTATTTTCTAAGACCTAAAGAATGGGGTACTTTCCTTTGAAGGCTTCCATTTAATCCCCTCCTATACTTAACCTCTCTTTATTGTGTTCCTACAGAGATTTAGTATATTCTATCTCTGACTCAGCATCTTCACACCCATGTACAAATAAAGTCATATAGATATACAGTATCTACAATACTGGAGCATACATTCTTAATATAGTGATATATGAGTACAAAGAACATATACTCAACAAATAAGGTGAATGGCTTTAATGTTACCAAGAAAAAATTCACTGTGAGGGACAAGGGGTATGATGGGGAGTGGAGCTGCAAAGGGGAAAGTGGGGGCAAGAGAATTACCATGGTTTATCATCTATAATTATGGAAGTTGTCAATGAAAAATCAAAAATTAAAAAATATTTTAAAAAGAAAAAATTCAATCCCATGACTATTTGATTAAATCTAATCAAAAAAATTTTTTCTAAAGCACCAAATAGTAAATATTTTCTGCTTTGCAAGCTATACTTTGGATCTTTAATGTTCCCAAAATGTTCAGTTGTTAAAAACTTAAGTCTCCAGAATGACACTACCAGAGGTACTACAGACTTTTAGGAGGTGGGATCTTATGGGATGTCCTTGCATCATTGGGGGTGTGGCCTCAAACAGTATTGTGGGACCCTGGCACATCCTCTCTCCTGCTCTGCTTCCTGGCACATGAAGTGAACAGCATCCTCCACCATGTGCTCCAACCATGATGTGATGCTTTTCTACAGACCCAAAGAAAGGGGGCCACCCATTCATGGGCTGGAACTTCAAGAACCATGAGCCTAAATAAACTTTTTCTCTTTTAAGTTAATTGTCTCAAGTACACCACTATAGTGAAAGAAAATCAACCAATTGGGCTGGAGAGATGGCTTAGCGGTTAAGCGCTTGCCTGTGAAGCCTAAGGACCCCGGTTCGAGGCTCAATTCCCCAGGACCCACGTTAGCCAGATGCACAAGGGTGCGCACGCATCTGGAGTTCGTTTACAGAGGCTGGAAGCTCTGGCGTGCCCATTCTCTCTCTCTCTCTCTCTCTCTCTCTCTCTCTCTCTCTCTCTCTCTCTCTCTCTGTCGCTCTCAAATAAATAAAGAAAGAAAGAAAGAAAGAAAGTCAACCAATTTATAGGTCATTAGGATTCTGTACCAATACTGCATTCTCCTTCTGCAGCACAACAGACATAGATGGGACATAGGATGACACTGGCCTCAAAACTTCAGTGTGCCAACATGTCAACTAACATAGTATGCCCTCACTTATCTCCTTACTAGACACAATAATGAGTGTCATAACACTATGTCACACATTCTCAATACACACTTTAGCTATCTGAAAATTGTGCTGTTTTCCTAGCTGTTACAACTTAAGGAAACTTATGCCAAAAATATTTGTTTACATTTTACCTGAATAATTTCAGAATTAAATTTTGACTCCAAATGTGCTGCCCTTTCTGCTTCGATATTTTCTTCTAATTTCCTTACTCTCAGAGTAGTTGCCTAAAACAAATGAAACTTAAACTCAAAAACATTGATATTTAAAGTACACAAGAATCACTATACTCTAGAATCATAATTAACACTGTATATGATGTAGGCTATCATCTCATTTTAATTTTGATATTTTCATTTATTTATCTGCAAGCAGAGAGAGATAGAAAAGAGACAGAGAGAATCAGTATGGTAGGGCCTCCACCCACTCCAAACAAACTTCAGATGTATGCACCATTTTGTGCATTTGGCTTTAAATGGTATTAGGGAATGAAACCTGGGTCCTCAGGCTTTGCAGGAAAACACTTTAACTTCTGAGTCAACTCTCCAGTCTCTCATCTCATTTTTGTTGTTGTTTGACAGTGGGTCTCACTGTGTAGGCGGGATGGCCTGAAACCCACAATCCTCCTGCCTTAGCATCCCAAATTCTAGAATTACAATTAGATGCAACAATGCCTAACTGGGCAACATAAAAGCCATGCTCAAAAAGAATGCTCCAATGGGCCATGGTAGTGCATACCTTTAATCCTAACACTTGAGATCACACTGTGAGTTTGAGGCCAGCCTGGAACCACAGAGTAAGTGTGAGGGCAGTCTGGAACCACAGAGTTAGTTCCAGGTTAGCCTGGGCTAGAATGAGACTCTGCCTTGAAAATACCAAAATCAAGAATGCTCCAAAGACCACTAATCAACCATTGGGACCTGTGAAATTAAAGCTGACAAAAGTCTCTGTGAATTCAGCAAAGAGATAGCCTACAGAATGGGAGAAAATCATTGCCAGCTATACATCTGACAGAGGATTAATATCTAGTATATACAAAGAACTCAAAACTAAACTAAATAAGGGGTGGAGAGATGGCTTAGCAGTTAAGGCGCTTCCCTACAAATCCAAAGGACCCAGGTTCAACTCCCCAGGATCTACCAAATGTGAAAGGTGGTACATGTGTCTGGAGTTTGTTTGCAGTGGCTGGAGACCCTGACATGCCCATTCTCTATCTCACTATATCTGCCTCTTTCTCTCTATCACTCAAATAAATAAATAAATAACAACAAAAGATTTTTAAAAAATATTTTAATCTGAGCATGGTGGTACATGCCTTTAATCCCAGCAGTGGGGAGGCAGAGGTAGGATCGCCGTGTGTTCGAGGCCACCCTGAGACTACAAGTGAATTCCAGGTCAGCCTGGACCAGAGTGAGACCCTACCTCGAAAAACCAAAAAAAAAAAAAAAAGATTTTTAATCTAAACCAGGCATGGTAGCATATGTCTTTAATCCCAGCATGCAGAAGGCAGAGGTAGGAGGATCACCAAAAGTTCAAGGCCAACCTGAAACTACATAGTGAATTCCAGGCCATTCTGAACTAGAGTAAGACCCTACCTTGAAAAAACAAAAGAAAAAAATAAAAAAACATTTTAAAATCTAAATAAGAAATCAAAACTCCCAATCAAAAACTAGGTTAGGGCTGGAGAGATGGCTTAGCGGTTAAGCGCTCTCCTGTGAAGCCTAAGGACCTCAGTTCAAGGCTCGATTCCCCAGGACCCACGTATGCCAGATGCACAAGGGGGCACATGCGTCTGGAGTTCGATTTCAGTGGCTGGAGACCTGTCACACCCATTCTCTCTCTATTTGCCTCTTTCTCTCTCTGTCTATTGCTCTCAAATAAATAAATAAAAATAAAAAACTAGGCTAGGGCCAGGTGTGGTGGCTCATGCCTTTGATCCCAGCACTTGGGAGGCAGAGGTAGGAGGATCACCATGAGTTCGAGGCCACCCAGAGACTACATAGTGAATTCCAGGTCATCCTGGGCTAGAATGAGACCCTACCTCCAAAAAAAAAAAAATTAGGATAGGGGATAGTGAGATGACTTAGCAATTAAGGCACTAACACCCAGGTTTGATTCCCCAGTACCCATGTAAATCCAGATGCACAAAGGGGTGCATGCATCTGGAGTTCATTTGCAGCAACTAGAGGCCCTGGTATGCCCATCCTCTCTCTCCCTCTCTCTTTCTCCCTCTCTCTCTCTCTCTCTCTCTCTCTCTCTCTCTATACCTCTTTCTCACAAATAAATAAATAATAAATTTTTAAAAATTAAAATCTGTAGAAAAAAAATCAAATGACAATAAATGCTGGAGAGAGCGTGGAGAAATAGGAACCCTTCTCAATTTGTTGGTAGGAATGAAAACTGGTACATCCATCATGGAAATCACTGTGGAAGTTCCTGAGACAGCTAAAAATAGATTTACCATATGACCCAACTATACCACTCCTTGGCATATCCCCCAAGGACTCTACTCATTACTATAGAAATATATTTTTAAAATCCAGGTTTATTGCTACTCTATTTATAATAGTTAGGAAATAGAACCAACCCAGATGCCTGTCAACTGATGAATGGATGATGATGATGTATGTTTACACATTAAAGTTTTATTCAGTTGTAAAGAAAAATTAAATCATAAAATGTACAGGCAAATGGATGGGTCTGGAAAAGAATATAATAAGTGGGGCTGGAGAGATGGCTTAGCGGTTAAGCGCTTGCCTGTGAAGCCTAAGGACCTCGGTTCGAGGCTCGGTTCCCCAGGACCCACGTTAGCCAGATGCACAAGGGGGTGCACGCGTCTGGAGTTCGTTTGCAGTGGCTGGAAGCCCTGGCGTGCCCATTCTCTCTCTCTCTCTCTCTCTGCCTCTTTCCCTCTCTGTCGCTCTCAAATAAATAAATAAATAAACAAAAAAATTTAAAAAAAAAAGAATATAATAAGTGAGGTAACCCAGGCTCAGAAAGTAAATCTCTCATGTTCTTTCTCATATGTGGATCCTAGCTGCAAATGTTAGATTTTTATATGAGTTGGAGTAAAGTCAGTAGTAGAGGCCAGTAATCTAGAAAGGGACCATGAGGGAGGGAGGGGAGGGGAGGACTTAAGGGAAGGAGGGAAGGATAGAGTAGATATGTGAGTAGAAGAGCAGAATACTAAGAGTGAAATGGCCTAAAAGAGGTTAGGGGAGGGGATGGAAAAGAGCATGGGTGGGAAGAGGGCTAATCAAAATTAAAGATGTTATGAATAACCCACATGGAAACCCACTTCTTTGCTAGCTAATAATACATATGTTAGAAAAGAAAACAGCTGGGTATGGTGGCACACACCTTTAATCCCAACACTTGGGAGGCAAAGGTAGGAGGATCCGTGTGAGTTTAAGGCCACTCTGAGACTACATAATGAATTCCAGGTCAGCCAGAGCTAGGGTGAAACCCTATCTCAGGGAGAGAGAGAGAGTTTGGGCAGAAGTATACTGGGAAGGGGGGTAATGTTGTGCCCAGTAGTCATAGATTGTTACTAAAAAAATTTCAGTGCAAGGGATGGGATACCTTCCAGCAAACTCTTGTCCAGGTAGGCCTCTGATGCCCTCCAAAATTACAAGCTATTACCAAGGCTGTTGGCTGCCCACCAAAACTAGATGGTAAGACCCTACTGCTAAAGACTCCACATGCTTCAGCTGCAGATTACTGAGAAATCAAGCTGTAGCTGAGCTGGAAGCCTCTGTCTATGTAATAGCTGTCAGGATGTTGAAAAGAGCTATGCAGCCTATTGGGGCAAAAAATCATCAAAGGTCTTACGCAGCAGTGAACCTTGCAAGATTTACAGCTGTCCAGCCAGGCTGAATATACCAACTGGTGCAGCAGTGGCGTATCTGTTAGGGGAAAGCCAGCAGCTTTCTAACTGGAATTAAAACACACTCCATGCGAGAGAATTCCTGCCTCCTACTGAAAACCTAATCAAAAGTCTATGGCCATAGAGGTCATAAGCCCTGGGAGTAAACTACTACTGTTGTCTGGCTAAATGAATACATTAAGCCTACCAAAATGTGTATGCCCACATATTAATGATACTCATTTTTTTTCGGTTAGAAAAGCTTCTCTTGGGCTGGAGAGATGGCTTAGCAATTAAGTGCTTGCCTGTGAAGCCTAAGGACCCCGGTTCGAGGCTCAATTCCCCAGGACCCACGTTAGCCAGATGCACAGGAGGGCGCACATGTCTGGAGTTCGTTTGCAGTGGCTGGAGGCCTTGGCACACCCATTCTCTCTCTCTCTGTATCTCTCTCTGCCACTTTCTCTCTCTGTCTGTCACTCTCAAATAAATAAATAATAATAACAAAAAAAAATTTAAGAAAAGCCTTTCTTTTCAGATGGCAGTGACTACTGGGGAGAATCAAAACTCACCATAGAGCCAGGCATGGCAGTGCATGCCTTTAATCCCAGCATTCATGAGACAGAGGTAGGAGGATCACAGTCAGTTTGAAGCCAACCTGGGACTATAGAGTGAGTTTAGGTAAGCCTGCGCTAGAGGAAGACCCTACCTTGAAAAAAAAAAAAAAACTCAGCAAAGAACTGATGAGTGACAATGGAGTGTTTAGTACTAGTTGAGACATCTCTATCACACCATCCAAGGTTCTGGAACCATTATATGGAAGGTGACAATAAGAATGTAAGAGCCATAGCTGGAAAGATGGCTCAGCAGTTAATACTTCTGCCTGCAAAGCCTAACAAACCAGGTGCAACTTCCCAATACCCATGTAAAATCAGATGTAGTGGCACATTCATCTGGAGTTAATTGCAGTGGCTAGAGATCCTGGTGTGTCCATTCTCTCTCTCTCTCTCTCTCTCTCTCTCTCTCTCTCTCTCTGTGTGTGTGTGTGTGTGTGTGTGTCTGTCTGTCTGTCTGTCTGTCTGTCTGTCTACCTGTCTCTCTGTCAGTATGTATCTCTCTGCTTGCAAGCAGAGAGAGAGAAAAAAAAAAAAGAAAAGACAGAAAGAGAGAGCAAAATGAGAGACTGGGCATGCCAGGGCCTACAGCTGCTGCAAACAAACTGCAGACACATGTGCCACTGCATCTGGGTTTATGTGGGTACTGGGGAATCAAACCCAGTGGTTAGGCTTTGTAGGCAAGTGCCTTAACCTCTAAGCCATCGCTCCAGCCGAAATAAAATATTTAAACAGAAGGAGAAGGAGAAGAAGCAGCAGCAGCAGCAGCAGCAGCAGCAGCAGCAGCAGCAGCAGCAGGGCATGGTGGCACATGCCTTTAATCACAACACTTGGGAGGCTGAGGTAGGAGTATCACAAGGTTCAAGGCCAACCTGGGCTAGAGCAAGATGCTACCTTGAAAAAACAAAACAAAAGTATGCAAGAGTCAAAGAAGGCAAGAAATGCTTACAATACTGTGTTCTAAACACAAAGTGGCCTTGATATTCATGACCTCACAGTGGCTAATGCCACCTACATGTAGTAGTTTGAATGTATGAGCACCTTAGACTAAGGTGAGTATTTTTTGGTTTTTTTCAAGGTAGGGTCTCACTCTAGCCCAGACTAACTTAGAACTCATGCTGTTTCTAGGCTGGCCTCAAATTCACAGGAATCCTCCAACCTCTACTTCTCAAGTACTGGGATTAAAGGTGTGCACCACCATGCCTGGCTGAGGTGTTTTATTAAAATTGAGTTTGCAAGCCAGACATGGTGGCACATGCCTATAATCCCAGCACTAGGGAGGCAGAGGTAGGAGGATCACCAAGAGTTCGAGGCCATCCTGAGACTACATAGTGAATTCCAGGTCAGCTTCAGCTAAAGTGAGAACCTATATTGAAAAAAACAAAAAACAAAAAATTGAGCTTTCAGCTTCTGCTCCTAGCTTCTGCTATGGGGGATAAGGGGGTGTCACTGGTGTTGATCTGAATTTAAGCCCAAAGGTATGCAGAGAGGTCTGCACTCTTAGCATCCTGCTTGCTTCCAGCCGGTGCTTGCTGGCTGATGATGGTCTCTTTCTGCATGAATTTATGAATAGGAACCAGCTTCTTCCACCATTGGTGGAAGTTCCTTTGGATCTTGTGATAGTTTGAATAGATGGCCCACAATATATTCAGTGTTTTATTAGTTTGTAGTTTGTATCTGCAGCCACCTGGCTGGAGGCAGTGTCACTGGGTGGATCTTAAGGTGTGGTGGTGGGTTTGAGATTTCAATGTAAAGATATGAAAATTGTGCCTAGCTGGAGTTCCTGAAGTTTGCTGTGCTGTGCTGTGTGGCTTTTGGCTTTTGGCTTGTGCTTCTCTCTTTCTGCTTGGACTTGTAAAGGCAGGCCAGCTTCTTCTGCCATTATGGAACTTCCCCTGGATATATAAGCTTCAATAGATAGCCCTTCCTCCATAACTGTGCCTGGTCTGGAAGTTCATCTCAGCAACCCCGAAACTGTCTGCTACAGATCTTTAAGCTTGAAATAAATCCCTTCTATCCATAAAACTGTGTTTGGTTAGATGTTCGTCCCAGCATCTAAATGAAAAAAAAAAAAAAAAAAAAGATGACTTTAAAAGAGAAGAAAGACTAGTTGGGAAGAATGGATTTAGTGGAGAGGGAATTTGTTGAGGTGGGGGGGAAACGGTGGTGGGAGGGAATCAAGGTCATGGTATATTGTCTATGTTTATGGAAACTGTCAATAAAAAGTTAAAAAACAGAGGGCAACATTGCAGCATATATTGATTAAGATGTTGGTTACATAGGGGACACAATTATTAAAACTCAGAGCCGGGCGTGGTGGCACACGCCTTTAATCCCAGCACTCGGGAGGCAGAAGTAGGAGGATTCTCGTGAGTTCGAGGCCACCCTGAGACTCTATAGTGAATTCCAGGTCAGCCTGAGCTAGAGTGAGACCCTACCTCGAAAAATCGAAAAAAAAAAAAAAAAAAAAAAAACTCAGGACCCTGTGTGCATGCTGCAGAAGTAGGTCTTTTGCTCTGCCTTCCTAACTGACCTTACTCTGAGTTCCCAACACCTGGATCCCCTCCTCCAAAATGTGACTGCACAGAGTGAATAGAACAGAGCTCCTGGTTCATACCACACCTCCCAGTTCCATGGTCCCAGTACCCCTGCTACTGGCTTGGGGTAGACTGGTCCATGAATGTGTACTATGGAAGCAGGCCTTTTGCTTTGGCTTCCTGATTTACTGGCCCCTGGGTCTCTAAATCCCTGTTCCCCTGAGCCAGAGGGTACACATGCCACTGTGGGAGCTGGCCTTTTGCCCTTGCCCCCCCACCACCACTTCCTGGCTCCTGGTTCCCCAACCTGTGGTTCCTTTGTGCTGAAGAGTGTGCACAAGTGAAGTGAGTAGGCCAGAGGTCCCAGATCCCCACCTCCAGTTCCCCAGCTACCTTTGATATACTTTAAATCTCCACAATCTGTGCATCTGTGATTCTAATCCTACTCCAATCCGGTTCACATATGAAATAGAACACGCCCTGAAGATCCTGCAAGGACAAATACTTCCTTCCTCCTCAATAAAATAAGACTTTTACCCCAAGATGGGTAGACCACAATGCAAAACAAAACAACAAAAGTCATAAAACTGAGAGATCTCCACCAAGGATGCCTAGCCCCACAATGGAAGCCTCCAGGGAAATCATACACAAAACAGCAGCAATTGAATCCCAAAATAAAAACACAATAAGCTATGGGGCCCTGATCAGGAGTACTGCTGAACTGGAAGCAAATGATCAAAAAACCAACAATCTCATAAATGAAATTGAGCAAAATCATCTCTTAGAACACTCAGTTTTTGTCGCTAGGCTTAACTTAGTTGAAGAAAATCAGAGAAGCCTCAAAAGAGAGATAAATGAATTGAAGGTGAATTGACACATAGAGGATCTCAATGACCAGCTGATTAAGCTTAAAGAAGACATAATCAAATGCAAGAATAAATTCCAGGAAGAATTAAGAAAATCTGACCTGGAAATGAAATCATACTTCAAAAAAGAGTGGAGATGATGCAAAAAGAACACAACAGAAAACAAAAATCACACAGAGCTCATAAAAACCCCTCTAGAACTCCTCACTAACAGAGTCACTCATGTGGAAGACAGAACCTCTGAGCTGGAAGACAAGACAGAAGAAAATGATCAGGCCAAAAACTTTGCTAACTTCAAAAAATCATGTGAGGGCTGGAGGGATGGCTTAGCGGTTAAAGCATTTGCCTGCAAAGCCAAAGGACCCAGGTTCAGTTCCCCAGGACCCATGTTAGCCAGATGCACAAGGGGGCACATGCGTCTGGAGCCCATTTGCAGTGGTTGGAGGCCCTGGCAAGCCCATTCGCTCTCTCCCTCTTTCTCTGTTAAATAAATAAATAAATAAATAAATAAATAAATAATCATGTGAACAGAATATGAAGGCACTGTGAGATACCCTAAAATGACCAAACATCCAGATCATGGGTATACCAAAATGGGAAAAAATCTAGGCCAGAGGCATAGAGAACATAGTCAACAAAATTGTTAAAGAAAATTCTCCCAATCTCACAAAAGAAAGCCCATCCAGACACAAGAAGCTCACAGAACACCAAACAGACAGGACCAAAGAAGAAACTCCCAAAGGTACATCACAGTTAAAACTCTTGACAATGAAAACAAAGAGAGAATGTTAAAAGCCGCAATAGAAACATCTCACTACATACAAAGGCAAACCCATCAGAATTACCTCAGATTTCTCAGTGGAAACCCTGGAATCCAGAGGGCCTGGAATGGAACACTTCAAAGTCTAAAAAACTATGGCTTCCAACCCAAACTACTATACCCAGCAAAAGTATCCCTCATAATAGATGGTGAAAGGAAAACTTTCCAAGAAAAAAGCCAGGTCTATGATTATATGAAAACAAACCCAAACCTACAAAAATATATCAGGGAAAAATCCACCAAAAAGGAGTGTCTCAAACAAGCAATCTGAAGAGCCTACAAGAAGATGATCACAATAACCAAAACTAGGGCAGGCTCAAAAAAGTACAAAGCCAAAGAAAGTACCAAACCCCATAGAGAACTCCATCATGGCAGGGATTAAATTGAGCATCACAGTTATAACCTTAAATATTAATAGTCCTTACTCACCCATTAAAAGATAAAAATTAACAGAGTGGATCAGAAAACTGGACCCTTCCATCTGCTGACTTCAAGAAATCCACCTCACCACTAAAGACAGACACCTCCTCAGGGTGAAAGGATGGGAAATTATATTCCAAGTAAATGGAAATAAGAAATAAGCAATAGGGTCTTACCATCTATTCCTGGTGGGAAACCAAGGACCTTGGCAATGGCATGTAATGTTTTGGGGGCATCAGGGACGTCCCTGGCCAACAACTCACTGGAAGGTATCCCATCCCTGGCACTGAATATTTTCTAGTAACAATCTATGGCTCCTGAATGTTCCATTGTCCAAAAAAAGGAGGTTTCCATATGATTTATATAAGTCCTCTTAGATTTTGATTAGCCTTCCCTCTATCTTTCCTTTACTCAATCTCTTCCCCTGACCTCACTTAGGCCTTTTCACCCCCATTAATCTGTTCTTCTACTTACATATATACAATACTATCCTATTACGCCCCCCCCCCTCCCTTAGGTCACTGAGAAATCCTGCTGGAACTGAGCTGAAAACCCCTTCCATGTAGACCAGCTGACAGAAAGCTGGAAAAAGCCACACTGCATGCAGCTCAATGGAAGAGAAAGAAATCACCACTAAAGATACTCCACAATGGACACTGCAAGCCTTATATTTGGCCAAACAGGCCAAATGAGCCAACCAGTGTAATAGCGGCATGCCTGTTATTGGGGAAACCAACTGTCCTCTAATTTGACTGGAGGACTGCTCCATGGGAGGGAATACATCCATGATACTGAAAACCTACAACAGGGGTAGTCATGAGCCCTAGGAGTGCAACGTCTACGGCTGTCTGGCTAAATGTACATACTATGCTCATAAAACTGCCCAGTAAGCACTTCTCTTAATGTTCATACTCTTATATTAATACTACTCTCACTTTTTCATTAGAGAACTTTCTCTTTTCAGATGACAGTGACCTTGGGATGACTCAGAAAGCATCATGGTGCTGAGAAGTAACAGAAGAGTGCTCAGCACTGTAATATCTCTATCGCACTTTCCAAGGATCAGGGTCCATTGTGGAAGAGGTGGCGGAAAGAATGTAAGAGCCAAAGGAAGGGTAGGACTCCTTAAAACGTGCTCCTCAAGACACAAAATGGCCTGGATATCCATGACCTCACAGCGTCTGACACTACGTACACAAGACCATCATAATAGGAGGAAAAGATGACATAAAAATAAAAGAGAGACTGATTGAGAAGGGGAAGGGATATGATGGAGAATGGAGTTTCAAAGGGGAAAGTAGGGGGAGGGAGGGAATTACCATGGGATATTGTTTACAATCATGGAAGTTGTTAATTATAAAAAATAAAAAAAAATTTTTTAATTTTAATTTTTTATTTGAAAGTGACAGACAGAGAGAGAGAGAGAGGAGGCAGATAGAGAGAGAATGGGCATGCCAGGGCCTCCAGCCACTGCAAACGAACTCCAGATGCGTGCACCCCCTTGTGCATCTGGCTAACATGGGACCTGGGGAATCGAGCCTCGAACTGGGGTCCTTAGGCATCACAGGCAAGTGCTTAACCACTAAGCCATCTCTCCAGCCCAAAAACTAAAAACTTTTTACAAAAAGATTATGCTCTCCAATGTGAAGCTCTTACTAGTTTTTGGCTAAAAGAATGGTTATATCCATCAAATGCTCCCTAAATTAATAACACTTATCCAATTTAATCTAAGATGACTTCACTCTCCACTGGAGAATCTGTTTTTCTTTTTCAGAAGGTAGTGAGACCTGAGTAGATAAACCACACCCCGCATCTCAGTCACGGCCTAGGAAAAACCATGGAGGAAGTGGGGAGAGGAGCAAATGTGCTGCTTCCATGGTGAGACTTACAATCAGTGCCAGGGTGAAGGAGACAGATGCTAAAAATACTCAACGCATACCAAAGCAGAAATCCAGATGCTCCTAAGAGCTCACCACTGGAAGTAGACTTAAAACACACCCACCAAGGCTCAGGGAATTTTGTGGAAGAGGAACGGAAAAGACCATAAGAGCCGTAGGTTGATCATGCCCAGAGGCACTGCCTCCCCCAATAACAGACTGCTGCTTCCACAATGCATAGCCCACAACTCATGGGGAATACCAACAGCCCCATTGAGGAGGACTCCCTGCCGAATGAGGGCAGGGAGAAAGGAGCTGGTACTAATACATGATGCATCCATACAAAGTATGTTCTTAATAATAAAAATAAATAAATAAATAAATTTAGAGACCAATAACAAAAATTGTACTTTATATACTATTTCACAAAAGTATATATTGTAATAATGAATACAATATAAGCCTATTTATAAAAAATTATTTAAAAAATTTATTTTTTTAAAACTCACTAGAATGAAATCAGGTGTGCTGGCACACACCTTTAATCCCAGCAACCTGGAAGGCAGAGGTAGGTGGATCGCAATGAGTACAAGGCTACCCTGAGACTACATAGTGAATTCCAGGTCAGCCTGCGCTCGATTCCCTAGTATCCACATAAGCCAGATGCACAAAGTGGCACATGCCTCTGGAGTTCATTTTCAGTGACTAGAGGTCCTGCCCATTCTCTCTTTCTCTTTCTCTCTCTCTCTTTGCCTCTTTCTCTATCTCTCAAATAAATAAACAAAGTTAATAGATATATAGATGACAGATAGATAGATAGATAGATAGATAGATAGATAGATAGATAGATAGACAGACAGAATATTTTTTTAAAAAGTTAGGAGGGGATAAACACCCTGAAGGCTTTGTCTGACCTCCACACGTTCCATGGCATGCATGTACCTATATAGACACCACACCCCCATACACATATACACATACCTATGCAACATTTACAGACACACACAAATAATTTTTAATGACACTTTTTTATATTTATTATTATTGTTATTGTTAAGATGTTTCGTATGGATACATCATGTGTTGGTACCCTCTTTTTCTCTCGTCCCTGCCCCCATTCCGTTGGGGACGCCCCTCAGTGGGGTTGCAGGTATTCCCCATGGGGTTGTGGTTTATGAGTTGTGGGAGCAGTAATCACTTATTGGGGGGGGGGGAGGAAATGCCTCTGGGCATGATGTCTCAACCGTGACTCTTACATTCTTTCCACCCTCTCTTCTGCAAAATTCCCTGAGCCATGGTGGGTGTGTTGTTTTTTTTTTAATTTTTTTTTGTTTATTTATTTATTTGAGAGTGACAGACAGAGGGAGAAAGAGGCAGAGAGAGAGAGACAGAGAGAATGGGCATGCCAGGGCTTCCAGCCACTGCAAATGAACTCCAGACGCGTGCGCCCCCTTGTGCATCTGGCTAACGTGGGTCCTGAAGAACCAAGCCTTGAACCAGGGTCCTTAGGCTTCACAGGCAAGCGCTTAACCGCTAAGCCATCTCTCCAGCCCCGGTGGGTGTGTTTTAAGTCTACTTCAGTGATAAGCACTTAGGAGCCTCTAGATCTCTACTTTGGTAGGTGTTGAGTATCCTCAGGGTGGTGAAAGATGTAATAGATTATACATTTTATACCTTCATTTGCATGAAATATCCAGAATATATAAATCCATAGACAGAAACTATATTAGTGGCTGCCAAGAACTAGGGGGAGAAGTAGAGCGGAGAATTAGCATTGATTGCTAGTGGAAAACAAGGTTCTTACTGGGAAAATAAAAATATTGTCAAAATTACTTGGAAAGTCATAGGCCCTAGGAAGAAAGGTAAAATTGTTGTTTGGCTAAATGGATAAGTTCAGCCCCTCAAATGCCCTCTAAATATTTATGTTTATGCCCATACATTATTGGTGCTCTCAGCTTTGGTCAAAGGAGCTTCCTGCTTGGTAGATGGTGGTGATTTTTGAGGAGACTCAATCCAGTCAAAGTGCTGAGAAGTGACTGTTGAGTGCATAACACTAAATGAGACATCTCTATCACACACTCCAAGGCTCAGGAATACTGTGGAAGAGATGGCAGACAGAATGCAAGTGCCAAAGAATGGAGAGGAGTGATTTGGAATGCTATCTTATGGACATGAGGTGGTCGTTCCATTTATGACTTCACAGTGGCCATTGTTGCCTGCACAGAACCTCTACAATACTGGGCCCAACAACATTTTGACATGGATAATGGGAAGAGGGATCAGTTGGAATTGTGGCAGAAGAAATCTTAATAGAATCGAGACCCAGATAATGGTCTGAACAGTTTCTATTGGGCAAGCCATCACCAGGGAGAGAGCATGAACCTGAGTCTCCTCCCAATCTATGCAGATGCACCCTGCTTGTATGACATCTGGTTAGTACAACCATAAGCAAACTCCCCTGAGCCTCTGAAATTTTCCCTTTGTAATCCCCAGTCGCAAAGCCCAAAAGTTTAATCCATCAATAATGTGAAGAATTAAAGGTGATGTCAAACTGCCTGCCATACTGCTTATAAAAACTCTGAGCCAAGCCAGGCATGGTAGTGCATGCCTTTAATCCCGGCATTCAGGAGGCAGAGGTAGGAAGATCACGGTGAGTTCCAGGCCACCCTGAGACTACGTAGTGAATTCCAGGTCAGCCTGGACCAGAGTGAAACCCTACCTCAAAAAACCAAAAAATAAAAATAAAAACTCTGAGCCAAGCCAGGCGTGGTGGCACACGCCTTTAATCCTGGCACTCAGGAGGCAGAGGTAGGAGGATCACCATGAGTTCAAGGCCACCCTGAGACTACACAGTGAATTCCAGGTCAGCCTTGGCTAGAGTGAGACCCTACCTCAAAAAACCAAAAATCTGAGCCATCAGAGCTCAGTGCTCAGGCTTTAAAGTTCGTCCCCTGAGTCCATGTTGACATGAATACAACTTCTGATTCTGCAGTCTCTGGTGCTGGTTCTGTGTGCCTTCGTTTCCCATAACGGAATGAAAGAGTTCATTTGAAGGGGGCTGAGGAAATGAAGGAACAGGGACAAGAAAGTAATAGGAGGGGTCATGATGAAAATACATCAATATATTGCTGAAGACTCCACATACTTGGGCTGCAAGGCCACTGAGAAATCCTGCTGGAACTGAGCTGATAACCTCCTCCATGTAGACCAGCTGACAGAAAGCTGGAAGAAGCCATTCTACATTTAGTTCAATGGGAGACAGATATCACCAGTGAAGAAACTCAACAGTGGACACTGCAAGCCTTATAATTGGCCAGCCAGGCCAAATGAGCCAATGGGTGCAATAGTGGCACATCTGTCATGGTGGAAACAAACTGCCCTCCAATTGGACTGGAGGCCCGCTCCATGGGGGGGGGGGGGATACATCCCTGATACTGAAAACTTAAAACAGGGGTAGTCATGAGCCCTAGGGGTGTAACATCTGCTGATGTCTGGAAAAATGTATGTACTATGCTTATCAAACTGCCCAGTAAGCACTTTTCTTAATATTTATACCCTTATATTAATGCTACTCTCACTTTGGGTAGAGAATCTTCTCTTTTCAGATGGCAGTGACCTTGGGATGACTCAGAAGGTATCATAGTGCTGGAAAGAAGTGACTGGAGTACTGAGTAACATCTCGATCACACCTTCCAAAGCTCAGGGTCCAATGCAGAATAGGTGGCGGAAAGAATGTAAGAGCCAAAGGAAGGGTAGGACTCCTTACAACGTCCTCCCTCCAGACATAAAATGGCCTGGATATCCATGACCTCATAGTGCCTGACACTACCTACACAAGACCATAATAAGAGGAGGAAAAGATCATGACATCAAAATGAAAGAGAGACTGATTGAGATGGGGAGGGGATATGATGGAGAATGTAATTTCAAAGGGGAAAGTGGAGGGAGGGAGGGTAGCACCATGGGATATTTTTTATAATCATGGAAAATGTTAATAAAAATTAAGAAAAAAAAGAAAATACATCATGAGGCTGAGGAGATGGCTCTGTGGGTAAAGCACTTGCCACTCAAGCATGAGTGCCTGAATTTGATCCTCACTCCACAGCAGGTGAAATCCAGGCAGTGAGACTGTATCAAATGAGATGGAAAGGTGAGGACTGACTCCAAAGTTGACCTCTGACCCCCACATACATGCATCTGGCGTTCATTTGCAGGGTCAAGAGGCCCTGGCATGCTCTATCTATCTATGTATCTATCTCTATATATTTCCTTGCAAATAAAAATATTTTTAGGGCTGGAGTGATGGCTCAGCAGTTAAAGTGCTTGCCTGCAAAACCTAACAACTGGAGTTTGATTCACCATTACCCATGTAATAGCAGATACATAACACGGCGCATGCACCTGGAGTTTGCAGCAGCTAGACGCCCTGCAGATCCATTCTCTCTGTCTCTGCTGGGTGCAGTGGTACATACCTTTAATCCCAGCACTCAGGAGGCCACGGTAGGAGGATCACCGTTAAGTTTGAGGCCAGCCTGAAACTACATAGTAAATTTCAGGTCAGCCTGGCCTAGAGTGAGACCTTGCCTCAAACATAAAAGATGGGAGCTAGAGAGATGGCTTAGCAGTTAAGGCACTTGCCTGCACAGTCTAAAGACTCATGTTCTACTCTCCAGGTCCCATATAAGGCAGATGCATAGTGACACAAGAACACAGTGTCGCACATGCGCACAAAGGGGCACACATGACTGGAGTTCAATTGCAGTGGCTGGAGGCCCTGGCACACCAATTCTCATTCTCTATCTCTCTCTCTTTCTCATTAAAAAAAAAAAAGTCAGTCTGTTGGGCTTGCCTCAAAAAAAAAGGCAGAAGGAGAAGAGAAACATTCTGAGATTATCTTCTGACTTCTATACACACACATATACTCACACACACATATATATATATGTATATATATACATATATATTACATACATATACACACCAAAAAAATAAATTTTTAAAAAGAAGTACAAAGCTGGGCATGGTGGTGCACACCTTTAATCCCAGCACTCAGGAGGCAGAGGTAGGAGGATCGCCATGAGTTCAAGGCCACCCTGAGACTACGTAGTGAATTCCAGGTCAGCCTGGGCTAGAATGAGACCCTACCTCAAAAAAAAAAAGAAGTAAAAATGGCCAATAAACATATGAAAAAATAATCAGTAATTTCTCATATTGAAATGGATTAATGAATTATTTGATTCCATCTAAAAAAGTCCATAAGAGGTTCTGTTCTTCCTGCCTATACCAAAACCAAATAAGTTGAAATAATAGGGTGGAGATCACATCTTTATTTTCACAACTTCCTGTTTTTAGTGAAATGTATAAAACAAATTCACAAACTGTTTATTATTACTGTAACTATCAATAAGTCAATAAGGACAGTAATAACTCTTTCAGTCTTTAAATAAACACCTTCTGGGCAGGAGAAATGGTTCAGAAGTTAAATGATTGCTTGCAAAGCCTGATGGCCCAGGTTCAAGTCCCCAGTGCCCACATAAAGCCAGACACGCAAAGTGGTGGCACATGTGTCTGAAGTTTGTTTATAGCAGCAGGAGGCCCTGGCATGCCAATTCTCTCTTCTCTCTCTCTCTCTCTCTCTCAGATAAATAAATAATTTTCAGAAGAAAAAATATAATAAACACTTTTCAAGGAGGAGCTTTGTGATAGACATAATTAAATTAATTTGATTCTAATAATTTAATATTCTAATCTGGTAAATTAATTTTTCTATCCAGCAGAGGGTGCTAGAGTAACATCCATGTGCTACTCAGAAAAACAATACAGTAATACAATGGAATGTTACTATAAGTTGTAAGATGTGTCATTGGCATTTAATCCTGATATAATCACAATAGCAATGACAGAAAGCATAACAATTCTAACTGAAACACAATTCAGTAGAAATTCATATACTATGTACAGGTCAGTTATCAATATATAGCTACATAGTACTATACGATTATTGTACTCTGTTTTCTACCACTAGGAACATCAAACTTGTTTATATCTTGTGTGATTATGTAATCCTTTGTGCAGTACCTATTTGGTATTTATTAGATGGTTGGCATGTCCTTCCCTACTACAATATTCTGCATGAGGCCCCATCACAGAAAGAAAAAAAAAATCAAGAGGCTATGTGCACACTTAAAGAAATTAGTCAAGCAGAAAAAAAAAAATAACATTTTATTTTGATTTATTTATTTGAGAGAGAGAGATAATGGGCACACCAGGACCTCTAGCCACTGCAAACAAACTTCAGATGCATGTGCTAACTTGTGTATCTAGAGCTTTACATGAGTTCTGGGGAATCGAACCTGGGTCCTTTGGTTTTGCAGGCAAGCACCTTAACCACTGAACCATCTCTCTCACCCAAGAAAAAAATTTTATGTTATGAAATTCAGCCCACTAAAATAAACATCAAGAAATATAAGAAAAGATCATGGTATATTGTCATGTATACAGAGGTTGTCATTAAAACATTTAAACTGAGCATGGTGGCACACACCTTTAATCCCAGAACTCAGGAGGCAGAGATAGGATCACTGTGAGTTCAAGGCCAGCCTGAGACCACATACTGAATTCCAGGTCAGCTTGGGCTAGAGTGAGACCCTACCTTGAAAAAAAAAAAAAAAAAGATTCTGGGGCTTGGGAAATAAATGGCTTGGCAGTTAAAGGCACTTGCTTGAAAAGTCAGCTGGCCCAGGTTTTGCCCAGGTTCAAATCCCCAGTACCCATATAAAGCCAAATGTACAAAGTTGCAGTGCGTCTGCAGGGGCAACTGGCCCTGGTGTACCCATTCTTTCTCTCTCTCTCTCTCTCTCCCCCCCCCCCTTTCCCTCTCCCTCTTCCTCTCTCCGTGCAAATATATAATTTTTTAAGCCTTGGCATGGTGACACACACCTTTAATCCCAGCACTGCAAGGCAGAGATAGGAGGATCACCATGAGTTCAATGATTCTGACCAAGCATGATGGTGTACACCTTTAAATCCAGCACTCAGGAGGCTGAGGTAGGAGGATTGCCAGGAGTTTGAGGGCAGCCTGGGTTACAGAGTTAGTTCCAGGTCAGCCTGGGCTAGAGTGAGATGCTAACTTGAAAAAAAAAAAGACCATTCTAAGTGACTGAATCATTATAAACTAATTCTGCAATGCTATTTTCATGCTAAGTACATTTTACTTTGTTATCTTTTAAAGGTGTTAACATTTAACTGTAATACTATTCCTCACTTGCACAGAAGGGAAAAAAGTAGTCACAGGACTTCAAGCCTTTAAAGCAAAGGTCCCAAATTACTTTTACTACCTTTTTCAGTTGAATAAAGCACATATTTCGATACAAAAACTACCTTCTCCCCTTCTTTTTATGACCATAATATAGCATATGACTGACAGAAGCAATTCAGAATTTATTTAGACTGCTCTCTCTGTCCACTATGATCTTCAAGAGAGTCTTCAGTTCTCTCGGAATGAGGTTTGCATCTTCTCTTTTGTCTTATTGAGTTAAGACTTATTTCCCATGATAATAAACTCCCCTTCTTATAAAGAGGCTTATAAAAGCCACAGATATTTCTTTCTTCAGTTCACTTTCCCTTGATTCCATGGTATCTAGCACTGCATTTATAAAATTGGACTGGGAGTTGTTTGTTTTTTTTTAATCTAAGAAAACATTGATCCATGTTACAATGAAACCACACAGTAGTATATAACTTATCAGATTTTATAAATATGTTATATATATAAACGTCTGTATGAAAACTTTCTGGGCTCAGGAACATAAAGAAATCACCTTCGTGAGATTCAACTGTTAAAAAATTCACAAAAATTTAAAACATGAATTCAGTTAAATGTGCATTATGTTACTTTAGTCTGTTATTAATATTAAAAATATATCGTAGCCAGGTGTGGTGGCACATGCCTTTAATCCAGCACTCAGGAGGCAGAGGTAGGAGGATCACCATGAGTTCGAGGCCACCCTGAGACTACATAGTGAATTCCAGGTCAGCCTGAGCTAGAGTGAGACCCTACCTCAAAAAAACAAAAAAAAAAAATCTTATTAGGGTTGGAGAGATGACTTAGCGGTTAAGATACTTGCCTGCAAAGCCAAAGTACCCAGGTTCAATTCCCCAGGACCCACAGGAGCTGATGCACAAGGGGGCACACATGTCTGGATTTCGTTTGCTGTGGCCAAAGACCCTGGCACACCCATTCTCTCTCTCTCTCCCCCTGCTTATTTCTCCCTCTCTCTCAAATAAATAAAAATGAAAATATTTTAAATATATATATGTACCTTTTCAGTTAAAATTTTAAAAATTTCTTCCTTTTTTTTTTTAAGCATGGTGTCACTCTAGCCCAAACTGACCTGGAACTTACTCTGTAGTCCAAAGTCTAGCTTCAGACTCTCTTGATCCTCCTACCTCTGCCTCCTGAGTGCTGGGATTAAAAGTGTGCACCACACACCCAGCTAAACTTCATCTTTATTATTATGATTACTTAACTATCTACAATTATCAGTAATAATCTCCAAAACTGAATATAAAACTAGCATACAATATTCTTTAGAAATTTAATTTCTTATTCATATGGTACCATGTGGTCAAATAGCTAACATAAAATATATTCATTTAAAAATGAAGGATCTGGGCATGGTGGTGCACACCTTTAATCCCGGCATCCGGGAAGCAGTGGTAGGAGGACTGCTGTGAGTTCAAGGCCATCCTGGGACTACAGAGTGAATTCAAAGTCAGTCTGGGTTAGAGTGAGATTCTAGCTCAAAAGAACAAAAAATGAGGGCTGGAGAGATGGCTTAGCGGTTAAGCGCTTGCCTGTGAGGACTAAGGATCCCGGTTTGAGGCTCAATTCCCCAGGACCCACGTTAGCCAGATGCACGCGTCTGGAGTTCGTCTGCAATGGCTGAAGGCCCTGGCGCACCTATTCTCTCACTCTCTCTCTCTCTCTCTCTCTCTGCCTCTTTCTCTCTGTCTGTTGCTCTCAAATAAATAAAAAAATAAACAAAAAGAATTTTTTTAAATGAGAAGGAAAAATTTTAAAGGTTTTAAAAACAAAGAACAGTAAGTGAGTAGATTATATTTGCCTACTTCCTATAAATGGAATCCAAATAGAGACAATCAGAACTACCTTCAGAGCTTTGACCTAGTGCAATGAAGAGTGTGGGCTAAACACTGTATTTGAATGTGAGATGCTCCACACAGGCTTGTGTATTTGAAAGTTGCCTGCCCTCCTCTGGTAGCACAGTTTTGGTAGTTTGTGTTGCCTCTAGATGGGGCCTCACTGAAGGAAGTGGGTTTCTGGGAGCAGGCCTTATGGGTTATAGCTCAGCTGTGTTCCTGCTGAGTTTTCTTTCCAGATTACCCAAGTTATACAGTGTGCAACCAGCCTCCTCAAACTCCACAGTATTTTAAATGATGTAAAATATGATCACACATTTCTGAATTTATTGGCCTAAAATGATGTTCGCCACATGAAAAAAAAAAAAACTATTACTTAGAATATAATCTCGTTGTTTAAAGTCATTCTTTAAACTTATAAAAAGAAATTGGGCTAGGCATGGTGGCACATGCCTTTAATCCCAGCACTTGGGAGGCAAAGGTAGGAGGATTGCTGTGAGGTCCAGGCCACCCAGAGACTCCATAGTGAATTCCAGGTCAACCTGAGCTAGCATGAAACCCTGCCTTGAAAGGAAAAAATGGACTGGGGAAATGGCTCAGCAGTTAAAGCACTGCCTTGCAAAGCCTACTGGCTTGTGTACAATTCCCCAGCACCCATGCAAAGTGGTATTTGTGTCTTTAATCCCAACCTACAACAATGGGAAGCAGAGCAAAGAGAATCCAAAATTTGCAGGCCAACTATTCTGACGTCCATTTGCAGCCTGGCAGTTTTCTTTGATGCCCAAAGAGACCCTGTCTGAAAGGCACAGCACAGACATCCCAAAGTTGCCCTCTGACCTCCTCACCTGCACCATGGCATGCACACCCATACACACAAATAAAAAATAATATTTTTTTTAAATTACACCATTTATGGTAAGAATATAATTTTATCTTTGTCAAGTTCAAATTTCATACTACTATGGACAACTCCCATATTTCCCACACCAAGTTTCCCCACATTTTTTTCAAGGTAGCGTTTTGCTCTAGCCCAGGATGACCTGGAATTTACTATGTATTTCAGGGTAGCCTTGAACTTGCAGCAATCCTCTTACCTCTGTCTCCCAAGTGCTGGAATTAAGTGTGTGCACCACCATGCCCAGCTACTTACACCTTTTATTAGTGTGGTCAGATCAGCCATTCTAAAATTGGAAAAGGGGTCTGAATAGATTTTTCTCAAAAAAAAAAAAATATATATATATATATATGAATGGCCAAAAAGCACATAGTATTATGTTTAACATCATTAAGACATGAAATTCAAAACAATAAGACATTTCATACTTGTGGTGTTCATAGCTAAAAGTAATAAGAATGGGCTGGAGAGATGGTTTAGCAGTTAAGGCGCTTGCCTGCAAAGCCAAAGGACCCAAGGACTTCAATTCCCAAGGATCCATGTAGGCCAGATGCACAACATGGCACATGCATCTGGAGTTTGTTTGCAGTGGCTGGATGCCCTGGCGCTCTCTCTCTCTCTCTCTCTCTCTCTCTCTCTCTCTCTCTCAAATTAAATAAATAAATTTTTTTTTTTTTTTTTTTTTTTTTGGTTTTTCGAGGTAGGGTCTCACTCTAGCCCAGGCTGACCTGGAATTCACTATGGAGTCTCAGGGTGGCCTCGAACTCACGGCGATCCTCCTACCTCTGCCTCCTGAGTGCTGGGATTAAAGGCGTGCGCCACCACGCCCGGCAATAAATAAATTTTTATAAGCCGGGTGTGGTAGCACACACCTTTGAGCCCAGTACTCAGGAGGCAGAGATAGGTGGATCACCATGAGTTCGAGGCCACCCTGCGATTACATGGTGAATTCCAGGTCAGCCTGGGCCAGAGTGAGACCCTACCTAAAAAAAAAAAAAAAAGAAAAGAAAAGAAAAGAAAAGTAAAAAAAAAAGTTTATAAAGTGCTAAGAATGGGTAAAGATACAGACACTATAATCCTCAAACATTGCTAGTAAGAACATAAAAAATAGTGCAATCTGACAGTTTCCTCAAAAAGCTAAACACAGCTGGGAGTGGTAGAGGCAGAGGTAAGAGGAACGTTGTGAGTTTGAGGCCACCTTGAGACTACAGAGTGAATTCCAGGTCAGCCTGGGATACAGTGAGACCCTACCTTGGGAAAAAAAAAAAGCTAAACACAGAATGTTTAGTATGTGATCCAGTGTATTAAACAAGGTTCTCTAGAGGAACATACAGAATATATATATATATATATATATATATATATATAGAGAGAGAGAGAGAGAGAGAGAGAGAGAGATAGTTTATATAAGAGGGACTAGGTAATCCCACAATAACCACCTACATGCGTGGTGGAGAGGCAGAAAACCAGGTTACCAATTTAGGAATCACAACACCTCAATATTCCCAATTCGATGCTAAAATACATTCCCTCGAGAGTGCTGGTACTGAGTCCCTGTTGAAAAGCCTAAGAAACATAGTCAGACACCTTTAATCCCAGCACTTGGGAGGCTAATGTGGAAGGATTGCTATGAGTTTGAAGCCAGTCTGGGCTACAGTTAGCTCCAAGCCAGCCTGGGCTAGAGTGAGACCCTACCTCAACAAAAATAAAAAGCCAGAGCTAGAGCATGATGTTAGTAGGATAGGCATCACTGAGAAAAGAAACTGGCCTGCTGGCTCAGGGGCTTCCCTACTCCTTCACCCAGGCAGGCTGCCCAGTCAAAGAAAGTACCCATTCATGGCAGCTCCTTTGCCTCCAGTCCCTGTACCACATGCCAATCTCTCTGGAAATGCTCCTACAGGCACAGCTGCATTTCACCAGGTCTTGATATCTCTCCACCCAGTCAAGTTGATAACCAAGAACAACCATTACACCCAGAAATTTCATTCCTAGGTAGATACCCAACAGATTAACAACATATCCACACAAAAATTTACACATGGGCCAGGTTTGGTGGCACACATCTTTAATCCCAGCACTAGGGAGGCAGAGATAGGAGGATCGCCGTGAGTTTGAGGCCACCCTGAGACTTCGTAGTAAATTCCAGGTCAGTCTGGGCTACAGCAAAACTACCTCACAAAAAAACAAACAAACAAAAAAAAATTACACATGAATGTTTTCTGTAGCATTATTAGTAGCCAAGAAGTGGAAATAACACAAATATCTACTAATAGATGCAAAAGCAAAATGTGGTATATGATAGGATATAATAATGATACATGCTATAACATGGCTGAACCTTACAAACATTATGCTCAGTGAAAGTCACAAAAGACAGGCGTGGTGACGCATGCTTATAATCCCAGCACTCGTGAGGCAGAGACCAGCCTGAGACTACATAATGAATTCCAGGTCAGCCCTGGGTTAGAGTAAGACCCTACCTCAGGAAAAAAATAAAATAAAAAATTAAAAAAATAAAAAAAATAAAGCGACTGGGCTGGAGAGATGGCTTAGTGGTTAAGGCATTTTCCTGCAAAGCCAAAGGATACCAGAGCTCATCTCTCCAGGACCCATGTAAACCAGATGCACAAGGGGGCATGCATCTGGAGTTCGTTTGTAGTGGCTGGAGGCCCTGGTGCACCCATTCTCCCTCTCTCTCTCTCTCCCTCTGCCTCTTTCTCTCTCTCAAAGAAATAAGTAAAATTATTTTTTAAAAAAGCTGAAGAGATGGTTTAGTAGTTATGGCACATGCCAGCAAAGTCAAAGAACCCAGGTTCAATTCCCCAGTACCCACATAAAGCCAGATGCACAAGGTGGTACATGTGTCTGGAGCTCATTTGCAGTGGCTAGAGGCCCTGACGAGCCCATTCTCTCTCTCTAATAAATAAATAAAATGGTTTTTCTTAAATCACGAAATAGCCAGGCATGGTGGCACATGCCTTTAATCCTAGCACTTGGGAGGCAGAGGTAGTAGGATTGTCATGAGTTTGAGGCCACCCTGAAACTACATAGTAAATTCCAGGTCAGCCTGGGCTAGAATAAAACCCTACCTTGAAAAAAAAAAAAAAGGAAGTGAAAGTCACAAAATATCACAGCTCATTGCTTAGGGCCCAGACAGATGGAGGAATAGGCCAATGGTGTCTTAACAAGTATGAAATTTCATATCAGAGTGGTGAAAACACTATAAATTGATTGTGATGATGATTGTACAATGCAATGCTGTTACAAAAACCAGTGACTTGTACACTCCAAATGGGTAAATCATATGCATATTAAATCTCATTTTTTAAATCACCAATATGAAAAGTTTTATCTCCACACATTCATCCCTATCACAAGTAGCCAAATAACTACCCCTCTCTAACCCTCACACAAACTTCAGATTCATAATCTGGAGAGTGAACCTAAACCAGAGCTAGACAAAGAAATACACAAGGGACAGTGAGGAAAAGGAATGCACCAGACTGAAACCAGAGAAAAAGTCTGCATAGAGAACAATATGTGTGGTGGTTTTAATATAAATAGTCCTCAAGTGCTTGTGGCTGAGCTTCGTACTTACTCGCTAGCTGGTGGCACCTGGCTAGAGGAGGTGCACTGCTGGGGTGGAGGTTGAGGTTAGTCTAGCTCATAGTGCACTCAGAGCTTAGCTCACTCTTGCTGTTCTCCCTCTAATGCAGATGTGTGACGATGTGAGCCTGCTGCCAAGCTTTGTGTTATGAAGCTTCCCCTAGAAACTGTAAGCTTGAATCCTTCCCTCCCATAAACAGCTTCTAGTCAGGTGTTTGTCCCAGAAACAAGAACAGAACTACTACAATGATACCCAGGTTCCATTTGCTCATTGCATTTTTTTTCCAAGGTATGTTCTCAGACTAGCTCACGCTTGACCCAGAATTCACTATGTAGTCTCAGGGTAGCCTCAAACTCATGGCAATCCTCCTACCTCTGCCTCCTGAGTGCTGGGATTAAAGGCGTGTGCCACCATGCCCAGCTTGCTTATTGCATTTTATAACATCCAAACCAGAATTTAATAGATGACTCTTTGACTCTGTGGAGAAACCAAAGAAATATAGAAAAAAGACTGATAGATTACAACATTTCAAATTTTCCCAATTAAACTTATATCTCCTTATTATCCTATAGTAAGGTTTCCTAAACCCAAAACTAATTTAACTGCCTGCCTAAAATCTCCATTTAGATGTCTACCAAGCATGTTAAACCAATCATATCTAAAACCTGACCTCTCCGATTTCAATACATGGAAATGCCATTCACCTAATTGCTCAAGCAGAGAACAAGAGCTCTCAAGAAGTTAAAAATTCAAAGGAGAGCTGGATATGGTAGCTACAGAGCATACAGAAATTCATGGAGACTAAACTATTGAATGATCGATGGGTCACTGAAGAAATCAATAAATTCATAGAATCAAATGATGATGATAACACAACATACCAAAACCTTTGGGACACAATGAAGGCAGTCTTAAGAGGGAAATTTATAGCTCTGAGTGCCTATATTAAGCAATTAGGGAGTTCACAAATAAACAACTTAATGCTTCAACTTAAGGCCTTGGAAAAACAGCAAGGCAAACCAAAAATCAGTAGACGAGAAGAAATCATAAAGATTAGGGCAGAAATTAATGAAATAGAAACCAAAAACACAATCCAAAAAATCATCGAAACAAAGAGTTGGTTCTTTGAAAGGATACACAAGATTGATAAACCCTTAGCAAATTTGACCAGAAGAAAGAGAGGAGACAAAAATTAACAAAATTAGAGATGAAAAAGGCACAATTACAACAGATTCCAAAGAAATTCAGACAATTATAAGGACATACTTTAAGAATATATATGCCTCTATGGTGGTTTGATTCAGGTGTCCCCCATAAACTTAGATGTTCTGAATGTCTCAGCTGACAGAGATTTGGGAATTAATGCCTCCTGGAGGGAGTGTATTGTTGGGGGTAGGTTTATGAGGTGTTATAGCCAGTTTCCCCATGCTAGTATTTGGCACACTCTCTTGTTGCTATTGTCCACCTTATGTTGGCCAGGGGTTGATGTCCACCCTCTGCTCATGCCATCTTTTTCCCCTGCTATCGTGGAGCTTCCCCTCGAGCCTGTAAGCCAAAATAAACTTCTTTTCCCCACAGGCTGCTCTTGGTTGGGTAATTTCTGCCAGCAATGCGAACCTGACTGCAACAGCCTCTAAGTTCGAAAATTTGAAAGAAATGGATGCTTTCCTTGATTCATATGACCTACAAAAATTAAATCAAGATGAGATAAACCATTTAAATAGACCTATAACAAGTACAGAGATTCAGGCAGTTATAAAAAGTCTCCCAACTAAAAAAAAGCTCAGGCCCAGATGGATTCACTGGTAAATTTTACCAGACCTTCATGGAAGAACTAACACCAATGCTTCTCAAACTTTTCCATAAAATAGAAAAGGAAGGAATTCTACCAAACTCTTTCTATGAAGCCAGCATCACCCTCATACCAAAACTAGGTGTAGTGGTTTGATTCAGGTGTCCCCCACAAACTTAGGTGCTCTGAATGCTAGGTTCCAAGCTGATGGAAATTTGGGAATTAATGCTTCCTGAAGGTAGTGCATTGTTGGGGGCAGACTTATGGGTATTATAGCCTGTTTCCCCATGCCAGTATTTGGCACATCTCCTGTTGCTATTGTCCACCTTATGTTGGCCAGGGGCTGATGTCCACCCTCTGCTCATGCCATCGTTTTCCCCTGCCATCGTGGAGCTTCCCCTCAAGCCTATAAGCCAAAATCAACCTACCTCTTTTTCCCATAAGCTGCTCTTGGTTGGGTGATTTTTACCAGCAATGCAAACCTGACTGCAACAGTACAGTACCAAGGAGTGGGATTGCTGCTAGGCACCTGACTGTATAGGTTTGGTCTTTTGGAGCTTATTTTCAAGAGAAATGTGGAAGGATTTGAAACCTTAGCCTAAGAGACGCCTTGCAGCACTGTAAGTCCAGCTTGATGAACTATTCTGGTCACAGTTGAAAGGCCTGAATGCAAGTGTGAATAGATCAAAGAGACAACCTATAGAATGAGAGAAAATCTTTGCCAACTACATATCTGACAGAGGATTAATATCCAAAATATACAAAGAACTCAAAAAATAGAACAATAAGAAATCAAATAACCCAACTAAAAAATGGGCTATGTGGGCTGGAGACATGGTTTAGCGGTTAAGGCGTCTGCCTGCAAAGCCAAAGGACCTAAGTTGTATTCCCAGGACCCACGTTAGCCAGATGTACAAGGGGGCACATGCATCTGGAGTTCGTTTGCAGTAGCTGGAAGCCCTGGAATACCCATTGTCTCTCTCTCTCTCTCTCTCTCTCTCTCTCTCTCTCTCTCTCTCTCTCTCTTTCTTTCCCTCTCTCTAATAAATAAATAAAAATAAAAAAATTTTTTAAATGGGCTATGGAACGAAATAGAGAGTTCTCATCAGAAGAAATACAGATGACATATAAACATCTAAACAAGTGTTCTACATCCTTAGCCATCAAGGAAATGCAAATTAAAACTACCTTGAGATTCCATCTCTCTCCATCAGAATGGCTACCATCACAAAAACAAATGACAATAAATGTTGGCAAGGATGTGGTAAAAGGGGAACCCTTCTGCACTGTTGGTGGGAATGTAATCTGGTACAGCCATTGTGGAAATCAGTGTGGAGGTTCTTGAGACAGCTAAAAATAGATTTACAATATGATCTAGCTATAGCACTCCTAGGCATATATCCTAATGACTCTTCTCACTACCTTAGAGATACTTGTACAACCATGTTTATTGCTGTTCTATTCACAATAGCTAGGAAATGGTACCAGCCTAGATGTCCATCCACAGAAGAATGGACAATAAAGATGTGGTACATCTACACAATGGAGTTCTATTCAGTGGTAAAGAAAAATGAAATTATGAATTATGGATGGATCTGGAAAGGATTATACTAAGTGAGGTAACCCAGGCCCAAAAAGCCAAACGTTGCATGTTCTCTCTTGTATGTGGATCCTAGCTACAAATGTATAGACTTGTGTGTGATCTGGAACGAAAAATCAGTAGCAGAGGCCCATAAGCTAGAAAAAGGCTATAAGGGAGGAAGGAGAGGGAAGGTCTTAAGAGGATGGTATTGTATATATGTATGTAGAAGAACAGATTACAGGGAGGGAAAAGGCCTAAGCGAGGTCAGGGAAGAGATTGTATAAAAGAAAGGTGGGGGAAGGGTCAATCAAAATTCAAGACATTCTGAATAAGACATATGAAAATCTACTTTCTTAAATAATGGCACATCTAGCCAGTGACCTTGGGATGACTTAGAAGGCATCATGGTGCATGGAAAGAAGTGACAGGAGTGCTCAGCACTGCAATATCTCTATCACACCTTCCAAGGCTCAGGGTCTGTTGTGGAAGAGGTGGCAGAAAGAATGTAAGAGCCAAAGGAAGGATGGGACTCCTTACAACGTGCTCCCCCCAGACACAAAATAGCCTGGATATTCATGACTTCACAGTGCCTGACATTACCTACACAAGACCATTATAATAGGAGGAAAATATCATGACATCAAAATAAAAGAGAGACTGATTGAGAGGGGGAGGGGATATGATGGAGAATGGAGTTTCAAAGGGGAAAGTGGGGGAGGGCATTACCATGGGATATTTTTTAAGAGATGGCTTAGCAGTTAAGCACTTGCCTGTGAAGCCTAAGGACCCCGGTTGATTCCCCAGGACCCACATTAGCCAGATGCACAAGGGGGCGCACATGTCTGCAGTTCGTTTGCAGTGGCTGGAGGCCCCGGTGTGCCCATTCTCTCTCCCTCTCTCCCTCCCTCTCCCCCCCCACCCTGCCTCTTTCTCTGTCTGTCACTCTCAAATGAATAAATAAAAATAAACAAAATTTTTTTTTAATTTTGAAAAGGAAAAAATATCTAAGGAAGAAAAGGGCTGGAGAGCTGACTTAGTGGTTAAGGCACTTTCCAACAAAGCCTAAGAACCCAGGTTCAATTCCCCAGTACTCATGTAAAGCTAGCTGCTCAAGGTTGTGCATGCACCTGAAGTTCGTTTGCAGTGGCTAGAGGCCCTGGTGTGCAAAATTCTCTCTCTCTCTTTCTCTCTCTCTCTCTCTCTCTAATAAGTAAACATAGTAAACATTTTTTAAAACCAACTTCTTTAAAAGAAAAAAGGGAAGAGAAGGAAAGAAAGAGATAAGAAAATCAAACTAGTTACAACTTCAGCAACAGTCCTAAAAGGGAGAAAAAAAATTGAATAGAAAAACACACAAAAAAACTTCCTCACAATAAAATATGAGTCTTTAGTCAGGTGTGGTAATACCCACCTTTAGTTCCAGCACTCAGGAGGCAGAGGTAAGAGGATCACTGTGAGTTTGAGGCCAGCCTGGGACTACAGAGTGAGTTCCAGGTCAGCCTAGGCTAGAGCAAGACCCTACCTTGGAAGACAAAACAAGAACTGGGCGTGGTGGCACACGCCTTTAATCCCAGCACTTGGGAGGCAGAGGTAGGAGAATCGCCTTGAGTTCAAAGCCAGCCTGAGACTACATAGTAAATTCCAGGTCAGCCTGGGCTACAGTGAGACCCTGCCTTGAAAAAGCAAAAAAAAAAAAAAAAAAAAAAAATTGACCAAAGTAATTACCAAATGTCTTACACACTGACTCAAGATTCATACTA
The DNA here is from genome assembly GCA_036346955.1 of Dipus sagitta. NCBI lineage: Eukaryota > Metazoa > Chordata > Mammalia > Rodentia > Dipodidae > Dipus > Dipus sagitta. The sequence goes on along the minus strand of CM070770.1, from coordinate 84,000,019 downwards.
AGAAATATCTTTAATGTTCTAAAGTTTTTTAATCAATGGGAGTTACATAGCACAAATAACATGGTATGTTCAAAAGTATGTACCATAGGGGCTCAGTGGTAAAGCCTTTGTCTAGCATGACAGAGGCCCTAGGTTTGATCCTCAGCATAACACAAAAAAATAAAATGAAACGTGTTAGAAGAAAAAAGAAAGCGGGCTGGAGAGATGGCTTAGCGGTTAAGGCATTTGCCTGCAAAGACAAAGGACCCAGATTTGATTCCCCAGGACCCACGTAAGCCAGATGCACAAGGTGTCTGGAGTTCGTCTGCAATGGCTAGAGGCCCTAGCATACCCATTCTCTCTCTCTCTCTCTCTCTCTCTCTCTCTCTCTAAAATAAATAAATAAAAATTAAAAATATTTTAAAAAAGAAAGCTATATTTGTAGAACCTGTATATTAAAATAAACTTAAGAAAAATATCAGCTGGGCATGGTGGCACACGCCTTTAATCCCAGTACTTGGGAGGCAGAGGTAGGAGGATTGCTGAGTTCGAGACCACCCTGAGACGACATAGTGAATTTCAAGTGAGCCTAGGCTAGAGTGAGACCCTACCTCAAAAAAAAGAGAGAGAGAGAGAGAGAGAAGGTTTATAAACTCTGGTCGACAAATCCCAGGCACAGAATTAAGTTACCCCCACAGTGAGCTGTTAACCAGAGAGACACATGAGGTCCTTAAAACAATGTTGGGCATTGCCAAACACTTGATTACCTGCCAGAGGTAAAAGGTAAGACCCTATTGCTGAAGACGCCACAGGACCGCAGGCTGTGATCCCAGGACATCAGAATATCAAGCTGGAACCAAAAGGGAGACTAGCTCCCTCCTGGCTAGTCCTCATAGTACTGGAAAGTCCTATGGCAGCTGCTTAAGGACAATATCCACTGACAACATAAAAAAGCAAGGGACCCTGCAGACAATGGAATCAACCAGCCAGACAAGAAATACATATGTGAGCCAGGCATGGTGGTGCACGCCTTTAATCCCAGCACTCAGGAGGCAGAGATAGGAGGATTACCGTAAATTCAAGACCACCCTAAGACTACACAGTGAATTCCAGGTCAGCCTGGGCTAAAGTGAGACCCTACCTCAAAAAAAGAAAGAAAGAAAGAAAGAAAGAAAGAAAGAAAGGAAGGAAGGAAGGAAGGAAGGAAGGAAGGAAGGAAGGAAGGAAGACAGACACATCTGTGCAATAGTGGCACACAGTCTCTGTGAGTAACTGTTGCAGTCAGGTTCACACTGCTGGTAGAAATCACCCAACCAAGAGCAACTTGTGGGGAAAAAAAAAAAAACCAGGTTTATTTTGTCTTATAGGCTTGAGGGGGAAGCTCCATGATGGCAGGAAAAATGATGGATGATGGCATGAGCAGAGGGTGGACATCACCTCGTGGCCAACATAAGGTGGACCATAGCAACAGGAGAGCATGCCAAACAGTGGCAAGGGGACACAGGCTATAACACTCATAAGCCTACCCCCAACAATACACTGCCTCCAGGAGGCATTAATTCCCAAATCTCCATCAGCTGGTGTGGTTGTTTGAATAGAATAGATGGCCCCCAATATATTCAGTTGCTTATTTGTAGTTTGCATCTCTAGCCACCTGGCTGGAGGCAAGGTCACTGGGTTGATCTTAAAGTGTGGTGGTGGGTTTCAGATTTCAATCTATAGATATACAAAGTGTGCCTAGCTGGAGTTCCTGAAGTGTGCTGTGGCTTCTGACCTTTAGGCTTGTACTTCTCTCTCTCTGCTTGGTCCTGTGAAAGCAGGCCAGTTTCTTCTGCCATTATGGAACTTCCCCTGGATCTCTAAGCTCCAATAAATCCCTTCCTCCATAACTGTGCCTGGTCTGGAAGTTCATCTCAGCGAACCTGAAGCTGACTGCTACAGCTGGGAACCTAGCATTCAGAACACCTAAGTTTATGGGGGTCACCTGAATCAAACCACCACAGTAACCAACAGTTTTCTGATTAGACAGAGGCCTACTCAGTGGAAGAGAATTCATATCTGGTACTGAAACCAAGTTAGAATCCCATTGTCAGAAAACTCAGTCACTTCAGAGAGGAGTCCCCACTGGTCTCTGGAGAACAAAAGTGGGATTGCACACCAAATGTCTCTCAAATAACTTTGTATATCCCCTTGAACCCAAGATACTCTTGGTTGGAGAAACTGTTTTATTTTACAGATATCAGAGAAAATAGAGGAGAACCAAGATCCAACATTAAGACAGCTGACTGACCACCATGAGACATGCCCCTTTACCACATCTACAAGGGCCCAGGATAAATTGCAGAGGCAGTGGCAACATGAACACTGCTCTTACTACTAGCCTGACAACTAGTTCCAGAGTGACGATGACACAGTGATCAATCAAAACCCATCAAAGAAGAAATCCAGAGGCTACAGAGAACTCAACACTAAATCAGACTGCTAACAGACCTGCCATGGCTCAGGTAACACTGTAAGAGAGGAAGGAGGCAGAAAGATTATAAGAACCACATAATGGGTAGCAAGACCCTGAGGCATGGTTCCCCCAATATCCCACAGAGACTGGCTGAGGCCTTCATGACCCAAAGTGAATATCATAAATCCACTGAGGAGGGCCCCAGGGAAATGGGAGCAAGGGCAAAGGGATAAAAGAGGATAACCTGTACATATATATATATATATATATATAAATTAAATTTTTTAATGAGTAGGTTTTTAAAAATTAGGGGAAAATTTTAAAATACTTCACCTAAATATGAAAGAATTCAAAGAGGGCTGGAGAGATTGCCTAGTGGTTAAGGTGCTTCCTTGAGAAGCCTAAGGACCCAAATTTGATTCCTCAGGACCCACATAAGCCAGATGCACAAGATAACACATGCATCTGAAGTTCATTTGCAATGGCTAGAGGCCCTGGCATACCCATTTCTCTCTCTTTCTTTCTCTCTCTCTCTCTCTTTTTCCCTCCCTCCCTCTATCTCTCATAAATAAATTTTTTAAACTCTTTTTAAAATTTCAAAGAAGGCGGGCGTGGTGGCCCAAACCCACCACTCAGGAGGCAGAGGTAGAAGGATGGTCATGAATTCAAGGCCACCCTGAGACTACATAGTGAATTCCAGGTCAGCCTGAGCTAGAGTGAGACCCTACCTCAAACAAAAAGAAAAAAACAAATATACAACATAAATGACCCTTAAAATTAGTTTCATATTTATTTTATTTATTTATTTATTTTGGTTTTTTAATATTTTTTTTATTTATTTGAGAGAGAGGGAGAGAATAAACACGTCATGGCTTCCAGCCACTGCAAATGAATGCCAGATGCATGTGCTACCTTGTGCATTTGGCTTACATGGGTCCTGGAGAGTCAAACCAGGATCCTTTGGCTTTGCAGGCAAACGCCTTAACCGCTTAGCCATCTCTCCAGCCGTATTTTTTTGGTTTTTTCAAGGTAGGGTTTCACTGTAGCCCAGGCTGACCTGGAATTCACTATGTAGTCTCAGAGTGGCCTCAAACTCAGGGAGATCCTCCTCCCTCTGCCCCCAAGTGTGCCACCACACTCAACCTAGTTTCATGTTTTTTGTAACACAAATTTTATCTAACCTTCAATCACTGCGTGAGTAACAATGTTATAAAAATGATAAACTATACCTCAAATTCTTTTCGAAGCCGTTCTTCTCTTTGAGTGCTAAATTCAAGTTCCGTTGTTTGTCTCCTTAAAAGGTCAGAGCAGTCCATATGTTCTGTTTCTAACTGTTCCACTTTTTTCTGCATATTTTGGACAGCACTGTCTTGCTCCTGAAAAAGAATTCATTGTTGATTCACTAAAGCCTGTAAGCCATCAATAATTAAAAGTTACAACAGAAGGTACTAACTGAATTATGCCTCAATTACAATAGGTTAACTTATACAGACAAAAAAAAAAAAAAAAAAGATTTAAAGCTGGGGCATGCTGGCTCTGGCCTTTAATCCCAGCACTCAAAGGCAGAAATAAGAGGATCACTGTGAGTTTGAGACCATCCTGGAAGTACAGAGTGAGTTCCAGGTCAGCCCTGGGCTACAGTAAGACCCTACCTCAAAAAAAAAAAAAAAAGGAAGCCTAGATATTTCCCAGAAATGTTTTAGAAGGTGTATGTGTTTCTAAAAAAAAAAATCACTAATGAGCCAGGCACGGTGACACATGCCTTTAATCCCAGCACTCGGGAGGCAGAGGTAGAATGATTGCCCTGAGTTTGAGGCCACTCTGAGACTACATAGTGAATTCCAGATCAGCCTAAGCTGCAGTGAAACCCTACCTTGAAAAACCAAACAAAAAAAAAATCACTAATGGAGGGGCTAGAGAGATGGCTAAGAAGTTAAAGCGCTTTCCTGCAAAGCCTAACCCAAGTTCTATTTCCCAGTACCCACATTACGCCAGATGCACAAGGTGGCACATGCACCTGGAGTCTGTTTGCAGTGGCTGGAGGTCCTGGTGTGCCCATTCTCTCTCACTCTCTCTCTCTCTCCTTGCAAGTAGATAAATAATACTTAAAAATAACCAGTGGATCTTTATAATTTAATAAATCTAGTTATAAAATATTACAAGTAAAAGTATGAATAGGTTATTAGAATGTCATACTAGTTCGATTCATTTCAAGGTTATTTCCAGTGCTGTAATTCAAGTATCATATATAGCATTTCCTCTGCAATTAAAATTTTAAATTATTTTGAAATACAAATGAATACAGTCCCTTTGTGTGTAGGTCTGACGAGTCTAAGTGCCTAATAATGACCCAGGAGAGGTGCTTATGTGAGCTCATCTACTTTATGTTCTGCTTACTGCTCTTAAAAGTTGTATCCACTAGATGGCTCTGTTACATTTCCTCTTCAGTTTTCCAGAAGTTTTTACAATCTTTACTGTACTATTCATAGAAAAACAACTAAAGGTCTATGTGCTTTTTCAACTAAACTAAAACTCAAGAGTTGTTTAGGGCTGGAGAGATGGCTTGGCAAAGTTATGAAATCAGCCTATAGGTCAACTGACAAATGAATGGATAATGAAAATGTAGTATATGCACATAATTCATTCATAAAGAAGCACGAGATTATGGTAGATGCAGAAGAATGAATGTAAGTGGAGATTGTCCTTCCGAGTTCAATAAGCCAAACTCAGGAAAATATTACATACTTTCTATCTTGTATAATTCATATTTTAATATATATATGCATATAGATAGATAGATAGATAGATAGATATGACTCAGCAGTTAAGGCTGTAAAGCCTAACGACCCAGGTTCAATTCTCCTGGTACCCACATAAAGCCAGATGCACAAACAGGTACATGCATCTGGAGTTCATCTGCAGCAGACTGAGGCCTTGGCATGACTATTCTCTCTATCTCTCTTCTCTCTACCTCTCTGCTTGCAAATAAATAAATAAAAATATTTTTAGGGCTGGAGAGATGGCTCAGTTATTAAAGGTACTGGCTAGCAAAGCCTGACAGCCTGGGTTCAATTCCCGAATACACACATAGAGCCAGATGCTCAAAGTGGCACATGCATCTGGAGTTTCATTACAGTGGCAAGAGGCTGTGGAGTGCCCAATTCCTCTCTCTCTCTCTCATATCTCATATTCATTCCCTCTCTCCCTCTCTCTCTCTCTCTCTCTCTCTCTCTCTCTCTCTCTCTCTCTCTCTCTCCCTGCAAGAAAATAAATACTTAAAAATATTTTTTTAATTTATATATATACCTAAATGAGGTCAGGTGAAGAGACTGAGTAAAGGAAGGGTGGGGGGAGGGCTAATCAAAATCTAAGAGGGTATGAATAAGTCATATGGAAACCTACTTTTTTGGACAATGGAACACCCAGAAGTCATAGATTGTTACTAGAAAATTTTCAGTGCCAGAGATGGGATACCATCCAGTGAGTTGTTGGCCAGGGAGGTCCCTGATGCCCCAAAACATTACAGGCTATTGCCGAGGCTATTGCTTTCCCACCAGGAATAGATGGTAACACCCTATTGCTGAAGACTCCACATACTTGGGCTACAAGGTCACTGAGAAATCCTGCTGGAGCTGAGCTGAAAACCTCCTCCATGTAGACCAGCTGACAGAAAGCTGGAAAAAGCTATGTTGCATGCAGATCAAGGGGAGAAAGAAATCACCATTGGCAATACTCAACAGTGGACACTGCAATACTTAAATTTGGCCAGCCAGGCCAAGGGAGCCAACGGGTACAATAGTGGCACGTCTGTTATGGGGAAAACCAACTGCTCTCTAATTGGACTGGAGGCCTGCTCAATGGGAGGGAATACATGCCTAATACTGAAAACCTATGACAGGGTAGTCATAAGCCCTAGGGGTGTAACATCTGCTGCTGTTTAAATGTATATAGTATGCTCACCAAACTGCCTGGTAAACACTTCTCTTATTGTCCACACTCATATATTAATGCTACTCTCACTTTTGATTAAAGAAGCTTCTCTTTTCAGATGGCAGTGACCTTGGGGATGACTCAGAAGGTACCTTGGTGCTGAGAAGAAGAGACAGAGGAGTGTTCAGCACTGAAATGTCTTTACTACACCTTCTAAGACTCAGGGTCCATTGCAGAAGAGGTGGCAGAAAGAATGTAAGAGCCAAAGGAAGGATAGGACTCCTTACAACGTGCTCCTCCTAAAACAAAATAGCCTGGATATCCATGACCTCCCATTACTTGATATCAAAATAAAAGACAGACGCTGGGCATGGTGGCACATGCCTTTAATCCCAGCACTTGGGAGGTAGAGGTAGGAGGATTGCCATGAGTTTGAGGCTACCCTGAGACTACATAGTGAATTCCAGGTCAGCCTGAGCTAAAGTAAGACCCTACCTCAAAAACCAAAAATAAATAAATAAATAAATAAACAAATAAAAGAGAGACTGATGGAGAGGGGGAAGGGGTATGAGGGAGAGTGGAGTTTCAAAGGGTAAAGTAGGGGGAGGGAGGGAATTACCATGGGTTATTGTCTATAATTATGGAAGTTGTCAAAAAAGTAAATTAATAAAAAAGACAAAAAATTATATTTATATATATATATATGGATATATCCATATATATCTATATATATATGAATGACATGGAATTACAAGGAGGTACTCTCTGGGAAGAGGAAGATACCAGCAGGAAGAATGGAGGAAAAGAGAAGGTAATGGAGATTGAATATGGTCAAAGTATATTGATACCTTTTTCCTCCCTCTTTCATCATCTATGACAGCCCATTAATTAGCACAATATCATGCAGGTCTTGTGAAGGAATGACAGCTGCTGTGAGGTCATGAATACAACTATTTCTTTGTGTCTGGGAGACAGCATTTCAAAGCACTCCTTCCCATATTTTGGCTCTTACATTCTTTCCACCAAGTATTACATTGTAGTTCCTAAGCCATTAAGATGATGTAATGGAGGGCTGGAGAGATGGCTTAGCAGTTAATATGCTTGCCTGCAAAGCCAAAGGATCTAGGTTTGATTCTCCAGGACCCACGTAAGCCAGATGCACAAGGGGGCGCATGCGTCTGGAATTCGTTTGCAGTGGCTGGAGGCTCTGGCCTGCCCTTCTCTCTCTCTGCCTCTTTCTCTCTCTCAAGTTAATAAATAAAATATATTAAAAATATATTTAAAAAATTAAAAGGTGGTATGATGGAGACACAGGAGAACTGCCATGAGTTCAAGGCCACCCTGAAAATACATAGTGAATTCCAGGTTAGCCTGAAAAAAAAAAAAAAAGACCAGGAATTATCTCCCCTGCCCCTTGAGTAAACTAGTAAGTTATCACACTAAAACAATTGTAATATAACAAACGTTAGAAAGTCATACTTAAGGAGCCAAATTATATTCAAAATACCTGTACTATAAATTGTAACTCTCTTCTTTCTGCTTCCCATTGTTCTGCTTGTAATCTAAACTCTTCCAGCGCTGTTTCCCTGATATGAGACTCCACCTCACGCTTCTCTTGCTGATGCTTCTCCAGCGCTTCCTTTACATGGATAAAATCTCACTTTACTATTATATCAATAAAGGTTATCTTTTATCCTTCAATCCCAGATTAAATGTACAAAGAAGTTCTCCTTACCTATAGACTATCAATAACTCATGTTAAAATCTTGGGGCAAGGGGGTTGGAGAGATGGCTTAGCAGTTAAACTCTTGCTTGTGAAGCCTAAGGACCCCGGTTCGAGGTTCAATTCCCCAGTACTCACGTAAACCAAATGCACAAGGTGGCACATGCATCTGGAGTTTATTTGCAGTGTCTGGAGGTCCTAGTGCACCCATTTTCTCTCTCTCTCTCTCTCTCTCTCTCTCTCTCTGTCTCTCTCTCTCTGCCTCTATCTCTCTCTGTCTGTCACTCTGAAATAAATAAATAAAAATAAACAGAAAAAAATCTTGGGGCAAGAGATGTAGCTCAGTTGGTTAGAATATTTGCCTAGAATGTACAAAGCCCCTCTGTTCAATCCCCAGCACTGAATAAAACAAGGTATGACAGTGCACTCTTGTAATCCCAGAGTTTGGGTGGTAGAGACAGGAAGATGAGAAGTTTGAGGTCATCCTTTGCTACAAAGCAAGTTTAAGGCCAGCCTAAGACACTGTCTCTAATAATAATTTTTATAATTATTATTATTAATGTTAAAATCCTAATGAAACTATTGTTTTGATCATCAGAAAAAAAAGAGGGCAAAAGAAAAGAGTATAATAAATCAGGATAAAAATAATCATCCTAGCTGGAGCTGGAGAGATGGCTTAACGATTCAGGTGCTTGCCCACAAAAGCCTAGCATCCCCAGTTTGATGGCAGTACCCACATAAAGCCAGATACACAAAGTGACACATGCATCTGGAGTTCATTTGCAGTGGCAAGAGGTCCTGGAGTGCCATTCTCTCTGTCTGTCTCTCTTCTCTCTGTGTCTGTCTGCTTATAAATAAATAATTAAATTAAAAAACATAGTCGAGTGTGGTGACACATGCCTTTAATCCCAGCACTGTGAGGCAGAGGTAGGAGGATCACCATGAGTTTGAGGCCACCCTGAGACTACATAGTGAATTCCAGGTCAGCCTGGGCTAGAGCAAGACCCTACCTCAAAAAACCAAATAAAGAAAGAAAGAAAAATGTTTGAAAAAATAGCCGGGTGCGCTGGAGAGATGGCTTAGAGGTTAAGGTGCTTGCCTACGAAGCCTGAGGATCCAGGTTAGATTCCCCGGGTCCCACATTAGCCAGATGTACATTGTGGCTCATGCATTTGGAGTTCGTTTACAGTGGTTAGAGGCCCTGGAGTGTTCATTCATTCCCTCTCTCTCTCCCTTTCAATCTAATAAATAAATAAGTAAATAAATAAATAAAATATTTTTAAAAAAATAGCCAGGTATGGTGGTGCACGCCTTTAATCCCAGCACTCAGAGGCAGAGGTAGGAGGATCACCAAGAGTTCAAGGCCACCCTGAGATAAATTCCAGGTCACCCTGAGCTAGAGTGAAACCCTACCTTGAAAAAAAAGTAATAATAATCCTAGGGCTGGAGAGATGACTTAACTGTTAAGGAGCTTGCCTGCAAAGCCTGAGGTCAATTCCCCAGTATTCGCATAAAGCCAGATGCACAAAGTGGTGCATGCATCTAGAGTTCATTTCCAGTGGCTAGAACCCTGGCACACCCATATTCTCTCTTTCTCTCTCTCCCTCGCTCTCTCTCTCTCTCTCTCTCTCTCTGTGTGTGTGTGTGTGTGTGTGTGTGTGTGTGTGTATGCTCTCTCACTCTTGCTCTCTCAGCCTGGTGTGGTGATGCATGCCTTTAATCCCAGCACTCAAGAGGCAAAGGTAGGAGGATCTCTGTGAGTTTGAGGCCAGCCTAGAACCAGAGTGAGTTCAAAGTCAACCTGAGCTAGATTTAGACTCTACCTTTAAAAAAAAAAAAAAGAAAGAAAGAAAAACAGGGCTGGAGAGATGGCTTAGTGGTTAATGTGCTTGTCTGCAAAGCCATAAAACCCAGGTTTAATTCCCCAAGACATAAGCCAGATGCACAAGGTGGAACATGCATCTGGAGTTCATTGCAGAAGCTGGAGGCCCTTGAGTGCACATTCTCTCTCTTTCTCTCTCTTTCTCCCTCTTTCTCTCCCTCCCCTCCTCAAGTAAATAAAAATAAAAAATACTTTTAAAAAATAATTAACTCGGGCTGGAGAAATGGTTTAGCAGTTAAGCGCTTGCCTGTGAAGCCTAAGGACCCCGGTTCGAGGCTCGATTCCCCAGGACCCACATTAGCCAGATGCACAAGGGGGCACATGCATCTGGAGTTCGTTTGCAGTGGCTGGAGGCCCCTGGCGTGCCCATTCTCTCTCTCTCTCTCTCTCTCTCTCTCTCTCTCTCTATATATATATATATATATATATATATATATATATATATCTGCCTCTTTCTCTCTCTGTCTGTCACTCTCAAATAAATAAATAAAAATTTTTTTTAAAAAATTAACTCAGCTGGGCATGGTGCAGCATGCCTTTAATCCCAGCACTCGGGAGGCAGAGGTAGGGGGATTGCTGTGAGTTCGAGGCCACCCTGAGACTCCATAGTGAATTCCAGGTCAGCCTGGGCTACAGTGAGACCCTACCTTGAAAAACCAAAATAATAATAATAATAATAATTATTATTATTATTAACTCATTAAACTAAGTCCCATTACAAGAGGAGAAAATTTCAGTGAGATTTATATGAAAGAAACAAATGGATCTGTCCATATGGATCTGTTTTAGAAATATCACCTTCATAACTCTCACTTGTAGAAAGCCACAAGAGTCCCACGGTCTGAAAAGTGACTCCTAATCAACACCACATTCCTTCGAAGGTCTCAGTAGGACAGAAAAGCAGGCTGACTAGCTAAAAAACACTGCCATCATTACCCTTCTTTTCTCACATGTGCTGTAGGCAAACTTAAACACACCTACCCAAGGAATTTCAGTACCAAACACCTAAACATTGGCCATTCCAATGAAGCCCTTGGGTAGGCCAAGCACTATTTCAGAGTCCAGTGGTAATCAAGATAAAGTAGAGCTATTAGCTGGGTGTGGTGGCACATGCCTTTAATTCCAGCATTGGGGAGTTCGAGGCCACTCTGAGACTACACAGTGAATTCCAAGTCAGCCTGGGCTACAGCAAGACCCTACCTCAAGAAAAAAAAAAAAGAAAGAAAGAAAGAAAGAAAGAAAAGGAGTAGAGCTACTGGCATGCAAAAATAAAAGTAAATCGGCTGATGGTCTGGAAACTTTGTGCCAAAACTTTTATACTGAAATGTTTCTGCAAAATTGCTTTTTAGTGAAGATGCAGAAAACCATTTATACTACTGGTAAGTGTAGGGCATTCTTAATTTTTTTCCTCTTTTTTTTTTTTTTTTTTTTTTTTTTAGGGCTGGAGAGTTGGCTTAGGAGTTAAGGTGTTTGCTGCAAAGCCAAAGGATCTCAGTTCAATTCTCCAGGACCTATGTAAGAGGGCACATGCATCTGGAGTTGATTTGCAGTGGCTGGAGGCCCTGGCACGTCCATTCTCCTCTCTCTCTCTCTCTCAAATAAATAAATAAAATATATTTTAAAAAAGAAAAAATTAATGTTTTATTTTTACTTATTTATTTGAGAGAGAGAAAGAGACAGACCAAGAGCGAGAGACAGAGAGAGAATGGGTGTACCAGGGCTTCCAGCCACTGCAAACAACCTCCAGACGCATGTGCCACCTTATGTATCTGGCTTACATCAGTCCTGGGGAATCAAACTGAGGCCCTTTAACTTTGTAGCCAAGCGCCTTAACTGCTAAGCTGTCTCTCCGACTCTTATCTTTAAATTTTAAACCGTTACTTCAAAAGCATGGAACATATGTGCAATTCAAAATCTACCTTTTAAGTGACTGCCAACTTCCACCCTAGATCCTATATACGCTTTAGAAAGTGAAAATGAAAAAACCTATGGGGATGTACATATATCACAATAATACTAGTAAATGTTAATATTTTTCATCTCATAAGTCCTCATACAATATGGTCTACATAACGAAATATATGTCAAAGGCATTGTTAGTTTTCTTGTTTTAATGTTGATTTTTTTTTTTTTTTTTGGTTTCTCGAGGCAGGGTTTCACTCTGGCTCAGGCTGATCTGGAATTCACTATGTAGCCTCAGGGTGGCCTCGAACTCATGGCGATCCTCCTAACTGCCTCCCGAGTGCTAGGAATAAAGGCGTACACACCACACCCGGCTTAGTTTTGTATCTTTATTGCATATTAAAAGTGAAATCTAGGACCTATTATTTTTTCAAATTCCAAAGTTTCATGCTGCTAAACCAAATGGACTATATCTTATTGTTTTACTATACGCCCATACACGGGTCTGTTGCTTCCTTTTAATTTTTTTTTTTTTTTTTTTTTTTTTTTGCTGTATTTCTTTTGCTTGGTTTTGTTGTCTTCTTTTCACTTTTATTTTTTATATGATGCTGGGGATTACACCCAGGGCCTCATACATGTCAGGCAAGCACATCTCTTACAGAACTGCATCATCAGCCATGTTTTCCTTTAATTTTTTTTTTCTTAGTTTTTTCATTGTTTGGTCTCACTGTAGCCCAAGCTGACCTGGATCTCACTCTGTAGTCCCAGGCTGAGCCATCTCTCCTTGAGTTCACAGGGATCCTCCTGCCTCTGCCTTCTGAGTTCTGGGACTAAAGGCATGTGCCACCGTGCCTGACACCTTTTAAATTTTGATCAGAGAACCCAAATACTTTTCACAAAATAAACAGTACACCTATTTGGGTTTGTTTGTTTGTTTGTTTTCTAGAGAGAGCAAGAGAGAAAGACAGAGAAAGAGGAGAGAGAGAGAATTGGTGCACCAGGGCCTCAGCCACTGAAATCAAACTCCAGATGCTTATGCCACCTAGTGGGCATGTGTGACCTTGCGCTGGTCTCACCTTTGTGCATCTGGCTAACATGGGTCCTTAGGCTTTGCAGGCAAGTACCTTAACCATTAAGCCATCTCTCCAAACCTTCTTTTGGTTTTTTGAGGTAGGGTCTCACTCTAGCCAAGGCTGACCTGCAAACACCATGTATCATCAGGTTAGCCTCAAACTCAGTGATCCTCCTAGCTCTGCCTCCCAAGTCCTGGGTTAAAGGCATGTGCTACCATACCCAGCTAATATATCTATTAATATGGCCTGTAAAAAAAGTCTCGAAAGCTGGACATGGTGGCATATTCTTTAATCCCAACACTTGGGAGTCAGAAGCAGGAGGATCGCTTTCAGTTTGAGGCCACCCTGAGACTACATAGGGAAGTCCAGGTCAGCCTGGTCTAGAGTGAAACCCTAGCTCAAAAAAAAGGAAAAGGAAAGAGGAGAGGGAAAGAGGAAAAGGGAAGAACCCAAGGATAACTTCAGGTAATATACAGTGCATCTCAATAAATACTATATTTATTTTTTTTATTTTTTTTAATATTTATTTATTTATTTATTTATTTGAGAGCAACAGAGAGAAAGAGGCAGAGAGATAGAGAGAAAGAGAGAGAGAATGGGCACGCCAGGGCCTCCAGCCACTGCAAACGAACTCCAGACGCGTGCGCCCCCTTGTGCATCTGGCTAATGTGGGTCCTGGGAAGTTGAGCCTCGAACCGGGGTCCTTAGGCTTCACAGGCAAGTGCTTAACCGCTAAGCCATCTCTCCAGCCCAATAAATACTAAATTTAGAAAAATTCCTTTATGAAAAAAAATCTTAAACTGGGCATGGTGGCGCACGCCTTTAATCCCAGCCCTCAGGAGGCAGAGGTAGGAGGATCGCCATGAGTTCAAGGCCACCCTGAGACGACAGAGTTAATTCCAGGTCAGCCTGGACCAGAGTGAGACCCTACCTCAAAAAACCAAAAAAAAAAAAAAAAAATCTTACCTGTAGGGCTTTTTCTAGTCTGCTTTTTTCCTTCATAAGTAAATCATATTCTCGGTTACAATTTTGAATTATATTGTCTCTCTCTTCCAAATCGTGTTCAAACCTTCTACACTCTTCTTTCCATTTCTGTTGGGAAGTCTGAAATGCTTTCTCAGTCTCATTTGCCTTTCCTTGAAGCTCTGAGTTCTGAGCTGTGGAAAGCAGAATAGAAGAGATGTATTTATAACCATGCACTAAATCATTAGTCTAAAAACCTACTCACTGGAGCTGACTTCATTTACAATATGAGCTTAGGACAAAATATTTAACTTGAAGCTGGGCCTGGTGGTGCACACCTTTTATCCCAGCACCAGGGAGGCAGATATAGGAGAATTGGTGTGAGTTCAAGGCCATCCTGAGACTATATAGTGAGTACCAGGTCAGCCTGGGCTAGAATGAGACCCTACCTTGAAAAAAAAAAAAATTTAACATGGAGTGTCCCAAGTTCGGACTCTTCCTCCTCTCAAACAAAGGTGATTTTAATATGAAACTGGATAGTATATTCTTGAAGGCATGTCCATGTTTAGTTGCACCTCTAGCACTAATTGTAATTCTGTTGTTTCCCCCCTTCCAAAAGAAATAAACTACACTGTGTGTTTATTTTAAAACATCATGTGCCGGGCGTGGTGGTACATGTCTTTAATCCCGACACTCATTCGAGAGGCAGAGGTAGGAGGATCACTGTGAGTTTGAGGCCACCCTGAGACTATATCGTGAATTCCAGGTCAGCCTGGGCTAGAGCAAGACCCTACCTCGGACAACAACAGCAACAACAAAAGCATCACGATACTTTTTAAAGACTCAATAGATTATAGATTTTTGTATTTCATCATTGGAAACAAGCTAGTTGTGATGCACCTTCCAAATCAGACTGTCACAAAATTGAGAATGGGTACCACTGCTACAGTCCTTGAACTTGTATGACTTACCCACCTCAACCAAGACATCACTCACCTCTCACCCTACTATCACCTCAATAATAAGTGGTACTGGTCAACATGCACCACTGCTGTGTAAGTCAGCATCTAGACAAGAAGTAAGGAAAGGCTCCCAGGGTTGGTTCCGTCACCTCCCTCAGGATTTAAACTCTGATTTTTTGGCCTTGAGTGGGAATAAAGTACTTCCTCGTTGGCTGGGGAGATGGCTCAGTGGTTAAAAAGCCTGCCAGCCTGGGTTCCATTCTCCAGTACCCATATAAAAACAGACACAATAAGAGAACCACATGCATTTGCAGTGGCAAGAGGCCCTGGAGCACTCATACATATACAAACAAAAGCACACATGCACGTGTGCACGCATGCAAATAAAATTTTTTGTGTGCAGTTTTTGGAGGTAGGGCCTCACTCTAGCCCAGGCTGACCTGGAATTCACTATGTAGTCTAAATTTGGTCTTGAACTGACAGTGATCCTCCTACCTCTGCCTCCCGAAATGCTGGGACTGAAGGCGTGCACCACCATGCCCAGCTCAAATAAAAATATCTATCAGGGGCTAGAGGTGTGGCTTAGCGGTCAAGGTATTTGCCTGCAAAGCCAAAGGACCCAGGTTCAATTCCCCAGGACCCATGTAAGCCAGGTGCACAAGGGGGCGCACGTGTCTGGAGTTTGTTTGCAGTGGCTGGAAGCCCTGGTTCACCCACTCTCTCTCTCTCTCTTCTCCCTCTTTCTCTGTCAAATAAATAAGTAAAAGTAAGCTATTTTAAAAAATATATTTATCAGGCTTGTTTGTGAAACCTGATAGCGTGGGTTCAATTCTCCAGTGGTATATGCTTATGGAGTACATTTGCAATCGCAAGAGGCCTTGGTGTGCCCATCTTCTCTATCTCTCTCCCTCTCTCTCTCTCTCTCTCAAGTAAATATTTTTAAAAACACTTCCTCATTAAGTTTCTGTGGAGGTAAAATAAAGAAATATGTCTACCTTGTTATTTTTTGTAAGACAAGGTCTTCTGCTGAACCTAGAGCTGACTGGTTCAGACTAGCTAGACAGAACACCTTAGGAATCCTCCTGCCTCTCCCCACCCCTACCCAGTGCTGGAATTACAGGCACATGCCACCACACCCAGTTTTCATATGGGTGCTGGGGATCTGAATTCCAGTCCTCATTAGCTGCTAACAGGTACTTTATCCACTGAGCCATCTCCCCAGCCCTACTTTCCAATTCTTATATTCCTAAATTCTGGTAGTGATGTAGCTATTACGTCCAATAGGAAATTATCAGAGCTCAGAACACAATAACCCAAAGTAGTTTTGAATTAAGAAAGGCAAAAGAGTCAAAAAAGCAAGTAGGTCTCTCTGTCCTTCTGCTGCTCTATTTTCTACCTTTTTTCTTCTTCCTCTAAAGCAAGCTATAGAGTCCAGAAATGGCACCCATGAGTGTAGGTAATAAGACCCTCATGGAATAGGCATCCTACCCTAGACCTAGACAGAAGTAAGGGGAGAAAACAAACAAGCCCTGTTGGGCAGCCCTCGGTAATTTATTACATCAGGTCATGCCTTCTTTTGTTGTTATTTGTTTTGCTTTATTTGGGGTTTTTTGTTTTGTTTTGTTTTGTTTTTTGAGGTAGTGTCTCACTCTAGTCCAGGCTGACCTGGAATTCACTATGTAGTCTCAGGGTGGCCTCAAACTCATGGCAATCCTCCTACCTCTGTCTCCTGAGTGCTGGGATTAAAGGCATGCACCACCATGCCCAGTTCTTAGATTTTTTTTTAATGTTTCATTTTTATTTATTTCGTCATTTGAGAGAGAGAGGCAGACAGAGAAAGAGAATGGGCATGCCAGGGCCTCCAAGAGCTGCAACTGAACTCCAGATGCATGTGCCACCTTGTGCATCTGGCTTTACATGGGTCCTGGGGAATCAAACCTGGATCCTTAGCCTTTTCAGGCAAGCACCTTAACCTCTAAGCCATCTCTCCCTCCCTGTTGTTTGCTTGCTTGCTTGCGGTAGGGTCTTGCTCTAACCCAGGGTGACCTGGAATTCACTATGTAGTCTCCAGCTGGCCTCAACTCACAGTGATCCTCCTATCTCTGGCCTCCTGAGTGCTGGGATTAAAGTCATGCACCACCACACCTGGCAGGTCATACCTTTTCTTTAACAATGTTTCTCTATAACTATCTACTTCTTTCGTCAAAATGAGCACAAAAATATAATTTTTAGCCAGACATGGTGGGTCATACCTTTAAATGTGTGTGTGCACTTCAGGAAGTAGAGGTAGGAGGATCTCTGTGAGTTTAAGGCCACCCTGAGACTACAGAGTGAATTCCAGGTCAGCCTGGGCTACAGTGAGACCATACCTTGAAAAAAAACAGACAATTTTCCTTAAGCTTGTGGTTCTTCATTTCTAAAGGCTACTATGTCATATAAAACTTTGTGAAATAAATTTCCTATGCCTTTCTCTTACTGTAAAGGTATCACCCACAAGCCCTGCAATGAGTAAGAAAAAGTCAATACTATTACTCACCTATGCAATCAAAAACACTTCCAACCAACCAACCTACATCAATGACCAAAGGCAACTGGCCAAAACTAAGGATCTTTAGCAGTGACATTTAATGTTAGTCTAGCTCTATGCAGTGCTTTCATTGCCATAGTTTATCCTTAAAACAAACATTCAAAAACCAGTAATGCACCACTGGGGAGGCAGAGGTAGGAGGATCACAGTGAATTCAAGGCCACCCTGAGACTACATAGTGAATTCCAGGTCAGCCTGGGCTAGAGTGAGACCCTACCTCGAAAAACCAATTTAAAAAAAAAAACAGTAATGAAGAGATAAAACCAAGTTTGTGTTTGTGTGTGTGTGCATGTGCACACACACATGTAGAGGGCATGTGCCTCCGCGCACCTGTGGAAGTCAGAGGACAACTTCAAGGTATCTATCTGTCTGTGCTCCACCTTCCGACTGCTGCAAAGAAACTATTGTACTGGAAGTGGACACCAGGCGAGCCGGCCGCAAGCTTCAGATCCTCCCGGATCCACTTCCCACTGTTGTTGGAGCACTGATATCACATAAGCACTATGCCACTTTATCCACACTTAGACGGGGGTGGGGAATTGAACCCAAGTTGACGGGCTTTGTAAGCAAGGGCAATTAACTGCTTAACCATCTCCCAACCCTGTTTTTGTTGTTGTTGTTTGTTGTTTTGTTTTGTTTTGTTTTGTTTTGTTTTGTTTTGTTTTTTTTGGAGGGGATGGAATACTGGATGTAATGGCTGGCTTTGAACTCACTATGTTGCCAAGGAAGGATGACTTTGACTTTCTGATCCTCCTGCCTCTACTTCCTGAGTGCTCAGATTTCAGATCTATACCACCACACCCAGCTCATGTGGTGCTGGGTAACAAATCTACTGTATCATATATGCTAGGCAAATACTTTACCAACTTGAACTACATCTCTAGCACAAGACAAAACTCTAAATCTTAAAGATGAACATTCATAGTCCTCTTAATTGTGCACATGAATGCTCACAGCAACCCTGTTGTATTTTTGTTACGGTTTATAGTGGTTTTTGTTTTTTTTTTGGGGGGGGTGTTGTTGTTTGAGGTAGAGTCTCTGTACCTCAGGCTGACCTGGAATTCAGGATGTAGTCTCTCTCAGGCTGACCTTGAACTCACAGCCACCATACCCAACAGAGAGAAAGAAAGAAAATGGGCACACCAGGACCTCTAGCCCCTGCAAAGAACTCCACATGCATGCACTACTCTGTATATCTGGCTTTATGTGGGTCCTAAAGAATCATTAGGCTATGCAGACAAGTACTTTAACAGCTGAGCCATCTCTCCAACCCTAACCTACGCTTTTAAAAGCTAAAATCAATCAAATAAAAGAACTTTGAATAATTTTCTATTTCATGATCTAGGGGCTTTTTAGTTATACAGTTAACTAAATGAATTTATTTATGCATATTTACACCAAAAATTATTTTAAATAAACAAGCAATAAAAAAAGGTTGACTCTAGATTGTTTGGGCTGGGGACATGGTTCAACAGTTAAAGGCACTTGCTTATAGTCTGATGGCTCAAGTTTGATTCCCCAGTACCCACATAAAGCCAGATGCATAAAGTGGTAAATGTGGAGTTCATTTGCAGTGTATCAAGAGATTCTGGCATATCCATGCTCTCTGTCTCACCCTCTGCCTCTGTCTTTCTCTAAAATAAACAAATAAAATATTTTGGGGTTTGGGCATGGTGACAAAAACCTTTAAACCCAGCACTTGGGAGGCAGAGGTAGGAGGATTAGTGTGAGTTAGAGGCCAGCCTGAGACTACATAGTGAATTCCAGGTCAGCCTGTGCTAAGCAAGACCCCACCTTGAAAAAAAAAATGAAAGTTTATTTATATCTAAGTGCTATAAAACAGAGTTGTTTTGTTCTGTTTGTTGTAAAACGGGGGGGGGGGGGTAGTTTTTCAAGATAGGGTCTCACTCTAGCCCAAGCTGAACTGGATTCTCAGGTTGACCTCGAACTCATGGTGATCCTCCTAAACCTGCTTCCTAAGTGGTGGGATTAAAGGCATGTACCACGCCACACCCAGTTTAAAACAGAGTTTTTGAAGGTAAAATCCAGTGCCTTTTTCTTTTCCAGGCATGTATCTAACCCAGTAGTTCAAAAACTTACCTAATCAACAAAATCACCCTGTTTTTCTTTTTTATTGTTATTTTTTCTTTACATTTGTTATTTATTGTAATAATTATACAAATAGATTTAGTGAATTTCAATTCAGGAATACATTGTGTATTGATCATGCCCACCCACCCTTGAAACTTCTCTATGCTTCCTTTCTGCCCCTTTTAGACTTTTGGCTTGAAATAATCTTTGGTTCCCATATATGAAAACATAGCACCTTCTGACTCTATATTCATGACACTGACAGAATCTTCATTCTGGCACTTAGGATGATTTCACATCATGGCTACTGTGAAGTTACTCAGTAACTGTTTCCTGATACACACCTAGGAATAGAATAGCTGAATCACATGGTTGTTTAGAGGAACCCCCAGATTGTATTCCATACAGGTTCTACCCACATACAACTTCTCCAAATTCTAACATGTTTTGGTAATTTCAATGCTTTTATTTGCCTGATGACTAAAGAAAAAAGAATCATTCATAACCTTGTAGCCAGGTGTGTCTAAGTGTCCCACTTTCAGATATTTTGGATGAAATTTTTTGATACATTAGACATCTCCTGAGATGCAGAGATAGCAAAGACTCTTCACTCAGCTTGCTTTGTTGTAGAACCTCTTAAACTTGATTCAATGCAGTTGTCAATCCTTGTAGGTAGCTCCACCATTTGGTGAACATACGCTTACCATACTATGACAGACTGCTCCTAGGTTAACATGTAGTAAACGTTCTCTAACGCATTTTAAATCGGTTTGGTTAATCTGTCTCCTCCTGCTAGCTTCTGGATCCCAGTTGCTTGGAATTTTATTTTTATGTCCACACAGATAAGATGTGTCTCTTACAGTGTTTTGTTGGGTCTTATCTTTCCCATCAGCCAGTCTGTGTCCTACTGATTTACATTCAGGGCTGCAAATGCTATGTCCTTTTTGCCGATTTTCTTTTGGTAGTTGTGAATGTATTTTGCTGCTCATTTACTCTTCTCTTGAATTGTTTATTATATTGATAATATTTGATGCTGCTCTCTCACACACAAGTAGATCTATATTTTCTTTGGAAATTAGCACTTTGTAATTTTTTTTCAAATTCTTTCTTTTCAAGGTAGGGTCTCACTCTAGCCCAGGCTGCCCTAGAACTCAGTCTGTAGTCCCAGGCTACCTTGAACTCAGTGATCCTCCTACTTCAGCCACCAAAGTGCTGGGATTAAAGGTGTGCACCACCACACCCATATTACCTACATGTTTTAATGATAGTATTTGTCAAAGTTTTTCTCCTCTGGATATAAGACACCCTTAAGCAACTTTTCAATTCTGGTCTACTGGTCACAAAATCCATTAATTTATCTTTGTCATGGAAGGTCTTTATTTATTTATTTATTTTGAGGTAGGGTCTCACTATAGCCTAGGCTGACCTGGAATTCACTATGTAATTCACAGGGTAGCTTTGAACTCATAGTAATCCTCCTACCTCTGCCTCCTGAGTAGTGGGATTAAAGGCAGGAACTACCATGCCTGGCATTATTTATTTATCTGAGCAAGTGTGTGTGTGTGTGTGTGTGTGTGTGTGTGTGTGTGTGTACAAGTACACCAGGGCTTCTTGCCATTCCAAATGAACACCAGATAATTGTGTTACTTTTTTTTAAATTATTTTCATTTATTTATTAGACAGAGGAAAGAGAGAGAATGAGTACACCAGTGCCTCTGGCCACTACAAACTCCAGGTGTATGTACCACTATGTGCATCTGGCTTACATGGATTCTGGAGAATTGAACCTGAGTTCTTAGGCTTTGCAGGCAAGTGCCTTAACTGCTAAGCCATCCCTCCAGCCCCTGTGCCACTTTTTATGTCTGGTTCTATGTGAGTAATGGGGAATCGAACCCAGATCAGCAGGATTTGCAAGCAAATGCCTTTAACTACTGAGTCATCTCCCCAGCCTAGAATTTTTTTGTTTTGTTTTGTTTTTTGGGGGTTTTTTTGTGAGGTAGAGTCTGACTTCCAGGCTGACTTGGAATTCACTATGTTGTCTCGGACTGGGCATGGCAATCCTCTTACCTCAGCCTCCTGAGCACTGGGATTAAAGATGTGTGCCACCATACCCGGCTCTAGAGTGTTTCTTGAACATTTAGATTCTCAAGCTAAAAATTCTAGTTCAAATTATATGTAATGGAGGGGTCTAAATATACATATATATTTTAATCCTTTTTTGATTCTGCTAATTATTCTTGGAACAAGTATTCTTCAAAAAGTGATTAAGAGGGATGGTGAGATGTCTTAGTGGTTTAGGTGCTTGCCTGTGAAGCCTAAGGATCCAGATTAGACTCCCCAGAACCCATGTAAGCCAGACGCACAAGGTGATACATGCACACAAGGTCATGCATGTGCACAAGGTAGTATATGCGTCTGGAGTTCCTTGCAGTGGCTAGAGGACCTAGCATGCCAATTCTCATATTCCCTTTCTCTCTCTCTCTCTCTCTCCCTCTCTCTCTCTCTCATAATTTTTTTAAGTGACTAAGGAGCCAGGCATGGTGGCACACATCTTTAATCCCAGCACTCGGGAGGCCGAGATAGGAGGATCACTGAGAGTTTGAGGCCACCCTGAGATTACATAGTAAATTCCAGGCCAACCTGAGCTAGAGTGACACCCTACCTTGAAAAACCAAAAATAAAAAAATAAAAAGTGATTAAGGGATGGAGAGATGGCTTAGTGGTTAAGATGCTTGTCTGCAAAGCCTAAGTACCTGAGTTTGATTCTTCACATAAGCCAGATGAACAAGGTGGCACATGCATTTGTGGTTCATCCGCAGCAGTTGGCATGCCCATTTTCTCTCTATCTGTCTCTTCTCTCTCAAATTAATTTTAAAAATGAATTTTTTAAAAAAAGTGATTAAGCCAGGCATGGTGGCACATGCCTGTAGTCCCAGAACTCGGGAGGCAGAGGTAGGAGGATCACCATGAGTTCAAGTTCACCCTGAGACTACATTGTGAATTCCAAGTCAGCCTGGGCTAGAGCAAGACCCTATCTCAAAAAAAAAAAGTGACTAAAGGTAGAGCATTGGCTCGGTGGTTTGAGGCACTTGCCTGAAAAGCCTAATGACCCGGGTTTGATTCTCCAGTACCCACAAAAATCTGGATACAAAAAGTGACACACAGGTTGTTTGCAATGGCTAGAGGCCATGGTGTGCCCACTGTCTTTCTCTCTCTCTCTCTCTCTGTCCCCTTGCAAATAAATATATAAAACAAATTTAAGTGATTAAGAGGCCTGGAGAGATGGCTTAGCAGTTAAAGTGCTTGCCTGCAAAGCCAAAGAACCCAGGCTCAATACCCCAGTACCTACATAAGACAGATGCACAAGGTGATGCATGTGTCTGGAGTTCATTTGCAGTGGTCAAAGGCCCTGGCAAGCCCATTCTCTATCTGCCTCTCTCTCTCTCTTTCTCTCTTTCTCTCTCAAATAAATAAATAAAAATAAAAATAAAGTGACTAAGAAAGATGGCTTAGCAGTTAAGGCACTTGCCTATGAAGCCTAAGGACCCAAGTTCGATTCCCCAGTACCCGCTTAAAACCAGATGCACAAGGTGGTGCATGTGTCTGGATTTCACTTGTAGTGGCTACAGTCCCTGGCATGCACATTCTCTCTCTGCTTTTTTTCTCTCTCTCTCTCTCTCAAATAAATAAATATTTTTATTTATAATATTTATATAAATATATTGTATATAAATATTTATAATAAATAAATATTTATTTATCTGACCCTGTATGGATTTACAACAGTAAACAATGACATAGAATAAGGTTACATCTTTAAACATGGAAAAAAACAGAAATCCTCTTACCACAGAGCTTTTCTTGGATCCTCTGTGCCTCAGCTAATCTTTCCTCAGCAGCCCGTCTTCCAAGACCAGCTTCCTTTCGAACAACAGCCAGGTCATATTCCAGACTTTGTCTCAATGCTTCTCCTTTTTCAACCTCAGACCTCAGTCTGGCAATCTGGCTCTCATAGCTTGACAACTAAAACAGAGTCCTGAGCTCATGAACTAGAATGAACACTTGTCTCCGAGATGATGAGATCACACACACAAACACTTAAATTTCTTTTTTTTAATACTTTATTTGCTTGATAATTTATTTATTTAGAGAGACAAGACAGAGAGAGAGAGAATGGGCATGCCAAGGCCTCCTGCAAATGAACTCTAGAGGCATTGGCCACTTTTTGCATATGGCTTTACATGGGTACTGGGGAATTGAACAGAGACCGTCAAGCTTTGCAAGCAAGTACCTTTAACAACTAAGCCATCTCTCTATCCCCAACACTTAAATTTCAAACATGTCTAATTTAAGCAATGCAGGATAGTACAAACCCATGATTTCAGCACTTGGGAGGCTAAGGAAGAATAATCAAAAATTTGAGGCCAGCCTAGACTACATAATAAGACATCTGCCAAAAAAAAAAAAAAAAAAAAAAAAAGAATCCTGGGCTGGAGAAATGGCTTAGCAGTTAAGGAGCTTGCCTGCAAAACCTCAGGACTCAAGCCAGGTATGATTCCCCAGGACCCACAAAAGCCAGGTGCACAAGATGGTGTACATGTCTGGTATTCATTTGCAGTGGCTAGAGGTCCTGGCACACCCATTCTCTCTTTATCTATCGGCCTCTGTTTCTTTCTTTCACTCTCTCTCTCTCTCTCAAATAAATAAATAAAAATATTTTTAAAAAATAAAAAGTCTAAACCGGGCAGGGTGGCACATGCCTTTAATCCCAGCGCTTGGGAGGCAGAGGTAGGAGGATCGCTGTGAGTTTGAGGCCACCCTGAGGCTGCATAGTGAATTCTGGGCTAGAGTGAGACCCTACCCTGAAAAACAAAATAAATAAATAAATAAATAAAAATTTTATACCTACACAAGACCATCATAATAGGAGAAAATGATCATGACACCAAAATAAAAGAGAGACTGATTGAGATGGGGAGAATGGAATTTCAAAGGGGAAAGTGTGGGGAGGGAGGGTATTTTACATTGGGATATTTTCTTATAATCATGGAAGTTGTTAATAAAAAAAGTTTTTTGAAAAGAAAAAGATAAAATAAAAAAATAAAAATAAAAAGTCTGAGCCATGCATGGCGGCACATGCCTTTAATCCCAGAACTCCTGAGGCAGAGATAGTAGGATCACTATGAATTTGAGGCCACCCTGAGACTACATAATGAATTCCAAGTCAGCCTGAGTTACAGAAAGACCCTAACTCAAAAACAAATAAATTAAATAAATAAATAAAAATTCTAAACTGGGCATGGTAGCTGTGGTGGTTCGATTCAGGTGTTCCCTATAAACTTAGGTGTTCTGAATGCTAGGTTCCCCAGCCGATGGCAATTGGAAATTAATGCTTCCTGGAGGCAGTGTATTGTTGGGGGCGGGCTTATGAGTGTCATAGCCAGTTTCCCCATGCCAGTGTTTGGCACACTTTCCTGTTGCTATGGTCTACCTTATGTTGGCCAGGGGGTGATATCCACCCTCTGCTCATGTCGTTTTCCCTGTCATCGTGCAACTTCTCCCTCGAGCCTCTAAGCCAAAATAAACCTCTTTTTTCCCACAACTGCTCTTGGCTGGGTGATTCCTACCAGCAATGCGAACCTGACTGCAACAGTGGCACACACCTTTAATCCCAGCATTCAGGAGGCAGAGGTAGGAGGATCACTATGAGTTTGAGACCAGCCTAAGACTACAGATTGAGTTTCAGGTCAGCCTGGCCTAGAGTGAGACCCTACCTTGAAAAACTAAAACCAAAAATAAAAATTCTAGGGCTGGAGAGATGGCTTAGTGGCTAAGGCACTTTCCTGCAAAGCCAAAGGATCTCGGTTCAATTCCCCGGGGCCCACATAAGCCAGATGCACAAGGTGGTGCATGCATCTGGAATTTGTTTGCAGTGGCTTAAGGCCCTGGAGTACCCATTCTCTCCTCCCTCTTTCTCTCTCTTTCTAATTAATAAAAAAATAAAATATTTTTAAAGTATGATGGAGAATGGAGTTTCAAGGGGGAAAGGGATGGAAAAGAGGGAATTACCATGAGATATTGTTACAACTATGGAAGTTGTCAATAAAAATAAATAAATTTTTTTTATTTAAATAAAAATAAGCCAGGCATGGTGGCATACACCTGTAATCCCAATACTCGGGAGGCAGAGGTAAGAGGATCACCATGAGTTTGAGGCCACCCTGAGACTACATAATGAATTCCAAGTCAGCCTGGACTAGAGTGAAACCCTACCTTGAAAAACCAAAAAATAAAAAATAAAAATAAAAGTAAAAATTAAAAAATAGGGCTGGAGAGAATCACCTAGGCCAAATGAGCCAACGGGTGCAATAGTGGCATGTCTGTTATGGGGGTGTAGTGATTTGAATCAGGTGTCCCCTATAAACTTAGGTGTTCTGAATACTAGGTTTAAAGCTGATAAAGATTTGGGAGTTAATGCCTCTTGGAGGCAGTGTATTCTTGGGGGCAGGCTTATGGGTATTATAGCCAGTTTCCCCATGCCAGTGTTTTGCACACACTCCTACTACTGTTGTCTGCCTGATGTTGGTGAGGGGGTGATGTCTACCCTCTGCTCGTGTTGTCATTTTCCCTGCCATCGTGAAGCTTTCCCTCGAATCTGTATGCCAAAATAAGCCTTTTTCCCACCCTGCTCTTAGCCAGGTGACTTCTGCAAGCAATGAGAACCTGACTGCAACAGTAATGCTGGTACCAAGGAGTGGGATTGCTGCTAGACACCTGACTGTGTGGCTTTGGCCTTTTGGGGATAATTTTCAAAAAGAATGTGGAAGGATTTGAAACCTTGGCCTAAGAGATGCCTGGTAGTCCTATAAGTACAGTTTGATGGAATATTCTGCTCAGAGTTGCAAGACCTGAATGCAGTAAGAACTATGGACTGTGAAGTTTGGCTTATGAGGGTGAAAATGAGCTTTGTCTGGATTGGGCTAGAAGCAGTTTGTGTGAGATGCTTGCTGTTATGCCTGTGTCTTGAAAACTTGTGCAGGATTGCAGTGTGTAGAAACAGACTGGTGTGTGCAGAGGGATATGGCACAGAAAGAAATCTTTGGGCCAAAACTGCTGCCTGTTCAGCTATAATTGTATGAGAGATTACAACCTTTGGGATTGGGGCGATGGAGCCATGCAGATGAACCATGGCTTGCAGTGGAGACCCAGTGGAGATGCCAGGACCATGAGATGGCTGCCAGCCCCAGAGGAAGTTTTCCAGAACTGTGAGTAGCCTAGCTGGAGGGGCGGAATTGAAACTCCAGAGACTTATTGCTGTTAGAATTATCAGTCTTGGAGATTTGTCACTGACTAGAGTTGCTGGACTTGGAACTACAGAGTTTGATGTTTGCTATGCCCAATGCCATCTTTTGCAGTGTGAATGTGTACTCTGTGCCATTATGGGTTTTGGGGGGAATTTTTGGTATTATGGCTCAGTTAAAAGACTTTGGATTATGGGGATATTTGAACATCATTAAGATTGATTTAAAAATATATGGGGACTTATAAAGTTGGACTGAATGCATTGCATTTGACACCATGTATGGTTATCAGTTTATGGGGGACAGAGGTGGAATGTGGTGGTTTGATTCAGGTGTCCCCCATAAATTTAGGTGGTCTGAATACTATGTTTCCAGCTGATGGAGATTTGGGAGTTAACGCCTCTTGGAGGCAGTATATTGTTGGAGTGGGGCGCTTATGGGTGTTGAGCAGTGTTTGGCACACTTTCCTGTTGCTATGGTCTACCTTATGTTGGCCAGGGGGTGATATCCACCCTCTGCTCATGTCGTTTTCCCTGTCATCGTGCAACTTCTCCCTCGAGCCTCTAAGCCAAAATAAACCTCTTTTTTCCCACAACTGCTCTTGGCTGGGTGATTCCTACCAGCAATGCGAACCTGACTGCAACAGTGGCACACACCTTTAATCCCAGCATTCAGGAGGCAGAGGTAGGAGGATCACTATGAGTTTGAGACCAGCCTAAGACTACAGATTGAGTTTCAGGTCAGCCTGGCCTAGAGTGAGACCCTACCTTGAAAAACTAAAACCAAAAATAAAAATTCTAGGGCTGGAGAGATGGCTTAGTGGCTAAGGCACTTTCCTGCAAAGCCAAAGGATCTCGGTTCAATTCCCCGGGGCCCACATAAGCCAGATGCACAAGGTGGTGCATGCATCTGGAATTTGTTTGCAGTGGCTTAAGGCCCTGGAGTACCCATTCTCTCCTCCCTCTTTCTCTCTCTTTCTAATTAATAAAAAAATAAAATATTTTTAAAGTATGATGGAGAATGGAGTTTCAAGGGGGAAAGGGATGGAAAAGAGGGAATTACCATGAGATATTGTTACAACTATGGAAGTTGTCAATAAAAATAAATAAATTTTTTTTTATTTAAATAAAAATAAGCCAGGCATGGTGGCATACACCTGTAATCCCAATACTCGGGAGGCAGAGGTAAGAGGATCACCATGAGTTTGAGGCCACCCTGAGACTACATAATGAATTCCAAGTCAGCCTGGACTAGAGTGAAACCCTACCTTGAAAAACCAAAAAATAAAAAATAAAAATAAAAGTAAAAATTAAAAAATAGGGCTGGAGAGAATCACCTAGGCCAAATGAGCCAACGGGTGCAATAGTGGCATGTCTGTTATGGGGGTGTAGTGATTTGAATCAGGTGTCCCCTATAAACTTAGGTGTTCTGAATACTAGGTTTAAAGCTGATAAAGATTTGGGAGTTAATGCCTCTTGGAGGCAGTGTATTCTTGGGGGCAGGCTTATGGGTATTATAGCCAGTTTCCCCATGCCAGTGTTTTGCACACACTCCTACTACTGTTGTCTGCCTGATGTTGGTGAGGGGGGTGATGTCTACCCTCTGCTCGTGTTGTCATTTTCCCTGCCATCGTGAAGCTTTCCCTCGAATCTGTATGCCAAAATAAGCCTTTTTCCCACCCTGCTCTTAGCCGGGTGACTTCTGCAAGCAATGAGAACCTGACTGCAACAGTAATGCTGGTACCAAGGAGTGGGATTGCTGCTAGACACCTGACTGTGTGGCTTTGGCCTTTTGGGGATAATTTTCAAAAAGAATGTGGAAGGATTTGAAACCTTGGCCTAAGAGATGCCTGGTAGTCCTATAAGTACAGTTTGATGGAATATTCTGCTCAGAGTTGCAAGACCTGAATGCAGTAAGAACTATGGACTGTGAAGTTTGGCTTATGAGGGTGAAAATGAGCTTTGTCTGGATTGGGCTAGAAGCAGTTTGTGTGAGAGGCTTGCTGTTATGCCTGTGTCTTGAAAACTTGTGCAGGATTGCAGTGTGTAGAAACAGACTGGTGTGTGCAGAGGGATATGGCACAGAAAGAAATCTTTGGGCCAAAACTGCTGCCTGTTCAGCTATAATTGTATGAGAGATTACAACCTTTGGGATTGGGGCGATGGAGCCATGCAGATGAACCATGGCTTGCAGTGGAGACCCAGTGGAGATGCCAGGACCATGAGATGGCTGCCAGCCCCAGAGGAAGTTTTCCAGAACTGTGAGTAGCCTAGCTGGAGGGGCGGAATTGAAACTCCAGAGACTTATTGCTGGTTAGAATTATCAGTCTTGGAGATTTGTCACTGACTAGAGTTGCTGGACTTGGAACTACAGAGTTTGATGTTTGCTATGCCCAATGCCATCTTTTGCAGTGTGAATGTGTACTCTGTGCCATTATGGGTTTTGGGGGGAATTTTTGGTATTATGGCTCAGTTAAAAGACTTTGGATTATGGGGATATTTGAACATCATTAAGATTGATTTAAAAATATATGGGGACTTATAAAGTTGGACTGAATGCATTGCATTTGACACCATGTATGGTTATCAGTTTATGGGGGACAGAGGTGGAATGTGGTGGTTTGATTCAGGTGTCCCCCATAAATTTAGGTGGTCTGAATACTATGTTTCCAGCTGATGGAGATTTGGGAGTTAACGCCTCTTGGAGGCAGTATATTGTTGGAGTGGGGCGCTTATGGGTGTTATAGCCAGTTTCCCCATGCCAGTGTTTTGCACACCCTCCTATTGCTGTTGTCTACCTGATGTTGGCCAGGGGGTGATATCCACCCTCTGCTTATGTTGTCATTTTCCCCGCCATGGTGGAACTTCCCCTCAAGTCTATAAACCAAAATAAACCTTTTTTTCCCACAACCTGCTCTTGGACGGGTGATTGCTGCAAGCAATGTGAACCAGACTGCAACAGGAGGAAACCAGCTGCTCTCTAATTGGACTGGAGGCCCGCTCCATGGGAGGGAATACATGCCTGACACTGAAAACCTATGACAGGGGTACTTATGAGGCCTAGGGGTGTAACATCTGCTGGTGTCCAGCTAAATGTATATACTTGTTCACCAAACTGCCCAGTAAGCATTTCTCTTAATATTCATGCCCATATATTAATACTACTCTCACTTTTGGTTAGAGAAGCTTCTCTTTTCAGATGGTAGTGACCTTGGAATGATTCAGAAGGTACCATGGTACTGAGAAGGAGTGACAGAAAAGTGCTCAGCACTGAGACATCTCTATCACACCTTCCAAGGCTAAGGGTCCATTGCAGAAGAGCTGGTGAAAAGAATGTAAGAGCCAAAGGAAGGGTAGGATTCCTTACAACGTGCTCCTCCAGACACAAAATGGTCTGGATATTCATGGCCTCACAGTGCCTGACACTACCCACACAAGACTCTTGTAATAGGAGGAAAAGATGATGACATGAAAGTAAAAGAGAGACTGATTGAGAGGGGGAAGGGAGATCTTCCGGTTAAGATGGCAGCATAGGAACCATGCCAAAGCAACCCAGGGGAGAAAAAGCCCAAAGAAACCCCAGCAAAATACACTCTTCTACTAAAAAGTGTGGTGTATAAGAAATTACCAACGTCAGCAGAGAAGAAGGAGAGATCCAGAGCAACCAGAGCCCACAAAGGCAGACAAAAGTGGCTCCAGCAGCGGCGGCACCAGGTCCGCAGGGCCACAGCTGCCAGGCTCAGCTTGAGCCGCAGGAGAAGCCAGGTGAGGGGACTTTCCACTCACACCAGAGCTCTTCCCAAACTCAAGAAACGTGGAGAACTGTAGTGAACAACGGAGGAGCCGATCACGAGGCAGAGGACCACATGGACCAGTGAGCCAACTAGAGCCACCATCGACAGCCTCCCCTCCCCCACCGCCAGTGCAAGTGCCAGCAAGCACAAGAGACCAGAGGAAGGGAGATCACAGCACCCAGCACCAGCGACCAGAGCAGCAATCCAATGACGCAGCCAGCTGACTTGAACCCACAGTGCACCAAAGAGGGACCCAAGCAGGAGCACAGCATACCTGAGACCATCCCAAAAGGTAACTGGGATTACACCAGGTCAGTACCTGCCAAATAAACCTGGTATATAGGCCTGAACTAGAAGTGCTAATTACACCTTCCATATCAAGATAAATTATATGTTAGATCTGATGGATGGTCAGATCTGCCATTCTTAAATAAGCCAT
The DNA here is from genome assembly GCA_036346955.1 of Dipus sagitta. Lineage (NCBI taxonomy): Eukaryota > Metazoa > Chordata > Mammalia > Rodentia > Dipodidae > Dipus > Dipus sagitta. The sequence continues at coordinate 83,968,939 of CM070770.1, read as the reverse complement.
ATTTTGGGCTTGTTATTTGTTGCTTCTTGATTTATACTGGCTTTGTTTCCTCTTCTCTTATACATTAGGGAAGGGTCTCACTTGGTCACAAACTGACTTGGAACCCTCAACAGACCAGAAATCTTAACCTCCTTGTTGTCAGGATTAAGGGTGTGGGGCACCACATACCATGAGGGACAGTTAGAGGATCTGGTTGTCATAATACCTACTGTTGCATAAATACTCTGTGCTGTTCTTCACTGAAAGTGTATATTGCTTAGTTAAATTTTAGAATCTGCCTGTATTTTGTTCCACTCAGCCTACTTGAATACTCTCATAGCAGGCAAACCCAACATCTAGGATCACATTTGTAGATACTCTGAGAGTCTTGAGAGCCATACCTAGCACCTTAAGGTCCTATCCTCAAGATATATAACATCAGATTGATTGATTCATCTAATAATACTGCAGCTAACAAGAAAATTTAAGCATTAAATTAATCCAAGATGCAAAAATATATACATTATAACACAAGAAACACCAAAAATCAAGACAATATAAATCCACCAAAAAGTATTAATGCATCAGAAATGACCTCCAGTGAGAATGCGTTAGAGGAAATGCCTGAGAAAGATTTTAAAAGAATGATTATAAATATGTTCAAAGAAGTCAAAGGAGAAATCAGAGGAATGAAAGAGGAAGTCAAAGGAATCAAAGAAGACACAGGGCACCAATTGAATGAAATAACGAGGTCAATACAAGATATAAATAAGGAAATACAAATAGTAAAGAAAAACCAGTCAGAATTACTAGCAATGAAGAACACAGTTAATGAAATAAAAAACTGTGTAGAAAATCTCACCAGTAGAATGGATGAAGGAGAGGACAGAATATCTAAGCTAGAAGACCAGGAGGCAGATCTAATACAGTCCAACAAAAAGAAAGACAAACTAATAGGAAAGTATGAATGGGAATTTCAAGATATCCGGGACACTATGAAGATCAAACATAAGAATTCAGGGTATAAAGCCAGGCGTGGTGGCGCATGCCTTTAATCCCAGCACTCGGGAGGCAGAGGGAGGAGGACTGCAGAGAGTTCGAGGCCACCCTGAGACTACAGAGTGAATTCCAGGTCAGCCTGGGCTAGAGTAAGACCCTACCTCAAAACAAAACAAACAAACAAACGAACAAAAAAAATTCAGGGTTTAGTAGGAGGAGAAGAATTTCACTCCAATGGCATAGTAGGCATCTTCAACAAAATCATAGAAGAAAACTTCCCCCAGATTGGGAAAGAGGTGCCAGTGCAGATACAGGAATCCTTTAGAACACCAGCCAGACAAAACCTGGAAAGAACCTCTCCCCGCCATATTATAATCAAACTACCAAACACACAAACGAAAGAAAAAAATATTGAAAACAGAGAGTAAAATCAAGTTACCTACAAAGGCAAGCTCATCAGGATCACAGCAGATTACTCAACCCAAACTTTAAAAGCCAGAAGAGTGTGGAGAGATGTATTCCAAGTTTGAAAGATAACAACTGTCAACCAAGGTTACTTTATCTTGCAAAGCTATCCATTCAAATAGATGAAGAAATAAGAACATTCCACAACAAAACAGGTTAAAGGTTATTTAAAGACAAAACCAGCTCTACAGAAAATACTTGAAAGAATGCTCCATGCCAAAGAGAAGGAAAAGTACACATATAAGGTTCCTGGAAAAAAAACAAACAACACTCAAATACTAGTTAACACAAGAGAGCAAAGGTAAAACCGGAAGAACTACAAAAAATGGCAAAAATAAATACACACCTTTCAATATTATCTCTTAATATCAACGGCCTCAATGCACCAACCAAAAGACTTAGGTTTGCAGACTGGGTTAAAAAGCAGGATCCTTCAATTTGTTGCCTCCAAGAAACTCACATTTCTACACAGAATGGACACTATCTTAGGTGAAAGGTTGAAAAAGAGTGTTTCAAGCAAATGGGCATAGAAAACAAGCAGGTATCCTAATATCTAACAAGGCAGACTTCAGTCCAACATTAGTTAAGAAAGATAAGGGGGCTGGAGAGATGGCTTAGCGGTTAAGGTGCTTGCCAGCAAAGCCAAAGAACCCAGGTTCGAGTCCCCAGGACCCATGTAAAGCCAGATGCACAAGGTGACTAGAGTTCATTTGCAGCAGGTAGAGCCCCTGGCAGGCCAACTCTCTTCCTCCCTCTCTCTCGCCTCTTTCTCTCTCTTCAAAGAAATAAATAAAAATAAATTTTTTAAAAAAAAAAAAAGAAAGAAAGATAAGGAAGGTCACTTTATATTGATTAAAGCCACACTCCAATAGGAGGACATTACAATCCTAAACATATATGCACCTAACATGGGGGCTCCCAAATTCATAAAACAAACACTATCAGAACTAAGGTCACAGATGACACCAAACACAATTGTAGTGGGTGACTTCAACACCCCACTCTCATCAATTGACAGGTCATCCTGGGAAAAAATAAACAGAGAAGCATCTGGATTAAATGAGGTCATACAAGAAATGGACCTAACAGATATATGCAGGACATTTCATCCAAATACTGCAGAATATACATTCTTTTCAGCAGCACATGGAACATTCTCTAAAATAGACCACATATTAGGACACAAGCATATCGTAACAAATACAGGAAAACTGAAATAATTCCTTCTATTCTATCTTACCACAATTGAATCAAACTACAAATCAATAGCAAGAAAAGCTATAGAGCATACACAAAATCATGGAAATTAAACAATACTCTACTAAATGATGAATGGGTCAATGAAGAAATCAAGAATGAAATAAAAAAATTCATAGACTTGCCGGGCATGGTGGCACATACCTTTAATCCCAGCACTTAGGAGGCAGAGGTAGGAAGATTGCCATGAGTTTGAGGCCACCCTGAGACTACATAATTAATTCCATGTCAGCCTGGGCTAGGGTGAGACCCTACCTCAAAAAACCAAAAACCAAAAAAGAAAAAGAAAAATGAAGTTATGAAATTTGCAGGAAAATGGGTGGATCTGGAAAGGCTTATACTAAGTTAGGTAACCCAGGCCCAGAAAGCCAAGCGTCACATGTTCTCTCTCATCTGTGAATCCTAGCTACAGATGATTGAACTTGTGTGTGAGTAGAAAGAAAACTCAGGAGAAAAGGCCAGTTAGTGAAAAAAAGAGATAAAAAGGGAAGAGAAAGGAAGGGAGAGGGGTACTTAATAGGATGATATTGTATATATGTAAGTAGAAGAACAGAAAAATGGGGGTGAAAAGGCCCAAGTGAGGACAGGGGAAGAGACTGAGTAAAGGAAAGGTAGAGGGAAGGCTAATCAAAATCTAAGAGGATATAAATAAATCATATGGAATCCTCTGGTTTTGGACAATGGAACACTCATGAGCCATAGATTGTTGCTAGAAATTTTTCAGTGCCAGAGATGGGATACCTTCCAGTGAGTTGTTGGCCAGGGAGGTCCCTGATCCCCCCGAAACATTATAGGCAATTGTCAAGGCCCTTGGTCTCCCACCAGGAATAGATGGTAAGACCCTATTGCTGAAGACTGCACATACTTGGGCTGCAAGGCCACTTAGAAATCCTGCTGGAACTGAGCTGATAACCTCCTCCATGTAGACCAGCTGACAGAAAGCTGGAAGAAGCCATTCTGCATGCAGTTCAATGGGAGAAAGAGAAATCACCAGTGAAGATACTCAACAGTGGACACTGCAAGCTTTATATTTGGCCAGCCAGGCCAAATGAGCCAACGGGTGCAATAGTGGCACTTCTGTCATAGTGGAAACTAATTGCCCTGTAATTAGACTGGAGGCCCGCTCCATGGGAAGGAATACATCCTGATATTGAAAACTTAAAACAGGGGTAGTCATGAGCCCTAGGGGTGTAACATCTGCTGTTGTCTGGCTAAATGTATACACTATGCTTATCAAACTGCCCAGTAAACACTTCTATTAATGTTCATACCCTTATATTAATGCTACTCTCACTTTTGGTAGAGAATCTTCTCTTTTCAGATGGCAATGACCTTGGGATGACTCAGAAGGTATCATGGTACATGGAAAGAAGTGACCGCAGTGCTCAGTACTGCAATATCTCTATCACACCTTCCAAGGCTCAGGGTCAAATGCAGAAGAGGTGGTAGAAAGAATGTAAGAGCCAGAGGAAGGGTAGGATTCCTTACAACGTGCTCCCCCCAGACACAAAATGACCTGGATATCCATGACTTCACAGTACCTGACACTACCTACACAAGACCATCGTAAGAGGAGGAAAAGATCAAGACATCAAAGTAAAAGAGAGACTGAGACTGATTGAGATGGGGAGAGGATATGATGTAGAATGGAGTTTCAAAGGGGAGATTGGGGGGAGGGAGGGTATTACCATGGGATTTTTTTTATTATTTTTATTTTTGGTTTTTCAATGTAGGGTCTCACTCTGGCTCAGGCTGACCTGGAATTAACTATGTAGTCTTAGGGTGCCCTTGAACTCACGGTGATCCTCCTACCTCTGCCTCCCAAGTACTGAGATTAAAGGCATGCACCACCACGCCCAGTGGGATATTTTTTGTAATCATGGAAGTTGTTAATAAAAATTTGAAAAAAATAAAAAGAAAGAAATTAGTAAAGTCACAAGTAAACAACGTAATGATTTACCTTAAGGCCTTGGAAAAATAACAACAAGGCAAACCAAAAATCATTAAATGGGAAGAAATAATAAGGATTAGGGCAGAAATTAATGAAATAGAAACCAAGAAAACAATACAAAGAATCAATGAAAGCTGAGCAAGGTGGCACACATATTTAATCCCAGCACTTTGGAGGCAGAGGTAGGAGGATCGCCATGAGTTAAAGGCCACCTTGAGATTACATAGTGAATTCCAGGTCAGCCTGGGCTACAGCTGGAGACCCTACCTAGATCTCAATAGATGCAGAAAAGGTATTAGACAAAATCCAACATCGCTTCATGGAAAATTCTTACAGAAATCTGGAATAGAAGGAACATATTTGATCATAATAAAACCTGTTTATGAAAACTCTACAGCCAACATAATACAAAATGGGAAAAACTTGAAGCTTTTCCACTAAATTCAGGAACAAGACAAGAGTGTCCACTGTCCCCACTTTTATTTAATATAGTACTATAAGTCTCAGCTATAGCAATAAGGCGAGTTACTCATAAAAGGGATATAGATTGGAAAAGAAGAGATCAAATTATTGTTATTTGCAGATGATATAATTCTATACATAAAGGACCCTAAAGATTCTACCATAAAAATGTTAAAGCTGATAAACACTTTTAGCAATGTAGCAGGATACAAAAAAAAAAATCCTAAAATTCATTTGGAAGCACAAAAAAAACCCTCGAATAGCCAAAACAATTTTGAGCAACAAAAGTAAGGCCAGTGGCATCACCATACCCAATTTTAAGCTATATTATAAAGCCATGGTAACAAGAACAGCATGGTACTGGCAGAAAGACATATAGATCAATGGAACAGAATAGAGGACCCAAATGTTAATCCAGGCAGCTACAGCCATCTGATTTTTGACAATAATGACAAAAAAAATCCATTGGAGAACAACTGGTGCTGGGAAAACTGGATATCTATATGTAGAAGGATGAAAATATATCCTTGTCTCTCCCCATGCACAAGAATCAAGTCCAAATACATCAGGGACCTTAATATCAGACCTAGAAGTCTGAAACTGCTAGAGGAAAAAGTAGGGGAAACCCTTCAACATGTTGGCATAGGCAATGACTTTCTGAATATAAGCCCAATTGCTCAGGAAATAAAACCACTAACAACCATTGGGATCTCATGAAATTATAAAGCTTTTGTATAGCAAAGGACATTGTGAATAGAGACAACCTACACAATGGGAGAAAATCTTTGCCAGCTATCCATCTGACACAGGATTAATATGCAAAATATACAAAGAACTAAAAAAAACTAAACAATAAGAAATCATACAGCCCAATTTAAAAATGAACCATGGTAGCCAGGCATGGTGGTGCAAGCCTTTAATCCCAGCACTTGAAAGGCAGAGGTAGGAGGATAGCCATGAGTTCAAGGCCACCCTGAGACTACATAGTGAATTACAGGTCAGCCTGGGGTAGAATGAGACTTTACCTCAAAAAAACAAAAATAAAAAGGGCTAAAGAGATGGCTTAGCGGTTAAGCACTTGCCTGTGAAGCCTAAGGACACCAGTTCAAGGCTCGATTCCCCAGGACCCACATTAGCCAGATGCACAAGGGGGCACACACGTCTGCAGTTCATTTGCAGTGGCTGGAGGCCCTGGCGCGCCCATTCTCTCTCTCTCTCTATCTATCTATCTATCTATCTATCTATCTATCTGCCTCTTTCTCTCTCTGTCTGTCGCTCTTAAATAAATATGATAAACAAAAAAATTCAAAAAAAAAACAAAAATAAATAAATAAAAATAAAAAATTAAAATTAAAAAATGGGCCATTGAACTAAATACAAAGTTCTCAAAAGAAGAAATACAGACAGCATATAAACATCTAAAAAAGTGTTCTACATCCTTACCCATCAGGAAAATGCTTAAATTAAAACTACTTTGACTACTGTCAGAATGGCTATCACCAAGAAAACAAATGACAATAAATGTTGGCAAGAATGCGGTAAAAAGGAAACCCTTCTACACAGTTGGTGAGAATGTAGTCTGGTATAGCCATTGTGGAAATCAGTGTGGAGCTTCTTAACACAACTAAAAATAGATTTGCCATATGATCCAGCTACAGCACTCCTAGGCACATATCCTAATGATTTTTCTTACTACCTTACAGATACTCACACAGCCATATTTATTGCTGCTCTAGTCACAATAGCTAGGAAATGGAACCAGCCTAAATGTCCTTAAACAGATGAATGGATAATAAAGATGTAGTACATTTACACAATGGAGTTCTATTTAGCAGTAAAGAAAAATGAAATTATGAAATTTGCAGGGAAATGGATAGATCTGGAAAGGATTATACTCAGTGAGGTAACCCAGGCCCAGAAAGCCAAACATTGTATGTTCTCTCTCATATGTGGATCCTAGCTACAAATGACTTGCATGTGAGCTAGAACCAAAAATCAGTAGCAGAGGCCAATAAGCTAGAAAAGGGCTATAAGGGAAGGAGGAGAGGGAAGGCCTTAAGGGGGTGGTACTGTTTATATGTAAGTAGAAGAACAGATTACAGGGAGTGGAATGGCCTAAGTGAGGCCAGGGAAAGAGATCAAGTAAAAGAAGGGTGGGGGAGGGTCAATCAGAATTCAAGATATTCTGAATACAATATATGAAAGCCTACTTTTTTGGATAATGGGACATCCAGAAGCCATAAATTGTTACTAGAAAATGTTCAGTGCCAGGGGTGAGATACCTTCCAGTGAGTTGTTGGCCAGGGAGGTCCCTGTCGCCTCTAAAACATTACAGGCTATTGCCGAGGCCCTTGGTTTTCCACCAGAAACAGATGGTAAGACCCTATTGCTGAAGACTCTACATGCCTGGGCAGCAAGGTCACGGAGAAATCAAGCTGGGGCTGAGCTGAAAACCTCCCCGTAGACCAGCTGACTGAAAGCTGGAAAAAGCTGCACTGCATACAGCCATATGGGAGACAAGACACTATGGACACTGGAAGCCTCAAGTTTGGCCAGACAGGCCAAATGACTGAATGAGTGCAATAGTGACATGTCTACTCTGGGAGAAACCAACTGGTCTCTAATTAGAGTGGAGGTCCACTCTATGAGATGGAATACATGCCTGGTACTGAAAATCTAATCAAAAGACTATGGGTGGGGCTAGAGAGATGGCTTAGCAGTTAAGCGCTTGCCTGTGAAGCCTAAGGACTCTGGTTTGAGGCTCTATTCCCCAGGTCCCATGTTAGCCAGATGCACAAGGGGGCACACGTGTCTGGAGTTCATTTGTAGTGGCTGGAGGCCCTGGTGCATCCATTGTCTCCATTCTCTCTCTCTCTCTCTCTCTCTCTCTCTCTCTCCCTCCCTCCCTCCCTCCCTCCCTCCCTCTTTCTCTCTCTCTCTGTCTGTCACTCTCAAATAAATAAAGATAAACAAAAAAAGGCTATGGGTGGGGGAGGTCATGAGCCTTAGGTGTGTAAAGCCTGCTCTTGTCAGGCTAAATGCATATATTATGCTCACCAAGTGTCCTGAAAGCACTACACTTAATGTTCATATTCACATATTAATGCTACTCTCACTTTTGGTTAGAGAAGCTTCTCTTTTCAGATGGTAATGACCACTTGGATGACCCAAAAGGCAACAAAGTGCTGAGAAGAAGTGATGGAGGAGTGTCCAGCATTGAAACATCTCTATCACACCCTCCAAGGCTCAGGGTTCATTGTGGAATAGGTAGCAGAAAGAACATAAGATCCAAAGGAAGGGTACCACTCCTTACAATGCAACTGTCCAGACAAATTGGCCTCGATATCCACGACCTCGCAGTGCCTAATAATACCTTCACAAGACCCTCATAATAGGAGAAAAGACAAAGACATCAAAACAAAAGAGAGACTAATGGAGAAAGGAAGAGGATATGATGGCGAGTGGGGTAGTGAAGAAATAGGGAAGGGGAAAGAATTATCATGGTTTATTGTCTGTAAGTATAGAAGCTGTCAATTAAAAAAAAAAGTCTACATTAAAAAAATAGAAAGAGCCCGGCATGGTGGTGCATGCCTTTAATCCTACCTAGCACTTGGGAGGCACAGGTAGAAGGATCGTCATGAGTTCAAGACCATCCTGAGACTACATAGTGAATTCCAGGTCAGCCTGAGCTACAGTAGGATGCCCCATCAAAAAAAAAAATAATAATAATAATAATAATACACACAAACACACATACATGGCTGGAGAGATGGCTTAGTGGTTAAGGCACTTGCCTATGAAGCCTGAAGACACAGGTTCAATTCTCCAGTACCTTTGTAATAAGCCAGATGTACAAGATGGCACATGCATCCAGAGGTTTTTGCAGTGACTGGAGGCCCTGGTGAACATGCGTATGCTCGCTCGCTCTCTCTCTCTCTCTCTCTCTCTCTGCCTCTTTCTCTCAAACAAACAAGTAAATAAAAATTTTGTTTGCTTTTGTTTTTGTTTTGTTTTGTTTTGTTTTGTTTTGTTGTTCAAGGTAGGGTCTCACTCTAGCCCAGGCTGACCTGGATTTCACTATGTAGTCTCAGGGTAGCCTCAAACTCATGGCAATCCCTCTACCTCTGCCTCCTGAGGGCTGGAATTAAAGTCATGCATAACCACACCATGCTTCCAGCCCTTATTTTTATTTATTTATTTTTTTTTAATTTTTATCCTGGGGTGGTAGCACATGCCTTTAATGCCAGCACTTGGGAGGCAGAGGTAAGAGGATCACTGTGAGTTCGAGGCCACCATGAGACTACATAGTGAATTCCAGGTCAGCCTGAGCTAGAGTGAGACCCTACCTGGAAAAACCAAAAAAATAAAAAATAATAATAAGGGCTGGAAAGCTGGTTCAGTGGTTAAGGCACTTGCCTGCCAAGCCTAACGACCTGAGTTCAATTCCTCAGTATCCACACAAGCCAGATGCACAAAGCATGCATCTGGAGTTTGTTTGCAGGGGCTGGAAGCCCTGGCACATCCCTTTCTCTCTCTCTCTCTCTCTCTCTCTCTCTCTCTCTCTCTCTCTCTCTCTGTATCCTTCTGCTTGCAAATGAATTTAAAAAATTTTTTAAGTATAAAAGAAAAATAAAACTTCTACTCAACCACGGTGACATATGCCTTTAATGTCAGCACTCAAAAGGCAGAGTTAGGAGGATCACTGTGAGTTTGAGGGCAGCCCTGGACCACACAATGAGTTCCAAATAAACCTGATCTAGAGTGAGACCCTACCTCCAAAAAATAAAAATAAAAATTATAGCCAGTAGAGGAAAAAGTAGGGGAAACCCTTCAACATAATGGTCTTGGCAAAGACTTTCTGAACACAACCACAATTGCTCAGGCAATAAAACCACAGGTTAACCACTGGGACCTCATGAAATTACAAAGATTTTGTATGCCAAAGAACACTGTGAGTAAAGAAAAGAGGCAATCTACAGAATGGGAAAAAATCTTTGCCAGCTTTACATCTGATAGAGGATTAACATCTAGGATATACAAATAACTCAAAAAATTAAATACTAAAAAAATCAAACAAGCCAATTAAAAATGGGCTACGGAACTAAATAGAGAGTTCTCAAAAGAAGAAATACAGATGGCATATAAGTATCTGAAAAAACATTCTACATCCCTAGTCATCAGGGAAATGCAGATTAAAACTATGTTGAGATTCCATCTCACTCCTGTCAGATTGGCTACCATCATGAAAACAAATGACCATAAATGCTGGTGAGGATGCGGAAAAAGAGGGGCCCTTCTACACTGTTGGTGGGAATGCAATCTGGTCCAGCCATTGTGGAAATCACTGTGGAGGTTCCTGAGACAGCTAAAAATAGATCTACCATATGACCCAGCTATAGCACTCCTAGGTATATATCCTAAGGACTCATCTCATTACCTTAGAGATACTTGCTCAATCATGTTTATTGCCACTCAATTCACAATAGCTGGGAAATGGAACCAGCCTAGATGTCCCTCAACTGATGAGTGGATAATGAAGATATGGCACATTTATACAATGGAGTTTTACTCAGCGGTAAAGAAAAACAAAGTTATGAAATTTGCAGAAAAGTGGATGGATCTGGAAAGGATTATACTAAGTGAGGTAACCCAGGCCCAGAAAGCCAAGCACCACATGTTCTCCCTCATATGTGGATCTTAGCTACAGATGATTGGGCTTCTGTGTGAGAAGGAAAAAAACTCAGTAGCAGAGGCCAGTAAGTTAAAAAGGACATAGAAAGGGAAGAGAAAGAAAGGGAGGAGAGCTGTTATTAGGTTGGTGTTGCATATATGTAAGTAGAAAGATTGAGATGGGGAGGGGATATGATGGAGAATGGAATTTCAAAGGGGAAAGTTGGGGGGGGTTACTACCATGGGATATTTTTTATAATCATGGAAAATATTAATAAAAATTGAGAAAAATAAATAAATAAATAAGCCAGGCATGGTGGCGCACACCTCTAATCTCAGCACTTGGGAGGCAGAAGTAGGAGGATTGCCATGAGTTCGAGGCCACCCTGAGACTACACAGTAAATTCCAGGTCAGCTTGAGCTAGAGTGAAACCCTACCTTGAAAAAAAACAACAAAAAAATAATAATAATGAATTCATTCATTCATTCTTTTTTTTTTTTTTTTTTTTTTTTGAGGTACGGTCTCACTCTAGCTCAGGCTGACCTGGAATTCACTATGGAGTCTCAGGGTGGCCTCCTACCTCTGCCTCCCGAGTGCTGGGATTAAAGGCGTGCGCCACCACGCCCAGCTCATTCATTCATTTTTTAAAAAGTATCCAAGGGGACTGGAGTGATGGCTTAGCAGTTAAGGCATTTGCCTGCAAAGCCAAAAGACCCAGGCTCGATTCCCCAGGACCCACGTTAGCCAGATACACAGGCGGCTCATGTATCTGGAGTTCATCTGCAGTGGCTGGAAACACTGGTGTGCACATTCTCTCTCTACCCCCCTCTTTCTCTGTCAAATAAATAAAATATTTGTTTTTAAATATCCAAGGGCTGGAGAGATAGCTCAACAGTTAAAGGTGCCTGCTTGCAAAGCCTGCCAGCCTGGATTCAATTCTCCAGCCACCCATGAAAAGCCAGACATGCCTTCATTTACAGGAGCAAGAGATCCTGGTACCACCATCCTACATACACAGACAGACAGACACACACACAAATAAATTTTTAAAGTATCTATTTTTCTTATTACAATTTTATTTTAAGCACAGCAATGATATAGTTATAAAGGTTGTGTATAGGGGGCTGAAGAGATGGCTTAGCAGTTAAGGCACTTGCCTGCAAAGCCAAAGAACCCATGTTCAACTCCCCAGATCCCACATAATCAGACACACAAGGTAACACATGTGCAAGGTCACACTTGTGCACAAGATGACACATGCATCTGGAATTTGATTCAGTGGTTGGAGGCCCTCATGTGCCAATTCATATTCTCTCTTTCCCTCCCTCCATCCCTCTCTCTCTCTCTCTCTCTCTCTCTCTCTCAGAAAAAGTGGGGATTTTTTGTTTGTTTGTTTTATTTTGTTTTTCAAGGTATGGTCTTGCTCTAGCTCAGGCTGACCTGGAATTCACTATGTAGTCTCAGGCTGTCCTGGAACTCACGGTGATCCTCTTACCTCTGCCTTCCAAGTGCTGGAATTAAAGGCATGCACCACCACACCTGGCTCCTCTAAGAAAAAGGTTTTTGTTTCTTTTAATTTTTATTAATTAATTTATTTATTTATTTATTGGCAGAGAAAGAGAGAGAGAGAGAGAGAGAATGGGCGTGCCAGGGCCTCTAGCCACTGCAAATGAACTCCAGACACAGGAACCCCCTCATGCATCTGGCTAACGTGGGTCCTGGAGAATCAAACCAGGGTCCTTTGGCCTTGCAGGCAAATGCCTTAAACACTAAGCCATCCCTCCAGCCCGAAAAAAGTTTTTTAAATGTTGTATATAGGGTTTGTAATATGAAATGAAACTAAGTATTCAAACTCAAGTCTAACTTAACTGTGGGGAAAAATAAACCCTACCTCAGCATTGTGCTTAGTAGTCATTTCTAATTTTTCTTTCTTAGCCCGATGAAGTTTCTTTCTGAGATCTGCAGTAATATCTGACTCTGCTTCGCTCTTTAGCATTTGTTTTACATCCAATGAGGTATTCTTCAATCTGCAAAATAAGTCATATAAAATATAAATTTCATAAAAATATGTTTCACACCATCCATGATATTTCTGATAACTTCTTTTCAACATAAACATAAAGAGTTAGAGAGATAGATGGCTCAGCATTGAAAGGTACTTATTTACAAAAGAAATACAAGGCATATGATAAGGTCCTTGACTTAAAGAAATCTGCAATCTAGTATAAGGTGTCCACTACAAAACTTAGATAAAAATGCAAAGCTTAACAAATTTCCACTAGACATCTACTTTGAAAAAATATATTTTTAGGGCTGGAGAGAGGGCTTAGCGGTTAAGCGCTTGCCTGTGAAGCCTAAGGACCCCGGTGCGAGGCTCAATTCCCCAGGACCCACGTTAGCCAGATGCACAAGGGGGCTCACGCGTCTGGAGTTCGTTTGCAGTGACTGGAAGCCCTGGAGAGCCCATTCTCTCTGTCTCTCTATCTGCCTCTGTCTCTCTCTGTCTGTCACTCTCAAATAAATAAATAAAATTTTTTTAAAAATATATATATTTTTTTTAGGCTGGGCGTGGTGGCACTCGCCTTTAATCCCAGCACTCGGGAGGCAGAGGTAGGAGGATCGCCATGAATTCAAGGCTACCCTGAGACTACAGAGTTAATTCCAGGTCAGCCTGGATCAGAGTGAGACCCTACCTTGAAATATATATATATATATTCACTTGCAAGCAGTGAGAGAGAAGAGAAACAGAGAAAATGGGTGTACCAGGGCCTCCAGCCACTATGAACTCCAGACCCCTATACTACTTTGTGCGTCTGGCTTCAGGTGGTTACTGGGGAATTGAAACCAGGTCGTTAGGCTTTGCAGGCAAGTGACTTAAGCACTGAGCAATCTCTTCAACCCTACAAATCTGCTTCATTCAAGATTGTTATTTAAACTATCCTAGCATATCACAAACTGGAAAGTTTGTGTTTTTTTTTTATTGGTTTTTCGAGGTAGGGTCTCACTCTAGCTCAGGCTGACCTGGAATTCACTCTGCATTCTCAGGGTGGCCTCAAACTCATGGCGATCCTCCTACCTCTGCCTCCTGAGTGCTGGGATGAAAGGTGTGCGCCACCACGCCCGGCTTTATAAACTGGAAAGTTTAAGAATGACTTCACTGGGCTTGATGGCACACACCTTTCATCCCAGCTCAGGAGACAGAGGTTGGTGGATCACTGTGAGTTTGAGGCCACCCTGAGACTACAGAGTAAATTCAAGGTCAGCCTGGGCTAGAGTGAAACACTACCTTGAAAAACCAAAAAGAATGACTTCCTTTTTCCAATGTGTGTGTGTGACATGTGCATGTTCATGTGTGTGAATGCAGGAATACACATGTGGAGATCAGAGGACAACCTCCTGACTTGTTTGAAGGGTTTCTTGCTTGTTTTTAAAATATTTTATTGATTGATTGATTTCATTTTCAGAGAGAAAAAGAAAGAGGCAGATAGAGATAATGGGCACACCAGGGCTTCTAGCCACTACAAACGAACTCCAGACACATGCGCCACTTTGTGCACTTGGCTTTATGTAAGTACTGGAGAATCAAACCTGGGTCATTATGCTTTGCAAGCAAGCACCTTAACCGTTGAGCCATCTTTCCAGGCCTTGTTTGTTTCTAAATTGCCAGCCCAGCTGGCCCGTGAGCTTCCAGGGATTCTCCTGTCTCAGACTCACATTTTCCCACAGGAGCACTGGGATGAGCACTAGTATGTCCAGCTTCACATGTGTTCTGGGGATCCAAACTCAGGTCATCACACTTCACAGGAGGCACTTTATTCAATGAGCTAACTCCTCTAGCCCATATTTTTTTAGCCTTTTTTTCTGCTAAAAAATGTTTTTTAGGGCTGGAGAGATGGCTTAGCGGTTAAGCGCTTGCCTGTGAAGCCTAAGGAACCTGGTTCGAGGCTTGATTCCCCAGGACCCACGTTAGGCAGATACACAAGGGGGTGCACGCTCTGGAGTTTGTTTGCAGTGGCTGGAAGCCCTGGCATGCCCATTCTCTCTCTCTCTCTCTCTCTCTCTCTCTGCCTCTTTCTCTGTCTGTCGCTCTCAAATAAATAAATAAAAATAAACCAAAAAAACTTTTTAATTTTTTCATACCCTAAACTTCTAGTTTTTTATATCTTATTTATTTATTAGTAAGAAAAAGAGAAACATAGAATGGGCACGCCAGGGCTCCAGCCACTGCAAATGAACTCCAAACACATGCTCCACCTTGCATGTCTGGCTTACATGGGTACTGGGGAATTAACCGAGGTCCTTAGCCTTCACAAGTAAGCACCCTAACTGCTAAGCCACCTCTCCACCCCTATATTTTTATTTATTAGACAAAGGGTATGGGGACACCAGGGCCTCTTGTAGCTGCAAATTAACTCCAGGCTCATGTGTCATTTTGTGTATAAGGTTTTACATGGGTACTGGGGAACCCAGACCAGCACTTTGTGCAAACAAGCACTTTTAACTGCTGAGCCATCTCCTCAGCCTCCTCTTTTTGTTTTTAATTATGCGTCCATGTGTATAGGTGTGCAAAGGCCTCTTGCAGCTGCAAACAAACAACAGACACTTGAACCACTTTTTTGCACCTGGCTTATGTGAGTGGCTTGGGAATTGAACCCTGGCCAGTAGGCTTTGCAAGCAAGTGCCTTCAACTGCTTATTATCTTCCCACCCAAGCTCCTTTTTTTTTTTCCAAGATAGGGTCTCACTCTAGTCCAGCTCCCTTTTAATAGTATATTTTAATATATTTTACTTACTGTAAGTATAAAACACACTACAATGAAGTGTAAATAAGATAAGGAAGCAAAGGTAGGAGGATTGTGGTGGTTTGATTCAGGTGTCCCCCATAAACTTATATGTTCTGATGCCTAAATCCTCAGCTGGTGACAATTTGGGAATTGAAGCCTCCTGGAGGCAGTGTACTGTTGGGGATGGGCTTATGGGTGTTATAGCCAGCTTCCCCTTGCCAGTGTTTGGCACGCTCTCTTGCTGCTGTTGTCCACCTGATGTTTGCCAAGAGGTGATGTTCACCCTGTGCTCATGTCATCATTTTCCCTTGCCATCATGGAGTTTCTCCTAGAGTCTTGTAAGCCAAAATAAACCCCTTCATCCCACAAGATGCTCTTTGCTAGGTGTTTTATGACAGCAATGTAAAGTTGACTACAACAATAAAATTGGTACCAAGAAGTGGGGTCATTGTTGCCAGAATCAGGTGATTCTGTGGCTTTGGCCTTTAGAACTGCTTTGCAAAAGAAATGTGGACAAATCTGAAACCTTGACCTAAAAGATACCTTACAGTGCTATAAGTACAGCTTGATGGACTCTCTGGTCAAAGTTGAAAGACCTGAGTACAGTTAAGAACTATGGACTGTGGGGTTTGGCTTATGAGGGTTAAGGGTTTTGGTCTGGGCTAGAAATAGCTTGTATAAGAGGCTTGCTGAGAAGTTGTACAGAGATTTAATACATAGAAATGCTTGGTGTGAGCAGAGGGATATGACACAGAAAAGAAATGAAATCTTTGCCCATTCAGCTGCAATTGTTTGAGAGATTACAACTATTGAGATTGGGCCAGCTGACCTGCGTTGGGACAACAGGGAAGAACCTGCTTGAGCAGCACATATACTAAAATTGAGACAACAGGAAGAATGCAGACTCTTCTGGAGGGACATGAACACTGAAGGAATGTCCTGTTCTTCAAAGTCTTCTTTATTCCCCCTGAGTTAACAGGTTGGTATCCCCCCGATACTACAGAGTATAACAAATGCAGGAAAGAGAAAGTCATTGAATTGTAACACCGTTTTGTTGTTTGGAAATGGCCATGGGCTTGCTGGATTACCTACATGGAGGGCCAATGGAGACATGAGGATGGACCATGGGTTGCAGTGGAGACTCAATGGAGATGCCAGGACTATGGAATGGCTGCCAAGGAGACCTGCTGCCACCAGGTAACATTTTCTGGGACTGAGTAGCATAGCTTGATGGGCGAAATTGGAACTTCAGAGACTCATTACTGGTTAGAATTATCAGACTTTAAGACTTTTTTTTTTTAATTTTTTTTGTTCATTCTTATTTATTTATTTGAGAGTGACAGAGAGAGAGAGAAAGAGGCACAGAGAGACAGAAAGAGAGAGAATGGGCACGCCAGGGCTTCCAGCCACTGCAAACGAACTCCAGATGCGTGCGCCCCCTTGTGCATCTGGCTAACGTGGGTCCTGGGGAATTGAGCCTCGCACCGGGGTCCTTAGGCTTCACAGGCAAGCGCTTAACCGCTAAGCCATCTCTCCAGCCCCACTTTAAGACTTTTCACTAACTAGAGTTATGGGACTTGGAGCTACAGAGTTTGATGTTTGCCCTATTTATTTTAAATCTTGTATTGGCTCAATATTTATTTGCTATACCCATCTTTTGCAGTGTGAATGTTTATTCTGTGCCATTTTGGTTTTTTGTTTTTTTGTTTTTTGTTTTTTTTTAGTATTATGGCTCAGTTAAAAGATCTTAGACTATGGAGATGTTTGAACATCAATAGGGCTGATAGAAACTATGGGGACATTTTTTAAAGTTAGACTGAATACATTGCATTTTACATCATGTATGGTTACCAGTTTATGGGGACTAGGGAAGAAAGAGGTGGTTTGATTTAGGTGTCCCCCATAAACTTTTATGTGTTCTGAAAGCTAGGTCCTCAGCTGGTGGCAATTTGGGAATTGAAGCCTCCTGGAGACAGTGTTATTGTTGGGGATGGGCTTACAGGTATTATAGCCAGCTTCCCCTTGCCAGTATTTGGCACACTCTCCTGCTGCTATTGTCCACCTCATGTTGGCCAGAAGGTAATGTCCACCCTCTACTCATGTCATCGTTTTCCCATGCCATCATGGAGGTTCCCTTTGAGTCTGTAAACCAAAATAAACACTTTCCTTGCACAAGCTGCTCTTGGTCAGGTCTGTCTTGATCATGTCTGTCAACCTGACTGGAAAAGGATCATAATGCGTTCAAGGCCACCCTGAGACTACAGAGTGAGTTCCAGATCAGCCTGATCTAGAGTGTGATCCTACCTTGAAAAAAAAAAAAAAACTAAATAAAAAACACCTGAGTCTATGGGGATATACATTAAAACTACCACACTTGCCTAACACAGGAGAGACTCAGGATTTAATACTCAAAACCCACCAAACAAAGGAAAAAGCTGGCATAGTTGCACACACCTGAGTCTCAGCATCGTAGAGGTAGAGGTAGTGTAGTAGAAGAAACTGAACAAAAGAACAGGCCTGTGATCCTCTAAAACTGTTTCTTTCAAGCCGGGTGTGGTGGCGCACGTCTTTAATCCCAGCACTCAGGAGGCAGAGGTAGGAGGATCGCCATGAGTTCAAGGCCACCCTGAGACTACATGGTGAATTCCAGGACAGCCTGAACTAGAGTGAAACCCTACCTCGAAAAAACAAAAACAAAAACAACAACAAAAATTTCTTCTGTACAAGCTTTACCAGGGAAACAGCATGACCCTGAGTCTCCTCCGTATCTATGCAGCTGCACCCTGCTTATATGTTAGCTGCTTAGTGCACCCATAGGCACAAACACCCCGGAACAAACAAACACCTTTCTGTTCTACAGTTGTACTTTTTTTGTTGTTTTGGCTTTCATGGTAAAGTCTCACTCTAGCCCAGGCTGACCTGGAATTCACTATGTAGTCTCAGAGTGGCATCGAAATTGTGGTGATCCTCCTACCTCTGCCTCCCGAGTGCTGGAATTAAAGGTGTGCACTACCACGCCCAGCTGACATTTACACTTTGCTGATTTATTGCTAGGGAATTTTCTGGTTGTGCCTCAAAGTCATGTAACCTTAGAAAGCCAAGCATGGTAGTGCACTCCTTTAATCGCAGCACTCAGTTAAGCGCTTGCCTGTGAAGCCTAAGGATGCCGGTTCGAGGCTCGATTCCCCAGGACCCATGTTAGCCAGACACACAAGGGGGCGCCTGCGTCTGGAATTCATTAGCAGTGGCTGGAAGCCATGGTGCACCCATTCTCTCTCTCTATCTCCTCTTTCTCTCTCTGTCTGTTGCTCTCAAATAAATAACTAAAAATGAACAAAAAAAGAAAAAGAAAGCCAGGCATAGTTGCACATGCCTTTAAACACACTCAGGAGGAAGAGGTAAAAGGATCCCCCATGAGTTGAAGGACACCTTGAGACTACATTGTAAATTCCAGGAGCCTGGGCTAAAGTGAAACCCTACCTCCAAAAAAAAAAAAAAAATCATGTAACCTTAGAAACTTGTAACTCATCAATAATACAACAAATTCAAGATGCCAAACTGCCTGCTATACTATCTATAAAACCCCCAAGCTATCAGAGCTCAGTACTCAGGCTTTGAAGTTATTCACCTGAATCTATGTCAACATGAAAAGCTGATTTTCCACTCTCTCTGGTGCTGGTTCTGTGAGCCTTAGTTTCATATATCAATAGGAGTATCACTGTGAGTTCAAAGTCAGCCTGGGACTACAGAGTAAGCTCCAAGTCAGCATGGGCTACAGAGAGAACCTACCTCAAGAAGAAAAAAATAAAGAAGGAAGGAAAAAAGGAAGGAAGGAAGGAAGGAAGGAAGGAAGGAAGGAAGGAAGGAAGGAAGGAAGGAAGGGAGGGAAAAAGAAAGAGTTGTTGTTACTGAGGTAGGGTCTCATTCTAACCCAAGCTGACCTGGAATTCACTCTGTAGTCCTGGTTGGCCTCAACTCACAGCGATCCTCCTACCTCTGCCTCCCACATGCTGGGATTAAAGGTGTGCTATCATGCCTGGCTTGAACGGCCAGATTCATTCATTCATGTACGTATGTATGTATGTATTTAGGTTTTCCGGGGTAGAATCTCCCTCTAGCCCAAAGTGACCTTGAAGATACTATGTAGTCTCTGGCTGACCTCAAACTCATGGTAACCCTCTTACCTCTGCTCCCAAGTACTGGTAAAAGGGGTGCGCCACCATTCTTAGCTTTAAGTCAAGCTTTTTTGTTGTTGTTGTTTTGTTTTGTTTTTCAAGGTAAGGTCTCGCTCTAGCCCAAGCTGACTTGGAATTCACTATGTAGTCTCAGGATGACCTCGAACTCATGGTGATCATCCTACCTCTACCTCCCAAGTGGTGGAATGCGCCACCACACTTGGCTAAAGTCAAGCTTCTTAATGGGATAAAACATTTCTAAATCTTACCCAATACATGACTTACATCCAAAATATACAAGATTTCTTTCAGCTCAATAATAGGAAAACAACTTAAGAATTGGCAAAGGGGGTTCGAGAGATGGTTTAGCAGTTAGGTATTTGGCTGCGAGCCTAAGGACCCAGGTTCAACTCTCCAGAACCCATGTAAACCAGATGCACAAGGTGATGCATGTGTACAGGTGGCACACATGCATCTGGAGTTCATTTGCAGTGGGTAAGTCCCTGTCATACCAATTCTCTATCTCTCTCACTTGCTCTCATAAATTTAAAAATTTGGCAAAAGCAAGGCCCTTGCTTTCCCACCAGGAATAGATGGTAAGACCCTATTGCTGAAGACTCCACATACTTGGGCTTGCAAGGCCACTTAGAAATCCTGCTGGAACTGAGCTGATAATCTCCTCCATGTAGACTAGCTGACAGAAAGCTGGAAGAAGCCATTCTGCATGCAGTTAAATGGGAGAAAGAAATCACCAGTGAAGATACTCAACAGTGGACACTGCAAACCTTATATTTGGCCAGCCAGGCCAAATGAGCCAACAGGTGCAATAGTGACATGTCTGTCATGGTGGAAATCAACTGCCCTCTAAATGGACTGGAGGCCCACTCCATGGGACGGAATACATCCTGATACTGAAAACTTAAAACAGGGGCAGTCATGAGCCCTAGGGGTGTAACGTCTGCTATCTGGCTAAATGTATATACCATGCTCATCAAACTGCCCAGTAAGCACTTCTGTAAATGTTTACACCCTTATATTAATGCTACTCTCACTTTTGGTAGAGAATCTTCTCTTTTCAGATGGCAGTGACCTTGGGATGACTCAGAAGGCATCATGGTGCATGGAAAGAAGTGACAGAAGTGCTCAGCACTGCAATATCTCTATCACACCCTCCAAGGCTCAGGGTCTATTGCGAAGAGGTGGCAGAAAGAATGTAAGAGCCAAAGGAAGGGTAGGCCTCCTTACAACGTGCTCCCCCCAGACACAAAATAGCCTGTATATCCATGACCCCACAGTGCCTGACACTACCTACACAAGACCATCATAATAGGAGGAAAAGATCATGACATCAAAATGAAACAGAGACTGATTGAGATGTGGAGAATGGAGTTTAAAAGGGGAAAGTGGGAGGAGGGAGGGTATTACCATGGGATTTTTTTTATAATCATGGAAGTTGTTAATAAAAAATATTTTTGAAGAAAAAAAATAAGTCAGGTGTGGTGGCGCACTCCTTTAATCCCAGCACTCGGGAAGCTGAGATTGCAGGACCACCATGAGTTCGAAGCCACCCTGAGACTACAGAGTAAATTCCAGGTTAGCCTGGGCTAGAGCAAGACCCTACCTCGAAAAAAAAAAAAAAATTAAAAGAGAGCAGGGCGTGGTATCGCATGCCTGTAGTGGCAACATTGAGAGTTTGAGGTAAGAGAATCTAAGTGAGTTTGGGGGCTGTAAAGATGGCTTAACAGTTAAGGCACTTGCCTGCAAAGGCTAAGGACATAGGTTTGATTCCCCAGTACTCATGTGTTGCAGTCAAGTTTGCAATGTTGGCAGAAAACACCCAAGAGTAGCTTGTCGGGGGGGGGGGGGTTAATTTGGCTTACAGACTGGAGGAGAAGCTCCATAATGGCAAGGGAAAACAATGGCATGAGCAACATCATCATGGCCAACATCAGATGGACAACAGCAACAGGAGAGTGTGCCTAACAGTGGCAAGAGGAAGCTGGCTGCCAGGCGTGGTGGCACAAGTCTTTAATCCCAGCACTCAGGTGGCAGAGGTGGGAGGATCAAGGGCACCCTGAGACTACATAGTGAATACCAGGTCAGCCTGGGCTAGAGTAAAACCCTACCTCGAAAAACAACAAAAAAAGAGGAAGCTGGCTATAACACCTATAAACTCATCCCCAAGAATACACTGCCCCCAGGAGACTTTAATTCCCAATTTTCCATCAGCTAGGGAACTAGCAATCAGAAAATATAAGTTTATGGGGGACACCTGTATCAAACCACCACACCATAAAAGCCATATGCACAAAGTGATGCATGCATCTGGAGTTTGTTTGCAGTGGCTAGAGGCCCTGGCATGTACATTCTCTCTCTATCTCTCTTTCTCTCTCCTCCTTCCTTCCCTCCTTCTATCTGCCTCTTCCTCTCTCTGTGTTAAATAAGTAAATAAATAAATGTGAGTTTGGGGCCAGCCTTGGGATACAGAGTGAGTTTCAGGTCAGCCTGGGCTAATGTGAGACCTAACCTCTAACAAAAGAAAGAAGCCAGACACAGAAAACTTACACAATGCATGACTTCACTGATGTGAGGTATTCAGAAAGATAAAGCTATAGATATATAAAGTATGTCAGTGATAAGAAATTTTAAATAACTGTTCAGATTTTAGAATTATGACAAAGATATAGTTATTAAATGCGGGCATGGTGGCACATGCCTTTAGTCCCAGCACTCAAGAGGCAAAGGTAGGAGGATTGCTGTGAGTTCGTTGCCAACCTGGGACTACAGAGTGAGTTCCAGGCCAGCCTGGGCTAGAGCAAGACCCTACCTTAAAAAAACACCAAAAAAGGGGGAGGGCTGAAAAGATGGCTTAGCAGTTAAGGCACTTACATGCAAAGCCTAACAAGCCCAGTTTGATTCCCCAGTACCCACAAACTGGCACATAAAGTTGGGCATGGTGGCGCACACCTTTATTCCCAGCACTCGGGAAGCAGAGGTAGGAGGATCACCATGAGTTCGAGGCCACCCTGAGAGTACACAGTGAATTCCAGGTCAGCCTGGACTAGAGTGAAACCCTACCTTGAAAAAGCAAAAACAAAACAAAAAAAAAAAAAAAAGGCCGGGCATGGTGGCGCATGCCTTTAATCCCAGCACTCGGGAGGCAGAGGTAGGAGGATCACCATGAGTTCGAGGCCACCCTGAGACTCCATAGTGAATTCCAGGTCATCCTGAGCCAGAGTGAGACCCTACCTTGAAAAACCAAAAAAAAAAAAAAAAAAAAAGGCACATAAATCTGGAGTTTGCAGCAGCTGGGGGTCCTATAACGCCCATTCTCATTCATTCTAATTCTCATTCTCATTCATTCTCTCTCTCTCTCTCTCTCTCTCTCTCTCTCTCTCTGTCTTCCTTGGATAAATAAAATACCAAAAAGAATAATAGCCAGGCGTGGTGGTGCACACCTTCAATCCCAGCACTGGGAAGGCAGAGGTAGGAGGATCACTGTGAGTTTGAGGCCACCCTGAGACTACATTGTGAATTCCAGGTGAACCTGGGCTAGAGCGAAACCCTACCTCAAAACCCGCCCCCCCCCCAGAAAAAGAAGAATAAAAAAATAAATAAAAATTTTAGCCGGGTGTGGTGGTGCACGCCTTTAATCCCAGCACTCAGGAGGAAGAGGTAGGAGTTCGAGGCCATGCTGAGACTACAGAGTGAATTTCAGGTCAGCCTGGGCTAGAGTGAGACCCTACCTCAAAAAAACAAAAATAATAATAATAAAATAAGTAAATAAAATTTTTAAATATAGTTACTATGTGGGCTGGAGAGATTGCGCAGTGGTTAAAGGTACTTGTTACAAAGCCTGATGGCCTGGATTTAGTTTCCCAGTACCCACCTAAAATCCAGATGCACAAAGTGGTACATGCATCTTGAGTTTCTTTGCAGTAACAAGAGGCCCTGGCATGCCCATTCTCTCACTCTTTCTCAGGTACAAAAAAATGCTTTTCTTTTTTGCTTTTTCAAGGTAGGGTCTCACTCTAGTCCAAACTGACCTGGAATTCACTATGGACTCTCAGGGTGATCTCAAGCTCACTTGATCCACCTACCTGTCTCCTGAGTGCTGACATTAAAGGTATGTGCCACAATGCCCAGCTTAAATAAAATATTTTAAATATATATAGGCTGGAGAGATGGGTTAGCAGTTAAGGCACTTGCCTGAAAGGCCAAAGGACCCAGGTTCAATTCTCCAGGAACCACATAAGCCAGATGCACAAGGTAGTGCATGTATCTGGAGTTCCTTTGCAACAGCTGGATGCGTTGGAACACCCATCCTCTATTTGTCTCTTTCTCACTCTCTCAAATAAATAAAAAGAAATATTTTAAATACATATTTATAGTTATTTAAAACATTCCAGGCATGGTGGCACACACCTTTAATTTCAGCACTTGGGAGGCAGAGGTAGAAAGTTGTTGTGAGTTCAAGGCCAGCCTAAGACTAGATAGTAAACTCCAGGCAGGTCAACCTGGGCTAGCGCAAGACCCTACCTCAAAAAAAAAACAAAAAAAGGGCTGGAGAGATGGCTTAGCAGTTAAGGCATTTGCCTGAGAGTCCTAAGGACCCAGGTTCCATTCCCCAGTATCCATATGAGCCAGATGCACAAGGGGCGCATGCATCTGGAGCTCGTTTGCAGGGGCTGAAGGCCCTAGTGTGCCCATTCTCTCTCTCTCTCTTTCAAGTAAATAAATAAAATATATATATGTATATACATACTTTTAAAGTACAAATGTAGTCAGTTTTCCACTGCTGGGTTGAATATCCAAACCAGGCAAAGATTACAGATTCAGAGGAAGTTCCATAACAGTAGAAACTGGTTACTCAAAAGACTCTACCTCAAAAAAAAAAAATTGTTGGGTGTGGTGGTGTACGCCTTTAATCCCAGCACTTGGGAGGCAGAGGTAGAGGATCACTGTGAGTTCGAGGCCACCCTAAGACTACATAGTGAATTCCAGGTCAGCTTGGACTAGAGTGAGACCTTGCCTCAAAAACAAAAAAAAACAGGTCCAGCATGGTAGCACATGTCTTCAATCCCAGTACTTGGGAGGCTGAGGTAAGAGGACTGCTGTAAATTCAAGGTCAGCATGAGACTACAAGTAAATTCAAGGTCAGCTTGGGCTACAGCAAAACACTACCTAGAAAAAAAAAAATAGAGCCGGGCGTGGTGGCGCACGCCTTTAATCCCAGCACTCGGGAGGCAGAGGTAGGAGGATCACCGTGAGTTCAAGGCCACCCTGAGACTCCATAGTGAATTCCAGGTCAGCCTGGGCTACAGTGAGACCCTACCTCAAAAAAACAAAAAAAAAAAAAAAAATAGTACAAACATCTATTGATAATTCTCATGTAAACTAAGATATATAATAAAGTATAAAATTCAATCATAATTTTAAAATATGTATTTCTATTAGTCAATATATATTGATATTTTCATAAGAAAAGTCTGAAGAAATACTTTCCAAATTATCAGTCATTAATTCTAAGATTACATACACCCGCACATATACACAGTCTCTGAGTATTTCTGAAACTAAGTATGAAAGTATTCAGTGCCAGGGATGGGATACCTTCCAGTGAGTTGTTGGCCAGGGAGGTCCCTGATGCCCCCAAAACATTACAGGCTATTGCCAAGGCTCTTGGTTTCCCACCAGGAATAAATGATAAGACCCTATTGCTGAAGATTTCACATGACTGGGCTGCAAGGTCACTGAGAAATCAAATTGGGGCTGAACTGAAAACCTCCTCCCTGTAGACCAGCTGACAGAAAGCTGGGAAAATCTGTGCTGCATTAAGCCCTATGGGAGACAGAACCATCAGTGGTGAAAACAGTAGACACTGCAAGCCTCAAGTTTTGCCAGCCAGGCCAAATGAGCCAATGGGTGCAATAGTGGCATATCTGTTATGGGGGAAAACAACCACTCTCTAACTGGACTGGAGGCCCACTCCACAGGAGGGAATACATACCTAATACTGAAAACCCTAGGGATGAGCCCTAGGGATGACTCAGAATGTGTGCTGGTGCTGAGAAGTAGTGACAGAGGAGTGCTCAGCACTGAAACATCTCTATCACACCTTCCAAGGCTCAGGGTCCATTGCGGAAGAGGTGGGGAAAGAATCTAAGAACCAAAGGAAGGGTAGGACTCCTTACAACACGCTCTTCCAGACACAAAATGGCCTGGATATCCATGACCTTGCAGTACCTGACACTACCTACACAAGACCATCATAATAGGAGGAAAAGATGATATCAAAATGAAAGAGAGACTGATTGAGAGGGGGAGGGGATATGATAAAGAATGGAGTTGCAAAGGCAAAGTGGGGAGGAGGGATTACCAGGGTCTATTGTCTATAATTATAGAAGCTGTAAATAAAAAAAAAATAACGATGGGCATGAGCAAGGCAATCCTCCTACCTCTGCCTCCCAAGTGCTGGGATTAAAGGTGTGTGTCACCACACCTGGCTTAGAATACGTTTTAAACACTTTTTAATTTATTTGAGAGAGAAAGCCATCTCTCCAGCCTATTACAATACATTTTATTTTAAATGGACTATTAAAAAAAAAAAAAAGGCTGGAGAGATGGCTTAGCGGTTAAGACACTTGTCCACAAAGTTCAATTCCCCAGGACCCACATAAACCTGATGCACAAGGTAGCACATGTGTCTGGAGTTCATTTGTAGTGGTTGGAGGCCCTGGTGCACCCATTCTCTTTCTATCTGCCTCTCTCTCTCTCAAATAAATATTTACTTATTTATTTGTTTGTCTGTTTGAGAGAGAGTATGAGTATGCCAGGGCCTCCTGCTACTTTGTACATTTGGCTTTACAGGGGTACTGGGGAATCTATCCTGGGCCATAAAACCTTAGCCATTAAGCCATCTCTCTAGCCCTCTCACAAAATAAATAAATATTTTTAAATATTATATTATTTATTTATTTGGGAGAGAGAAAAATAGGGGGGAGAGAGAGACAGAGAATGGACACATCAGAGCCTCCAGTCACTGCAAACTCCAGACGCATGCTCCACTTTGTGCATCTGACTTATGTGAGTCCTGGGGAAACGAACATGCGTCCTTTGGCTTTGCAAGCAAGTGTCTTAACCACTAAGCTATCTCTTAAGCCCAATAACATATTTTTTTTGAAAACTGGGATGGAGAGATGGCTTAGCAATTAAGGCACTTGCCTACAAAACCTGGTGGCCTAGGTTTGATTCCCCAGTACTCAGGCATACCCATTCATTTTCTCTCTCTCTCTCTTTCTCTCTCTCTCTGCTTACAAGTAAATAAATAATAAAAATGAAAACATCATACAACAAACAAACTATAACCCCAAATGTTTTATTTTGAGATTTAGCAGTTATTACTCACTTCTATGACTAGAAAAGTTCTAAGCATTTATTTATTTGTGTGTGTGTGTGCGTGCGTGTGTGTGTGTGTGTGTGTGTGTGTGTGTGTGTTGTGTGAGACAGGCTGTCAGTATATAGCCCTGGCTGGCCTGGAACCCACTATGTAGACCAGGCTAGCATTAAACTTACAGAGATCTATTTACACTACCTCCCAAGTACTGGGATTACAGGCGTGAACCACCACGCCAGCCACTTTTATTCACTGCACTCACTTTCTTGTAAACCACACTTAGAAAAAAACTACACCCTCCAAAGTAGTCTTATTTTGTGTTATAGACACCACCTACCAGAGGTAAATGAAATAAAAATAAGCAACTTACCCAAAGGCAGAAAAAAATGCATGGTTAAAAAAAAGATGAACCACAGCAATAAGATGACACTTCTTTTTTTTAATTTTATTTATTTATTTGAAATCAGAGAGAGAGAAAGAGAGAAGTGAGACAGAGGGAGAGAAAATGGGCATGCCAGGGCCTCTAGCCACTGCAAACAAACTTCAGATGCACGTGCCCCTTGTGCATCTGGCTTACATGGGTCCTGAGGAATCAAACCTGGGTCCTTTGGCTTCACAGGCAAACGCCTTAACTGCTAAGCCATTTCTCCAGGCCAAGATGACACTTCTTGATACCTACTGAAAGAACAGTGAGCAAAGGAAGATAAATATAAGAGAATTCTTAAGCAGAAGCCATGAATTAGAGCAGCAGCAATGAAGCAAGACTGAAAGCCACTGAGAGTATGGCACAAAAAAATAAAAATAGAGCTGGTCATGGTGGCGCACACCTTTAATCCCAGCACTCAAAAGGCACAAGTAGGAGTGAGTTCAAGGCTACCCTGAGACCACATAGTAAATTCCAGGTCAGCCTGGGCTAGAGCAAAATCCAACTTAAAAAAAAAAAAAAAAAAAAAAAAACAGGGCTGGAAAGATTGCTTAATGGTTAAGGCACATGCCTGCAAAGCCTAAGGACCTATGTTTGACTCTCAAGGTCCCCATAAGCCAGACACACAAAGGTGAGGCAAGTGCAAGGTCGCACATGCCCACTAGGTAGCGCAAGGGTCTGGAGTTTGATTTCAGTGGCTGAGGCCCTGGTGCACCAATTCATTCTCTCTCTCTCCCTCTCTCTAAAATAAAAATAATAAATTTTTTAAAATTAAAAAAAAAAACAGAGCTGGAGAAATGGCTTAGCCATTAAAGCACAGTGGGTGTAGGCCCTGGTGAGTCCATTCTCTCTCACTCTCTCTCATAAACAAATTAAAAATTTAAAAAAATGTTAAAGGGGCTGGAGAGATAGCTTAGCAGTTAAGACTTAATTCCCCAGTGCCCACATTAGACAAATGCACAAGGCAGCACATGCATCTGGAGTTTGTTTGGCTGAAGGCCCTGGCACACCCATTCTCACTATCTGCTTCTTCCTCTCTCTCTCTCAAATAAATAAATAATTTTTCTTAATTAAAAAAAAGTCATAACTAGGCCAGGCATGATGGCATACACCTTTAATCCCAGCACTCAGGAGGCAGAGGTAGGAGGGTCACTGTGAGTTTGAGGTCAGCATGAGCTAGAGTGAAACCCTACCTCGAAAAACAAAAAAAAAGGGCTGGGGGCATGGCTTAGCGATTAAGGCACTTGCCTGCAAAGCTCCAGGACCCAGGTTTGATTCCCTAAGACCCATATAAGCCACATGCACAAGATGGCACATGCCTCTGGGGTTTGTTTGCAGCAGCTGAAGGCCCTGGCACACCCATATTCATATTCTCTCTCCCTCTCTCTCTCTCTCTCTCATACATAAAAATAAAATTTAAAAATTAAGAAAAAAAGACAGAGCCGGGAGTGGTGGACACGCCTTTAATTCCAGCACTCAGGAGGCAAAGGTAAGAGGATTGCCCTGAGTTTCAGGTCATCCTGAAACTACATAGTTAATTCCAGGTCAGCCTGGCCAGAGTGAGAACCTACCTCAAAAAAAAAAAAAAAGCTGTGTGTGGTGGTGCATGCCTTCAATCCCAGCACTCAGGAGGCAGAGGAGGATCACTGTGAGTACGAGGCCACCCTGAGACTACACAGTGTGTTCCAGGTCAGCCTGGACTAGAGTGAAACTCTACCTCGAAAAAAAACAAAAAAAAGGAAGGAAGGAAGGAAGGGAGGGAGGGAAGAAGGAGGAGGAGGAGGAAGAAGAAGGAAGAAGGAGCAGCAGCAGCTGGAGAGATGACTTAGCAGTTAAGGCACTTGCCCGCGAAGCCAAAGGACTCAGGTTTGATTCCCTAGGACCTATTTGAGCCAGATATACAAAGTGGTGCATGCATCTGGAGTTTGTTTGCAGCAGCTGAAAACCCTGGCTCACCCTCTCTCCCTCCCTCTATCTGCCTGTTTCTCTCTCTCTCTCTCTCTCTCTGTGTGTGTGTGTGTGCGTCAAATAAATAAAATTAAACTAAAAAAGAAAAAAGTAGAAATACAAGCAAGAATCTAGATTATTGGAAAAGAGTCAGCAACTGTCCAGTGTCTGGAGAAAGTTCAGACCCATGAGTTCTGTGACCCAATTTAACAAGGGAGTATAGCAGTACCAGGGTCTCTAAATCTACCAAATAAAGTACCTGCTGCCCAAGTCCCAAGACTTTTGTACTTCTTTGATCATCCCATAATAATTCTTACAATTAGTTCCATCATCTTACTTCACCTTTTCATGGCAGTCAAAGGCATTTTCTGGGGCTGGGAAAATGGCTCAGTGGTTAAAAGTGCTTGCTTGCAAAGCCTACTGGCCCAGGTTCAATTCCTCAGACAACTATATAAAGCGAGATGAGTATTCATTTGCGGCAGCAAAAGAACCTGGCATACCAAAACACATATGTACACATGCAAAAAAAGTAAACCAGAAAGAAAAATCAATTTCCAATGAAAAGACCAAAGGCTTACCTTTGGGCATCCCCTGTAGTGGTATTACTTGAAGTGCTTACACTCATAGTAAGTCTTCCAAATTTTTTCAAAACACCCAACTGTTTCTTAATGATATACTTCCTTATAGATGTCTATGATTTACAGGATAGATGGACTCGAGTCTGTTAACATAATAATAAAACAGCAATTTTATATTTGCGACAGAGAGGCTAAATGACTTGCCCAAGACTAGCCACCTATTAAGGATACTAAAGGAGAGGTATTAGCACTCAAATTTTGTTTTTTTTCTAAAGTAGTCTCACTCTGGGCCAGACTGACCTAGAACTCACTCTTTAGTTGCAGGCTGGCCTTAACTCACAGCAATCCTACTACCCCTGCCTCCCAACTGCTGGGACTAAAGACGTGTGCCACCACACCAGACTCAATTTTTTAAATATTTTTATTTATTTGCAAAGAGAGAGGTGGAGAGAAAGGATAGGGGTGCATCTGGCTTTATATGGGTACTTTAGAACTGAACCCAGGTCATTGGGCATTGGGGACAAGTGCCTTAACCACTGAGCCATCTCTCTTGTCCTAAACCTTTTTTTTTTTTTTTTTTTTTTTTGGTTTTTCAAGGTACAGTCTTACTATAGCACAGGTTGACCTGGAATTCACTCTGTAGTCTCAGGGTGGCCTCGAACTCAAGGCAATTGATCCTCCTACCTCTGTCTCCCTGTACTGGGATTAAAGGTGTGCACCACCATGCCCAGCTCAACTTTTTTTCATTATTTTGTTTTCGTTTTTTGAGGTAGGGTCTCACTCTAGTCCAGGCTGATCTGGAATTCGCTATGTAGTCTCAGGGTGGCCTCTAACTCATGGTGATCCACCTACTTCTGCCTTCTGAGTGCTAGGATTAAAGGCGTGCACCACCACGCCCAGCAAATTTTTTGTTAATATTTTATGAGAGTAAGAGAGAAGGAGAAAGGGAGAGAGACAGAAATACAATGGGCATGAGCAGGGTCTGAAGCCACTGCAAACCACCTCCACACACATGAGCCACCTTGTACATCTGGCTTCACGTGGGTACTGGGGAACTGAACCTGGGTCCTTTGACTTTTGCTGACAAGCACCTTAACCACTAAGCCATCTCTCTAGCCCTCAATTTTTTTTAATTTTATTTTTATTTATTTACTTGAGAGCAGCAGACAGAGAGAGAAAGAGAGAGAGGGAGAGAGGGAGAGAGAGAGAGAGAGAGAGAGAATGGGCGCGCCAGGGCCTCCAGCCACTGCAAACAAACTCCAGATGCGTGCGCCCCCTTGTGCATCTGGCTAATGTGGGTCCTGGGGAATCGAGCCTCGAACCGGAGTCCTCAGGCTTCACAGGCAAGCACTTAACCGCTAAGCCATCTGTCCAGCCCCAATTTTTTTTTTTAATTGGTTTTTCAAGGTAGGGTCTCCTTCTAGCCCAGGCTGACCTGGAGTTCACTATGCAGTTTTAGGTTGGCCTCAAACTCACGGTGATTCTCCTACCTGTGCCCACCCCCGCCCCCACCCAATCAAGTGCTGCAACTAAAGATGTGTGCTACCATGCCTGGTGTGCCCTCGAATTTTAAAAAAATATTTTTATTTATGTATGAGACAGAAAGAGAAACACAGAGTAAATATGGGTGCACCAAAACCTCCTGCAAAAGAACTCTAGATGCATGTGTGCATCTGGCTTTATGTGAGTACTGAGAATCAAATCCAGTCATCAGGCTTTGCATGTAAATGCCTTTAATCACCCAGCCATGTCTCCAGACCTCAGTCAAATTTTGGGGGGTACTGAGTCCCAAAATCTTACAATCCTACCACCATATTCTGAAAGATTCAGTCCCAAAAACGCTGCCTTCAAAATCGAAGAAAAGTTACTCTAGAAGAAATGGACTTTTGCAAATTTAAGAGTAATATACATCAAGTGTAGTGGCACACACCTTTAACCCCAGCACTTGGAAGGCAGAGAGAGGAGAATCATTGTGAGTCCATGGCTTCCCTGAGACTACATAGTGAATTCTAGGTCAGCCTAGGCTACAGCGAGACCCTACCTCAAAAAAAAAAAAAAAATTCACATGTAGGGGCTGCAGAGATGGCTCAGTGGTTAAAGGCACTTATTTGCAAAGCCTGGTAACCTAAATTCAATTCCCCATTACCTACATAAAGCAAGATGCACAAAGTGGCACATACATCGGGAGTTTGTATGCAGTGGCAAGAGGACGCTCCCCCACCAGTCACAAATAAATGAATGAATAAATGAATAAATATTTTTTAAGAATGCAGCTATGGGCTGGAGAGATGGCTTAACGGTTAAGGCATTTGTCTGCAAACCCAAAGAACCTAGGTTCAATTCCCCAGGACCCACATAAGACACAAGGTAGCACATGCGTCTGGAGTTCATTTGCAGTGGCTAACGGCCCTGGTGCACCCATTCTCTCTATCTGCCTCTTTCTCTTTCTTTCAAATAAATAAATAGTTTTAAAAAGATGCAGCCCATCCTCCCTCCAGACATAAAATGGCCTGGATATCCATGACCTCATAGTGCCTGACACTACCTACACAAGACCATCATAAGAGGAGAAAAAGATCATGACATCAAAATAAAAGAGAGACTGATGGAGATGGGGAGGGGATATGATGGAGAATGGAATTTCAAAGGGGAAAGTGGGGGGAGGGAGGGTAGTACCATGGGATATTTTTTATAATCATGGAAAATGTTAATAAAAATTGAGAAAAGAAAAAAATAAAATAAAATAAAAATAAAAATGAAAAAAAAAAAAAAAAAAAAAAAACTCTGAGCCAAGACTGGGGAGATGACCCACTGGTTAAAGGTGCTTGCTTGTAAAGCCTGATAGCCAGGGTTCAATTTCCCAGTACTCATGTAGCGCCAGATGCACAAAGTTGCACATGTGTCTGGAGTTTGTGTGCAGCAGCAAGAGGCCCTGACATCCACAATCTCTCTCATTTTCTCCTCTGTCTCTCTCACTCTCCTTGCAATTAAATAAATAAAGTTTTGGTTTTTTTTTAACTGTTAAAAAAAAAAAAAAGATGCAGCCAAACATGGTGGCACACGCCTTTAATCCCAGCACTCAGAGGCAGAGGTAGGAAGACTGTTAAGAGTTTGAGGCCTCCCTGAGACTACACAGTGAATACCAGGTCAGCCTGGGTTAGAGTGAGACCTTACCTCAAAAAAATAAAAAATAAAAAAATTGCACATATGAGGGCTGGAGAGATGGCTCAGCAGTCAGGGAGCTTGCCTGCAGAGCCTGATGACCCAGGTGCAATTCCCCAGTACCCACATAAAGCCAGATGCACAGGGTGGCAATTGCATCGGGAGTTCATTTGCAGAAGCTGGAGGCCATGGCATGCCCATTCTCTCCTTGTCTTTTTCTTTTGTTCTCTCTCGCTCTCTCTTCCCTCTCTGCTTGCAAATAAATAAATAAATAAAAATTAAATGCACATATGTAAGGTTTCTATGTGAAAATACTTAAAAGACATATACATACAAACTCCATAAACAAGTGTGTTGCATTTGGCACAAGAGCCCCCAACAGAGCTCCACTTACCTCCTGGGAAAAACACTTTAGATAAGAGGTATGGGTCACTGACTGGTAGGGCACTTGCCTAATGGGCACAAGTTCCTGGGTTTGACCCCCATTACTACACACTAAATAATAAATAAACTTTTAAAACATTAGATTATTACAACCTTGATAATAGCAGATTTGTTTTACCTTGGGAAGAAAAGCATATACAAAGAGGGAATTTACCTAATTTTAATAAGGTTATTTCGAGAAAACTAAACTGAAGAGATGGCCTGAGTGAGTTACTTCAGTACCGTTAACAGCTGATTATTCTCTAGGCAGAATGTGGCTTCTAGATGGAGCTCAGTTTCCAAATCACTTATACAGATAATGTGGTAAGCAAGCAACCCCCACTATCTTCAACCCCCCCCTTTTTTTTTCAAGGTAGGGTCCCACTATAGCCCAGGCTGATCTGGAATTTACTATGTAGTCTCAGGGTGGCCGTGAACTCATGGTGATCTCCTACCTCTGCCTCCCAAGTGCTGAGATTAAAGGTGGCACCACCACGCTCAGCTAGTGTTTCTTTATTATGTAATGCCCCACCCTTGACCATGAACAACTTGTGCCTTGCTTCTATGGCAAAGGTGATGAAGTGAAACTGCCGTAATTATATACTCTTAGGAGCCAGAAGTGTGCCTACGTGGCAGAGTGCATGGGTGACATACACAGGGCTCTGGATTCAATCTTCAGCCCTGAAGGAAAAAAACTACTCTTATCAGACTGACTTCAGATGTGTTTGTTCAAGGAAAATGCACCCATAGCCTCTAGGTCGTAATCATGACTAGAAAAATCCCTGAGCACACACCATACCTGTTCCTTTCAAGACTTTATCAGGTACTTTATGGTTGCTGGGACATATCCAACTTTCAGATTACAGTTCCAAAGAGAAGTCTACCATGGCAGGGAAAGCCTGGCAGCGCAGGTGGCAGCGTCATGCCATCACTGCAGCAGGGAGGAAGTAGAGAGAGCTGCAAGTAGGGTGGAGCTACACTGTCTCAAGGCCTCCTCCAGGAAAGACCCACTTCCTGCAGGTTCCACAATCTTCCTAAATCGCACCACCAACTGGGGATTAAGTTATTCAAGCACATGAGTTTAAGGGGGAGAGTTTAAATTCACACCACCACAAAGACTGATACAAATCAACTGGACAGGTGATCAGGTACCAGGCTTCAGTAATCATGTAACACCCCACCCCAACCAAGGTTTATTTCTCTTACTAAAAGACAAAAAGCACAAACTGTGTTAAGATGGCCTTTCATGGAGGCTAGGGAAGATAGTTGGGTGGTTAAAGGTGCTTGCTTGCAAAGCCCAATGGCCCAGGTTCAATTGCCCAGGACACACACAAAGCCAGATGCAGAAAGTGGTGCATGCTTCTGGAGTTTATTGCAGTAGCAGGAGGCCCTGGCACACCCAATCTGTCTCTATGTCTGTCTGCCTCTCTCTCTCTCTCCAAATATTTTTTAAAAGATGGTCTTAGGCTGGGTGTGGTGACGCATGCCTTTAATCCCAGCACGCCGAAGGGGGGGGGAGCAGAGGTAGGAGGATTGCTGTGAGTTCGAGGCCACTCTGAGACTCCATAGTGAATTCCAGGTCAGCCTGAGCTAGAGTGAGACCCTACCTCGAAAAAACAAAATAATAACAACAAAAAAGATGGTCTTAGAAGGGTATGGTGGTACACACCTTTAATCCTAGCACTTGGGAGGCAGAGGTAGGAGGATCACTGTGAGTTCAAGTCCACCCTGAGACTACACAGTGAATTCCAGGTCAGCCTGGGCTAAAGTGAGACCCTACCTCAAAAGAACAAATTAGCCGGGCATGGTGGCTCACGCCTTGAATCCCAGCACTCTGGAGGCAGAGGTAGGAGTATCAGCGTGACTTCAAGGCCACCCTGAGAATACAGAGTGAATTCCAGGTCAGCCTGGACTAGAGTGACACCCTACCTCGAAACCCCCCCCAAAAAAAATAAAAATAAAAAAGCCGGGTGTGGTGGCACACGCCTTTAATTCCAGCACTCGGGAGGCAGAGGTAGGAGGATTGCCATGGGTTCAAGGCCACCCTGAGACTCCATAGTGAATTCCAGGTCAGCCTGGGCTACAGTGAGACCCTACCTCGAAAAAACAAAAAACAAACAAAAAAATAAAAATAAAAATAAAAATTAAAATAAAAAACAGGCAGTCTTTCATTATAGTAACCCACTATCTTGGTTTTGATGGCTTACCAAATAATCTTTTTTCTTAGCTCAATACTACTCTTCAATCCAACAAGCCCATTTCAAGTGGAGAGAAAGGAAACTTGAATTCCCTAATAATACATCCATCATTTTTTCATGATGTAGTGCTGTGTCCATTAGTAACCACACCTATGTAGGGAGTCTCTATCAGCAGTTACATATTTCACCATTCAAACTCGTGGAGATAGCTGGGCATGGTGGCACACACCTCTAGTCCCAGCGCTGGGGAAGCAGAGGTATGATTGCTACTAGAGCGCTCCTATCTCGAAAAACCAAAAAAGGCATAGAGATGCAGCTCAGCACATGCCTACAGTTCTGATCCAATTCCAAGTAACTCTCTCCTTCCCCAGAAAAAGACCTATGAATTAAAAGGGATGTGTGATTCCTTTCAAAAAAAAAAAATAGCACTAATATTTATTTATTTATTTATTTATTTTTGTTTTGTTTTTCAAGGTAGGGTCTCGCTTTAGTCCAGGCTGACCTGGAGTTCACTCTTTAGCCTCAGGGTGGCCTCGAACTCAAGGCGATCCTCCTACTTTGGCTGGGATTAAAGGCAGGCGCCACCACACCCAGCTTTAAATAAATCTTTGAATTGAGACTTCAGAGACCAAGTCCATTGTCCTTATCTGATATATAAGGAATCTAATGCCCAGGGGAGTTAGGTGATCTGTCTGTCACTCAGGAGTAATACAGAAAGTTAGAGGAAGAGCACTCCTAAAGAAATTAAGAGAAAAAGAGAGCGATAGAGGAAGGGAGGACTCTTCACTTTTCCTAACACCGGGATGTACTCGCTGTTTTTTCTGCGTTTCACAAAAAAAAAAAAAAAAAAAAAATTCATTTCCTGCTCTACCACTGTTTGGTTGTTACTAAGCACCATTAAGTAAAACAAGTAACAAACCAGCAGGATCTTTTCTGCAAGTTATGAGAACTATAACACATCGACGTGTAAGATTAGAAGGCGCTGGACATAAGAGTTTTTCTAACAAAGCAATGGATTTGCCTAGGATAAATATGTTAATGGAATAAACATTCCCGGGAGGGGGGGGGGGAGAAGGGCATCGCTTCTGAAGACATCTTTTTTTTTTTTTTTTTTTTAAGGTAGGGTCTCGCTGTAGTCCAAGCTGAGCTGGAATTCCCTTGGTAGTCTCAGGCTGGCCTCGAACTCACGGACATCCTACCTTTGCCTCCCCAGCGCTGGGATTAAAGGCGTAGGTAACCACGCCCGGCGAAAATGTACATTAAAGACGACTTTCCAGAGTCCTGGAGGGCGGGCACGAGGGGCCGAAACCCGCGAGTGGAGCACAGCTCGGTTTAGCAGCCCTGCGCAGGGCGCCTGGAGCGTGGCGGGCGGAGAGGGCCGGGGGCGGCGGCGGCGCGAGCGAGGACGCCCGGCGCCCGTCCCCCAGCGCTCCGGGGCCCACGGACGAGCCACAGCCCGCGGTTACCTCGGGGCTCGCGCGGCGCCCGGGGCGGCCTCCAGGCTGGGCGCGGAAACTGTTGAAACCCGCCGGCCTCGGGGTGGGAGACCGGCGGGCGCGGGCGGAGAAAGAGCTGGCGAGCCGGGGTTCGCAGCGGCCACTTCCGGGGGCCGGGAGCGCGCGACTTCCCTCCCAGCCCTCGGACGACGGACGAGGCCTCCCCGGCTCCGCCCCTGCCTGCCGGCCCGCCCGGCCTCCCGGCTTCCCGCCGTCCCGGCCGCCGCTCCGGGATACTCGCACCCAACGCCGAGCTCGGGTGGGAAGCGCGGCCGCGAGCCGGGACGCGCGCCGCCGCCGCTGCCGCCGCGGAGGAACAGAGGGCGCATGCGCCGCTGCCGGGGGCGCGCGTGGACACCCCCCCCCCCACCCGGCCGGGCTGAGCCGCCTAGACATGCACTGTCCCAGCCTCTAAGCACTTTGCCCTGCCTACTAAATAAAAACTGAGGGGCCACCACCTGCTTCTCCAAATTCAAATTAGCTTCCGTGCTGGCTGATTGTTAGGGATCCGCGGTTTCCGAGATCCCCAGGGAAATTCTGAGGGTTCCCCCCCCCCCAGCCTCTGCACAGGTGGCTGGTTTCCCTCGGGACTGCTCTCAGCGTGTGCACGATTTGTCCCCTCATCCCATCCTCATTATATCCCGGCTTGCGGTGGGCGCGGGGGGGGGGTGGTCGATGCTTTGATGCTGTTGAACGCCTCCATTATAAATATTGCATAACCAGTTATATCGCAAAATAAAGCCTTGGCCCTTCTCTCCCTCCGTCCTTTCCTCCCTCTCTCCCTGCCGTTGAGCGCCTCTGTTTTATATTATGCAACCAGATATATCGCAAAATAAGGCCTTGGAACATTCTCCTTCGCCCCTCTCCAGTGCTTTGGTTTCTTCAGGGAGATTGGCAAAGCAAATCCTCTTTTGTTCCTTGCCTTTTGAGCTTTTGAAAACCTATTCCCCAAAGACCAATGCAAATTGGCAGGATTCTGATTAAGGATTTTTATCTTCACCACCACCACCTTCTCCCTCACACAAACCTTTGTTTTCTTTTGTTGATCTTTTTTAATTTTTTTTTTTTTTTTTTTTTGAGGCAGGGTCCCACTCTAGCCCAGGCTGACTGAAACCCACTCTTTAAGAATGGCCTCAAAAATAGAGATCTCTCTAACTGCTGGGATTAAAGGTGTGAGCCACCACACTGGAACTACAAACGGATATAATTCAAAATGAGCCATTTAGATAAACTCGTCCCTTGCTGGTTGAAAACAACCTGAAACCAGATATAAGAGTCTTTCCTCTATCATCAAAAGAGCCCATAGTCATAAATGCAAATATACAGATTAAATGTCTTTGACTCTCGTACCTATCATTTTGTTTGAGTTTAGTGACTTAGATTTAAAATGGAAGTTGTCGGCTGGAGGGATAGCTTAGCCCTTAAGGCATTTGCCTGAAAAGGCAAAGGACGCTGGTCTGATTCCCCAGGACCTAAGTAAGCTGGATGCACAAGGTGGCACAAGCGTCTGGAGTTTGTTTGCAGTGGCTGAAGGCCTTGGCTGCAGCCATTCTCTCTGTCTCTGTCTCTGTCTCTGTCTCTCTCTCTCTCTCTCTCTCTCTCTCTCTCTGACTCAAATAAATAAAACTTAAAAAATAAAAATTAAATAAATAAATAAATAAAATGGAGGTTGTCCTTGCTTCTTAATACTGTAGCCAAAAAGAAGATAACTGGTCCAAACATAGCTCACTCCAAATCAAATGGAAAAATTACAAGTTAAATAGATTACAGCTTCAGTAGAAAAGAGATATAAAGGGAAGAAAGGAAGGGAGGGGGTACTTAATAAGATGGTGTAGCAGACAGATTCAGGTTCGCTGAGATGAACTTCCAGACCAGGCACAGTTATGGAGGAAGGGATTTATTGAAGCTTACAGATCCAGGGAAGTTCCATAAATGGCAGAAGAAGCTGGCCTGCCTTCACAGACCAAGCAGAGAGAGAGAGAAGTACAAGCCTAAAGCCAAAAGCCCCAGCACACTTCAGGAACTCCAGCTAGGCACATGTTGTATATCTTTAGATTGAAATCTGAAACCCACCACCACACCTTAAGATACACCCAGTGACACTGCCTCCAGCCAGGTGGCTGCAGATGCAAACTACAAACAATAAAGAACTGAATATATTGGGGGCCATCTATTCAAACCACCACAGATGGTATTGTATATACATAAGTAGAAGAATAGATTGCCAGGCGTGGTGGCGCACGCCTTTAATACCAGGACTCGGGAGGCAGAGGTAGGAGGATTGCCGTGAGTTCGAGGCCACCCTGAGACTACAGAGTGAATTCCAGGTCAGCCTGGGCTAGAGCGAGACCCTACCTCCAAAAAAAAAAAAAAAAAAAAAAAAGATTAATGGGGGTGAAAAGGCCCAAATGAGGTCAGGGGAAGAAATTGAATAAAGGAAAGGTAGAGGAAGGGCTAATCAAAATCTAAGAGAATATAAATCATATGGAAACCTACTTTTTTGGACAATGGAATACTCAGGAGCTGTAGATTGTTACTAGAAAATTTTCAGTGCCAGGGATGGGATACCTTCCAGTGAGTTGTTGGCCAGGGAGGGCCCTGATGCCCCCAAAACATTACAGGCCATTGCCAAGGCCCTTGGTTAACCACTAGGAATAGATGGTAAGACCCTATTGCTGAAGACTCCACATACTTGGACTGCAAGGCCACTGAGAAATCCTGCTGGAACTGAGCTGATAACTTCCTCCATGTAGACCAGCTGACAGAAAGCTGGAAAAAGCTACATTGCATGCAATTCAATGGGAGAAAGAAATCACCAGTGAAGATACTCAACAGTGGACACTGCAAGCCTTATATTTGGCCAGCCAGGCCAAATGAGCCAATGGGTGCAATACTGGCATGTCTGTCATGGTGAAAGCCAACTGCCTTCTAATTGGACTGGAGGCCCGCTCCATGAGAAGGAATATATCCCTGATACTGAACACCTACAACAGGGGTAGTCATGAGTCCTAGGAGTGTAATGTCTACTGCTATCTGGCCAAATGTGTATACTATGCTTATCAAACTGCCCAGTAAGCACTTCTCTTAATGTTCATACCCATAAATTAATGCTACTCTTACTTTTGGTAGAGAATCTTCTCTTTTCAGATGGCAGTGACCTTGGGATGACTCAGAAGGCCTCATGGTGCTGGGAAGAAGAGACAGAGGAGTGCTCAGCACTGCAATATCTCTATCATACTTTCCAAGGCTCAGGGTCTATTGTGGAAGAGGTGACTGAAAGAATGTAAGAGCCAAAGGAAGGGCCTCCTTACAACGTGCTCCTCCAGACACAAAATAGCCTGTATATCCATGACCCCACAGTGCCTGACACTACCTACACAAGACCATCATAATAGGAGGTAAAAGATCATGACATCAAAATAAAAGAGAGACTGATTAAGAGGGGGAGGGGATATGATGGAGAACGAAGTTTCAAAGGGGAAAGTGGGGGGATGGAGGACATTATCATGGGATATTGTTTACAATCATGAAAGTTTTAATAAAAAATTAATTAATTAAACTGGGCATGGTGGTGCATGCCTTTAATCCCAGCACTCGGGAGGCAGAGGTAGGAGGATCGTCATGAGTTCAAGGCCACCCTGAGACTACAGAGTTAATTCCAGGTCAGCCAGAGTGAGACTCTATCTCGAAAAACAAAACAAAACAAAATTAATTAAGTAAGGGCTAGAGGGATGGCTTAGCAGTTAAGGCGCTTGCCTGCAAAGACAAAAGACCCAGATTTGATTCCCCAGGACCCACGTTAGCCAGATGCACAAGGTGGCACATGGGTCTGGAGTTCATTTGCAGTGGCTAGAGGCCCTGGTATGCCCATTCACTCTCTCTCTCTCTCCCTCCCTCCCTCCCTCCCTCCTCCCTCTCCCTCTCCCTCTTCCTCTCTGTCAAATAAATAATTTTTTTTCTGGTTTTTCGAGGTAGGGTCTCACTCTCTCCCAGGCTGACCTGGAATTCACTATGTTGTCTCAGGGTACCTTGAACTCACTGTGATCCTCCTACCTTTGCCTCCCAAGTGCTGGGATTAAAGGCGTGCTCAACCATGCCGGGCTTTTAAATAAATTTGTTTTAAAAAGATTATAGCTTCTTAAAATTTCTTATATATGAGGGGTTGGGGAGATTGCTCAGTAGTTAAAGAAGCTTGTTTGCAAAGACTGCCTGCTCAGGTTCAGCTTCCCAACATCCGGGTCTGGAGTTTGCAGTGCAAGAGGTCCAGGCATGCCTACTCTCATTCTCTTCTCTCTCTCAAGTAAATACAACCTTTTTCAAACAAATTTTCTGGGAGCTGAGCATGGTGGCTCATGACTTTAATCCCAGCACTTGGGAGGTGAGGTAGGAGAATCATCATGAGTTCGAGGCCACCCTGAGACTACATAGTGAATGTTAGGTCAGCCTCATCTAGAGCAAGACCCTACCTTGAAAAACAGAAAAACATGGGCTGGAGAGATGGCTTAGCGGTTAAGCACTTGCCTGTGAAGCCTAAGGACCCCGGTTCGAGGCTCGATTTCCCAGGACCCACGTAAGCCAGATGCACAAGGGGGCGCACACATCTGGAGTTCGTTTACAGAGGCTGGAAGCTCTGGCGCGCCCATTCTCTCTCTCTCTCTCTCCCTCCTTCTCTCTGTCGCTCTCAAATAAATAAATAAATAAAAACAAAAAAATTAAAAAAAAAAAGAAAAACAGAAAAACAAACAAAAAAAATCTGGGGGGCTGGAGAGATGGCTTAGCGGTTAAGTGCTTGCCTGTGAAGACTAAGGACCCCATTCGAGGCTCTGTTCCTCAGGACCCACGTAAACCAGATGCATGCATCTGGAGTTGTTTGCAGTGGCTGGAGGACCTGGTGCACCCATATCCTCTCCCTCTCCCTCTCCCTCTCTCTCTCTCTCTCTCTCTCTCTCTCAAATAAAGAAAATAAAACTTTAAATTTTTTTCTTATGGTTTTGTTTGTATGCCTGGTGGGGTGGGGGTGGGGTTGAAATACATTATTTATTTATTTAAGAGAAAGAGAGAGAAAGATGCAGGTAGAAAAGGAATGGGCACACCAGGGCCTCTAGCCACTGCGAATGAACTCCAGACACACATGCCACCTCGTGCGTATGGCTTTACTTGAGTACTGGGGAATTGAACCTGGATCCTTTGGCTTTTCAGGCAAGCACCTTAACCTCTAAGCTATCTCTCCAGCCCTCTTGTTACTGCTTCTTTTTTTTTTTTAAATTTATTTACGTATTTGAGAG
Organism: Dipus sagitta; assembly: GCA_036346955.1. Taxonomy (NCBI): domain Eukaryota; kingdom Metazoa; phylum Chordata; class Mammalia; order Rodentia; family Dipodidae; genus Dipus; species Dipus sagitta. The sequence goes on along the minus strand of CM070770.1, from coordinate 83,926,288 downwards.
AGAATGGGTGTGCCAGGGCTAAAGTGGGTCCTGGGGAATCAAACCTGGGTCCTTTGATCATGTGGGCAAGTGACTTAAATGCTAAGCCATTTCTCCAGACCATCCTGTTGCTTCTTATCCATACACTTGTCCTCAGGGCCACCTTTGTGACCGATGCTCACCACTCACTTATCACTTCGGTGCAGTTAGCCATAATCATGTAAGAGTTTTGGTTTTGTTTTGTTTTGTTTTTTTTTTTCTTGTTCTTTTCTTTTTTTTTTTTTTAGGTAGAGTCTGGCTCTAGTGCAAACTGACCTGGAATTCACTACGGGGTGACCCTGAACTCACCAAGATCCTCCTACCTCTGCCTCCCAAGTGTTAGGATTAAAGGCGCGCACCACCACAGCTGGCTTTAGGACATTTTTAAGCTGACAAATATGAGAGGAGGGGATCAGAAGACATAAAAATCAAAAGCAGACCTAGGAGCACATGTGTATCTTTATGACACAGGGGAATGTTACATGCAGATAGTGAGTGAGCCTCAGGGTTTCTTGAGCTTCAGAGGAGCAGCATCCCTTTGACCCCTCTACGACCTCCCCAGGAGGTTCCAGCACCAAGTGCCTTCATTATTATGCTGTTTGGTATGCCTTGGAACTGAAAGGCCTTGGCATAATTGTTGCCTCTGGAGGCTCTGGTCCTTTGTTCCTTCCATATGCTACAACAGAAGTCTTCTTTCTTTCTTTCTTCTTCTTCCTCTTTTTTTTTTTTTTTTTTGTTTGTTTGTTTGTTTTCAGAAACCTTTCTAAAAGCATGACTGATCACCTTCCTGTCTGAAATCTTTTGTGAGATTAATTGTTGTTGAGTGGCAAAAGAAAAGTTTGAATTTTATCCTGGATATAATAAGAAGGTACTGGAAGAACTGGGACAGAGATTGAGGAAATGAGCTAGCAGTGAGAGGCGCTTGCTTGTAAAGCTGCTGGCCCAGGGTTCAATTCTCCAGCACCCACATGTAAAAGCCAGATTTAAAAAGTGGCTGGAGAGATGACTCAGTGGTTAAGGTGCTTGCCTAAAAAGTGGCTAAAGCAGCTGGGCACAAGAGACTCTGGCATGTCCCCATGGCCATAAATCAATTTTTTGTTGTTGTTTCTTTTGTTTAAAGGTAGTGTCTGGTTCTAGCTCAGGCTGACTTGGAATTCACTATGTAGTCTCAGGGTGTCCTCAAACTCATGGCGATCCTCCTATCTCTACCTCACAAGTGCTGGGATTGAAGGCATGCACCACCATGCCCAGCTAATAAAAATATTTTAAATATATTTATTTATTTATTTATTAGAGAGAGAGACAATGAACGTGCTAGAGCCTCCAGCCACGGCAAAGGAACTCCAGATGCATGTGCCCCTTGTGCATCTGGTTTACATGGGTCCTAGAGAGTCAGACCCAGATCTTTTGGCTTTACAGACAAATGCCTTAACTGCTAAGCTCTCTCCAACCCAAAAATACGTTTTTAGAAAATAATTGAAGAGCTGAAGAGATGGCTTAGCGGTTAAGGCACTTGCCTGTGAAGCCTAAGAACCTAGGGTTTGACTACTGAGAACTCATATAATCCAGATACACAAGGTGGAGCATGCATGCATGGTGGCACATATGTCTGGAGTTTGCATGCTCTCTCACTCTCTCTCATTAAAAATAATAATACTCCTTTAATCCCAGCACTCCCAGAGGTAGGAGGATCACCATGAGTTGAAGGCCACCCTGAGACTACATAGTGAATTCCAGGTCAGCCTGGACCAGAGTGAGACCCTGCCTTGAACAACCAAAAAAAAAAAAAAAAAATTGAAGCCAAATGTGGTAGCATATGCCTTTAAATCCTAGCACTTGAGAGGCAGAGGGAGATTGCAGTGAGTTCAAGGCCACCCTGAAACTACACAGTGAAGTACAGGTCAGCCTGGGCTAGAACCAGATCCCACCTCAAAAATAAATAAATAAATAAATAAATAATTTAAAAACATTTAAAATTTTAAGAAACTATACATATATGTAAACGGGTGTGGTATGGTGTGGTGTGGCGGCACACGCCTTTAATCCCAGCACTCCAAAAGCAAGGGTGGGAGGATCACCGTGAGTTCGAGGCCACCCTGAGACTACAGTCCAGGTCAGCCTGAGCTAGAATGAGACCCTGCCTCGAAAAAAAAAAAAAAAAGGGTGTGTGTGTGTGTGTGTGTGTGTGTGTGTGTGTGCGCGTATGATTTAAATGGGACCGTCATGGTGACACACTCCTTTAAGTACAGAACTCAGGAGGCAGAGGTAAGAGGATCACTGTGAGTTTGAGGCCAACCTGGGACTGCAGAATAAGTTCCAGGTCAGCCTGGGCTAAAGGGAGACTCTACCACAAAAAAAAAAAGGGGGAGAGGAGGCCAGAGAGATAGCTTAGTGGTTAAGGTGCTTGCCTACAAAGTCTAAGGACCCAGGTTTAATTCCCTGGAACTCACCAGGACCCATGTAAGCTAGATGCATAAGGGGGCACATGCGTCTGGAGTTCATTTGCAGTGGCTGGAGGCCCCGGCGTGCCCATTCTCTCTCTCCCTTTCTCTTTCTCTCTCTCTCTCTGTCTCTCAAATAAATAAATAAATAAAATAAGCTTTAAAATGTTATTTTAAAAATAAAAATAAAGAATCCACCTTTTATAATATATTTTCTGTTTTGTATTGTTTTGTTTTTCAAGGTAGTGTCTCACTCTAGCCCAGGCTGACCTGGAATTCACTGTGGAGTCTCAGGGTGGCCTCAAACTCATGGCGATCCTCCTACCTCTGCCTCCCAAGTACTGGGATTAAAGACATGCGCCACCATGCCCGGCTATTTTCTTTTTTTTTTTTTAATATTTTATTTTTATTTACTTATTTATTTGACAGAGAAAGAGGAAGAGAGAGAATGGGCGTGCCAGGGCCTCCAGCCACTGCAAACGAACTCCAGATGCTAGGGAATCGAATCTGGGTTCCTTTGGCTTTGCAGGCAAATGCCTTAACCACTAAGCCATCCCTCCAGCCCCATAATATATTTTCATTCCACTGGTTCTGTTACCCTAGAACACTCTAGTATACAATCATTACCATTAGTGTTTGATTTGCTATTTATGATTTCTGTTCTTTTCTTTTCTTTCTTTTTTTTTTTTTTTTTTTTTTTTTTTTGAGGTAGGGTTTCACTCTGGTCAAGGCTGACCTGAAATTCACTATGTAGCCTCAGGGTGGCCTTGGACTCACAGCAATCCTCCTACCTCTGCCTCCCGAGTGCTGGGACTAAAGGTGTGTACCACCATGCCCAGCTAGCTCTGTTCTATTTTTTTTAATATTTTGTTTGTTTTTATTTATTTATTTGAGAGCAGCAGAGAGAGGAAGAGGCAGAGAGAGAGAAAGAGAGAGAGAGAATGGGCGCGCCAGGGCCTCCGGCCATGGCAAACAAACTCCAGATGCATGTGCCACCTTGTGCATCTGGCTAACGTGGGTCCTGGGGAACTGAGCCTCGAACCGGGGTCCTTAGGCTTCACAGGCAAGCGCTTAACCGCTAAGCCATCTCTCCAGCTCTGTTCGATTTTTTTGTTCGAGATGATGACTTAAGCCAAGGGTCTAGCATGCTGAGCACATTCTACCAGAGATGAACTCCCAACCACCCTTACAACTATTCCTTGCTTTTGAATAAAATAGCCTGTGGTTCTATTTTGTTGTTGTTGTTTGTTTTGTTTTTGGATTTTCAAGGTAGGACTGACATGGAATTCACTATGTAGTCAGGTTGGCCTTGAACTCAGTGATTCTCCTGCCTCAGCCTTCCAAGTGCTTAGATTAAAAGCATGTGCCACCATACCTGGCTAACTTTTTTTTTCCCCAAGGTAGGGTCTCATTCTACTCCAGGCTGACCTGATACTCATTCTGTAGTCCCATCCTGGCCTAAAACTCACTGCAATCCTCCTACTTCTGCATCCTGAGTTCTGGGATTAAAGGCATGAACCACCACACCAGGCTCCCTATGTTTCTATTTTATCTCTCTAACAACTTTTTCCAAATTTTCTTGATTATGTCTGTTCCAAATTACATAATCAGAGAGTTGTGGTTAATCTTTCTTTTGTTTAATGTTTCTTCACAAGTGTGTGTGTATGTATGTGTGGTTGTGTGCACACTAGGGCCTCTTGCTACTGCTGTAAATAAATGCCAGGTGCATGTGACTTTGTCAAATAAGTTAAATAAATAAAATTTAAAAAAACTTTGGGCTGGAGAGATGGCTTAATGGTTAAGGTGCTTGCCAGCAAAGCCAAAGAACCCACCAGATTTGATTCCCCAGGACCCACATAAACCAAATGTACAGGGTGGTACATGCATCTTAAGTTCATTTGCAATGTGCCCATTCTCTTTGTGTCTATCTCTCTCTCAAAGAAATAAAAATAACCAGTGAAGATACTCAACAGTGTAGACTGTAAGCCTTATATTTGGCCAGCCAGGCCAAATGAGCCAACAGGTACAATAGTGGCACATCTGTCATGGTGGAAACAACTGCCCTCTAATTGGACTGGAGGCCCGCTCCATGGGAGGGAATACATCCCTGATACTGAAAACTTAAAACAGGGGTAGTTATGAGACCTAGGGGTGTAATGTCTGCTGGTGTCTGGCTAAATGTATATACTATGCTTATCAAACTGCCCATTAAACACTTCTCTTAATGTTCATACCCTTATATTAATGCTACTCTCACTTTTGGTAGAGAATCTTCTCTTTTCAGATGGCAGTGACCTTGGGACGACTCAGAAGGCCTCATGGTGCTGGAAAGAAGTGACTGGAGTGGTCAGTACTGTAATATCTCTATCACACCTTCCAAGGCTCAGGGTCTATTGTGGAAGAGGTGGCTGAAAGAATGTAAGAGCCAAAGGAAGGGTAGGACTCCTTACAACATGCTCCCCCCAGACACAAAATGGCCTGGATATCCATGACCTCACAGTGCCTGACAGTACCAACACAAGACCATCATAATTGGAGGAAAAGATCATGACATCAAAATAAAAGAAAGACTGATTGAGATGGGGAGGGGGTATGATGGAGAATGGAGTTTCAAAGGGGAAAGTGGGGGAAGGGAGGGTATTACCGTGGGATATTTTTTTTTATAATCATGGAAGTTGTTAATAAAAATTTGAAAGAAATAGAAAGAAATAAAAAGAAAATGTTTAAAAATAAACAAACAAACAACAAAAAAAAAAACTTTAAGCCAGGTGTGGTGGCACATGCCTTTATTCCCAGTACTTGGGAGTCAGAGGTAGGAGGATTGCTGTGAGTTCAAGGCTAGCCTGAGACTATACAGTGAAGTCCAGGACAGCCTAAGCTAGAGTGAAACCCTACCTTGAAAAACGAGAAAAATTGCTGGAGGGGTGGCTTAGCACTTAAGGCACTTGCCTGGAAAGCTTGGGGACCTAGCTTCTATTACCCAGTTACCCACATAGGCCAGACGCACAAGGTGGCACATGCAGATGTGGGGTTTGTTTGCAGTGGCTAGAGGCCCTGGAATGTCCATTCTCTCCCCCCCCCCCCATCTGCTTCTTTGTCTCTCTCAAATAAATAAAATATTTAAAAAGAAACTTCAGGGCTGGAGAGATGGCTTAGCAGTTAAGGTGCCTGCCTGCAAAGCTAAAGGACCCAGGTTTGATTCTTCAAGACCCACGTAAGCTAGATGCACAAGGTGGCACATCCATCTGGAGTTCATTTGCAGTGGCTGGATGCCCTGGCGTGCTCTCTCTCTCTCTCTTCCTTTCTCTCTCAAATAAATAAATAAAAATAAAAATAAAAATAAATAAAAAATAAAATAAAGTTAACTTTATTTGAATTTATTGGAATAGCCATAAGTTCAACCAAGACTTAGTCCCTTAACTTATAAGATATAAAAATAATTAATTTTGGCAGGACATGGAGGCACACGCCTTTAATCCCAGCACTTGGGAGGCAGAGGTAGGAGGATCGCTGTGAGTTCAAGGCCACCCTGAGACTACAGTGTGAATTCTAGGTCAGCCTGGGCCAGAGTGAGACCCTACCTCAGAAAAACAAACAAAAAAATAAAAACAATAATAATCACTGATTTTTTTGGTTTTTTTTTACAATAAGAATGCAATTATTTATATATATATATTGGTTTTTCAAGGTGGGGTCTCACTCTAGCCCAGGCTGACCTGGAATTCACTATGGAGTCTCAGGGTGGCCTCGAACTCATGGCAATCCTCCTACCTCTGCCTCCCGAGTGCTGGGATTTAAGGCGTGTGCCATCACGCCCGGCAAATCTACCCTATTTTGTCTTGATTTGTGGTATTAGCACTGAGTCCTAAAATCGTTTTTTCCCACCACCTCAGCAGATGAACTGCTATGATTCAACAGCAGAGGGCACTGGAGAGTCACTGCGTGGCACAGTTACAGGAAGACACGTGTTTTTTTTTTTCTTACAAGGTAGTCTCACCCTATCCCAAACTGACCTGGAATTTACTCTGTAGTACCAGGCAGGCCTTGAACTCACAGCAATCCTCCTACCTCTGCCTCCCAAGCGCTGGGATTAAAGGTGTTCACCACCACTCTCAGCTAAGAAGACACTTTTGGGCTCCAGCCCTCTATCCTCCTATACTGGAGCTCCTGTGGTGTCCCCAGGCTCTTTTTTCTTCTTGAGGCCACTTTAGACCAGATTCAAGCCACTTACATCTGTTTGTCCATTCTGCATTCTAATCCAGCCTGTTTCTTCTCTCTAGCAATGAGGAACCACATCTACAGATACCTCTACCAAGTTTCTCTACCATCAGTGGACTGTGTGGCTCTACGTAGTGTGCGTGTGGTTGTGTGTGTATGTAGTAGCAGTAAGCATAGTTTCTCTTTTTTATTGTTTTTTTTCAAGGTAGGGTCTCACTCTAGCCCAAGCTGACCTGGAACTCACTCTAGCCCAAACTGACCTTGAACACACAGCAATATTCCTTCCTCTGCCTCCCTAGAGCTGGGATTAAAGGCATGTGCCACCACGCCAGGCAGTAAGTGAATTTTCTTTACAGGTATGTGAATCTCAGCGTAGGTAAGCAGAGCTCTTCTCTGCACCCTGAGCTGCTGTAGTGTTCCTTTGTTCTTAGCTTTCAGGTAGTAACTGCCTGTCTGTGCCTGATACTTCTGCATCCCCTGGAATCCTCACCTTTTCAGTTCATCTAACTTCTACTTAATTTGTAACTCTTTGTATTAAATTTCCTTTATACAAAAATGGACATGGTCTGGCATGGTAGGAGGATCACTGTGAGTTCGAGGCCAGCCTGAGACTACATAGTGAATTCCAGGTCAGCCTGAACTGGAGCAAGATTCTACCTGAAAAGAAAGAAAGAAATAAACAAAGAAGTGGTTGGACATGGAAGCACACACCTTTAGTTCCAGCACTTGGGAGGGCTGAGGCAGGAGAATCACTGTGAGTTCCAGGTCAGTTTGGGCTAGAGTGAGACATTGCCATGGCCAGGCGTGGTGGCACATGCAGAGGTAGCAAGATCACTGTGAGTTCAAGGCCAGCCTAAGACAATGAATTCCAGGTCAGCCTGGGCTAGGGGGAGACACTACCTTGAAAAAAAAAAAGCTCTTTGAGATTCCATCTCACTCCTGTCAGAATGGCTACCATCAAGAAAACAAATTACAATAAATGCTGGTGAGGGTGTAGAAAAAGAGGAACCCTTCTTCATTGCCGATGGTAATGTAGGTGGCACAGCCATTGTGGAAATGTGTGTGGAGGTTTCTGAGACAACTAAACATAGATTTACCTCTTGACCCAGCTATACCACCCATTGACATACCCCCTAAGGACTCTACTTGCCACCTTAGAGACACTTGCTCATCCACATTCACTGCTGCTCTATTCATAAAAGCTAGAAAAATGGAACCAGCCTAAATGCCCTTCAACCGATGAATGAATAAAGAAGATGTGGTCCATTTATACAGTGGAGTTCTATTCAGCAGTATAGAAAGATGAAATTATGAAATTTACAGGGAAATGGATGGATCTGGAAAGGAATATAATAAGTGAGGTAACCCAGGTCCAGAAAGTCAAATGCTGCATGTTCTCTGTCATATGTGGATCCTAGTTACAAATATTTAGATTTGTATGTGAGCTGTAGTAAAAGTTGGTAGTAGAAGATAGAAAGCTAGAACGAGACTATGAGGCAGGGAAGAGAGAGCAGGACTTAAAGGGATGGTACTATAGATATGTAAGTATAGGGGAAGATTAGGAGTAGAGTACCTTAAGTGGGGTCAGGGGAAGGGATGAGTAAAGAAAGGGTCGGAGGAGGGTTAACCTAAATTATTGATGTTATGAATAATATATGGAAACCTTCTTTGCTAGTCAATAATATATAAGTTTAAAAAGAGAGAGAAAGTGAGAGAGATGGCTTAGCAGTTAAGGCACTTGCCTGTGAAGCCTAAGGAGCCAGGTTTGATTCCCTAGTACCCACGTAAAGCCAGATGCACAAGGTGGCACATGTGTCCGGAGTTCGTTTGCAGTGACTGGAGGCCCTGGTCTGCCCATTCTCACTATCTGTCTCTTTTTCTCTATCTCAAATAAATAAATAAATAAAATATTAAAAAGAGAGAGAGAGAGAGGGCTGGAGAGATGGCTTAGTGGTTAAGCACTTGCCGGTGAAGCCTAAGGACCCTGGTTCGAGGCTTGATTCCCCAGGACCCACATTAGCCAGATGCACTAGGAGGCGCACACATCTGGAGTTCATTTGCAGTGGCTGGAAGCCCTGGTGCACCCATTCTCTTTCTCTCTCTGCCTCTTTCTTTCTCTGTCTGTCTCTCTCAAATAAATAAATAAAAATAAACAAAAAAAATTAAAAAGAGAGAGAGAGTATGGGCAGAGGTCTGCTATGGATGTTGGTAACAGTGAGACCAGAAGCCACACATTACTATTAGAAAATTTTCAGTGCCAGTGATGGAATACCTTCCAGTGAGTTGTTGGCCACAGAGGTGCCCGATGTCCCCAAAACATTACAGGTCATTTCCAAGGCTCCCACCAAAACTGGATGGCAAGACCCTACTTCTGAAGACCACATGTTTGGTCTACAGGTCACTGAGAAATCAAGCTGGAGCCACGCTGGAAACCTCCTCCCTGTTGACTATCAGAAATCTGGAAAGAGCTATGCAGTGTGCAGCCCTTTGCAAGAGAGAAGTCATCAACAGTGTTAAACAACAGTGGACCCTGAAAGCCCTAATACTGGCCAGTCAGGACAGATGTACCAACTACTGCAATAGTGGCAATAGTAGAATGTCTGTTATAGGGGCAACCAACCACTTCCTTCTTCTTTTTCTTTTTCTTTTCCTTTTTTTTTTTTTTTGTTTGTTTGTTTTTTCAAAGTAGGGTCTCACTGTAGCCCAGACTGACCTGGAATTCACTGTATAGTCTCAGGCTGGCCTTGAACTCACAGTGATCCTCCTACCCCTGCCTCCCAAGAGCTGGGATTAAAGACATGCAGCCCCATGCCCGGCCCCAACCATTTTCTAACTGTACTGGAAACCTGCACCACAAGAGGGAATACATGCGTGGTACTGAACACCTAGTCAAAACTCTATGGAGCCTGGCATGGTGGTATATGCCTTCAATGCCAGCACTTGGGAGGCAGAGGTAGGAGGATTGTCATGAGTTCAAGGCCACCCTGAGACTACATAGGGAATTCCAGTAAGCCTGGACTAGAGTGAAACACTACCTCAAAAAAAAAAAAAAAAAAAGACAAGCAAACAATAAACAACAACAGCAACAACAACAAAAAGTCTATAGAGGGCTGGAGAGATGGCTTAGCAGTTAAGACTTTTGCCCACAAAGCCTAGGAACCCGGGTTTGATTCCCCAGTACCCATGTAAACCAGATGCACGAGGTGGCGCATGTGTCTGGAGTTCGTTTGCTGTGGCTGGAGGCCCTGGCACGTGCATTCTCTCTCTCTCTCTCTCTACCTCTACCTCTCTCTTTTTCCCTCCCAAATAAATAAATTAAATTAAATTAAAAAAATTAAAAAGTCTATGGAATGCTGGGCGTGGTGACACACGCCTTTAATCCCAGCACTCGGGAAGCAGAGGTAGGAGGATCATGGTGAGTTCAAGGCCACCCTGAGACTACATAGTGAATTCCAGGTCAGCCTGAAACCCTACCTTGAAAAACCAAAAAATAAATAAATAAATAAAATAAAAATAAAAATAACAAACAGTCTATGGAGCTTGGGGTAATGATGCATGCCTTTAATCCCAGCATTATGGAGACTGAGGATCATTGTGAGTTGAGACCAGCCTGAGACTACATATTAAATTCCAGGTCAGCCTGGGCAAGAGTGAGACTCTACCTCGAAAAAAAAAGAATTAAGGGCTGGAGAGATGGTTTAGCAGTTAAGATGTTTGCCTGAAAACCCAAAGGACCCAGGTTTGATTCCCCAGGACCCACATAAACCAGATGCACAAGGTAGTGCATATGTCTGGAGTTCATTTACAGCAGCTGAAGGCCCTGGCTTGCCATTCTCTCCCTCCTCTCTCTCTTTCTGTCTGCTTCTTACTCTCAAATAAATAAAATAAAATAAATTTTTAAAAATCCCTGAGATACAGTGTGCTTGGGGGCTTGGGGAAGCAGAGGAAAGGACCAGGTTCTTATATCCCGTTCAAAGTTACACCCCCAATAACCTAACTTCCTTCCACTAGACCCCACATCCTAAAGGTTCCAGCCATTTCCCATAGCACTACAAGCCAATGACCAAGCTTTTAATCCATGGGCCTCTGGGATAAGGAAGACAGAGAAGTCTATGGCCATACCACCCTGAACATGCCCAGTCCCATCTGATCTTAGAAGCTAGGCAGGGTCAGGCCTCATTAGTACTGGCATGGAAGGAAGAGAGGGAAAACAAGTAATTACAAGAGATTTACTTTGGAGTTTTATAAAAGGTTATAATGTGAAGGAGAACATATTCATTCTGCTCAATTCTGCCTCAGAATAAATGACCTGACAAAATCATAAAAAAAAAAAATCCCTGAGATAGGGCTGAAGAGATGGCTAAGTGGTTAAGCACTTGCCTGTGAAGCCTGAGGACCCCAGTTTGAGGCTTGATTCTCCAGGACCCACGTTAGCCAAATGCACAAGGGGGCACACACATCTGGAGTTCATTTGCAGTGGCTGGAGACCCTGGCGTGCCCATTCTCTCTCTCTGCCTCTTTCTCTCTCTGTCTGTCACTCTCAAATAAATAAATAAAAATAAACAAAATATTTTTTTAAAATCCCTGAGATAAACCGGGTATGGTGGTGCACACTTTTAATCCCAGCACTCAGGAGGCAGAGGTAGGAGGATCATTGTGAGATCAAGGCCATCCTGAGACTACAGAGTGAATTCCAGGTCAGCCTGAGCTAGAGTGAGACCCTACCTTGAAAAACAAAAACAAAACAAACAAACAAAAAAAATATATTTTATTTTTGCTTATTTATTTCAGAGACAAAAACAGGCAGAGAGAGAGAATGGCCATGCCAGCGCATCTATCCACTGCAAATGAACTCTAAAGATATGCACTACTTTGTGCATCTGGCTTACATGGGTACCTAGTAATCAAACCTGGGTCCTTAGGCTTTGCAGGCAAGCGCCTTAACCTCTAAGCAACCTCACCAGTCCATTTTCTTTATTTCTTTTATTTTTTTATTTTTATTTATATTTATTTATTTATTTATTTATTTATTTTTTTGGTTTTTCAAGGTAGGGTCTTGCTCTAGCTCAGGCTGACCTGGAATTCACTATGTAGTCTCAGGGTGGCCTCGAACTCATGGCAATCCTCCTACCTCTGCCTCCCGAGTGCTGGGATTAAAGGCATGCGCCACCATGCCCAGCTAGAAAAAATTTTTTAAACCTGGACTTGGAGAGATGACTAGCAGTTAAAGATACTTGCTAACAAAGCCTAAAGACCAGGGTTCAATTCTCTCATATCCACGTAAAGCTAGATGTACAAAAGTGGTGCATGCATCTGGTGTTCATTTTTGGTTTTTAAGGCAGGGTCTCACTCTATCCCAGGCTGATTTGGAACTCACTCTGTAACCCCAGGCTGGCCTGGAACACTCAGCAGTCCTGCTACCTCTGCCTCTCAAATGCCAGTATTAAAGGCATGTGCCACCAAAATCCAGCTATTTCAGACTTTTTGTGCTTCCAAATGGATTTTAGGATGGTTTCTTCTTTTTTTTCCCCCAAGGTAGGGTCTCACTCTAGCCCAGGCTTACTGAAATTCACTATGTAGCCTCAGGGTGGCCTCAAACTCATAGTGATCCTCCTATCTCTGCCTCCCAAGTGCTGAGATTAAAGTTCTATGCTACCACGTCCAGCTTCTCTCTCTCTCTCTGTGTGTTTGTGCATGTGTGTGTGTGTGTAATTTATGTATTTGCGAGAGAGAGAGGGAGAGAATGGGCGCACCAAGGCCTCTAGTCAGTGCAAACAAACTCCAGACGCTTGTGCCACTGTGCATATGGCTTTACATGAGTACTGGGGAATTGAAGTTGGGACTGTGAGTAACCTAGCTGGAGGGGTGGAATTGGAACTCCAGAGACTTGTCACTGGCTAGAATCATTAGAGTTGCAGACTTGTCACTGACTATAGTTGTTGGACTTGGAGATACAGAGTTTGATGTTTGCCCTGTTATATCTTGTATTGGTTGAATATATCCTTGTTCTGCCCAATGCCATCTTTTGCAGTGTGAATGTTTATTCTGGGCCATTATGGTTTTGTCTTGTTTTTTATTAACAACTTCCATAATTGTAAACAATATCCCATGGTAATGCATTCCCTCCCCCCACGTTTCCCTTTGAAACTCCATTCTTCATCATATCCCCTCCCCCTCTCAATCAGTCTCTCTGTTATTTTGATGTCATGATCTTTTCCTCCTATTATGATGGTCTTGTGTAGGTAGTGTCAGGCACTGTGAGGTCATGGATATCCAGGCTTGGGTTTTTTGTTTTGTTTTGTTTTGTTTTTTGGTATTGTGGCTCAGTTAAAAGACCTTGGACTATGGGGATGTTTGAACATCACTGGGACTGATAAAAACTTGGGGACTTTTAAAATTGGACTGTAGACCAGATCCACATACAAGAGAGAACATGCAACGTTTGCCTTTCTGGGCCTGGGTTACCTAACTTAGTATAAGCCTTTCCAGATCCATCCATTTTCCTGAAAATTTCACAACTTCATTTTTCTTTACCGCTGAGTAGAATTCCATTGTATAAATGTGCCATATCTTCATTATCCACTCATCAGTTGAGGGACATCTAGGCTGGTTCCATTTCCCAGCTATTGTGAATTGAGTGGCAATAAATATGGTTGAGTAAGTATCTCTAAGGTAATGATATGAGTCCTTAGGATATTTGCCTAGGAGTGCTATAGCTGGGTCATATGGTAGATCTATTTGTAGCTGTCTCAGGAACCTCCACACTGACTTCCACAATGGCTGGACCAGATTGCATTCCCAACAACAGTGTAGAAGGGTTACTTTTTTCCCACATCCTCACCAGCATTTATGGTTATTTGTTTTCATGATGGTAGCCAATCTGACAGGAGTGAGATGGAATCTCAACATAGTTTTAATCTGCATTTCCCTGATGACTAGGGATGTAGGACATTTTTTAGATGCTTATATGCCATTCGTATTATTTCTTTTGAAAACTCTCTTTTTGGTTCCATAGCCCATTTTTTAATTGGCTTGTTTGATTTTTTTAGTATTTAATTTTTTGAGTTCTTTGTATATCCTAGATATTAACCCTCTGTCAGATGTATAGCTGGCAATGATTTTTTCCCATTCTGTAGGTTGCCTCTTTGCTTTATTCAGTGTCTTTTGCCGTACAAAATCTTTGTAATTTCATGAGGTCCCAGTGGTTAATCTGTGGTTTTATTGCCTGAACAATTGGGATTATATTCAGAAAGTCTGCCAAGACCAATATGTTGAAGGGTTTCCCCTACTTTTTCCTCTAGCAATTTCAGAGTTTCAGGTCTGATGTTAAGGTCTTTAATCCATTTGGACTTAATTCTTGTGCATGAAGAGAGAAAAGAATCTATTTGCATCCATCTACAGATACATATCCAGTTTTCCCAGCACCATTTGCTGAAGAGGCTGTCTTTTCTCCAATGAGTATTTTTGGCATTTTTATTGAATATCAGGTGGCTATAGCTACCCAGACTTACATCTGGGTCCTCTATTCTGTTCCATTGATCTACATGTCTGCTTTTGTGCCAGTATCATGCTGTTTTTGTTACTATGGCTCTGTAGTATAGGTTAAAATCAGGTATGGTGATACCACCAGCCTTATTTTGTTGCTCAGTATTGTTTTAGATATTCGAGATTTTTTTGTCATTCCAAATGCATTTTTGGATTGTTTTTTCTATTTCCATGAAAAATGCCATTATAATTTTTATAGGGATTGCATTAAATGTGTAGATTGCTTTTGGTAAGATTTACATTTTCACAATATTGATTCTTCCTATCCAGGAACAAGAGATGTTTTTCCATTTCCTAGTGTCTTCTGCAATTTCCCGCTTGAGTGTTTTAAAGTTTTCATTGTAGAGATCCTTCACTTCCTTGCTTAGGTATATTTCAAGGTACTTTATTTATTTATTTATTTTTATGCAACTGTGAATGAGAGTGATTCTCTGATTTCATCCTCTGTGTTTTTGTTGTTAGTATATAGGAAGGCTACTGATTTCTGTGTATTTATTTTGTATCCTGCTACATGGCTATAGGTGTTTATCAGCTCTAATAGTTTGCTGGTAGAGTCTTTAGGGTCCTTCATGTATAGAATCATGTCATCTGCAAGGAATGATAACTTGATCTCTTCCTTTCCAATTTGTATCCCTTTAAAAAAATTTATTTTAATTAATTAATTAATTAATTTTTTGTTTTTTCGAGGTAGCGTCTCACTTGGTCCAGGCTGACCTGGAATTAACTATGTAGTGTCAGGGTGGCATTGAACTCAGGGCGATCCTCCTACCTGTGCCTCCTAAGTGCTGGGATTAAAGGCATACACCACCACTCCTGGCTCCAGGGCACATGCCTGGCTTTTGTATCCCTTTTTTGTGTGTCTTTTGCCTTATTGCTATGGCTAAGACGTTCAGTACTATATTAAATAAAAGTGGGGACTGGGAGTTATAGGTCAGAGGCAAAATTTTTTAAGGTTAGATTTCATCCCACCCTCTCCAGGGCCCTTGTTTTTTGTTTGTTTTTGTTTTTCTGAGATAGGGTCTCACTCTAGCCCAGGTTGACCTTAAATTCACTATGCAGTCTCAGGGTTGCCTTGAACTCATGGTGATCCTCCTACCTCTGCCTCCCGAGTGCTGGCATTGAAGGCGTGCGCCACCACACCTGACTCCAGGGCCTTTCTTTTCCAGTGCTCACCCTGTACTCCTGTTGAGAGTTATATCTTTTAGTCTACCTTCAAGGAGAAAGGTTTCTATGGGGCTGGAGAGATGGCTTAGCAGTTAAGGTGTTTGCCTGCAAAGCCAAAGGATCTCCGTTGATTCTCCAGGACCCACGTAAGCCAGATACACAAGGGGACACATGCGTCTGGAGTTAGTTTGCAGTGGCTTGATGCAGTGGTGCGTCCATTCTCTCACTCTCCCCCTCTTTCTCTCTCTCAAACAAATACATAAATAAAATATCTTTTAACAAAGAAAGGTTTCTGTGGTACCAGTTCACTTTTGGTTTAATTTTGTGTTTATTTCCTCTCCATTAGAGGATCTGCTTTTCTTTTTCAGAATGTAGCGAGACCCAAGGAGATAAACCACCCCTCGCATTTCAGCCAAGGCCCAGGCAAAACTACAGAGGAACTGGGGAGACAAGCAAGAGTGCTGCTTCCATACTGAGCCTGATAATCAGTGCCAGGGTGAAGGAGACAGAACCTGAGGATACTCAACACATACCAAAGCAGAAATTCAGAGGTTCCTAAGAGCTTATTTAATGAAGTAGACTTAAAACTCACCCACCATGGCTCAGAGAATTTTGTGGAAGAGGGGGTGGAAAGATTTTAAGAGCCACAGGTTGGGAGGTCATACCCAGAGGCACTGCCTCCCCCTAATAACAGACTGCTGCTCCCACAACACATAGCCCACAACCCCATGTGGAATACCAGCAATTCCACTGAGGAGGGCCTCCTGCGGAATGGGGGCAGGGAAGAGGGAAATGATAGCACCAACTGACATGATGTATCCATATGAAGTATGTTCTTTTTTTTTCCTTTTCTTGTTTTTTTGAGGTAGGGTCTAACTTTAGGCAAGGCTGACCTGGAATTCACTTTGTAATCTCAGGGTGGCCTTGAATTCATGGTGATCCTTCTACCTCTGCCTCCCAAGTGCTGGGATAAAGGCGTGTACCCCCCACCCCCGCCAAAGTATGTTCTTAATTAAAAAAAAAAAGTCACAGGCATGATGGCCCACGCCTTTAATCCCAGCACTCAGGAGGCAGAGGTAGGAGAATTGCCATGACTTGGAGGCCACCCTGAGACTCCATAGTGAATTCCAGGTCAGCCTGGGCTAGAGTGAGACCCTACCTTGAAAAACAAAAAACAAAAAACAAACAAAAAAAAGTCACCAAAAAAAAAAATCAGGCATGGTGAGGTAGGAGAACTGCTATGAGTTCAAGGCCACCTTGAGACTACATATTGAATTCCAGGTCAGCCTGGGATAGAGTAAAACCCTGCTTCGAAAAACCTAACCCAAAAGAAAACACCAAAATTAAAAAAAAAAAAAATAGCTGGGTGTGGTGGCGCACACCTTTAATCCCAACACTTGGGAGGCAGAGGTAGGAGGATCACCGTGAGTTCGAGGCCACCCTGAGAGTACATAATTAATCCCAGGTCAGCCTGGACTAGAGTGAGACCCTACCTTGAAAGAAAGAAAAAAAAAATTAAAATCTAATACACTCATAAAATAAAATCTTAGGGCTGGGGGATGTAGTTCAGCTGGTATAGTGTTTGCATAGCATGTACAAAAGCCAAGGTTGGGGCTCCAGCACTGCATAAAATAGGCATGGTCAGTCCTGTAATTACCTTCTCCTTACTGAGGGGCTGGAATGATGTCTTAGGGGCTAAGGGCCTTGCCTGTGAAACTTCAGGACCCAGGTTCAATTCCCCAGTACCCACGTAAACCAGCTGCACAAGGGGGCGGGGGCATGTGTTTGTTTATAAATGTCCCAACCTGTGGCTCTTACAATCTTTCTGCCCCTTCTTCTGCAAAATTCCCTAAACTTTGGTGGCATTTAGTTTGCAGTGGGTAGAGGCCCTGACTTGCCCATTCTGTCTCTCATCTGTCTCTCTCAAAAAATAAATAAGGGTTGGAGACATGGCTTAGCTATTAAGACACTTGCTTGTGAAGGCCTAGGGACCAGGGTTCTATTCCCCAGTACCCACATAAGCCAGATGCACAAAGTGGCATATGTGTCTGGAGATCATTTGCAGTGGCTAGAGGCCCTATTGTGCTCATCCTCTCTATCATCTGCCTCTTTTTCCCTCTCTCTTTCAAATAAAAATAAATTTAAAGCTTGGTGTGGTGGTGCACGCCTTTAATCCCAGCACTCAGAACTCACTATGTAGTCTCAGGGTGGTCTCGAACTCACGGCGATCCTCCTACCTCTGCCTCCCGAGTGCTGGGATTAAAGGCGTGCTCCACCATGCCCAGCTCAGATTTTCAATTTTATTGCAAATAAGATATAGCAAAGTAATTAGTCCAAGACAAAGAAAGAAGTAGACTTTAAAAAATGAATGAATAGGGCTGGAGAGGTGGCTTAGTGGTTAAGCGCTTGCCTGTGAAGCCTAAGGACCACAGTTCGAGGCTCGACTCCCCAGGACCCACGTTAGCCAGATACACAAGGGGGCACATGTGTCTGGAGTTCGTTTGCAGTGGCTGGAGGCCCTGGCATGCCCATTCTCTCTCTCTCTCGCTATCTGCCTCTTTCTCTGTCTGTCACTCTCAAATAAATAAATAAAAATTCACTATGTAGCCTTAGGGTAGCCTTAACTCTGGGCAATCCCTACTTCTATCTCCAGAGTGCTGGGATTATAGGCATGCACCACCACACCCAGCTAAGAAGTTTTATGTAAAGCTTCCAATACCTGACTATCAGCTCAAATTCACATACGCTACATACCAACGAGCCCCAAAGATAGCATATCACTCTACCGTCACCAGTCCTAAATTAAGTGCTGGAAAATAACAGGGTTATGTATGGCATGGCGTGACATGGCATGATATGGTAAGGTAGCATAAGCCTGTATTCCAGCACTCAGGAGATGATGGCAAGAGGACAAGAAATTCAAGGTCATCCTCGGCTACATAGCAAGTTTGAAGCCAGCCTAGGATACATGAGACCCACTCTCAAAACAAAACAAAAACAAAAAACTGGGGGTAGGGAAATGACTCAAAGGTTAAAGGTACTTGCTTGCAAAGCTTACCAGCAAGGATTTGATTCCCCAGTGTCCACATAAAGCCAGAAGAACAACGTGGCTCATGTATCTGGAGTTTATTTGCAGCGGCAAAAGGCAGTTGAGTGTCCATTCTCTCTTTCTCTGTATCCCCTCCACCTCCATAGGGTTTCACTATAGCCTAGGGTGACCTGGAATTCACTATGTAGTCTCATGGTGGCCTTGAACTCATGGTGATCCTCCTACCTCTCCTCCCGAGTGCTGGGAGATGTGCACCACCACACCCAGTCTTTCTCTGTTTGAAAAAGAAAATTAAATTAAAATTATAAAACAAAACAGAAGAGCCTGGCGTGGTGGCACATGCCTTTAATCCCAGCACTTGGGAGGCAGAAGTAGGAGGATTGCCATGAGTTCGAGGCCACCATGAGACTACAGAGTGAGTTCCAGGTCAGCATAAGCTAGAGTAAGACCCTAACTCCCAAAAAGAAAGAAATTCCACTGAGAAAGCAATCCATAGTCTAGGCTGCCTTCAAAATTAGCACCCAAAGCCACTTGACAATCTCTATTTATTGCTTACTTCATCCACTGAGCATCCAGACTAAGGACTTCTGTTCTGCCAGGTATCTGCAAACAACACTAGTTTAGCAGTAGTCCCTCTCTCACAAAATAATCCATCTTGATTTTGTTTCCCTGCCTGAGGGCCAAGTTCCTAACGTGTTTTCAAAAAGGAAGAAAGCCTCCATTGGATTTAGGAGAACTGGTACAAAAGCAGCTCTTTGATTATTGTTTGTTCTTTCTGCACATATTCTTGCTAATGAGGCAGTATGGGCTTATCAGAGTCCCCAGAAGTGGTGGCACAAGGGGTTGAAGAGATGACTCAGTGGTTAAAGGCACTTGCTAGCAAAGCTTGACAACCTGGGTTTGATTCCCCAGTACCCATATAAAGCCACATACATAAAGTGTCACACATGTCTGGAGTTCATTTGAAATGGTATGAGGCCCTGGTGTTGACCCATTCCTTCTCTTTCTCTCTCTGCAATAAATAAATAAATATATTTAAAAATAAATAAATAATATATATATATATATACATGTATATATATGTATATATATATATATATATATATATATAT
This sequence comes from Dipus sagitta, assembly GCA_036346955.1. Lineage (NCBI taxonomy): Eukaryota > Metazoa > Chordata > Mammalia > Rodentia > Dipodidae > Dipus > Dipus sagitta. The sequence continues at coordinate 83,906,741 of CM070770.1, read as the reverse complement.
ATATATATTTAAAAAGTGGCTGGGTGTGGTGGCACACACCTTTAATCCCAGCACTCAGAAGGTAGAGAGGTAGGAGGATCACAGTGAGTTCAGGTCAGTCTGGGCTATAGCAAGACCCTACCTGGGGTGGGGAAGGGCAGGGGGAGTGGTGGCAAAATGAGAAATGTCCTTGAACCTGAAAGGGAAATCCAGTTCTTCCTTATCTCTTTTTTTCCTAAGGGAGTCTTTACTGTCACCTTGCTGGAGGCCAGAAATGTCAGAAGAATTCCCCTTTCCTAGAAATTTAAATAAGATAACTATTTTCCTCCCAACCAGATTAATCCGCTCTTCTCTTCTCTAAAGAACAGAAAGATACCTGGTTTAGGATTTGCACAGATAAATTCCTAACCAGTAATTTCCCACAAAAGACCCTTTCTAGTCACCAGAAAGATTTACCCACTCCCAAACCCAGGTAGGGTCTCACTCTATCCCAGGCTGACCTGGAACTCCCTCCGTATTCCCAGGCTAGCCTCAAACTCAGTGTGATCTTCCTACCTCTGCCTCCTGAGTGCTGTGACTAAAGGCGTGTGCCACCACACCCAGCCAAACACACATATTTTATACATTTTCCCACCAATTCTTTTTTTTTTTTTTTTTTTTGGTTTTTCGAGGTAGGGTCTCACTCTAGCTCAGGCTGACCTGGAATTCACTCTGGAGTTTCAGGGTGGCCTCGAACTCATGGCGATCCTCCTACCTCTGCCTCCCAAGTGCTGGGATTAAAGGCATGCACCACCATGCCTGGCCACTTTCCCACCAATTCTAAAGATCAAATTCAGAGCTTTTTGCATGCCAGGTATAAGCAGTCTACCACTGAGCTGCATTCCAACTCCTTAGGTTTGATTTTTTTTATTGTTTCACCTTTTGTTTTTTGTTAAATATTATTTATTTGAGTGGGAGATATAGAAAAAGGCAAAGAGAGAGTGAGCATGGGCATGCCACGACCTCCTGCAACTGCAAATGAACTCAATATATGTGGCACTTTACATATCTGGCTTTAGATGTGTACCTCGGAATCATGCCTTTAAAAAATATTTTATTTATTTGTGGGGGCAGATCGATCTCTCTCTCTCTCTCTCTCTCTCTCTATATATATATATATATATATATATGGAGAAGGGGTGCACCAGAGCCTCCAGCCACTGTAAAGGAACTCCAGATGCACGCACCATCTTGTGCATCTGGGTTTACGTGGATACTGGGAATTGAACCTTGGTCTTTAGGCTTCACCTTAACCACTAAGCCATCTCTCCAGCCCATGCCTTTTGTTTTTTGAGGCAGAGTCTCATTCTAGTCCAGGCTGGCCTTGAAATCAGAGCAATCCTCCTACCTCAGAGTCCTGAGATTGAAGGTGTGTGCCATCACACCTGGCATTCCTTATGCTTTTCTGAGAAAGGGTCTCACTAAATTATACAGGCTGCCTCCCAACTTGTGATTCTCCTGCCTCAGCCTAAGTAGTAGGGATTACAAGAATGTGCCACAACTCCACGTATCTTCTTACTTGTTTTCAGCCTAAAGGATTAGAGCTCTGTAAGCATTTATCACCTGACCCCCCTTCTCATTCATTCAGTAAATATTTACTGAAACAGATTTAAAAATAGTTTTATTTTTTGGGCTGGAGAGATGATTCAGCTGTTAAAGGCACTTGTTTGCAATGCCTGACAGGCTGAGTTTGATTCTTCAGTACCCATGTAAAGCAAGATGCATAAAGTAGCTCTTGTATCTGGAATTTTCTGCACACAAGAGGCCCTGGCGATCCTCGTACCTCTGCCTACTGAGTGCTGGGATTAAAGGTGTGCGCCACCATGCCCAACCACCAAAAAAAAAGAGTACTTGCAAAATACAGGAATGGAGTAAGATAGTGTTTGTTCTAATGAAGTCTAAAAATAAGAAATTTTAAAAGAGAAGAACAATTTTAAAAAAAAAGTTAAAAGAGAGAGAGAGAGAAATTAAGCCACTAGGTGATGACTTGAGTCTTTTTAGATGTGTTTTTGCGGTTTGAGTCATTTTGGCCCAGAAAGGGTTAAACAGAATGCGCTGGTGGTGAGGATAAACTGGGGGATGGAGTGGAGGGAGATTATTAGGAAATTTGAAGCTGGAAAAAAGAGAACTGGGCGGCTTTTATTTTCCAGACATCTTTTTCTAATTAAAAGCCATTTTCATTCTCCAAGCAGCCTCCCTGCCCCACCTAGAGAGCTTGTGGGAGCACAGAAGGGTGTGGCTTGGAGCACAGAAGTCAGGGCTGGAAGGTTGCCTGAGCGGCTTGACTGTGGGTGTGATCCTGGGCAAGTGGCTACTTCTGTGAGCCTGCTTTCTCGTCTGTAAGATGGGAAGAATAACTCTTGGAGAAAATGTATCTTAGGATCCTGCCTCAACATATTTAGATTTGCCGGGTGTGGTGGCACACACCTTTCATCCCAGCACTTGGGAGGCAGAGGTAGGAGGATCACCATGAGTTCGAGGCCATCCTGAGACTACATAGTGAATTCCAGGTCAGGCTGGGCTAGAGTGAGACTCTCACCTTGAAAAATCAAAAGATAAATTATTATTATTATTTTTTTTAGATTTGCCATTCTTTTCCTTCTTGCTGGCACAGTTTTGGGAAAGGGTTTCTTTCTTCTGTTGGGGAGCAGCACACCTCATGATAGCTCTGAGAAGCTGTAATACACCTAGCCATCCCTCCTTCCCATTCCCACTCAGAGCCTGAACTGTTGCTCCCAGGGGTTCTGGCCTTTTGTTTTCTGAAGGCTTAAACTATACCATCTGTTTTGTTCAGATTTGTTGTTGAAAAGGTATCACCTGTTGTCTACAGATTACTACTAATTGAAATTGCCAAAATCGATAGGCATCAAATTCTAAGTATCATAACTGTTTAAAACTAACATCAGGCCTTTCCACTTTTTTTTTTTTTTTTTTTGAGGTAGGGTCTCACTCTGGTCCAGGCTGACCTGGAATTAACTATGTAGTCTCAGGGTGGCCTCGAACTCATGGAGATCCTCCTACCTCTGCCTCCTGAGTGCTGGGATTAAAGGCGTGCGCCACCACACCCAGCACCACTTTTTTTTAAATTTAGTTTTATTTTCTTTCTTTTTTTTTTTTTTTGGTTTTCCGAGGTAGGGTCTCACTCTAGCCCAGGCTGACCTGGAATTCACTATGGAGTCTCAGGATGGCCTCGAACTCACGGCGATCCTCCTACCTCTGCCTCCTGAGTGCTGGGATTAAAGGTGTGCGCCACCACGCCCTGGCTCTAAATTTAGTTTTATTTTCTGATGACCACTTACAATAACCACCTGGGCTATACAATGTTCATTATATATCTTCTCCATGTGATTTCTCTCCCTAACAAAGGCACTTCCTAAAGGTTGGCCTCTAATTCCCTACCCTAAAGCCTCTGCTTCCTAGTACTGGGATTATAGGAATGTACCATTATGCAGAACTTCTATATAAACTCTTCCTCTATCACTTGAATATTCATAAGGATCATCTGGGGATCTTGTTAATGTAGATTATTATTTAGTAGATCTGGGGAAGGGCTGAGCTTCTAAGAAATCCTCAGGTGAAGCCCATTCTGTGTGATCTGAACATGCTGGAGTTGCAGTGCCTTAAAGGATTGAGAACAAAAAGAGGGCTTCACAAAATAACTGCTGGATCATGTTAGGATTTTTTTTTTTTTTTTTTTTTTTTTTTGAAGAACGGTCTTGCTCTAGCCCAGGCTGACCTGGAATTCACTATGTAATCTCAGGGTGACTTTAAACTCACAGCGATCCTCCTACCTCTGCCTCCTGAATGCTGGTATTAAAGGCATGTGCCGCCACTCCTGGCTCTCATTTCTTTTAGTTTTATTTCTTTAATATTTATTTGCAAGCAGGGAGAGAGAGAGAGAGAACATAGGTGTACCAGGGTCTTCAGCCATTGGCTTTATGTGGGTGTTGGGGACTGATCCATCTCTCCAACCCTTATTTATTTATTTATTTATTTTTTCAGGTAGGTTCTCACTCTAGCCTAGGCTGACTGGAATTCACTCCATTATCCCAGGATGGCCTCAAACTCACAGTGATCCTCCTACCTGTGCCTCCCTAGTGCTGGGATTAAAGGCATGCACCACCATGTCTGGCTCTTATTCCTCATTTAAAGGCATGCTGTATTCTTTTCAAAACACTGAAATTTTGATTACTCAGTAAAGCTTGTCCTAATTTATTTCTAGCTGTAAGTCCTTTATTTAAAGCAGTATTAAAATATTGACACATGCATATTTTAATTTTTAAAAAATATTTTATTTAAGAGAATGGGCACACCAGGACCTCTGGCCACTGCAAAGAAACTGCAGACACATGTGCCACCTTGTACATCTGGCTTAAGTGGGTATTTGGGAATCGAACCTGGGTCCTTAGGCTTCGCAAACAAGTGCCTAAACTACTAAGCCATCTCTCCAGCAGTCTATTTTAATATTTTTATGTGTTTAAAGTTTTCAACATGTTTAATACAGGAAGAATTTGTTCATAACTGTCTGCAACACCAACATTTTTGGGGTATTCAATGAAGGATGAAACAAAAGTTAACGTTAGTTTTTCTTTAAATATTTTATTTATTTATTTGAGAGAGAAAATGGCAGATATAGAGCAAGAATGGGTATGTTAGAGCTTCTAACCACTGCAAACAAATTCCAGATGCATGTGCTACCTTGTGCATCTGGCTTTATGTGAGTATTAAGGAAATTGAACCTGGGTCCTTTGGTTTAGCTAGCAAGCGCCTTAACCACTAAGCAATCTCTCTCTTTTTCTTCTTCTTCTTTTTTTTTTTTTTTTTTTGAGGTAGGGTCTCACTCTAGTCTCAGGCTGGCCTCGAACTCAGTGATCTTACCTCTGCCTTTCCAGTGCGTCACCATGCTGGGCTGGCTCTTCAATAAGCCGTCTCTCCAGCCCCAATTTTTTTTTCCAGGTTGGGTCTTACTCTAGTGTAGGCTCACTCTACTCCCAGGCTGGTTTCGAACTGTCATACATCTGCCTCCTGAGTGCTGGAATGAAAAGCGTGCATTAGCACTCCTGGCAAGATATATTTTTTTTTCTTGGCTTTTTAAATTATGTTATGTTTAATTATGTTTAATTAATGTTCAATGTCTTCTCATTTGCCACATATTTACTGAGAACCCGGGCGAATGTTAGCGGATATTGAGGTATCAATCCCTATCAGAAATCTGGATATATTATCAATATAATAAAAACATAGCGGCTAAAAGACCAAAAATAAGATAATCTTTAAAAATACGTTGAGTATTTTGAGATGAAACGTTTGGGCTTTAATAACACTTCTTTCTTGTACCACCTACTAGCTCCCACTCTTCTAGGGAAATAAAATTTAAGTGCAGCTAAAATTTAGTTTGGGTTCAAATTCACAGCCTATCTGACAGGCTTAAGCTTTTCATATTGTTTACTATCCTTCACATTTTGGATTCATTAGGATAGCATTTTTTTTTTAAAGAACAGCTCTAGATTCTTGAAATGTGAAAGAAATGAATGGAGTTTTCTCATTTTACAGTCTCTAGGAAAAGGAGCCTGCAAGGCCCATTCAGCGTGGTGTAAGAGGCCTACAAGCTGCACAACGTGCAACTGCTTCATGCTCCAATTTCATCTGTGGGTTTTTGTACAGCGCCCCTTCTTCTTGGATGATGTAAACTGCGCAAGAGCAACGCTCAAGCCTTCCCACCTAAGGAAACGGTGCAAGAACAAGCTGCTGGAGGTGCGGGTTTCTCTGAAGACACAGCCCAAGTGTTCCAGGCCCGGATACCCGCCCCCCAAACCGGTCCACAACAATCGTTTCCTCCCTCCCTCCCCGCCTTTTACATACAGTACACATACAAATACACACACGCAGAGCAGCCAGCAGGGGCGGGCCGGGCGCGACCACTCCGTGGGCCTGTGGGGGGGAGCCGCAGCTACAGCGGCCGAGTTTGGCTCCCTCTTCCTTCCCGCCGGTCTCTTTCTGTCCGTCGGCAGGCGGATATTAGTGAGCAGGGAAAGCCGCGGATCTCGGTGCTCCCAAGCTCCGCTCGGGAGTCGCGAACACTTGTGGCCGCTGACTTCCTCCCCCGGGATCGCCGAGCAGTTGGTTCCGCCCCAGTGCTAGCGGGCGCGGAGCGGGAGCCGCGCGGGAGCGGCGCAGCGACGGCGGCGGCGGCAGTGGCGGTGGTGAGTGTCGGCCGTTGAGACGCCTCTGCGGCAGCTGGTGGCGCAGGTGGCTCTCGTGGACGCGGGCAGAAGCGGCCAGCCCGCCACCGCAGCCCCAGCGCCCGCGCCTCGGCAGGTGAGCTGGCGGCGGCCGGCCGCCCGCCCCGCCCCCCCCCCCCGCCGGCCTCCGCAGCCCGTGGCGGGCAAGTGGACGCTGCCCGGCCGGGTGTGGGGAGCGGGGGCCGCGGGAAGGCGACGCTCTTGCTGCTCGGCCCATCCTTTCCTTTCTTCCCATCCTTTCCGCTGCGCCCCCTCCCTCGTGGGTCTCAGCCCCGCGGAGAAGGACCCGAGGAGAGAGAGGGGGTGGGAGGAAGGGATCGGCGGCCCCGCAGCATCCCTGCCGCAGGTGGTGGCGGCGGCTTTGAGGAGGGGTCGGCTCGGGGCGGGAGCGGCGGCCGGGGGGGCTGCGGAGGCCACACTGGGGCTGAGGCGCGAGAGGCGGCCTCCTCCCGCCCTCCCCTCCCCCCTTCTCCCTTCTCCCTTCCCCTCGTCTCCCCTCCCCTCCTCTGCGCCCCTCCCCCCTTCCCCTCCCCACGTCCCTCCCTCCGGGTCTCAGCGCTTTAACCGTCCTCCTTGCTGTTCCCAGCAGCCTCGTCTCAACGCCCCGAGGCATCCGTCCCCGGCCCCCCGATCCTGGGCTTCCATCCGCCCTCGCACCTCTAGGTCCCCACCGGGGCTCACCACCTTCTGGCGTCAGGACCCCAGGCTTCGCCCCCGGAAAGATGACTCGCGATTTCAAACCTGGAGACCTCATCTTTGCCAAGATGAAAGGTTACCCTCATTGGCCGGCTCGGGTAAGTGATTTGCAGCCTCCCCCCCCCCCCCCCCCCCGCGCCCCACGTTTAGCGGGTGCTGCCTCCTAGCCAGAGGCCTGCTTGCAGCCAACCATTTTTTTAAATTTTCCCTTCTGACCTCTCTCCCTCGTTTTTCTTTACTGTTATTTGCAAACTGACCTTTACTTGAGTTCCTCCTTTCAACCCTCAGTATACCATGTAATTGTAAAAGTCCGGGTTTCATTACATACCTGTGGGCTTCCTATGACTTGTTTTTGGGCAGATGATCTTTATAGGAAATACGAGGGGGATGACGTTCAGCTAATGTTTCCATTGTAGGTGAAATCCAGTTGTAATTTTGTGTTTGAAATTTAGTGAAACATTTATATTTCCCTAGTTTTGAATGAAATACAAAGCGCCAATGAAATTGTTGTAAATTACAAACTCTTGGATGCCAGAAGTGGTTAATTTGCATTTTCAGGGTTTTTTTTTTTTTCCCTCCACCCTTAATATGTGATTTACACTTGATGCCTTCTGGATTTGATTCTTTTGGAAATTTTACAGTAAGTCAGGACCAAGATGGTCTAGAAAATGTATTACCATTTTCTTCTGCATGTTACTTCTTTTTGTTTCTTTGGTTTTTCGAAGTAGGGTCTCACTCTACCCTAGGCTGACCTGGAATTCAGTATGTAGTCTCAGGGTGGCCTTGAACTCATGATAGTCCTTCTACCTCTGCCTCCTGAGTGCTGGGATTAAAATCATGCACAACCACACCAGGCTTGCATGTTACTACTTTGTGACCTTGAAGAAGTTGTTTCACTTTCTTTGTTCCCTATAGGTGAAAGGAGTGGACCAAACTCTGGATTCACATTTCATTGTGTAGAGAAGTAGTAATTAAGGATCCAAGACGGTTTGAGACATTTAGGAGTTGGTGACTATATAAACACCTTAGCTCCATTTTCAAAAAGAGAAGTGTTTTTGATGGCTGGTACCTAGAGAATGTTGAGGTTTATCAGTTAGTTCCCAGAACATTATCTGGAGAGAACAATGGGTAAAATGCCTCTTAAAGAGCAGTCATGTGTAAGGAGCTGAGTGGGACATCCAAGTATAAAATGATCACTCCCCCCTTCCAATCTGTATGGACTCCAGTTTTTTTCCTTGTAAAACTTTCTCCCTTCTAGTCTATAAGTGTACTTTTTTGGTAGTCTTACTGAGCTTACATGCTTTTGGTAGCCCAGGCTGACCTTGTAATTCACTCTGTAGTCTCCGGCTGGCCTCTGCCTCTGGACTGCACCACCATGCCTGGCCAAAAAAAAACTTTTTGTGTGCTTTGATTTCCAAATATATTGTATACTAATCAAGGGCAATTTATCCTTCAGTCATTAGTTACATAACCATGTGCTTATAAACACTTATAAACACTTTTGTACTTAAATAAAGCCTTTTGGACCTGGGTAGATTTAAGATCACTTCCAAGACATTTTCATAGTTAACTTGAGTCATCCTTATTATTTTGAGTTGTCATAGAATCTGATAACACCCATATTCAGATTTCCATTCCACAGTGTAGTTAGTAGCCAAATGCAAATACCTAAAAAGTGTTCTACTCCTAGGTCTTCCTCACACCCCAATAGTATGTGAAGTGACTAAGTCATTGCTATTTGAAAGTAAGCATAAAGTAGCCTTTGGAGGGGCTGAGGCCTTTCCCTTTTGGTTATTAAACAAGTTCTGCTTTTACTGAATCATTTGGATTGAAATAGAAAAGTTTTGTCTTTTTCAGACCTTCCCATTGGTATTCTCAGCAGCAGTGGTTGAAAAAAATTATATTATTATTATTTTGAGGTAGGGTCTCACTTTAGCTCAGGCTGACCTGGAATTCACTATATAGTCTCAGGGTGGCCTCAAACTCATGGCAATCCTACCTCAGCCTCGGTTTTAACATTCCATCTAAAATTACATTTTATCAGTCTTAGAAAGTTTTAAGTCTTCTTTACTGAGATGAGAATATTAAGTTCTCAAATGTGACATCTTGTTTTTATTTATTTGAGAGAGAATTGCAAGCCAGGGTCTCTTGCTCCTGCGAAAGAACTCCAGACACATGAGCCACTAAGTGTGTCTGGCATTGTGTGTCCTCAGGAATCAAACCCTGGGCCAGCAGGCTGTGCCTTTAACCTCTGAGCCATATTCCCAGTCCAGGGACTTTTGGTTTTTCAAGGTAGGGTTTCACTCTAGCCCAGGCTGACGTGGAATTCACTATGTAGTCTCAGGGTGGCCTCGAACTCACAGCAATCCTTCTACCTCTGCCTCCCAAGTACTGGGATTAAAGGTGTGTGCCACCACAGGGACATTTCTTATTCTCATTTTGTTTTATTTGGTTTTTCGAGGTAGGTTCTCACTCTAGCTCAGGCTGACCTGGAATTCACTCTGTAGTCTCAGGATGGCTTTGAACTCACAGTGATCCTCCTATCTCTGCCTTCCAAGTGCTGGGATTACAGGTGTGCGCCACCACACTCGGCTCATTTTATTTTTTTCTTTCTTTTGGTTTTTTGAGGTACGGTCTTGCTGTAGCCCAGGCTGACCTTGAATGTAGTCTCAGCGTGGCTTTGAAGTCATGGAGATACTCCAAGTGCTGGGATTAAAGGCTTACACTACCACACCTGGCCCATAAAACAAGTTTTTTTTTTTTTTTTTTTTTTTTGTTTTGCATGCTTGCATCTTGCATGTGAGGATGCACCAGGGTCTCTTGCTTCTGCAAATGGAATGCTAGACACTTGGGCCAAATATTCTTACCTATTTACCTATTTATTTACAAACAGAGAGGCAGAGACAAATAGAGAAATAGAATAAGTATGCAGGGTCTCTTGTCAACCTGAGAATACATAGTGAATTCCAGGTCAACCTGGGCTAGAGGGAGACCCTCCTGGAAAAACCAAAAAAAAAAAAAAAAAAACCCCTCCAGATGCATGCTCTACTTTGCATCTGGCTTGTTATGGGTACTGGGGAATTGAACCTGGGCCATCAAGCTTTGCAGACAAGAGTCAAGTGCCTTTAATTGCTGAGCTATCTCTCCAGCTCACTTGTGCCACTTTATATATACACACATATATATACATATACATATGTCTGTAGCAAATAGATGGAGGGAGACCAGAGGGAGGGAAAAGAGAGAAAGAGAATGAGAATATGAATTGGGAGTGCCAGGGTTTTCTGTTACTGCAAATGAACTCCAGGTATAGGCACTACTTTGTGAATCTAGCTTTACATGGGTACTAGAGAATAGAACCCTGGTCTCTAGGCTTTGCAAGCAAGTGCCTTTAACCACTGAGCCTTCTTTCTACCCCTAGTGCCCCTTTTTGCATCAGGCTTTATGTAGGTGGCTGGCTGGGGAATTCAACAATGGCTGTCAGGCTCTTCATGCGCCTCAAGAGCCGTTAAGTATCGGGCTATTTTCCCAGCCGCTGAAGCTGCCAGCAGAAAGAAGCGTGTAACCCAAGTTGCAAGAAAATCTCCTTTTTGCAATTCTTGGGGCCTTCACACAAGTTTGTAATGACAGGAATGATCTTCACCATATAGACGGTTAAGTTAAGATGCTTGGAAGTATTTGGTAATGGTTTCTCCTAGTGTCTAGAATCTTGAGGTGCTCTCTGTAGATTCAGGCCAGTTGCCTTCATGATCTATCTGTGCTATAATGCTTAGAGGCTCATTTGGTCCTTTGATGTTCAGCCTTTCATCAATAAAGTCATTGATGTTTAATTTAAGATGTTTGTAAAATTCTGAAATTTGAAACAAATACTAGATAATTCTGGTCAGATAGTAGTTCTGCCTGGTGGCAGAACAAGGAGAGTAACACATGACACAGATGTGTTAGACAACACCTGATGCTTTCTTCCTTCCTCAATTAGAAAGATAGAGGGTTGGAGAGATGGCTTAGAGGTTAAGAGGCTTGCCTGTGAAGCGTAAGAGCTCATGTTCAAATTTCTAGGTCTCATGTAGCCAGATGCACGGTGATGCAAGTGTGCAATGTTGCAGATGTGCACAGGGCATACATCTGGAGTTCATCCGCAGCAGGCTGAAGGTCCTAGTGCGCCCAACTGACAGCTGGATGTGGTGGCACATGCATTTGATCCAGCACCCAGGAGGTAGAGGTAGGAGGTTAGGTCAGCCTAGGCTAAAGTGAGACCCTACTTTCAAAAAGCAAAACACAAACAAAAAAACTGAGAAAGGAAGAAAATAACAATGTGTTTCATTCAGGGGCTTGATTTTTTGGGTCCCAGGCTGGCCTCCAACTCAACAGTTCCTACCTCTGCTGGGTTTGGAGACATGGGTCACCATGCCCCTGCATTTTATTTTTCTTTATTTTCATTTGAGAGAACAAGAGAGGAAAAGAGGCAGGCAGATAGACAAAGAGAGAGAGAGAGAATGGGCATGCTAGGACCTCCAGCCACTGAAAACAAACTCTAGACACATGTGCCACCTTGTGCATCTGGCTTACGTGGGCACTGGAGAATCAAACCGAGGTCCTTTGGCTTTGCAGGCAAATGCCTTAATTGCCAAGTCATCTCTCCAGGCCCCTGCTTATTTTATTTATTTATTTATTTATTTTACTTTTTTTTTTTTTTGTTTCTTGTTTTTTGTTTTTTCGATGTTTTACTGTAGTCCAGGCTGACCTGGAATTCACTCTGTATTCTCAGGGTGGCCTCAAACTCACGGCAATTCTCCTACCTCTGCCTCCTGAGTGCTGGGATTAAAGGCATGTGCCACCACGCCCAGCTTAAATTTGTTTAATATTTTATTTATTAGAGACAAAGGGAGGTAGTGAGAATGGGCATGCCAGGGCCTCTAGCCACTGCAAATGAACACCAGACGCATGCGCCACCATGTGCATCTGGCTTACGTGGGACCTGGAGAATTGAACCTGGGTTCTGAGGCTTTGTAGGCAATTGCCTTAACCGCTAAGCCATCTCTCCAGCCCTCCTGCTTATTTTTTTATTTTTTCCAAGGCAGGGTCTTATTCTAGCCCAGGCTGACCTAGACCTCACTCTAGCATCTGACTGGCCTCTGAAATTTGTGGCAATCCTCCTATCTCAGCCTCCAAGTGCTGGGATTAAAGGCACTCACCACTGTGACTGGCTTTCAGATATATAATAAATATAATATATGTTTTTTTTTTTTTTTTTGAGGTAGGGTCTTGCTCTAGCTCAGACTAACCGGGAATTCACTATGTAGTCTCAGGGTGACCTTGAACTCATGGCGATCCTCCTACTTCTGCCTCCTCAGTGCTGGGATTAAAGGCGTGCGCCACCGTGCCTGGCAGTCTGTCTTTTATTTTTATGTCATTTTTTTCCTCCTGTTATGAGGGTCTTGTAAAGGTAGTGCTAGGCACTGCGACGTCATGGATATTGAGGCCAATTTGTGGCTGAACGATTGCACTGTAAGGAGTCGTACCCTTCCTTTGGCTCTTACATTCTTTCTACCACCTCTTCCACAATGGACCTTGAGCCTTGGAGGATGTGATAGAGATGTGTCAGTGCTGAACTCTCTGTCACTTCTCACACTGTGTTATCGTTTGAATCATCCCAGTGGTCACCGTCATCTGAAAAGAGAAGCTTTTGTACCTAAAAGTGAGAGTAGTATTAATATATGGGTACGAAGCCCAGTGTGGTGGCGCACACCTTTAATCCCAGCACTCCGGAGGCAGAGGTAGGAGGAGTGCCATGAGTTTGAGGTCACCCTGAGATTACATAGTGAATTCCAGGTCAGCCTGAGCTACAGTGAGACCCTAGCTTGAACCCCTCCCCCCCCAAAATATATATGTATGTATGTATGTATATGTATGAATGTTAAAAGTACTTATAGAGCAGTTTGGTGAGCATAGTATATGCATTTAGCCAGACAAGAGTAGGTGTTATAGGTCTCATGACCTCCACTATAGGCTTTTGATGAGGTTTTCAGTATGAGGCATGTATTCCCTACCATGGAGCGGGGCTCCAGTTCAGGTAGAGAGTGGTTGGTTTCCCCCATAACAGCCAGGCCATTATTGCACCCGTTAGCTCATTTGGCCTGGCTGGCCAAACTTGAGGCTTGCACTGTCCACTGTTTTCACCACTGATGACTTCTCTTTCTCACAGGGCTGCCTGCATGCACTATGCCTTTTTCCAGCTTTCTGTTAGCTGGTCTACAGGGAGGAAGTTTTCAGCTCAACTCCAGCTTGATTTCTCACTGACCTTGCAGCTTCTAAGCATGTGGAGTCTTCAGCAGTAGGGTCTATTTCTGGTGGGAAACCAAGAGGCTTGGCAATGGCCTGTAATATTTTGGGGTGCATCAGGGACTTCCTTGGCCAACAACTCACTGGAAGGTGTCCCATTTCTGTCAGCCCAGGTTTTGTCACCAAGTGAGTTTTGGAGAAATCTATGTTTTTAGAACTTGTTTGAGATGATGGGCCTGTAAAATAGGTCCATTCCCCTCCCCCCCCCCCCCGAAGTAGGGTCTCACTCTAGCTCAGGCTGACCTGTAATTCCCTATGTAGTCTCAGGTGGCCTTGAACTCATGGTGATCCTCCTACCTCTGCCTCCCAAGTGCTGGGATTAAAGGTGTGTGCCACCACGGCTGGCTGGGTCCATTTTATTATATCAGGTTTCTTTGTGGTGTCTTATTTTATTTTATTTTATTTTGTTTTTTGAGGTAGGGTTTAACTCTAGCCCAGGATGACCTGGAATTCACTATGTAGTCTCAGGGTGGCCTCAAACTCACCGCAATCCTCCTACCTCTGCCTCCCAAGTGCTGGCTTACACCACCATGCCCAACTTGTGTTGTCTTATTCTGAGTTTACTCAGACATGTTAAAATATGTATGGCTTAAACGACTTTAATTTTTCTGATCTTCTTCTAGGTAGATGAAGTTCCTGATGGAGCTGTAAAGCCACCTACAAACAAACTACCCATATTCTTTTTTGGAACTCATGAGACGTAAGTCCTGTTAGCTGTAGACTCGAGCTAATTTTGTATGGGGTTAGGCATAAAATGAAAAACAAGTAGACATTTAAAAATTCCAGTGGGAAATAATAAATAGAAAACTATTTGCAAGCAGATACAGACAGAATGGGGTGCACCAGGGCCCTCTAGCCACGGCAAATGAGCTCCAGATGAATGTGCCACTTTGTACGTATACCTGGCTTTGCGGCAAGTGCCTTAACCACTGAACCATCTCTCCACTCCTTAATAGAAAACTTCTAAAAGTCATCTTTGAACTTTAGATAGGTTTTCTTATTTTTTTTTTTAAATATATTATATATTTGAAAGAAAGAGGCAGATAGAGTAGGTGCTCCCAGGACTCTAGTCACTGCAAACAAACTTCAGATGCATATTGCCATCCTGTGCATCTGGGTTTATATAGGTACTGGGGAATTGAACCTGGGTCCTTTGGCTTTGCCGGCCTTCACCACTAAGCCATCTCTTCAGCCTTTTTTCTTTTTTTTTCAGTGCTGGGGGCTATTATTTTTAAAGTAGAGATTAAAGATACTATAGGTTTAATTATTAGAATAGATACTTGCTTAATCAAAGTAAAGGTATCCAGTAATCACAAGAGTGACTGAATGAGAGTAACAAGGCATTCAACAGTAGTAAAATGGATGTATTTTATAAAGACTTCCTGGCCCCCTGCTTTAGCCTTTGTGCTATCAGCTACAAATGCTGTGTTATATGGTAGATGAGAAGTAGAAATCTGGGTAGTGTCCTCTGTGTGTGTTTCTATGGTAAGTACAGCCACTGACTGCTGTGCTGTCCCTTGTGGATGTACAGACAGAACTGATTTGGTGAGAAATTAACTTTTCAGAAGTTACAGTTGAAAGTTGTTCTATTGTTTTTAGACACATGGAATTTCATTGATGCCAAAGAGTATATTGTTACCTATATTTTAATAGCCATGTAATACTTTCTGTAGAATTAACCTATTACCTAGGATGAGGAGAAACAAAATTGTTGACACTCTGACTGTAATTATATATTCCTAAGACTGGCTACAATGGAAACATTTTATTTAATGTTGATTAGCTACTATAAAAATGTTCACATAAATTTATTAAGTGGGCTAGAGAGATAGCTTAGTGGTTGAGGCATTTGCCTGCAAAGCCAAAGGAGCCCTAGTTTGACTCTCCAGGACCCATGTAAGCCAGATGCACAAGGGGACGCATGCACCTGGAGCTCTTCTGCAGTGGCTGGAGGCCCTGGCGTGCCCATTCTCTCTCTCTTTCTCAAATAAATAGAGTATATATAAAAATTTATTAGTGTGATATGTGAAACCCAAAGTTTGAAGTGTCTAGTTCATTTGCTGACAGGTGCCTTTAACCACTTAGCCATATCCCTAGCCCCTAAAAGTGTTAATTTGATTTTAGTATATTTGCTCCCTTTCCTATTAATTAGTTTACCCCCCCTTCATAGCCCTCAGCAACTACTATTCTGCCTGTAAAGATTTGCCAGTTTTGTGCATTTTGTGTGAGTGGTATCATGATATCACGTATTTAAAATTTTTTTTTTAAAGATATTTTTATTTGAGAGAAGACAGACAGAGCAAGGAAAGAGAAAGAGAATGGGTGCACCAGAATGTTTAGCTGCTGTGAATGAACTGGGATGTGTGCACCATCTTGTGCATCTGCTTACATGGGTCCTGGGTAATCGAACCTAGGTCCTTTGGCTTTTGCAGGCTAGTGTCTTAACCGCTAAGCCATCTTTCCAGCCCATCATGTATGTTTTCTAAAAATATTTTTGGATCTGGCATTAGATTATCTTTCACCACTGTCTTGGCCCTAACATAGTTAAAACAGATTCTTAGTAGGTGATTCTGAAATGGACCCATATCTATCTTATCTTTTTTTTTTTTTTTTTTAATATATTTTGCCAGTCATGATGGTGCTTACCTTTAATCCCAACACTTAGTCAGCTTGGGCTAGAGTGAGACCCTACCTCAGAAAACAAAACTAAAAAAGTAAAACAAAAAATAAGGGCTGGAGAGATGGCTTAGTGGTTAAGGCACTTGGCTGTAAAGCCAAAGGACCCAGGTTCAATTTCCCAGGACCCACGTAAGCCAGATGTACAAGGGCACATGCATTTGGAGTTTGTTTGCAGTGGCTGGAGGCCCTAGTGCACGCATTCTCTTCGTCTCTCTCTTTACCTGCCTATTTCTGTCTCACTCAAATTAAAAAAAGAAAAAACACAAAAATACACCAGGCCTGGTGGCACATGCCTTTAATCCCAGCACTTGGGAGGCAGAGGTAGGAGGATTGCTGTGAGTTCAAGGCCACCCTGAGACTACATAGTGAGTTCCAGGTAAGCCTTGAGCTAGAGTGAGACCCTACCTTGAAAAACCAAAAAAAAAACACCTCCCCTCCCCCAAATATATGTGTGTGTGTGTGTGTATGTGTATATATATATATATATGTATAATATATATACATACATATATGTATATTTATTTATTTAAATATACATATGTATGTATATTTATTTATTTATTTATTTAATTTATAAGAGAGAGAGAAAGAGAGGAGAGGGGGAGAGACTGAAAGAGGCAGTGAGTGAATATGGGTGTGCCAGGGTACTGGGGATTTGAACCTGGGCTCTTAAGCTTTGTAAGCAAGTGCCTTTAAGCACTGAGCCCCCTAGCCCCTGGACCCATTTCTTCACCAGTCTTCGTGTGCCTGAATTCTGTAGTAAATGTACTGTAGTATATCTTTTCCCTCTTTCCTTTTCTTCCACACATCCAATCAGCACCCTTAGCTTTTCCTTCAAATTGCATTCTAGCTAGCCGCGGTAGTGCACACTTTTAATCCCAGCATTCAGGTAGAAGGATTGCTGTGAGTTCGAGGTTAGTCTGGAGCTACAGGGTGAATTCCAGGTTAGCCTGGGCAAGCATGAGATACTACCTCAAAAACAAAAACAACAAAAAAAGCATCCTACTTGGCCTACTCTTCTAGCTCTTTGGTTACGGTTCAAATTTATGCTGTAATCACTCCTGGAATTAGTGTCCTCATTCTTTTTGTTTGTTTCAAGATAGGGTCTCCCTCTAGTCAGGCTAAGCTGAAACTCACCCAGGTTGGCTTCAAACTCAGAGTAATCCTCCTATCTCAGCCTCTGAACACTGGAATTAAAGGCAAGTGCCACCATGCCCTGTTCAGTGATTTATATATCCCAGTTAGAGTATGTTATTTCCCTGTCCAGAAACCTTTAGTAACTCCCTTTTAACATTACCAGTGACCAAAATCCACCAACTAGCTATGAGTGCTGATTGTATAAGGCTGTATGACCTAGCCTATGTTTACCTCTTCAGTCTAACCACTTGTTTTTGTTTGTTTGTTTTTTGAGGTAGGGTCTCGCTCTATCTCAAGCTGCCCTAGAATTCACTATGTAGTCTCTGGGTGGCCTCAAATGCATGGTGATCCTCCTATCTCTGCCTCCCAAGTTTTTGGTATTTGCCTGGCCATAGGATTAAAGTTAAAGGGGTGTATCATTATAACCACAACTGGCTTAATTTTTAAATTAATTTTAATTTTAATTGCTTTTTTTTCAAGGTAGGGTTTTACTCTAGCCCAGGCAGACCTGGAATTTACTATGTAGTTTCAGGGTAGCCTTGAACTACCAGCGATCCTCATACCTCTGCCTCTCGAGTGCTGGGATTAAAGGTGTGTTTCACATGCCAGACTAAATTCTTTATTTAGGTCATTAGGCTTTGCAGGCAAGCACCTTAAGTGCTGAGTCATCTCTCTACCCCCTTTTTAATTTAACGTATTTGTGAGAGAGAGTTGTGGGGTGATGGGCGCGCCAGGGTCTCCAGCCACTGCAAACGAATTCCAGATGCATGTGCTCCCTTATGCATCTGGCTTATGTGGGTCCTGGAGAGTTGAACTGGGGATCTTTTGGCTTTGCAGGCAAATGCCTTAACTGCTAAGTCATTTCTCTAGCCCCTAAATTCTTTTTTTTTTTTTTTTTTTTTTTTTTTTGGTGTTTCGAAGTATGGTCTCACTAGCCTAGGCTCAACTGGAATTTACTGTGTATTCTCAGGTTGGCCTTGAACTCATGGCAATCCTCCTACCTCTGCCTCCCGAGTGCTGGGATTAAAGGCATGTGCCACCACACCTGGCCCTAAATTCTTTCTTTTTTTTTTAGAATTTATTTTCATTTATTTGAGAGTGACAGAGAGAGAAAGAGGCAGATAGAGAGAGAGAGAATGGGCGTGCCAGGGCTTCCAGCCACTGCAAACGAACTCCAGACGCATGTGCCCCCTTATGCATCTGGCTAATGTGGGTCCTGGGGTCATTGACATTAGCCTTGGTTGTTTGGAGCTCTGACTTGGTATTTGAGGTTTAAGTTTATGTGTATATATAGTGATACCGGATCAGTATTTCACTCAGATATTTCAGAGTGTGTGTCATGGTGTATACTGGAAACCCTGAAACCTTTTTTTCCCATTGAGTTTGTATATATAGTGTATGTTAGTACATGTTCACATATGTCAGTGCAGGGAAACATTTGCCACAGCGTGTAGTGGTCAGGACAACTTTGGGCGGTTGCCTTCTGTCTTGTTAAAGAGATATGTTCTCTTATTGTTCATAGCTGTATTTACTAGGTTAGTTGTCCCTTTAGCTTTTGGGAGAGCATTCTGTCCTCTGATTGGCCTGGTATTAAAGATGCCCACCACTGCATCTAGCTCTCATAGGAGCTTGGGATCCAAACTCAGACACCAGATATTCATGCAGTAAATGTTCTATCCATTGATCCATCTCCCCAGGCCCCCTGAAATTTCTAGGGAATTGAACCTAGGTCCCTTGGCTTGGCAGGCAAACACTTTAACCACCAAGCCATCTCTCCAGCCCTACAAAATCTATTTTTTTAAAAAAATATTTTAATTTTATTTATTTATTTGACAGAAAGAGGAAGAGAAAGAGAATGGGGCACACCAGGGCCTCCAGCCACTAGCAGATGAACTCCAGATGCATGCACCCCCTTGTGCATCTGGCTAACGGGGGTCCTGGGGAATCGAACCTGGGTCCTTTGGCTTTGCAGGCAAACGCCTTAACCGCTAAGCCATACCTCCAGCCCCCAAATCTATTTTGATCATAATAACTTCCTGTTATTTTCTTTTGTCCCCTCTCCCTCATATCCCTGCCACAAACCCTTTTTTTCCAACTAGTTCTAGTCTGATGTCTTTTTTGGCCTTCTCTATCATCCATGACAACATGTTGATGGATCCCAATACTGCACAGGTAACAGCAGCTGCTGAGAGGTTATGAATGCAATTGGTACTTCTTGTCTAAAAGACAGAGTTCCAAAGGAATCCTCCCTGTCCTCTGGCTGTTAGATACATACTTCTCAGACACTCTTTTTTTAAAAATTATTTTTTGTTTATTTTCATTTATTTATTTGAGAGGAACAGACAGAGAGAGAAAGAGGGAGAGAGAAAATGGGTGCGCTAGGGCTTCTAGCCACTGCAAATGAACTCCAGACACATGCGCCCCCTTGTACATCTGGCTAACGTGGGTCCTAGGGAGTCGAGCCTCGAACCGGGGTCCTTAGGCTTCACAGGCAAGCACTTAACGGCTAAGCCATCTCTCTAGCCTTCTGAGACACTCTTCCACAGTATTCCCTGAGCCTTAGGTATAATAATAAACATGTCTCTTTTGGTGCTGAGCATTTTTGCTGTCACTTCCTTCTCAGCACTTCAAGGAGTCCTAAGTCTCCAGCAGTTACCACCACTTAGAAAGAAGGTTCTCTGGGGCTGGAGAGATGGCTTAGCAGTAAAGGCGTTTGCCTGCAAAGCCTAAGGACCCAGGTTCAATTCCCCAGGACCCACGTTAGCCAGATGCACAAGGTAGCGCATGCGTCTGGAGTTCGTTTGCAGTGGATGGAGGCCCTGTTGCACCCATTTTCTCTCCCCCCTCCCCCTCCCTCCCTCCCTCTTTCTCCGTCAAATAAATAAATTAAAAATTTAAAAAGAAAGAAGGTTCTGTGACCGAAAGTGAGAATAGAACTAATTATAAACATAAACACAAATATTAAGACAGCAATTTGATGAGCACAACTTACCTATTTATTAAAACAACAGTAGCTCCCCCAGGGCCTATGATCTTCATAACCATTGGCTGTTAAAACGAAATTAATTTTTATTTGACAGAGAGAAAGAAGCAGATAAAGAATGGGTGCACCAGGGCCTCCACCCCCTGCAAATGAGCTCCAGATGCATTCGCCACCTTGTGCATCCGGCTTCTGTGGGTACTGGGAAGTTGTGGGAAGTTGAACCCAGGTCCTTAGGCTTTGAAGGCAATCGCCTCAACCACAAGGCCATCTCTCCAGCCCAGCTTTATTTATTTTTTTTTTTTTTGAGAGATAGAGAATGGGCACACCAGGACCTTCAGCCACTGCAGATGAACTCCAGATGCATGTGCCACCTTGTGCATCTGGCTTATGTGGGTACTGGGAAATCAATCCTTAGGTTTGGCAGGCAAGCACTTTAACCCCTACGTCATCCCTCCAACCCACGATTGGCTTTGGACCAGATTTTCAACATAAGGTATGGATTCCTCCTGTGTAATAGCCCTCAAATCCAATCAGAGAGCAGGTGATTATTACCATAACAGTCATGCCACTATTACAGGGTAGGCACATCTTGTCTGGCTGGCCAGTTGTATGGTTGGAAGGTTCCCTGCTGGGTGAGTGTCGATTACTGTTCTTCCTCAGCATCCTGCATAGCACTTTTCGGCATTACAGTTAGCCAACAGGGAGGAGGCATCCATCTCAGTTCCAGCTTGATTTCTCAGTATGCTGTAACTGACACTTGTGATGTCTTCAACAAATGGGGTCTGTTCAGTTCTGATGGGCAACCAAGAGCATTGATTATTGTATTGTTTTGGGGGGCCTCATGGATCTCCCTGACCAGTACCTCACAAGGAGGTATCCATTCCCTGGCACTGTTATTTTTCTGTAACTTGCTGTGGCTTCTGTGCATATCATTCTCTGTCCTCACAGGTTAGAGAGCTTGTCTAGCCTGTGTGAAGTCCTGGGTTCAATCTTTAGTACAGGATGCAAAAAAAGTATTTGGAATTAAATATAATTATATTTATTTTTTTCTACATTTCTCTCAAACCCTAAACAGGGAAACTTAATTTATTTTTGGTTTTTCAAGGTAGGGTCTTACTCTAGCTGGAATTCACTATGTAGTCTAAGGGTGGCCTTGAACCATTCATGGCAGTCCTCCTACCTCTGCCTCCCGAGTGCTGGGGTTAAAGTCATGCACCACCATACCCAGCTTTTGGGAAACTATTTTGCAATGGAACCTGAAGAACTTTTAGAAGCATTTGTTGTAATGGCACTTTATCAGAGCCTTCTCATACCCTGGTGAGATTGCTCTCAGTTAATTTATATATCTAAAATGTATCACAGACTAGTGTTCTTTAATAGCTTACTATGTATTTAATTGTGATCGCGTTCATATCTTCCACTTATGTTTCAGTGCTTTTTTAGGACCAAAGGATATATTTCCATACTCGGAGAATAAGGAGAAGTATGGCAAACCAAATAAACGAAAAGGATTTAATGAAGGTTTATGGGAGATAGATAACAATCCAAAAGTGAAATTTTCAAGTCAACAGGTGAGTATTTAATATTTATTTATTTATAAGAAAGAAAGAGACACATAGAGAGAAAGTGATAATGGGGATGCCAGGGCCTCTAGCCACTGCATACGAACTCCAGGCACATGTGCCCCCTTGTGCATCTGGCTTACATGGGTCCTGGGGAATCGAACCCATGTCCTTAGGCTTCGCAGGCAAATGCCATAACTGCTAAGTCATTTACCCAGTCCAATAGGTGAGTTATACATAAAATTTAGTATTATATACTCTATTAATACTAAATTATTACTGGATTTTGGAGAAAAATATTGTCAAGGAAATTATTAGTAACTTAATACTGAAGAAAAATATTATTGTCATAGGAAAGTAAATTTTTTTTCCCAAGGTAGGGTCTTACTCTAAACCAGACTGACTTGGAACTCTACAGTCCCAGGCTGCTGCCCTTGAACTTTAGCAATCCTCCTACCTCAGCCTCCCAAGTGCTGGGATTATATGCTACCACACACGGTAAAAGCATAGTTTAAGACCTTATGAATTATAAATATTGTGTTCTTATGAGGTTGTAGTTGAGCCTTGATTCCCCTTGCCCTGTCTAAATGATTAAAGCTATTAATTTCATCGCTAAAGAGATCTTAAAAGAACAAATACTTGTTTAGTTCCTCCTGATTGAGAGTACAGTTTGCTAATCTACTAATTAAGAATTGAGTTTACTGGCTGGAGAGCACAGTTAAAGCGCTTGCCTGCAAAGCCACTCCTGGCTCTAAATTTTGATTTTTTTTTTTAAAAAATGTATTTTATTGACAACTTCTATACTTACAACAAACCATGGTATTTTCCTCCCCTCCCCCACTTTCCCCTTCATAACTCTGCTCTCCATCATATCCCCTCTCTCCATTAGTCTCTCTTTTAATTTGATGTCATCATCTTTTTCTCCTGTTATGAGGGTCTTGTGTAGGTATTGCTAGGCATTGTGAGGTCATGAATATCGAGGCCAATTTCTGTCCAGACAGTTGTATGTAAGGAGTGGTACCCTTCCTTTGGCTCTTACATTCTTTCTGCATGAGTATAGCATTAATACATGAGTACGAACATTAAGTGTAGTGCTTTCAGGGCCATTCGGTGAGAATAATATATGCATTTATTCAGACAAGAGCAGGCTTTATACCCCTAAGGCTCATGATCTCCCCTGCCATAGGCATGTGATTATGTTTTCAGTTCCAGGCCAGGCATGTATTCCCTCCCATAGAGCGTGCCTTCAGTCCAATTAAATAGCTGTTGGTTTCCCTCAGAGTAGACATGCCACTATTGCAGTCACTTCAGTCATTTGGCCTGTCTGGCCAAACTTGAAGCTTCCAGCTTCTACTGTTTTCACTGCTGATGACTTCTGTCTCCCATAAAGCTGCATACAGTGCAGTTTTTTTCCAGCTTTCAGTTGGCTGGGCTACAGGGAGAAGGTTTTCTGCTCAGCACCAGCTTGATTTCTCAGTGACTTTGCCGCTCAGGCATGTGAAGTCTTCAGCTATAGGGTCTTACTTACCATCTGTTTCTTAAGGGAAATCAAGGGCTTTGGCAATAGGCTATAATGTTTTGGAGGCAACAGGGACCTCCCTGGGCAACAACTCACTGGAAGGTATCCCATCCCTGGCACTGAAAATTTTCTAGTAACAATCCATGGCTTCTGGATGTGCCAATATTCAAGAAAGTAGATTTTCTTATGCCTTATTCAGAATATCTTGAATTATGATTGACCCTCCCCCCGTCCTTCTTTATACAATAAATATTTTTATTTATTTGCAGGCGGGGGGGGGGAGGGAGAATGAGAGAGGGAATGGAGCATGCCAGGGCCTCCTGCCAATGCAAACTCTAGATGCGTGCATCACTGTGCATCTGGCTTTATGTGGGTACTGGGGATTTGAACCTGAGCCACCAGATTTTGCAAGTATGCACCTTCACCTGCTGAGCCATCATTTCAGCCTATTTTTTTTTTTTTTAGGTGTATGTGGTTGCATTTCTTTATTATCTTTCAATTCCTTTTGTTTGAAGTTTAGAAAGATCTTATTATAGATTTAAGAAAAGGAACACAATTTCTAAATCCATAGAATTGTATTATATATACCTTACATTGGTTTAAAATTTTTAAATATTTTATTATTTATTTATTAGAGAGAGTGAGACAGAATGTGTATGCCAGGGTCTCTAGCCACTGCAAATGAACTCCAGATGCATGTGCCACCATGTGCATGTGGCTTATGTGGGATCTGGGAAATTGAACGTTGGTTGTTTGGCTTTGCAGGCAAGCACCTTAATTGCTAAGCCATCTCTTTAGTTCCCATAGGTTTAATTTAATGTGTGATTTTAAAGTACTTCCAGCCCAATACCCGACCTTTTTGGTAATTTATATGACACTAAATTTTTATGAGGTGGTTTTATTTTTATCTAATTAGTCCAGGCTGACCAGGAATTCACTGTGTAATCTTAGGGTGGCCTCGAACTCATGGTGATCTTCCTACCTCTGCCTCCCAAGTGCTGAGACTAAAGGTGTGTGCCACCACACCTGGCTTTAAAAATATTTTTATACATTTGCCGGTGGGAGGGGGGAGTGTGTGTGTGTGTGTGTGTGTGTATGTATGTATGTATGTATGTATGTATGTATGTGTATGGGTACGCCAGGGCCTCATGCTACTGCAAACTTCAGATACATGTGCCATCTCTAATTTTACATGGTACTGTTGAGTTGAACCCAGGATGTTGGCTTTGCAAGTAAGTAACTTTAACCACAGGGTCATCTCCCTAGCCCAGCTGCTCTCTTGAACATACAGAATTCTCAGAATTCTTTGTTTTTTGGTACTTGTGTGCTAAATGTATGCACCTTATATGCACATGTGTGGAAGCCAGTAGACGGGTGCTTCTGCTACCTAATTTTCTTGAGACAGACCTGGAGCTTGCAGGTTAATTATTCTCTGGTTATATTGGCTGACTGGCAAGCCAGTTCTTGTTCTAACTCTACCCCACCCCCACCCCATGCACACTGGTGTTATACTCATGTTCACACCCAGCTTTTTAGGTGCGTGCTGGGGATCAAACTCAGGTCCTCATGATTGTGCTACAAGTGCTGTTACCTGCTGAGCCATTTTCTCAGCCTCCCACCCCCCTGCCCCGCACCTGAACTCTTCTGTATGAGCCAACTTTTATAGTAGGACCAGAGAGCTATTAGCTCTGTGAATAAAAAAGTTACATGTGTTATCTTCCTAGTACTGTAGAGTATATGGGAAGACCAAATGTCTCCTGGATTATCTATTTTGTGATGATACTTTCATGATCTTTTTATTCTCCGATTGTCCATAAGAGTTACTCTGTCCCTTTTGCTATCTACTTAGCCTCTAAATAGTTTTCCCTATACAAATCTGTAATTTCTTGTTTTCAAAATGAGTTTTGGTGGGTTATATGATAAAACCAAACCACTTTGACTTTCCATGCAGTATGACTGACTGTCCTGATGTGAAGCTTTCCAGGGAACGATCCAAGGGTTAGAGAAAGCACTGGTACCCAAATTTATTGTTTTAATTTTTTTGGTTTCTTTTTTAATATTTTATTTCTATTTATTTATTTATTTGACAGAGAAGGGGGGGAGAGAATGAATGGTAGTGTCAGAGCCTCCAGCCACTGCAAATTCCAGATGCATATACCCCCTTGTGCATCTGGCTAATGTGGGTCCTGGGGAATTGAACCTGGGTCCTTTGGCTTTGCAGGCAAACACCTTAACCGTTAAGCCATCCCTCCAGCCCTGGTTTCATTTTTTTCAATGTACAGTCTTACTCTTTAGTTCCAGGCTGATCCTATCTTTGCCTCTGGAGTGCTGGGATTAAAGACGTGGGCTATCATGCCCCTGCTATTTTGTGGAGATTTTTCACATTATTTTGTTCCTTCTTTTAAGTCTCTTTTTTTTTTTTTTTTTTTTGACTTAGTCCTGTTATCTATCCCAGGTTGGCCTGGAACTTGCAGGAATCCATGGGCCTTACCCTCCTAAAATGGTGGGCTAACAGCCATGTGACACCATGCCCAGTTTAATGCTTTTCAAATTGTATATATTAAGTGCCTTTTGAAAGGGAAATTTGAGTATTTTCATAACTTTCTTACTGAGATGCTTCTGATTTTTCTTTTTCGTTTTTTTTTTTTTTTTAAGTTTGTTTGTTTGTTTTTTTCGAGGTAGGGTCTTACTCTAGCCCAGGCTGACCTGGAATTCACTATGTAGTCTCAGGGTGGCCTGGAACGCATGGTGATCCTCCTACCTCTGCCTCCCTCGTGCTGGTATTAAAGGCGTGTGCTACCATGCCTGGTCTAAGCTTCTGATTTTTCATGAGTGAACATTTTCAAGTTGAACAAAACCTTACTCTGAGAAACTAATAAGAGTTTATTTTGCACAGACATCAACTAAACAATCAAATGCATCATCTGATGTTGAAGTGGAAGAAAAAGAAACTAATGTTTCAAAGGAAGATACTGATCATGAAGAAAAAGCCAGCAATGAAGTATGT
Organism: Dipus sagitta; assembly: GCA_036346955.1. Classification (NCBI taxonomy): domain Eukaryota; kingdom Metazoa; phylum Chordata; class Mammalia; order Rodentia; family Dipodidae; genus Dipus; species Dipus sagitta. The sequence goes on along the minus strand of CM070770.1, from coordinate 83,880,556 downwards.
TCTATTCCTTTCCTGTTCTAACAGGGATTTATGTAGTTGTTTTGTTTTTTCAAGGTAGGGTCTCACTTTAGCCCAGGATGGCTTTGAATTCACAGTGATCTCCTACCTCAGCTTCCAAGTGCTGGGATTAATGGTACACCACCACACCTGGCCCTTATTTATTTTTCAAGGAAGACTAGTTTATTGAGTACACTGTAAGGGAACAGTGAGCCTGGGAGTAACTGCTGGAGGACTTTCTCTCAGATTTTCAATTTCATTGCAAATAAGAAATTGTAAAGTTGTCCAAGATAAAGTAAGAAGTAGTCTTTAAAAACATGAATGAGAGCTGGATGTGGTGGCACATGCCTTTAATCCTAGCACTCTGGTGACAGGTAGGAGGATCGCTATGAGTTCAAGGCCACTGTGAGACTACATAGTGAATTGCAGGTCAGCCTCAGCCTGGGCTAGAGTGAGACCCTACCTCGAAAAACCGAAGTAAAAAAAAAAAAAGAACTTATTAAGGTTAATTGTATAGATATTAAATACTGTATTATAAAATAGCTTATGTGTGACTTTTTTATTTAAAGTTATTTTTTATGTGGAAAACAAACATATCCATGTATAAAGTATGTTAGTATTAAGCATATATGAAAAAGCAGTATTGTGGGCTGGATGTACTGGAAAATATACTAGGCTGAATTTGTTTCAACCTGGGATGATTTGCACATGTCATGATCTGAGTGGATGCACAGCCTCTCAGAAAATTGTTACTAGATGATTCCCCAAATTACAGCACCTTTGCTTAGCCTTCCTGGGTGTGGTGGCACACACCTTTAATCTCAGCACTCCCAGAGGCAGAGGTAGGAGGATCACAGTGGGTTTGAGGCCACCCTGAGACTACATAGTGAATTCCAGAGTTCAGCCTAGGTCAGAGTGAGCCCCTTCCTGGGGGGTAAGAACCAAAACGACAACAAAAAGAAAACTTGGGGATGGGGCTTTAGTTCTGTTTATAGTGCTGGCTTAGCATTCACGAAGCTCTGGTTTCTTATTTGCTAGAACCCCTTGTCCCCCAAAAGACAAAAGCCATAACCCTTATATTCAGAATTCTGTAGAAAAGTGATTTTGTAAATCCAAAATTTTAAACTTGAGGTGTACTAGCAAGTGTGAATTTTTTTTGGTGGGGGGAGGAGGGATTTTGAGGTAGGGTCTTACTCTAGCTCAGGCTGACTTGGAATTCACTGTGTAGTCTTAGGGTGGCCTCAAATTCATGGCCATCATCATCCTATCACTGCTTCCCAAGTGCTGGGATTAATTAAGGGCATGCATCACCATGCCTGGCTAAGTGTGAAATTTTTATACTTTTAAAAATAATTATTTATATGCAAGCACAGAGAAAGGGAGAGAGGGAGGGAGGGACAGGGATAGTAGAATAAGCATGGCAGGGCGTCTAGTCACTGGTAACTAACTCTAGAATCATGTTCACCTTTAGTGCATCTGGCATTTGTGTACTGGGGAACTGAACTGAGGCCATGAGGCTTTCAAGCAAGTACCTCTAACTTCTGAGCCATCTTTCAAGCCCTATGCTTTTTTTTAAAAAAATATTTTTATTTATTTATTTGCAAGCAGAAAGATAGATGACAGACAGGGAGACAGGGTGTGCCAGGACCACCAGCTGCTGCAAATGAACTCCAGATCCATGTGCCACTGTGCATCTGGCTTTCCATTGTGGGTACTGGAGAATCAAATCCTGGTTGTTAGGCTTTGTGGGCAAGCACCTTAAATACTGAGCCATTCCCAGCCTTTTTTTCCAAGAAAATTTCACTTGTTATTCAGTTTCATCTGTGCTTTTCTGCTTGTTTTTGTCTTTTTAGGATGTGACAAAAGCTATTGACATAACCACTCCAAAAGCTGCCCGACGAGGAAGAAAGAGAAAGGTAATTTCTCCATCTGTAGGAATCTTAAATTTTGTTTTACTGGATTGAGAAGGAGTAGAGATAATGAAACTTTATTAGCACTTGACCTATAAATGCCTTTTAATTTTTAAACTGGTAGTTTATCAGTTAGCAATTTTTTTTTTTTTTTTTTTTTTTTGAGGTACGGTTTCACTCTAGTCTAGGCTGACCTGGAATTCACTATGTAGTCTCAGGGTGTCTTCCAACTCACAATGATCCTCCTACCTCTGCCTCCTGAGTGCTGGGATTAAAGGCTTGTGCTACCACACCCAGCTTTTTAAAATATTTAATTTTTTAAAAAAATTATTTGAGAGAGAATGGGTACACCAGGGCCTCCAGCCACTGCAAACGAACTCCAGACGCATCTTTGTGTATCTGGCTTATGTGGGTTCTGGGAAATCGAACCAAGGTCCTTTGGGTTTGCAGGCAAACACCTTAACTGCTAAGCCATCTCTTCAGCCCCTCCCCCCTCTTTTTTTTAGGTAGTGTCTCACTGTAGCCCAGGCTGACCTGGAACTCACTGTGTAGTTTCAGGATGGCCTCAAACTCGTGGTAACCGCCTAGCTACATTTTTAAAAATTAAAATTAACTTTTGAGAGAGAGAGAGAGACAAAGAGAGGGAGGGAGGGAGAGAGAAAGAGGCAGATAGAGAGAATGGGCATGTAGGCCTTTAGCCACTACAAATGATCTCTACACATATGCAACTCCCTTGCACATCTGGTGTATGTGGGTCCTGGGGAATTAAACATGGATTTTTTTTTTTTTTTTTTTTTGGCTTTTCAAGGTAGGGTCTGACTCTAGTTTAGGCTGATCTGGCAGTATGCAGTCTCAGGCTGGCCTCTAATCCACAGTGATTCTCCTACCTCTGCCTCCCAAGTGCTGGGGTTAAAGGCATGCACTACCCTGGCTAGAAAGTCTTTTTTTTTTTTTTTTTCTAATATTTATTTTCAAGCAGAGAGAATAAGCATACCAGGGCCTCTTGACACTTTGTAAACAAACTCCAGATGCATGTACTGCTTTGTGCATGTGGCTTTGTTGGTACTGGGGAACCCAGGCCATCAGGCTTTGTAAGCAAGTATCTTTAACACCTGAGCCATCAAGCAAGTCTTTTCAGTGCCATTTTCAAGCAGCATTGGCTCACTTTCTGTCACATTTTGATAATAATTCTTACAATATTTTAGACTTTATCTCTTATGGTGGTCAATGATGAGTGGTAGATGAGGACAAGAGAAAGTGTTGACTGGGATGGATGCAAAAACCAGAATTGGGATGGAATGAGAAGAGGAAAAGTGGGAAATATGGCTGGAATGAACTGAAGAGAAACACCAAGCTAAACAAGGGAGGGGAAAATTTGAAAAATGAGGTAGTGATCAGAAATGTCTTCATGTAGAAGGTCTAGCAAAATGTTTGATAAATATGGAAGCACTCAGGGGGCAGATAAAGTAGCATTGGTGTGAGTTCAAGGCTACCCTGAGACTACATAGTGAGTTCCAGGTCAGCCTCGGCTAGAGGGAGACCCTACATTTTTTTTTTTTTTTTTTGATTCTTAGTTGTTTATTTGGCCTTATTCTTCACAGTGCTGAGGATGCAACCAGAGCTCTGCCCAAGTGCTATTCAACCTAATCCCTGTCTCTTTTTCTTTTTTCTTCTTTCTCTTTCTTTCTTTCAAATTTTTTATTAACAACTTCCATGAATATAAAAAAATATCCCATGATAATACCCTCCCTCCCTTTAAAAAATTTTTTGTTTATTTATTTGAGAGCAACAGGCAAAGAGGCAGATAGATAGAGAATGGGCACGCCAGGGCCTCCAGCCACTGCAAAGGATCTCCAGACACATGTGCCCCCTTGTGTATCTGGCTAATGTGGGTCCTGGGGAACAGAGCCTCGAACTGGGGTACTTAGGCTTCACAGGCAAGCGCTTAGCCATCTCTCCAGCCGCTGCTGCTGCTTCCTTTTTTTTTTTTTTTTTGGTTTTTCGAGGTAGGGTCTCACCCTAGTCTAGGCTGACCTGGAATTCACTGTGTAGTCTCAGGGTGGCCTTGAACTCACAGCCACCTCTGCCTCCCAAGTGGTGGGATTAAAAGTGTGCACCACCAAGCCCAGCCATAATTTTTTTTTAAATATACTTTATTTGAAAGAGAAGGGGTAGATAGAGAATGGGTGTGCCAGGGCCTCGCTCTACCCAATGCAAATGAATGCCAGACACATGTGCCACCACGTGCATCTTGCATACTGAAGAATGAACCTGGGTCTCTTGGTTTCTCAGGCAAGCGACTTCACCTTTAAGCAATCTCTCCAGCCCCCTGATCTCATAAATTCTTAACCTAAGCTGTTTAGGGGGAAGTTTTGTAATTTTTCTAAAAGCAACTTAAGGTAATACTTTGCATCTGCATTATTATGGTCAGGCTATAAAAGTGGTAGTTGTAAAAAACCTAGCCAAAAATGCAGAAATTCTTAAAAGTGGATTTGCACTGTGAGATTTACTAGTTCTTAATAATGGGCATTACCCAAATAAGTGTAAGTAAATAAAAATGCAACTTATTTAGGATCAAAAATAAAGGCAGTTTTTTTAATTAACAGGATTGGATTTTGCATGGTTATAAGTGCTTGCTTGCTCTTATTTTGGATGATGTAGTTAATATTGGATTCTAAAATAGTTGGAGAGGGGCGTAGCTCTTTAATAGTCATCTGTCCTTCTGTTAAATTTCTCCAGTTTCTTTGCAGTTACAATCAGTACCATCTATTTCCTCATGTTTGTATTTCCTATGTAATTTGTGGTACTGAATCTTTATACTCCTTTAGTACTTAAGTCAGTTAAACTGATTCTCATTTGGGATCATTAATTTTTTAGGCCTTACAGTTTGCAAATGTCTCTATAGGAAAGTATTTTAGAAACAACTGCCCGGGCTTGGTGGCACACGCCTTTAATCCCAGCATTTGGGAGGCAGTGGTAGGAGGACTGCTATGAGTTTGAAAAACAAAAACAAAAAAGAAACTCCTGTGGGAAAACATCACATGTCATTCTCAGTTCAGTAAGAAAAAGATGCACATGCCTTTAATCCCAGCACTGGGGAGGCAGAGGTAGGAGGATTGCTGTGAGTTTGAGGCCACCCTGAGACCACATACTGAACTCCAGGTCATTTTGGGCTAGAGAGAGACCCTACCTTGAAAAACAAAACAAATAAAAATATGTATATATTAATAAAGTTAGAAATAGCAATGTGAGTTGTTATACATAATTGGAGTTATACTTTGGTTCTCATATTGAATCAAATATGTTGGCTTTATTTTTACAAATGTTTGTTTTAGCCTGATAATTCTCAGATGATGATTTTTTTTTTTTTTTGAAAAATTGTTATTAGGGTTACAGGCAAACTTTGAGGATAAGCTGATTGTTAATGATCACATAGAAATTATGTTTGATTTAATGTTACCAAAGACTAGCACATTTTGGCCATCAAATTACAAACTAGAGTACATACAATTTGTTGAATAAGTTAATTAAATCTTTGTGATTCAGGCAGAAAAACAAGTAGAAACTGAGGAGGCAGGAGTGGTAACAGCAGCAACAGCATCTGTTAATCTGAAAGTGAGTCCTAAAAGAGGACGACCTGCAGGTAGGATTATTAATATTTAAATTTTGTTTGGCTTTTGATAAATATTCTGACTCTTAAATATTGCTGCCTCAAGTGTTTTGCAATGAAGTAAATAGGCATATAATTGATTACCCATGCATTACTTTATGACAGATACAGATGGGCCTATAAGCGAGTCTGTGGGCAATTTGTATAAACATTCATGTGTGTTTTCATGGTATTATTAAACAGGCCATGTAATCTTACTGTCCTACAGTTGTACATGTCATTGAGGAAAAAAAATGTTATTTAGACACATGACTGAGTAAAATAATCAATTTTGGAGGAAAGATGGTTAGTGCTACATGATAAGATATTTAAGTTTGAAATAATCAACATTTTACACTTTTTTTTCTTACAAAATTCCTCCTAAATAGTAGAGAGGTCAGAACTACCATGAGCTGGACGTGGTAGCCATGCCTTTAATCCTAGTATTGGGGAGGCAGAGGTAGGAGGGTCGCCAGGAGTTCAATGCCACCCTGAGACTACATAGTGAGTTTCAGGTCAGCCTGAGCTAGAGTGAGATCCTACCTCAAAAAACAAAACAAAACAAAACAAAATATTGAAAAACAGCATTTGATTAACATTATTTAAACTATTACATTGTGTTAGGACATTTATAATATGGTTAGTATTAATTAGGCAAATTGGAAATCTCTTACAGTTCTTTCTAATACAATGTAAAACAAAGTCAACCTAGAGCCTGTTTGGTTCTTATTGAAAAGTGAGTAAACTGGGTATGGGAAAAATAAATGAAGGTTTGTTTAATTTTTTTTTGGAATACCACTGTAATGGGTCACATTGATGGGGTTAGAGAATTTGGTGAATTCTGATGATACAAACTTCCAAAGATACCTAAGAAAGTAAACTGTACACAAAATGGACCTGCATAATGGGGAGGGGAATGTTGACATGAACAGCATGACGCCCTACCTTGAACAACAAACAAAAAATGATAAAGAATTGGAAAGGGATTCAGTGGAAGGGGAAAAGAAAAGGTGGTGGGAGGGGATTATGATCATGTTATATTGTTTCTACGTATGAAGCTGTCAAAAAGTTTACTGCATGTATGAATATTAACTCTTAGTGATACTTTGAAAACTTTTGTCACACTGTTTAAATACCAATGGAAAATGTTGTATTAAGCCTTCTCAGTCTCAAGGTCAAATTGAAGTTAACAGTTCTTGAAACTTGCTATTGATAATTTAATTCACAAAGATGTATTACTTTTAAAATGTGATAGTAATTATTCGTAATAAGCTATTCAGTAACTTTATGTAGTTTATAGCACTTGTTATCTATGATATTTGCATTCTAAAGGGAAACTGTAGTTAATTATTTTTTCCCCCACATAACAATTAGCTACGGAGGTCAAGATTCCAAAACCAAGAGGCAGACCTAAAATAGTAAAACAGCCTTGTCCTTCAGAGAGTGACATGTGAGTTACTTTTAAATTTATAATTTCACTATAAGGATATATTACTTTGTGTTTTTTAAAAAATATTTTTATTTGCAATCAATGAGAAACTCCATATGCACGCATCACTTTGTGCATATGGCTTTATGTGAGTACTGGGGAGTCAAATCCTGGTCCTTAGGTTTTGCAGGCAAGTGCCTTAACTGCTGAGCCATCTCTCTAGCCCTGTTATGTGCTTTTAACAATTCTCCATCTTACAAATTGTTGGTTGCTGTCAGTATTTTGCTAAGTCTAAAAATTATGGGGGAAAGAGGGTTTGTGTAAAAAATTGGTATGGTATGAAAACCTATGTTTATCTTAGTACCTTAAAATTATTTATTTTAAGAGAAAGACACGGGGGTGGGGGGGCAGGGGTGGACTCCAGCCACTGCATATGAGCTCCAGACACATGCCACCTTATTATATTATGCATCTGGCTTACGTAGGTCCTTGGAAATTGTACCGAGGTCCTTTGGCTTTGCAGGCAATTGCCTTAACCACTAATCCATCTGTCCAGTCCCCAAAATTATAGATTACAGGAGTTATGTAAATTTTTTAGTTTCTAAAAAGTTCTTTTAAAGTACTATAAACTTATTTATTTAAAATAGTACAAAGTTATCTTTGTAGTGCAAATTTAAGAATTTTAGGCATTTTGGAACGTTAGTTATCAAAGACAGGTGATTTCTTCCTTTCCGTGGGGGGAGGGTAGCGACAATCTTTTTTTTTCCCTTTCTGGATCTTGTTTACTTGAGCTTTTCTTCACCAGAAGGGATGTGTACATTTAGAGAAAAGGAAAAACATTTTCAGATTATTATGTCTGAACATTTTGTAGGGCAAGCTCAAATAAATTATCAATTAAGAACAGATTTTACAAGCCAGGTATGGTGGTGCATGCCTTCAATCCAAGCAATCATTTCTTCCCTCTCTTCCCCCAAGGTACAGTTTCCCTCTAGTCCAGGCTGACCTGAAATTCACTATGTAGTTTCAGGCTATCCCCAAACTCACAGTGATCCTGCTATTTGTATATATTTGTGGAGAGAAAAAAAGCTCTTTTTTTTTTTAATATTTTTTTAAATTGGGGGGGTGGTTCTTTTTTTTTAATTTTTTTTGTTTTTATTTATTTATTTGAGAGTGACAGACAGAGAGAGGAAGAGGCAGACAGAGACAGAGAGAGAATGGGCGCGCCAGGGCTTCCAGCCACTGCAAACGAACTCCAGACGCGTGCGCCCCCTTGTGCATCTGGCTAACGTGGGTCCTGGGGAATCCAGCCTCGAACCAGGGTCCTTAGGCTTCATAGGCAAGCGCTTAACCGCTAAGCCATCTCTCCAGGCCCCGAAAAAAGCTCTTGACCACTGCAAAGGAAGTCCAGATGAATGACACTGTGCATCTGGGTTTACATAGGTATTGGGAAACTGAACCTGGGCTGGCAGGCTTTGCCAAGTTCCTATAACCTCTGAACCTCCTCCCTAGTCCAAGATATTTTATATTTACTTTTACATAGGTATATCACAATAATTTTTCATCAGAAATACTTGGTAACTAGTAGATTGGAGACAAATAAAGGCCTTTTGCCTTGTTTCATTCTAGGGTTGCTGATGAAGATAAAAGTAAGAAAAAGGGGCAAGAGGAAAAACAACCTAAAAAGCAACTTAAAAAGGAAGAGGAAGGCCAAAAGGAAGAGGATAAGCCAAGAAAAGAACCAGATAAAAAAGAGGGGAAGAAAGAAGTTGAATCAAAAAGGAAAAACTTACCTAAAACTGGGGTTGCATCAACCTCTGATTCTGAAGAGGAAGGAGATGATCAAGAAGGTGAAAAGGTAGCTCACATACTAGTGAGAGTCTGTTTTGTGTCAGTTTCTTAGTGCTTAGTCTTTACCTAGAAAGCTTTTAATACAGTCTCACTGTAGCCCAGTCTGATCTGGAATTTATTCTGTAGTCCTAGGCTGTCCTCAGATTAACAGTGATGCTCCTACCTCTGCCTCCCCATTGCTGGGGTTAAAGGTATGCACCAGTACCCCCAGCTCATTTTTTATTTAATTTTTGGTTTTTTGAGGTAGGGTCTCTAGCCCAGGCTGACCTTATGTAGTTTTAGGGTGACCTCGAATTCATGGCGATCCTCCTACCTCTGTCTACTGAGCGCTGGGATTAAAGGTGTGCTTCACCATGTTCAGCATCATTTTTATTTTTGTGAAAGTTAATATCCTGGATTTCTCCCATCTTTCTGAATAAGACTTCCAGTAGTTACATTAAACAGCATATTTAAAACCTGTGCTATTTTCTGTTCTAAATTTATCTTCCCTCCTTTCCCATAATCTGAAAATTAAGTATGTATTTCCAGTAACCCACCTATATTAACAAAAAATTGAAGATCATTGAAGACAAAGGTAAAAGTGGCACATTTATATAGCTTTATTTTTCAAACAAATCTTCATTCCTATTTTGTTAGTGATATGGAACATCTAAATAAACTCTTACTTGGGAATCTTACTATATCTTTTTGTGTAGAAATTACCAATTTTGTGGTATAGCCCTGAGGATCATAGTTCTAGGTTACTATTTATTATTAATTTTTATTTTAGGAGGGAGAGAGAGAATTGCTGCACCAGGGGCTCAGCTACTGTAATAGAACTCCAGATGCCTGTACCACCTAGTGGGCATGTGTGACCTTGTGCTTGCCTCACCTTTGTGTGTCTGGCTTATGTGGGATCTGGAGTCAAACATGGGTCCTTAGGCTTCACAGGCAAGCTCCTTAACCGCTAAGCCATCTCTCCAGCCCTATTTATTATTTTTTTTGAAAAACTTTTTATTTCATAGAAAGAAAGTAGACACACCAGGGCCTCTTTCTTGCCACTGCTAACATAGTCCAAATGCATGCATGCCACTTAGTGTGTCTGGCTTTACATGGGTACTGGGAAAACAAGCCTGAACCACCAGGCTTTGCAATCAAGTGATTTAACTGCTGAGCCATCTCCCAAGCCCTGTAATTCATTTTGATTGTATTCTCAGTATTTTAGGAGCCAAATTTTAATTGAGCAGTGTTGTGCTTTACAGTATTATATTAAAATCACTGTAGAGATGTAAATAGCCTCCTACAGGAGGGGAAGAGGTAGACTGTTAAACCCACATCCAAGAACAGTTACATTTGCAGGGTGCAGGTGGAATTGAAAGTTGTGTTTAGTATTTGTCCCAATGTTAATTGCTTTATTTCTCCTAAGATTATTATTAGTCACTAGTTAATAACTCGGGTAGCTTAATAAATCCATCCTAATTCTCAAATACAACAGAAGAGGAAGGGTGGAAGAAACTTTCAGACTGCTCACAGGAGGAATATGCTGAAAGGGCAGCATGAGAAAGAAGCAGCAGATCGAAAACGCAAGCAGGAGGAACAAATGGAGACAGAACAGTAAGTACTTTTTCTATCATTCTAAAAACAATTTTTTAAAGGCTAGCATGAAAGCTTTTAAATAGTTTTGCTTTCTAGACTTCATTTAGTCCTTTGAAATAATTTTTCCTCTGTTAGAAAAATTTTCATTTATGATATTTCAAGCTTTATTATTTTCTGAGAGGATGAAATTCATTGAGACAGCCATCCTATTAGCTTTTTTAAAAGACAAACTCCAGGTGCATCTGGACTTTTTTGTTCATCTGGCTTCATATTGGTACTGGGGAATCGAACCTGGGGTCTCAGCTTCCTAAAATGGCAGTGTATTAAACATAGAATAGTGAAAATATGTTGGCGGGAAAAGAATGCAGTAAATACTCATTTATCATACCATCAGCAGTGCTAACCCTATGGACCAGCAAAAATAAAAACACAGTTGGAAACCCAGTAAAAGTAAATCCAAAGGCCCAAGGGTTTATATTGGATGTGTACAGTATGAATCAAGTTTGCATCTGCTGTTTTTAAAATTATTTGAGAAATAGGCAAAAATGAGGGGGGGGGTGCATTAGGGCCTTCTAGCCACTGCAGACACTCCAGATGCATGTGCTATCTTGTACAACTGGGTTTATGTGGGTACTGGGGAACTGAACCTGGGTCCCTTTTGGCTTTGTAGGCAAGCACCTTAAGTCATCTCTCTCTAGGGCAAGGTGTTTTGTTTGTTTTTTGAGGTAGGGCCTCACACAGGCTGACCTTGAACTCATAGTGGTCCTCCTACCTCTGCCTCCCTAGTGTTTGGATTAAAGGTGTGCATCACCGCACCCAGCTTTTTTAAAAGGGCATCTCAGTGTAGTTTATTTTATTTATTCATTTGAGAGAGAAGGAGGCAGATAGAGAGAATGGGCACGCCAGAGTCTCCAGCTATTGGAAATGAACTCCAGACAAATCTGTCACCTTGTGCATCTGACTTTACATGGGTACTGAGGAATCGAACCTGGGTTCTTAGGCTTTGCTGGCAAGCGCCTTAACCACTAAGTGATCTCTCCAGCCCTCCCTTGAGTTTTGATATTTGCAGACAATATGTACTTAACACGGAGAATTTTTCCCCTTTATAGTATAAAATAGTTGTATTAATACAAGGAAATTCATTGCATTGATAATTAGATTTCATGTCTTTATCACATTGCTTTTCCTAGACTGTCACTTCTGAGTTTTTCCTCTAAATACTTTCCTTGCCTTGTGAAGTGTGTCATGTGCTCTGACTTAACTTTTTTTTTTGGTTAGAGATCATTTTAAAATAATGAATAACAATTATTGAACTATTTTGATTTTATAATGTATCCATAAGCTAAAATTTTCATAATTACTTTCTTAGTGGCTTGGAGGATATATGAGCAGTTTAGCTGCTTTGATGGAGTGATGGCTTTTAAAAATTTGATCTAAAGCTCAGCAACATTACTCCCAGTAATCAACTTTGACCACTTCTGTAAATATTTTTTGTTGTCTTTTCCTTTCTCTAAACTTAAACCATTGGATTGTTCATTGCTTTTAACTTTGTGCTCCCAAAATTAAGATATAAATTTAGTTATTGCTTACTAAATCTAGCCCAACACTTCTTTAGTATCTCAGATATCTTTATGTATTTCAATTTCTTTTGAATGTCCTCCAATGTAACTTTCTCAAATTCTAATATTTGTGTTTTCTTTCCTTCTCCTGTTATTACAAATCTTTGTACTTGGACAGTTTTGCTCTGTAAAGCATTTCAGATGCAACTTGTATGAAATGCATTATGCAAAATAAAGTTTATTGTATTGTATTCCCAGCCAAACAACATGTAATCTACAGTAATAAAAAATATATCTCATTTTGGGCTCAAAGCATTAATCCAGTTACTGAAAAGAGAATACAAGTGGAGCAAACAAGAGATGAAGATATTGAGACAGACTCATTGGACTGAATTTCCCCTTACCCCCTTGATGGAAGAATGTTCCAGATTCTAAATTGAGGACTTCACTATTAATGGCATTATTACTGTGTTATGATTGTTAACAATATTTCCTGTAAGGTATACACTACATATTAAGGTCGGCCATCATTCCTGTTATTTTTTTTTTTAACCAAGCTTAAAACGAAGCTTTGTGTTTGAACGTTATAACACGCATAGATGCAGATGGTGGTTGTACATTATTTCATTTAGAAATAAGAAAATTAATTTTGTTTTGAAGCTAGACATTAAACTGGAATAGCTATTACACCCTTAAGAATGGGACAGTTGTGCCCTTCCCTTGACATTCCTTTGTTGTTTAATTCTTTAGAATCTTAATTGTTTTTTTTTTTAAATCCTGAGAAAGTAAACAGTAGACTTGTTAAGTAAAAAAAAAATGCAACTGTAACGAAAATTTTAAAATAAAGTTTTTTTTAAAAAAACCTGATTTTTAGGTATTTTTTTTTGTTCTTGTCTATATTAATTGGTTCACAATAGGGCCTGAATGCCAAGCCCAAGGTAATAGAATTACGATTTCAATTTTAAGTGGTTATTTTTGTGATTCACAGTAAAATGGTACCTTTTCATTTGTGAAATGGTATGTAATTTTTAGTGAATGTCATTTAATTTTGATAATATTGGCTTCCCTTCCTCAATTAAAAATCACAATATTATACTAAGCAGGTCTACTTAATGTTGACATTAACTCCAAAGCCCTCAAAATATCTGCTCTTTATATATTTGGGCATATTGAAATTGGTCAATTTTGACATAGTTTAAAAACAATTGTGATTCCATTACAGCTTGCATGTCTAGTCCTGAAGTTAAGTTTGTAACAGTACACTAATGGTGAAACGATTTCATTGTGACTGCTTCAAATTTTATTTTATGATGCCACTAAATGATTATAGTATTTGAGTTTTACCTATATGTACGCTGCTGTGGAGCTACATAGTTGTAGAAACCAGTCAAGTCTTGTGGTCTAGGCTACTGATTTATTAAAGAACAGTTTTTTAACTTTTACATAACGGATTATGGGTATCTGGTAATCAGAGGCACAAAGTTGAAATATCTGTGTTGACATTTGATAGGCAGAATAAAGATGAAGGAAAGAAGCCAGAAGTTAAGAAGGTGGAGAAGAAGCGAGGTTAGTTACTTCACCTCCTAAGATGTATAAAACTATATGTAGAGAATTAATGTAAGCTGGGTGTGTTGGTGTAGGCCTGTAAACTCAGCACTTGGGAGGCAGATGGAAGAAGTTGACATGACATCATGTTGAATGCCAGCCTGGTCTATATACTAAGTTCCAGGCACATCAGGGCTACACTGTGAGAACCTTACTGATGTAAAAACCCAAAGTAACCCATAAATGAAAACAGTGACAAATTATGATTTTCAGAGTCTTGTTTCCTACAAACTGGATTCTATGTAAACTGCATTTTAAGCTTTATCAGCTCAACTTGATAATGTTTTTTTTTTTTGGTTTTTCGAGGTAGGGTCTCACTCTAGCCCTGGCTGACCTGGAATTCACTATGGAGTCTCAGGGTGGCCTCGAACTCATGGCAATCCTCCTACCTCTGCCTCCCGAGTGCTGGGATTAAAGGCGTGCGCCACCACGCCCGGCTCTTGATAATGTTTTTATTTTGTACTCATGTGATATTTTGGAGCCCTGCCAAGAACTCTACATTTTGACAAATAGCTTGTGGTTAAATGAGTAAGGTAAAGCAGGCATTTGAGGACTGCTATGTAGAGATCATTATTGGTTGCAGATTATTTTAGAAACAAAGGCAGCTATTTGGTAATTCTGTACTTTCATGCTACATTTTTCTTTTCCTAAACCATATATTAAAAATAGAAGGCAACTCCTTAAGCTTTTGTGTTCATCTAATTTTTTTAAATTAAAAAATCCTTTGGGGGGGGATTTTGGAATATTTGGATATATAGGAAATATAGTTGGGATGGGACCCAAATTTAGGATTTTTTTTTGAGGTAGGGTTTCTCTCTAGCCCAAGCTGACCTGGAAACTCATGGTGATCCTCCTACCTTTGGCTCCCAAGTGCTGGGATTAAAGGTGTGCACCATCACACCCCGCTTCCGTGGTTTTTTTTTTTTTGTTGTTGTTGTTAATAAAGAAATTACTAAGAAAACAAAGTTGTTACCACCATTTCCTTATTTGCTTGGACTGTACAGCTATACTAATTTGGGGAAAAAATATTTACTGTTTTTCACATATTTCAATTTATAGAAACATCAATGGATTCTCGACTTCAAAGGATACATGCAGAAATTAAAAATTCACTCAAAATTGATAATCTCGTAAGTGTCTTTAATTTCATTTAAAAATACAGTACTGTTTTTTAACTTCATAATTAATGACTGCTCATTTTGTACTGCTTAAGAGTTTTAAAAACTCATCAGAATAGGGTTTGTATGCTTTGACAATTAACAGCTGTGAAATTCCTCTTTTATCATGAAGGATGTGAACAGGTGCATTGAAGCCTTGGACGAGCTTGCTTCACTTCAGGTAACAATGCAACAAGCTCAGAAGCACACAGAGATGATTACGACACTGAAAAAGGTAAGTGATACCAACTCCTAGATGTTTCTAGATTTTTTTCTCATTCATTTAAAACAAAGTGTAAGTCATTAGGAAAAACAATTCTGTTGTTTCTCAGATACGGCGATTCAAGGTTAGTCAAGTTATTATGGAAAAGTCTACAATGTTGTATAACAAGTTTAAGAACATGTTTTTGGTTGGTGAAGGAGATTCTGTCATCACACAAGTGCTAAATAAGTCTCTTGCTGAACAAAGACAGCATGAGGAAGCAAATAAAACCAAAGATCAAGGGAAGAAAGGGCCAACCAAAAAGCTAGAGAAGGAACAAACAGGTATGTGTTCATTTTGAGGTTCTTAGAAATGTTTACCTGAACTGCTTTTTGTAACTTTGGTTCCAATACATATGACCTCTTTACTATAGTCTGCTGGTAAAACTTCAGCATCAATAATGAGGCTCCACTGTGCATTCATTGACCTTGAAGTGGGTGAAATGGTTATGAATCAAGGTAACTGTTAATAGAGATGACAACCTCTCAAGAATGGGTAGTAGGGTGTTTTTTTTTTTTTTTTTTTTTTTTTTTTTTTTTTTTTGAAGAGTAAGCTAGCATATATTCATTACAGAGCATGCCAGTTGATAAAGAGCAAAAAGGATACAAGCAGGGCAGTTGGGAAGAAACCTTTTTAAAAAACTTCTAGCAGGTCGTGGTGGTGCATGCCTTTAATAATCCTAGCATTTGTGAGGCAGTAGTAGTAGGATTGCCTTGAGTTGAGGCCACCCTGAGACTACAGAGTGAGTTCCAGGCAGGTCAGCCTGGGCTAGAATGAGACCCTACATGGGGGGGGGGGGGGAGAAAAATGCCTCCTAGAAAACCAACCCACTCTCCCTGCACTGTCAACTGCTTTTGTGATTATTTGCACCAAAACTAAACTCCCTTTATGATAAATACAGAATAGCCAGTGCTATTTTACTTGCCCTTGGCAGTTTCACTGTGCTGGTGGTAAGGTGACTGTGTTTGGTATGTGCTCATGTTTGAGAAAACTATTAACATAAATGCAGTAAGGAATAATGGTGATGCCAGTCAACTAAAATTTAAATTCATGACACACCTTTGCTTTGTGATAGTTCATATGTAAATTTGTTTTGTGTAAGAATAGATGGAAAATGCTATGTAAAAGTTACTGTAAAAGGTACATAGAGTTGAAGCAAAATTCATATTAATAAGTTTGGGTCTTCACTTTTAATCCCAGCATTTAGGAGGCAGAAGTGGGAGGATCACCATGAGTTCCAGGTCAACCTGGATTAAAGCAAGACCTTACCTCAAAAAAACAAACAAACAAAAAAACCCTTAAATTTGGGTCCCATCCCAACTGTATTTCCTGTATATCCAAATATTCCAAAATGACTTGAAATCCTCACTACTAGCTTCACACATGCTGGGCTAGGTGTGAAGCCTATAAACTTTCTCTGTGCCACCCCAGAGTGTTCCAAAACACACTGTTAGCCAGGCGTGGTGGTGCACACCTTTAATTCCAGCACTCTGGAATCAGAGGTAGGAGGATCATTGAGTTTGAGGCCACCCTGAGACTACATAATGAACTCCAGGTCAGCCTAGGCTAAAGTGAGACCCTACCTTTTAAAACAAAACAGACTGAAGCTGGGCGTGGTGGCGCACGCCTTTAATCCTAGCACTCGGGAGGCAGAGGTAGGAGGATCGCTATGAGTTTGAGGCCACCCTGAGACTCCATAGTGAATTCCAGGTCAGCCTGGGCTAGAGTGAGACCCTACCTCGAAAAAACAAAACAAAACAAAACAGACTGCTGATATACTAATCATCTATCACTTCAGAATTTACCTTATCACTTATTTACTTACCAGCAGACAGAAAGAGGGAGAGTGGGTACATCAGGGCCTCTAGCTAGTGCAAACGAGTTCCAGATATACGTGCTACTTTGTGCATCTGGCTTTACATGGATACTGGGTGAGGGGGTGGGAGGTTAGAACCTGGGTCATCGGGCTTTGCAGTCAAGTGCCTTAACCACTGCACCATTTCTCCAGCCCAGAATTTAACCTTTGAATGACCAAAATCACATTACCAAGCTTCCCAATTCCATGTTAATAAATGAACAATGTGGCATCTGCTTAAAAGCAGAAGCAGGTTGATTTGCTCTCAATGACTAGGGAATGATAGGTCTCCGTAAAGATTTATTAATGGGAAAACACCCATTCATGTCAGTTGGTGTGGCTGGGGAGATGGCTCAGCAGTTAATTGGCCTTTGCTTTTACTTCAGTCTGCCAGCCAGGTTCAGTTCCCTAGTATCCATGTACACCCAGATGCACAATATGTGGCACATGTATCTAGGGCTGGTTTGTAGCAGCCAGAAACCTGGTGTGCCTCTACAGTTTAAAAAATTGAAATACCATATAATACAATTTGGTTAAGAATTCGAAGTTATAATGTGCTAGAAAATAATGCTATGCTGCTTTATACCTGTAATCCTGTTTCTTCCTGCCTTAGCTGCTAGAGACTGATGTGTTATTACTTTGGTCTGTGCAGTGGTGGAGATCAGACCCAGGGCAGGCAAGCACTTTACCATTGGAAGAATGAATTACAGTGTAAACGTGATGGCTGTGTTTTGGTTTTGAATTTCTAGAAGATATTTTAACATGCTGTATATTAAGTAGTCTCTGATGGTTTTCCCATTGGAATCCTGTTGTAAAGGTTCAAAGTCTGTGAATGGAGGATCTGATGCACAAGATATTAATCACCCACAGCACAATGGTGACAGCAATGAAGACAGCAAAGACAGTCATGAGGCCAGCAGCAAGAAGAAGTGAGTATGTGTGTTAATGGGTCTTCATGTGTGTATCTTTGAACTCTTGACCCGTTCAAGTGGTCCTCCTGCTTCAGCCTCCTCAGTAGCTGGAACTATAGTACACCCTTGTCCCTGGCGCTCTCATCCAGGCTGGCTTCAAATTCATGGTGATCCTCCTACCTCAGTCCCAAAGTAGTCAAAATAACAGAGGTGTCATCATTGTCTTAGAAGTAGGGATTAGACCCAGGGCCTCAACCAAGCTACCACTGAAGTATATTTTCCAACAGAAGCCACTTACAAGTTGTAAATTAGAAAGACACAGAAGGTCCTGGGTTCACTCTTTTGCACCAGGAAATAAAGACAAGTGTAAAAGTTTGAGACAGTGTCTCACTATGTATCTGTAGCTGGCCTTAAACTAGTATGGCAACAGTCCTGCCTGAGCCTACAGTCTCAAAAGTTTATAATAATTTGTCCTTGTATTCAAGAAATTAGATCAAATATGAACTCAGTTAATGAAAAATAAATTTTTTTGGCACTTCTGATGGAATTAATAACTTTCACTTAACAAATAAACTAATCTCACTCTTAGGGAACTTAGCTTTCCAGTTCATGTTTTGTTTCTTTTTAGTACTTGGAATCAGGTAATCTTTCTCATTCTGAAATTAAAGGACATCTTGGGTATGTCCTTTTTATTAAATGTTCTTTATAGCACTGGGTCCAGGATGTTTCCTAGATCATATTGCTTAATCTGCTTATATTTAAGGAAGATATAACACTGTACATAGTGTCAATGTCTTATGAAGTCCAGGAGTGTTTTGCAACTGACTCTTTTAAAATTTTATTTGCAAACGGGGGGGGGGGGCACACAAACATGGGCATGCCAGGACCTCCAGCTGTTGCGAATGAACTCCAGATATATGCACCACTTTGTATCTGGCTTTACACATGCACTGGGGAATTGAACCTGGGTTAGGCTTTACAGGCACATGTGCTAACCAGTGAGACATCTCTTCAGCTCTGTTTAGTAATTTTTTTTAAAGTTTGCCAAATTTTATTTAATGACTTTCAAATCCAAGGAACCTCTTGTTCTCACCCAAAATATTCATAAATATGGACAGCGTGACAAATTTTTAATTTAAAACAATCCAATTTAAAATTATAAAAGCCAGTTTCCAAAGCTTTAGTCCCACTCCTGAGGGGCAGTGAAATCCTTGAGCAGCCAGTGCATGGGATTGTCACACTCCTGCATCTTGTGGAATGTATAGCTTAATTCCTACGCTACACAGGAGGGAAGCCAACGTTTGTGGTCCAAAGGGATTAAGCTGTTCCAAGGCAACACTCCTGGCTGGATTCTCATTTGTTCAAGTTCTGATGACATTGAGCATTTCTGTCCCATCCCAATGGCCTTTTATACTCACACCTAGTTTCCTTTGTTTCATTACAAAGGTAATTGGAAACCATCTTTGAAAGTAGCATGACACTGGGATGTGACAAGTATAATTTAACTGCTGAATCATACGTGATTGTACTTTCAATGAGAATGGCTAGCCCCGGTGTACATGCAAGTTAGGATATGAAGGAACTCAAAGAAATCTGCTTGATGAAGGAGACAGGGCAGCTGTATCCCAGAAAGAGCTCATTAGGCTGAGGCTGCAGGTTATCCACTAGAGGTGCTCTGCTCATTTTGACCTGAAGCCAGACTTCAGTACAGGGCATGGAGACTTCAGCTAGATCATGAATTGTCACAAAAAGCATGAATAGAGTACCTAACACACCAAAGATCTTCACCATGGCTGCAGTCTTAGGCCCAGGTCCCACAGAAAGCACAAGTCCCTGTTTAGTAATCTTAAAGTTCACATGGAACTGTGGAGATTGGTCACTGGTTAAAGGCATTTACTTGCAAAGCCTGCTGGCCCAGGTTCAATTTGCTAATACCCACATAGAGCCAGATGCATCTGTCTGGAGTTGATTTCCAACAGCAAGGTTCCCTGACATACACATTCTCTCTCAAATAAAATCCTTAAAAAATGTTTTTTTTTATTTATTAGAGAGAGAATGGATATGTCAGGGCCCCTTGCTGCTGCAAATCAACTCCAGACACATAAATCTTTTTATTCATTTATTAGAGATGGGGGATGAAGAGAGAGAATGTGTGTCAGGGCCTCTAGCCACTTCAAATGAGCTCCAGATGCATGCACCACCATGTGTATCTGGCTTACATGGGACCTGGAGAATTGAGCCTGAGTCCTTAGGCTTCACAGGCACGTTCATTAACCTCTAAGCATCTCTCCAGCGGCCCCCCCACCAATATTTTTAAGTTAAAAAAATCAAATGCACAGATTTCATCCTTTTTTTTTTTTTTTTTTTTTTACTTTTAATTTTAGGCCGTCTGGAGAAGAGAGAGACACTGAACTATCTTTGAAGGATTCTACCCTGGATAACTAGGTTGACAGACCCAGTATAAAAAGAACCATTTATGATGTTTTTAATGGTTTCATATAGACTGTGGAAAGTTTTAAATTTTTATAAGCATAGGTTTTGATGTTTAAGACTTATTGGGGGGGGGGCAAAAATCCCTTTATCTTGTTGAAAAGTAAACATTGCTAATTGTATTTGTGCAGTATTAACCAGCTACATTATACAGTAAATATGGGGGGAAGTCCGCTTATGTTAAACTGCTTTTCAGACATTGGTTGTAGCATATTTCTGGTAAGTGTGTATATGTTACTGTGTAATTGTTGGTAGAACAATGTTACATTTTTAAAAACTGCTACTTGTATAAAAATCTTTACTCTTTTCCCAAATACTGTGGGTTTTGTGCATAGTTTTTACAAATCTTGGATTTGCCAGACTGTCTTTTCACTGTTGGTGGGTTTTTGTACAAGTTGGGCATTTTTATGGTTGATAAAATGAAAGTAACATTTTATCAGAAGTTCCTTTTAATCTGTCTATAATGTGCTGCCTCTTTGTAAACAAGGGTGTGGTCTGTACTGCCTTTTTGTAATACAACTAGATGTCCAACTGATGTTGAACTGATTGCTCTAGAAGGTACAAATTCAAGTTAACTTTTGAAGGTAACTTAGTTTTATGGCTGCAAATGAAATAAAGTTACACATTTTCCTTCAGACAACACACTGGGTATAAATAGGAAATTAATCTGATTGCAGGTTTCAAGAATATGAGATCCTTTAAAACCTAGTTTGCTTTTTACATGATTAGTAAGTTTCTAAGTAACCTCATTAAGGAATTCAGAATATTTTTTTAATTGGAAAAAATTCCTGCTTATGTGATAAATTTAAATAAATGCTATATAAGGAACCTAACCTGTTTGAAAACATATCATATTAGAAAGGAATGTGTAATTCATTTCTGCATGATACATGTAACAGGACTACAGCCAAGATAGTCCATCAGAGTGAACCAATGTTTATCAAAAATAATTGAGTATTAGGTCACTTAGTGATTTTAATAGGTAGAAGGATACATTCTTGTTTTGAAATTTTGTGGGAAAGTGACTTAAGACAGTGTTTGTGTGTGACATGCATTATGTATGTTCTGACTCCCAATTTACACATAGAAACTGAGTTACTTTAATAACTGTTTTGAGGGAACTCTGTATGTTATATAAGTCTTCAGTTTTAACTTGGACAGAATTTATTCTAGTTAAGCCATAAGTGTTGATGTGTAAACTTGGTTTGATTAAAGAACTTTTTTTTTTTTACCAAATCATATTAGTAACTTTTGTACAATTTTTGAAAAATAACTGTTGCTAAGTAAGTAAGTGGTCATTGAGATTATCCTGTTGGAGCATTCACACTAGCTATGCATTTAGTTAATTACACAGGATGATAAAAATAAACCTTTTCTCTCATGACCCATAAGATGTAGTTTCACAAAAAGATGACACAGATTATTCAAGTTTCAGAGTTGGGATAGTTTATGTCTCTTTGTGTATAGGATGCTTTGTTATCACAGCTGATATATATTTATTAAAGCACACCCATCTTTTTGTCATGGGATAAAACTGACAGCTATTATTCCCAGAACTCTTAACTAGATCTTATGACCAAGCACCAAGAACTTTCAAGAGCACTGGCTCTTAGATAATTTCAGTGATACAGGCCCCAAATTTTAAAAGAATGAGGGAGTTGGTTTCAGATATTCTACCTAAATCAAAGAACCTCACTGGGCGCTTTTGGTGTGACTTCAAATAACACATATTTCACCAAGTTCTTGCTAACACAGTAATGTAGTATCCTAAAAATGTTTTTACTCAAACCACTTACCTGATAAAAGATGTGAGGTCAAGATGACATCTGCTGTGTATGTAATCTTGTAGACATAGTAAGGGCTTCCATTAGCCAGAGAATGAGCTCCCTACTGGAAATAGCAAACCTGCAGACTTAAGCCCTTAAGAAATGAAGAAGCTACTAAATATGTGCTTAAATGGTTGTCATTCACTCATGTGTCCTGTGCAATCATGTTTAGGGAGCTAGCTACTTCTCTACCTTATAATATACACACAGGATGTTCATGTTTCATATCTACCTCTGTCCTGAAAGTGAAATTGACAAACACTATCTTGGGGGGACGGTTGGGGAGATTGCTCAGTGGCTAAAGGTGCTTGCCTGCAAAACTTAATGGCATGGGTTTGATTCCCCAGTATATACATAAAGCCTTCTCGAGTTAATCAAAGCCTTTCTCTTTGTTCACAGACAAGAAGGCTATTTTTTTCCCCGTTTTGGTTTTTGAAGGTAGGGTCTCACTCTAGCCCAGGCTGACCTGGAATTCACTATGTAGTCTCAGAGTAGACTCGAACTCACAACCATCTTCCTACCTCTGTCTGCCTCCCAAGTGCTGGGATTGAAGGCATGCGCCACCATGCCCAGTCTCTAAGAAAGGCTGTTTTGGATCAGGGTCCTACCCACACTGGTGAAAGGAAAAACATAATGTGGCAAACTGCTAAGCTGGTTAGCCTTTAGTTTCATCAATAAACAATAGAAGAGTTTTTAACCCAAAGAATCTAGCAAAATAACATTCTCAAAGTATTTCCAGTCAGTAATGTTTTATCTGATGTCTGTCATCTTGGTTCACTGAAATAGGATGATTAGCATTAACTTCCTGTAATTTGCTATTGTATGAATAATGAATCAAAAATATCACATTGTGAACCTGATTTTCCAACAGAATTTTCAGTCTGCTTATCGTTAGCACCATTGCAGAAAGGAAAGTGAGTAATTCAGGCACAGCAGAGGGCTTCTTTGCACTCTGTTGTGATCATTGATACTTACTAAAGCAGAGAATGAGAACACTGCTAAACATACCAGAAGCAGGTCCTTGTAATCTCCATATCACATCACTTAACTGGATATGTGACATTAAGTTCATGAAACATACTTCCCGAAGCTCAAGCTTTTAAACAGACTTAGGTTTTATCAATTTTTGATTTACATGGTAAATGTCTGTTTATAGCCATCCAGAAAAACGTGAAATTCACTTCAAATAAAATTAAACCTAGGAGAGAAAAAGTAAAGCTTAAAATAGTTTAAAATATTTTACATAAAGCACTCCTAAAATGCCTTAAGCAGCATTAACTTTTCTACCCAAAGAAATTGCCACAAAATATTTAGATCTGGGAATTCATTTTAAAATTTTCTTTTGAGATGGGAAAGAGATCTTAACTCACTTATTTTCTGCTTACAAATAACTTTTAAAAATTTTTTAAATTTTTTAATTTTTATTTATTTATTTGAGAGCAACAGAGAAAGAGGCAGAGAGAGAGGAGAGAGAATGGACGCGCCACGGCCTCCAGCCATTGCAAATGAACTCCAGATGCGTGCGCCCCCTTGTGCATCTGGCTAACATGGGTCGTGGGGAATCGAGCCTCGAAATGGGGTCCTTAGGCTTTGCAGGGAAGCGCTTAACCTCTAAGCCATCTCTCTAGCCCACAGATAACTTTTTTAAGTTTTCTTTTTTCTGAAACTCAGAATGAAAAAGAGAACAACTCAGATTATAATAAGTGGATGCAAAACTGGGCTGGGAGAGAAAACAGTATTTGCTTTTTATTTCTTTTTGCTTATAGATTGACATGTTCAAAGTGTTACTGCTCAAGAATAAGTGAACAAATAAAAATATTTAAAGGCACTTGCTTGCATGGGCTCGATTCCCCAGTGCCAACTTAAAGCACAATGGGACACATGCATCTGGAGTTGTTGTTTTTCCCCAGCAGCAGGAAGCCCTGGTGTACCCATACTCCCTGGCTTGCTTTCTCTTTCTCTGTTTCTCCATAGTACTGACTTTTCTGCCTTCATGGTAATACAGAATTTTCCTTTTTTTTTGGAGGGGGGGGGTGAGTCTCTCTCTAGCCCAGGCTGACCTGGAATTCACTATGTAGCCTCAGGGTGGCCTTGAACTCATGGTGATCCTCCTACCTCTGCCTCCCAAGTACTGGGATTAGAGGCGTGCTCTACCATGGCTGGCTGGAATTTCCTATTTTTTAAAAAAAATCCCAACATTTAATAGTACTTCCTTTGCAAACATAACAGCCAGAGAGATCACTTTTGAGTTTGGTCTCCAGGACCCACAAACAGCTGATCAAAGATCATGCACATCTGTAACCCTAGTTCTGTAGGGGAGCAGAGACCCATGAATGGCTAGAGTTATTGGGATTAATACGAGTGCTGAAAAGATGGCTGAGAGGTTCAAAGCACTTGATTACAAAGCTTGTGGCCCAGGCTCAGTTCCTCAGCCACCTACATAAAGTGAAACACAAAAAGTTGCGCACACACCAGGCACCATGATGCAAACCTTTAATCCCAGCACAGAGGTAGGATTGCAATGAGTTTGAGAGTTTGAGACTAGCCTGGGATGACAAGAGAGAGCAACATCCAGATCAGCCAGCACCAGTATGAGACACTACCTTGAAAAAACAACACAAAAAGAAGGGGTGAAAGAATGACAGGGTGGTACAGGAATACCTTACAGTCACTCTGGCCACCACACGGAAGCACATGGGGGGCTTCATGGGAACACACCAAAAGTAGAGGCCTTTACATTCATTATGCACACACTCAGAATTTGTGTGCACAGACTAGTTTCTACCAAAAAAATAAAATTCTAGGGCTGGAGAGATGGCTTAGTGGTTAAGGCGGTTGTCTGCAAAGCCTAAGGAACCAGGTTCATCTCTCCAGATGCACAAAGGTGAGGGAAGCACAAGGTCGCACATGCCCACTAGGTGGCACAAGTGACTGGAGTTCGATTTCAGTGGCTGAGGCCCTGGTGCCAATTCTCCTCTCTATCCATAAAAAATTTTAAAAAAAAATTTTAAATTCTCATTTTTAAAGAACATTTGAAGGATCTTTACCTTGGAAGTCTCGTGGTGGTAGAAGGTGTAGCTCTCACATTCTTCAAAAAATTTTCAAAATATTTCTACTACTTGATTGATGTATCATTAATTGAATCCTAGCAAAAACCTCTAGGGAATATGAGTAGGCAAGCCATGGATTGGGAGAAAAGTAAACAATTGCATTTCTGACAAAAGTTTATGTACTCAGAATATCTAAAAGCAGGTCTGTACTCAGTAACATAAAATGAGTAAAAGGCACAAAATAAAAATATAGTTTGGAATAAATAGTAAATAAAATAATATTAAGCATTTCTACACAGTTGGACTATTGGGGGAAGGGTACTAATTAAAGGTCCCAGGATCAATGTAAGGATAAGCAAGGAATTCTCCCAGCTTGTTGCCTTCTGAGTCATAGTGGAGCATTCGGAAACAAACGTCACAAAAGAAACAGGGGTCCTCTGGTGCAAAACTGTCATTGTTTGTCACCCACCTGCAGTTTAAAAAAAGAAAGGAAAAACATTAAAATCAAGTATTTTATGCTTTAACATGCTATAAGTTATGAGCTGCAGTAATTAATCAACCACCCCATTACTCCCTTATTAGTCTACAGCAACACATTGTAACCCCTATTTGTAAAATTTCCTCTTAAAGTGGGTATGTGAAAGAGCAACACATTTGCTGTGACATACTTATTCCTATTACTCATTTTCTAACAAGATAATCTTGAAAAACCCTAAGACTAGATGACACAGACCTGATAGACTATTAATTTAGCTGTTTACAATTTTTGAGGACAGGGTCACACTATGTAGTCTAGGCTCACCTTAAAGTTAACCTTTTGTCTTGCCCACCATTGTGTTTGTTAACAGACACATTAGTAGTACAATAATCCATGTACACAAAGTATAGTGACCACATCAAGAACCTTCCGGCTCCGCTTGAGTGTGTGCAGATGTGCACATGCAGAGGATGACATCAGGTGTCCTCTCAGTCGTACACTTACCCATTTTTTGGCTGCACTGGCTGACCAGAGTGTTCAAGCAGTACCCCTATCTTGATCCTCTCAGAACTGAGCTTTTTACAGGAGTGCTGGAGTGTACTCAGATCCTTACCCTTGGACAGCAAGTGATCTTACCCACTGAACCACCTTCCTATCCCCTCAAATGGCTAACTTAACCACTGGAGCACTTAATTACTGAAAATCAAGAGTTCTCAAAAAAATAAAAATTAGGTATCACTCACCTAGCTGTATATATTTTACAAACAAAACATTTCCTGGTCCACAGCCAGTGTTTCTTGGTAAGAAGAGGATAAAGTGTTCTATCCAAGCAGTCATCATGATGTGCAAGCCTTTTCATGAGAAAAAAGGAAGATATTATAGTGTATACTGTTATGGTACATAAATATATCCATACATTAATATTAGTAATGTAGGTATTCCCCCCTTTGTTTTTTTTTTGCTTAAAGATTTCAGTAAATTGACTTGTTATATAGCTGGCTTAACCAAACTGTATTATGCAAAATACCTTCTTCCCTTAGTCTGGGGATGTAAAATCTAAAAACCTAGGGTCTAGCATACTAAAGACCCTAGGTTCAATTCCCAGCATCACAAAACCAAACAGCTTTCAAAGAGGTTTTTTTTTTTGTTGTTGTTGTTTTTAAGATTAAAGTAAGGTATTGCTCACAAGCATCACAGGCACTTGCCTATGAATTCTAAGAACCCAGTTTCAATTCCCAAGTAACCATGTAAGCCAGATGCACGAGCTGGCACATGCGCCTGGAGTTCATTTTCAGAGGCTATAGGCCCTGGCGTGCCCATCATTCTCTCTCTGTATCTGCCTCTCTCTAAAGAAATAATCTTAAAAATAATTTCGAAAGCAGTGTATGGAACCTCACCATCAAAAAAAAAATTAGGCGGGCGCGGTGGTGCATGCCTTTAATTCTAGCACTTGGGAGACAGGAGGATTGTGGTGAGTTTGAGGCCACCCTGAGACTACACAGTGAATTCCAGGTCAGCCTGGGCTAAGGCGAGAACCTTCCTGGAAAAACTTAAAATAAATAAATAAACAAATAAACAAACAAACAAATAAATAAATGGGCTGGGGAAATTGCTCAGTGGTTAAAGGCTTGCAAATCTGCCAGTCCAGATTCAATTCCCCAGTACCCATGTAAAACCATATGCACAAAGTGGCAAATGCATCTAAAGTTTTTTGTTTTGTTTTGTTTTTAACAATGGCAAGAGGCCCTTGTGTGCCCATTCTCCTCTGTCTCTTTCTGCTTGCAAATAACAATAACAACAACAAAAAAACAAACTATTCTTGGCAGTTGGTATTACAGACTGACACTGAATGCTTAAATTTGCCTTTAACATGAAAATGGCTGGGTGTCACATGCCTTTAACCTTAGCACTTGGGAAGCAGAGGTTGGAGGACTGCTGTGAGTTCAAGTCCATCCCGGTCTAGAATGAGATCTGATCTCAGAAACAAAATAATAAAACAAACAAAAACAACAGCAAAACAAGTGGGCATGGTGGTGCACGCCTTTAATCCCAGCCCTAGAGAGACAGAGGTAGGAGAATAGCTATGAGTTCGAGGCTACCCTGAGATTACATAGTGAATTACAGGTCAGCCTGGGCTAGAGTGAGACCCTACCTCAAAAACAAAACACAAGCAAGAAAAAGACTTGCTTGCTTAAATCATCTAGTGATCTCTCAGAAAAGCCTCACACTGCAAAATCCTAAGTGTAAGCTGCTTTTTTATGAGCATTGAAATGGCTATTTATTGCTTTTTTGTTGTTGTTTTTTTTTTAGGTAGGGTCTCACTTTAGCTCAGGCTGATCTGGAATTCACTATGTATTCTCAGGGTAGCCTGGAACTCACGATGATCCTCCTACTTCTGCCTCCCGAGTGCTGGGATTAAAGGCGTGTGCCACCACGCCCGGTTCTATTGCTTTTGTTGATCACTGCAACCAACATGAGAGTAGGAAGGGGACTAGTTAGGAAGAAGGGGTTTAGCAGTAGTGAAAGGAGAGACAAGAGGTTAATATGTGAATATGATTGAAATATATGCATAAGGGCTGGAGGGATGGCTTAGTGGCTAAGGCCTTTGCCTGCAAAGCCAAAGGACCCAGCTTCAATTCCCCAGTACCCATGTAAGCCAGATGCACAAGGTGGTGCATGCATCTGGAGTTCGTTTGCAGTGGCTGGAGACCCTAACGCACCCATTCTCTCTGTCTCTCTGTCTGACTCTCAAATAAATAAATAAAACTTTAGAAAAGGATAATATTTATAGTAATATGATCAATTACTCTAAGAAAGATATGACCTATCAGAGAATAGTGGATCTGATTTTTGTATTTCTTTTTATTTTTGCAAGCAAGCACCTTTAACTGTTGAGCCCTACTCAGCCCCTTTTTAATTTTATTGTGCTGGGGATTGAACCTAGGACCTCATGTACACTAGGTAAGTGATCAGTACTTCAGAGACAGCCCTTTCCTAGCTTATGCTTATTATTGGGTGGGCACATTCTCATTTGAATGGAAGAGCAGGCAGAACCCAGTTATATGAAGTTTAATAACAATCTATGCCGGGTAGTGCAGACCTGTAATCTTGGCTACCTACCCAAGAAGGCTGAGTCAGGAGGATCAAAAGTTCGGGTATACCTGCAAAAATTAGTGAGTCATTGTCTCAAAACTTAGAAAAAGGGCTGGGGATATTGCACAGTGTACAGCACTTGCTTACTAGGGTTTCATTCTAGCCCAGGCTGACCTGACCTGGAATTCACTATGTAGTCTTAGGCTGGCCTCAAACTCACAGTAATCCTCCTATCTCTGCCTCCTGAGTGCTGAGATTAAAGGCGTGTGCCACCACACCTGGCCTTATGTTCTTAACTGTTTTGAAGTGTAGTTCTTCAACTTTGTTCTATTAGAACTACTATAATATTGATAAAATAATGTTTAAAAATGATGACAAATATTACCACCAAGACAACACAACTACTATTCTTTTACTGCTAAGATTTGGTTTTCTGGCTATCTCTAATCTTCCCTATTTTCATTTACTTAATTTTCACTGTACCTATGGATTGGACACCAACAGGTCTCTTGGCTCTATCTCCCCTCCAACACGTGTTTTCCCGAGTCTTCCATGCACCTGGCTCCAATCTCTAGACAAAATTATTTTCTAGGTTTACTACATAGCCATCATACAGGGATGCCACTTTACTCAGTCTAAGATTTCCCTTTCTGTATACTATCTATTCTGCATGACACCTTATTATCATTATGATGGTTTACTCTGTATGAAATACTTAAAGCAGCTTCCTGATACCGAGTATATGACATATAAAATTGTGGAAACTAGTCACTTAAGACCTAAAAGAAATGGAAGCAGGGGCTATCTAAAAAAAAGCAGTTCCTATTACTGGTACTAAAAACATAAGTGTATCATTACTAAAACTTTAAAAAATGATCTTTCAGATGACAAGCCAGCAACTGAGTGAGTAGGGCTTACATACCGATCATTCTTAAACTGAAAT
Organism: Dipus sagitta; assembly: GCA_036346955.1. NCBI lineage: Eukaryota > Metazoa > Chordata > Mammalia > Rodentia > Dipodidae > Dipus > Dipus sagitta. Next base: position 83,850,919 of record CM070770.1, on the reverse strand, counting down.
TTCCTAAATGAGGAAATGAATAGCCTTATTCATGAGGAATAGTGATAGCAATTACAAAATATTAAAGCTCAAGCAGGGCATGGTGGCATATGCCTTTAATCCCAGCACTCGGGAGGAAGAGGTAGGAGGACTGCCCTGAGTATGAGGATAGCTGGGACTATAGAGTGAGTACCAGGTCAGCCTGGGCTAGAAAGAGACCCTACTTCAAATAAAACCAAAACCAAAACGAAACGAAACAAAAAAAATTAAGCCTCAAGCTCATTTTTAGCTGGTCTTTGCTCCTTCCCAATTTACATTTTTTAAAAAATCTATTTTATTTACTTATTTGAGAGAGAGAAAAAGGCAGAGAATGGGTGCGCCAAGGCCTCCAGCCACTGTAAAGGAACTCCAGGTGCATGCGCCCCTTTGTGCATCTGGCTTATGTGTGTCCTAGAAAATTGAACCGGGATCCTTTGGCTTTACAGGCAAACAGCTTAACTGCTAAATCAACTCTCCAATACCCAACTTACATTTTTTTTAAGGTAGCATGCACCACCAAGCCCACCTCCAGTTTACATCTTTATCAAAACACAACTACATGATGTCAAGTACTAGAATCACTTCCTTTGTTTCCTTTATATTTTGGCAAAAAAGCGCCCTTCCCAAAACAGTCCCACCCAGGATAAAGCTTAGTGGCAGAGCACTGGCACAGCATGCATGCAGCTGCCCAGAACCACAGAAAAAACCAGATTTTTCCAAAACAGATACAGAGAATTGGTCATTGCATGGAAAGCAGACATTTTTGCTTCTCTGAAGCCAAGCCACAGTGATAATTCTTCAAAAAAAAATTTTTTTTTTCTTTTTTGTGCTGCAGACATGGCTTAGCGGTTAAGGCATATGCCTGTGAAGCCTAAGGACCCGGGTTCGATTCTCCAGGTCCCACATAAGCCAGTTGCACATAGTGGCACATGCATCTGGAGTTTGCCTGCAGTGGCTAGAGGCCCTGACGTGCCCATTCTCACTCTCTCTAATAAATAAAAATTTAAATTTATTCTTTTTTTTTTGTTTATTTATATTTATTTGAGAGCGACAGACAGACAAAGAGGCAGAGAGAGAGAGAATGGGTGCACCAGGGCCTCCAGCCACTGCAAACAAACTCCAGATGGATGCGCTGCCTTGTGCATCTCGCTTATGCAGGTCCTGGGGAATTCAGCCTCGAACTGGGGTCCTTAGGCTTCACTTAGGCAAACACTTAACCACTAAGACATCTCTCCAGCTCCTTTTAAAAAATATTTTAGAGAAAGAGGGAGAGCAAATGGGTGTGCCAGGGCCTCCAGTCACTGCAGACTAACTCCAGATGTGTGCGCCCCCTTGTGCATCTGGCTAACATGTGTGATGGGAAATCAAACCTGGGTCCTTTGGCTTTGCAGGCAAATGCCTTAACCGCTAAGCCATCCCTCCAGACCCAAAATAAAATCTTTAAAATTTTTTTTTCTTTTTATTTATTTATTTCAAAGAGAGAGAGAGAGAACGGGCGCACCAGGGCCTCCAACTGCTGGAGGCAAACTTCAGATGTACGTGTCACCTTGTGCATCTTGCTTACGTGGGTCCTGAGGAATCAAACCTGGGTCCTTTGGCTTTGCAGGCAAGCACCTTAGCTGCTAAGTCATCCAGCCCCCTGATAATTCTTTTAATCTCCGTTTTAAACAACATATACTATTATACTGTTAAATAAATAGAAAATAGGATAACAGGGGCCGGGGAGACAGTTCAGTCAGTGTAGTGGTTTGAATAGAATAGATGGCCCCCAATATATTCAGTTGTTTATTTGTTTGTAGTTTGCATCTTTAGCCACCTGGCTGGAGGAAGTGTCACTGGGTAGATCTTAAGGTGTGGTGGTCAGTTTCAGATTTCAATCTAAAGATATGCAAAGTGTGCCTAGCAGGAGTTCCTGAAGTGTGCTGTGTGGCTTTTGGCTTTAGGCTTGTGCTTCTCTCTCTCTGCTTGGTCCTGTGAAGGCAGGCCAGCTTCTTCTGCTATTATGGAACTTCACCTGGATCTGTAAGCTTCAATAAATATCCCTTCCTCCATAACTGTGCCTGGTCTGGAAGTTCATCTCAGTGAACCTGAAGCTGACTAATACAGTCAGTAAAGTGCTTTTTGTACAAGCATAAAGATCTGAGTTTAGGTTCCTAACACTCAAGTAAAATGCTGGACCTGGTGGCACACCTGCAATCCCAGTGCCAGAGAGGTGGAAACAGGATTCCCATCAGTGAGTTCGGGGTTTACTGAGAGACCCTGTTTCAAAGAGTGATAGAGGAAGACCCCTGATGTCAACCTATGGTCTCCAAACTCATGGGCACATACACACATATCCATACACAAATGTGTGCCCACAAGCTTATGAACACATACAGGCATATACCTCACACACAAATGCTGCTGCCGCCACCACCACCACCACCAAAAAACTAACAACATTAAATAAATAAAATGTTCTGAGTGTTGCCACCTACCTTATATCTGTAACGACAACAATATGTTCACAGTCTCCCTGGTGACAGTATAAATAAGGACAGCCGAGTTTAATAGTCAGGTCATTGAAGGTGAAATCTTCCATTCTAGCAGTCTGAAACTTCCCATACCCTCTATCATGGGACTCTGACCATTCTGTAATAGTTCTGAGGGAGGAAAAAGGTGCGATTATAGCACTGCTCTATAAAAACATGAAAAGGACAGAGATGAATTTTTACTTAGAATATCTCATATAATCTAGCTCACTACTTAAAAGGACAGTTGCTATCTCAACAGGAATTCCATAGTGGTTGACAAATTCTGGGATTAGGAACACTGAATTTTTCTTCACCTAGCAGTTCTCAATCTATGGCTCATACGGTCAAAATTATTTTCACAATAGTACTATCGACCTGTGGTGGTTTGATTCAGGTGTGCCCCATAAACTTAGGTGTTCTGAATACTAGGTCCCCAGCTGATGCAATTTGGGAATTAAAGCTTCCTGGAGGCAGTGTATTATTGGAGGCGGGTGTATGGGTGTTACAGCCAGTTTCCCCTTGCCAGTGTTTGGCACACTCTCCTGTTGCTGTTGTCCACCTGATGTTGGTGATGCACACCCTCTGCTCATGCCATCGTATTCCCTGCCATCATGGAGCTTCCCCTGGGTCGGTAAGCCAAAATAAACTTTTTTTCTCCCCCCCACAAGCTACTTTTGGTTGGGTATTTTCTGCCAGCAATGTGAACCCAACTGCAACACTACTTCTTTCAACTTTCATCTTGTCAGAAATGACCAGTATTCTGGGGGTTACACAAAAATATTTCTTAATAGATTAGTATTTTAATATTTCTTAGTTTTCATTTCTAATATGGTAAGAGCTAATAGCTATAGCCTAGAAGCTATAGCTCTTTGGGGCGCTCAATTATTTACACAGTATTAAGGAGAATTGAATACTAGTTTGAGAACTGCATTAGAATACGGATTTTTTTTTTAATGGCTATAGATAGCCAGGCATGGTGGTGCACGCCTTTAAATCCAGCATTTGGGAGGCAGAGGTAGGAGGATTGCTGTGAGTTTGAGGCCATCCTGAGACTACATAGTGAATTCCAGGACAGCCTGAGTGAGAGTGAGACCCTACCTTGGGGGGGGGGTATAGAGTGGGAGGATTGCTGTGATTTCAAGGTCAGTTTACCGAGTTGTGTTCTTGGTCAGGCTGGGCTTGAGTGAGACCCTACTTTAAGAAACAAACAAACAAAAAGTTGACAATAAAAGGCAAGTATGGCGGTACATGCCTGCAGTCTGACTGAGGCCACTAAAAATTAAAATATGGTGTCATTAAAATGCTACTAGAGATGAATTTTCATAATAACGTACCTAAGCAACATCTAACAAGCTCTACCACCACTCATACACAAACACACCCAGCCATCTATGTAGGACATATAATAGCAAATTCTAGACAAGCAGAAAAAATACTGAAAGATTACCACTACCACTTACATATAAAGATTAGAGATAAATAAAGTGCGTTGGTGGGATCCAATGTTTCAGATGTATATAATGTTCAATATAAAATTTATAAAAAATTACTTGGCAAAGATCTTAAGAGTCCAACAGTAGGATTTGTGAAGACGTGACTACTTTGACAATTAGAAGTGAAGACTGAGATTTTTGAGAACTATACCTGCTCAAGTCTCTGCATTCCGGGTATCTCCTATCATTGTAAAATGTTCCTTCAAAATAAAAAAAGGCTGATTTGTATAGGTCCTACAAAAAAACAGATGGTTTTGAAAGAAAGTCTACTCTTAACAATTTAAGTGTTCAAATTTTATTTAGTATAAAATCATATTAAGCTGGGTGTGGTGGCACACACCTTTAATCCCAGCACTTGGGAGGCAGAGGTAGGAGGATTGCCATGAGTTTGAGGCCACCTAGAGTGAGACCCTACCTCGAAACCCCCCACCAAAAAAAGCCATATTAATATATTACAATAACTTTATAACCTTTACAAAATATGCTAAGGCCTTTAATTTCCTTAAAATGTAATGGGATCCTAGTATGTCATAAATACTGTTATCCTGGATATAGGTATAACGACATGATCTTTATGGCTCTTGTTAATTTTATCCTATTGCTGTTTTAATCAGCAGACTTCATTTAAATTTGTATATTCAGGCTCATGAAAGAAACTCAGAATTAAATGACTTCAAGATTATATATGCACATACTGTTACTTTGAATACTAGAACTAGAAATATTCGTATCTTTGACATTTCCCTATAAATAACAAAGATCTGTTTTTTTTTTTTCCCTGACATTTTTTGTATTTTCTTGTTTGGTTTTTCAAGGTAGGGTCTCACTCTAGCTCAGGCTGACCTGGAATTCACTGTGTAGTCTCAGGGTGGCCTTGAACTCAGACTTAGCCATCCTCCTACCTCTGCCTTCCGAGTGCTGGGATTAAAGTTGTGTGTCACCACGCCTGACCCTTTTTTTTGTATTTTCAATGTGTTTTTGCAAAAACTTTAAATTTTACAAGTGAGGTGAACCCTTGGGCACTGAACTTTTAGTACACCAGACTTTTCACCAAAGGGTGGTAGTTTACAGTCTTGACTACAGAAGCTACTGTGCACCTCACAGGTTATTGTGGAGACTACACAATACAACAGTACTTACTGTCATGCCTGGCTGGGGCCACACAACGATCATTTAATACACTTTTCAACCCTCAATAAGCTAGGGTCTAAAATGAAGGTTCTAGGGCCCGACATAGTGGCACTCACTTGTAATCCCAGCACTTAGGAAACTGAGGCAAGAGGATGGCTAAGTCTGAGACCAGCATGGGCTACATAGTGAGATCCTGTCTTAACAAAACAAAACAAAAAACCCCACAAATAAAACAAAGGTTCTAAAAGAATAATTCATTTATTTAAAAACAAAATGAAGCTTAGTATATATACAATTTTTTTTTTTGATTTTCAAGGTAGGGTCCCACTCTAGCTCAGGCTGACCTGGAATTCACTATGTAGTCTCAGGGTGGCCTTGAACTCACTGCAATCCTCCCACCTCTGCCTCCCAAAAGCTGAGATTAAAGTCATGTGCCACCATACCTGGTTATATACAATTTTATTCATGCTGAACCACTTGTATAGAACTCCACCAAGTGACTTTAAAAATTCAATCTTTTTGACATAGTTAGTACTTTACAAGGTGAACTCTAAAACAACAAAAATGGTTTCTATCAAAATGTCATCCATTAGTAACCTTTATTTCATTGTACAAATATGTCACATATAGCCAGGAATGGTGGTACATGTACGTAATCCCAGCACTTGAAGGAAATCACAAATTCAAGGCCAGCTACACAACAAGTTCTTGTCTCAAAACAAAAACAAACAAAAAAATAATCAAAGTAGATAACATGGAAGGTGAGTGTAATGTCATTAATAGTGAATTTCAATTTCCAATGGCAACAGGAGGCAATCACTAACTAGCTTCCCCTATTTTGTCAGTATCTCACTCAAGTAGTTGAACTAAATTCCAGGAGGATGGAATCCACGTGGAAAACCTAGCATAAGAACTTACTTCTGTTATTAATCTAATGTAACCTAAGTTTCTATGCTCATTTTACAAATAAAATAATTATCAGTCAGTAGTATGGTCATCTGATAGTCATTACTTAAGATATAATTTTAGGTCAGCTACTAGTCATTTACTTCCTTTTAACTGTTCCTACTAGCGATATTAGAACTTCAGAGAAATTTCTATTATGTACTGTGAAGGAAATGGTCCTGGGAAAGATGTGTTGAAGAAGCTTGGTTATGGGTCACTTCCTTTACTAAGGATTTGTAATAAGTAACAGTAGTACATATTTTCTTAGCATTCCTCTTAAGAATCTCTTAAATCGGGCGTGGTGGCCCATGCCTTTAATCCTAGCACTTGGAAGGCAGAAGTAGGAGGACTGCCCTGAGTTCTAGGCCACCTTGAGATAACGTAGTGAATTCCAGGTCAGCCTGGACTAGAGTGAGAGCCTACTTTGAAAAACCAAACAACAGCAACAATAAAAACTGCTTAATCTGAACAAAGTAAACAATGGTACATTGGACATGAACACACGAGGAACCATTAAAATATTAGCAAAACATTTTGTACTTTACCTGTCCCTCCCCCCAAGGTAGGGTCTCACTCTAGCTCAGGCTGTCCTGGAATTCACTATGTAGTCTCAGGGTGGCCTCGAACTCTCTCAGAGATCCTCCTACCTCTATCACCATGCCCAGCCACATCTTGTACTTTAAAGGCTTAAGAAATTTAAATGTGCTGGGCTAATCCTCTAAATACTATCACATATGAAGATTTTTTTTTTTTTAAGTATTCAAGGTACAGTGCTGCATGTCTTTAATCCCAGCACTTGGGAGGCAGACATAGAAGGATCACTGTGAGTTTGAGGTCAGCCTGGGCTAGAGTGAAATCCTACCTCAAAACAACAACAAAAGTATTCAATAATAGTCCACTTACTGGTTGGAACATAGTTATTTCCTCATGTTTCACAATTGTCATCAGAATTTATGTCACAAATAACCCTCTCAATAAAAGTGTTAGGAGTCAAGGGCTTCTTTCAATTTTCTTTTTCTTTTTAAAAAATTTATTTATTTATTTGCAAGCAGAAAGAGAGAATGGGCACCTCAGGGCCTCTAGCCACTGCAAATGAACTCCGGATACATGCGCCACTTTGTGCATCTAGCTTTACATAGGTACTGGGCTTTGCATGCAAGTGTCTTAACTGCTGAGCCATTTCTCCAGCCCCTTCTTTCAATTTTCTTAGGTGTAACAATGTTGTAAACACATGAAAATCTAGCAAAAACCTAAAACTTGAATATCAGTAATGATTACATAAAGGTTCATTATACTATTTTATTGTTTGTATGTTTGAAATTTTCCAATAGAAATCTTAAAAAGAGGACTGGAGAGATGGCTTAGTGGTTAAGGCACTTGCCTGTGAAGCCTAAGGCCTCAGGTTCAACTCCCCCGTACCTATCTATATAAGCCAAATGCACAAGGTGGCACATACATCTGGAGTTCATTTGCAGTGGCTAGAGGCCTTGGCACGCCTATTCTATCTGCCTCCTCTCTTTCTCAAATCAATCAATCAACTAATAAATAAATAAATAAATAAAATATTTAAAAAAAAAAGAAATCTTAAAAAAAAAACATACAATGTAAAATACAAATGTAAAACAAGTCTTTCCAGGCTATACAAGAACCTCATAATAGGAGTAAAAGCTGATGACATCAAAATAAAAGACAGACTAATTGAAGGGGGAGATGGGAAATGATGGAGGATGGATTTGTGAAGGGGAAAATAGGAGATGGGAGGGAATTATCACAGTTAATTGTTTAGAATTATGAAAGTTGTAAAAAAAAAAAAAAGTTAAGAAAGGGCTGGACAGGTGGCTTAGCAGTTAAGGCATTTCCCCCCAAAGCCAAAGGATCCCGGTTCGACTCTCCAGGACCCACATAAGCAAAATGCACAAGGGGGCACATGCATCTGGAGTTCGTTTTCAGTGGCTGGTGGCCCTGGCATGCCCATTCTCTGTCTCTCTCTCTCTCTCTGCCTCTTTCTCTTTATCAAATAAATAAAGTATATTAAAAATATTTTTTAAAAAGTTAAAAATAGGAGGCACCAACATGGCGGCACTCAAGCGGGGGTCCAGGTCTGACCTTAGGGATGGTGGGGCACCCCAGGGCATCAAGAGGACATTATTTACACATGGCCAGCTAGTTCCTTCTCTAGGAGATGCAAAACTCAGAAGACCAATGGTCATGGAAATCATAGAAAAAAAGTTTGAGTATCTTAGAAAAGAAAAAACTTTAAATATACATGGGACTTTATTCCTTGGAGCAACAACTAGTTTCTGTGTAACAATAGCAGATTTCATTTTCAGAAAAGGATTCAAGGTTAAATACGATGATTTGAAGACATATGCATCACTGGCTACACTTCCATTTGTCTACCATAGTTACTTACAAGCTCTTTGTAACTGATGCTTTGTGTTCAGGTAATCTAAGCAAGGAAAGCTGTGCTCTGAGAAGTTCACTGGTTAGAATAATTTGTGGTGTTTTATATCCCAGTGCTTTCTTGGCTTTTTCTAAAAATGGGCATTTGGCAGTCAAGTATAATACCGTCCCACTGCCATGAAGAAGAAGAGTTATACTCCACTGGTTGTTGCTTTATCACACTGAGATGAAAGCAATCAGACTTGCTCTGATCTTTCAGGCAACATTTGGGGTAATTAATGGTGTGCAACATTATGAAATATATCAAGGAACACTTAAGAAAAGGGTACATGAAGATTACCAAAAAATGAGTGAGAATGGACTTTTTTATAATGATGATTCAGGCAATAGTAAAGGGTGCTCCTTTTCCCTGGTAGATAGTAGATATTCAATAAATGTATATGTAAAGAAAAAAAGTTAAAAAATAATTTAGTGCATATAAAAATGTAAAAACAAGGGCTGGAAAGATGGCTTAGTGGTTAATGTGCTTGCCTGCAGAGCCAAAGGACCCAGGTTCGATTCCCCAGGACCCACATAAGGCAGAGGCCCTGGCACATCCATTCTTTTTATCTGCCCCTCTCTCTAACAAATAAAATAAAAGTTTTAAAAAATGTAAGACACATGCCTTTGATCCCAGCACTTGAGAGGCAGAGGTAGGAGGACAGCCATGAGTTCAAGGCCAGCCTGAGACTACAAAGCAAGTTCCAGGTCAGATTAGGCTAGAGTGACACCCTACCTCACAAAAATATATAATAATAATTTTAAATGTAACACACATAGCTCTATGAACTAATAGCAAACAAAACAGATTTCTGAAGAGACAAGGCCCATGTGACAGAAGAGTGCTAGTGTGTTTTAATCAAAGTATTTGTCACTCAGTGTCTGTTCAACAAGTAAACAAAAGGGGAAGGAAAGCCATCTAGAACCAGACAAAATGCCATGCCAGTAACATAGCAAAGAATATGGGACACACCAGGACAGAGAATGACATTGATTTGACTCCAGCCTCCACTACTGCTCACTGAACCTGAGTGACTTATGACTAGCTCTTTCTTAGTGATAATTCTTTCCATAGATAGCATATACCTGGCACATGGTGTTGGTGATTACACTGTTATTTTAGTAGATAAAAAGGAGCAGATAAAAAATGTTAACAGGAGATGTTATGAAAATTTGTAAATAGCACTTTGGATTCTGCTTAGAAAACGGCAGGCACAGCTGGGTGTGGCGGTGCATGCCTTTAATCCTAGCGCTTGGGAGGCAGAGGTAAGAAGATCACTGTGAGTTCAAGGCCACCCTGAGACTACAGAGTGAATACCAGGTCAGCCGCCTGAGCAGCATGGCCTAGAGTGAGAGACCCTACCTAAAAAAAAAAAAAAAAAAAAAAAAAAAAAGAGGAGGAGGAGGAAGGCATTAGCATCAAAGTACAAATGCTATAAAATGACTATGACTGGTTGTTTGAAAACAATATCCAAAGTTTCTTGAAGATAAGAATGACTGCACAGCTGGGCATGGTTGCACATGTCTTTAATCCTAGCACTCAGGAGGCAGAGGTAAGAGGATTGTGGTGAATTTGAGGCCTTCCTGGGACTACAGAGTGAGTTCCAGGTTAGCCTGAGCTACAGTGAGACCCTACCTCAGAAAAACAAAGAAACAAAATAAAACAAAAAAACAAGAATGATTTTCAGATCTAACTCAAAGTTGTTGACATGGCTGTTATGAACGAGGGTAAATTCAGATTCTTTCTCATTAAATTGATCTTAAAGCAGAAATAGAAACTCTGATGAACTTACTTATCTTAAAACCATTTTCAACATGAGAACAAATATTTAAGTATAATCTCTGTATGAGCCATAATGCAAATCTCTCTATTACTCAGAAAAGACTAGTATTTAGCCTGTGGGCAAGACAGGCAAAAATTAAATAGCATAAGTATTACAATATGCATTATAATGGACACATAAATACATAGGAGCCATAGGGGCAAGCTCTCAAATAGTCAAGAAAAAGTGTAAGAAAGAAGTGAATTTGGAGCTGAGTTGAATAATATAGCTGCGAAATTTCCCAAATCATAGTAAGCTGTCTTCTATCACGCTGAAACACTCAGCCAGTGCAGAATGCTTGAAGATACACAAATTCACAGTGCTGAAACAAGATGCAGAGGTGAGGGACAAACAGTATGAAATGTTAACGTAGGAATCCAAGTTTAAAATGATCTTATATGTAACTCTAAGAAGAAAGAGAACTAACAATTTATGTAGCTTGTATAAAAGAAACTAGGAAAAAAAGAAAAGGGGAGAGTTTGCTGGTCCTTTTCCAAGCTCTACTTTCACCCTGTTTGTTCCTTTATTTTATTTATTTATTTGACAAAGAAAGAGGGAGGAAGGGGGAGAGAGAGAGAAAAAGGGGGGTGGAGAGAATGGGTATGCCAGGGCCTCCAGCCACTGCAAACGAACTCCAGACACATGTGCCCCCTTGTGTATCTGGCTTACATGGGTCCTGGGAAATTGAATCTGGGTCCTTTGGCTTTATTCGAGGTAGAGTTTTACTCTAGCTCAGGCTGACGTGGAATTTACTATGTAGTCTCAGGATGGCTTCAAATTCATAGCAATCCTCCTACTTCTGCCTCCCAAGTGCTGGGATTAAAAGGTGTGCACCATCATGCCCAGCCCAAATGTTGGTTTTTTAAAAATATTTTATTTATTTATTTATTTATTTATTTATTTGAGGTAGGGTCTCACTCGAGCCAGGCTGACCTGGAATTCACTATGGAGTCTCGGTGGCCTCAAACTCATGGCAATCCTCCTATACTATTTTATTTTTATTTATTTATTTGACAGAGAAAGAGAGGGAGAGAGAGAGAGAGAGAAATGGGCACACCAGAGCCTCCAGCCATTGCAAACAAACTCCAGACACATGCACCCCCTTGTGTATAATGTGGGTCCTGGGGAATCAAACCTGGGTCCTTTGGCTTCGCAGGCAAATGCCTTAACCACTAAGCCATCCCTCCAGCCCTGTTTTTGTTTTAATTTTTTTGTTTATTTTTATTTACTTATTTGAAAGTGACAGAGAGAGAAAGAGGCAGATAGAGAGAGAATGGGCGCGCCAGGGCCTCCAGCCACTGCAAACGAACTCCAGACGCATGCGCCCCCTTGTGCATCTGGCTAACATGGGTCCTGGGGAATCAAGCCTCGAACCAGGGTCCTTAGGCTTCACAGGCAAGCGCTTAACCGCTAAGCCATCTCTCCAGCCGCATTTTTGTTTTAGTGTACATAGAGAGAGACTGCCTCTCCTGAAATGAACCAGTGAATCTAGATCTTCTTCCACGGTGGAACCAGGTAACAGAACTAGTGCAATTTTGCCCTGTGCTGAAATTCAGCAGGACTGGGTCTTTCTCATCCTCAGGAAAATCATCACTTCCGCCACTGTTGTAGACAGCTGTCCTGTCACTTTGCTTTTTACCAAGAGGTACCCAAGAAGATCTCTGTCCCATGAGGAGTACCATACTGGAAAATACCAGCAAAGACCAACTTTAAACATCATCACCCTCTTTGACATTGACCCTGGTACTGACAGGTCCTAGATACAGTGAAAGTTGAAGAAAGGGTGCTAACTAATGAGGCTCTTGGCCAACTCCAAACTTTTGCTGGAGGTATTTATGACAGACTGAAATTCCTACAGAGTTTGAGATAGGAGAGTGAATAGCAGTCAAAGCTACAGTGAGTCTAGGGATGTAAGAGACAGAGTACCTGCTAAGCCCTTGGCTTAATCCCCAGCACCAAAACATGTATGAATGAATAATGAAAAAATAAATGAGCATACTATAGTCAAATCAGGTTGGAAGAAAATGGAAAAGAGGAATGAAAAAGTAGCTTAGTAAAGTTCTTGCTAGGCAAGCATGAAGACCTCATGCTAGATGTGGTGGTGGGTGGTATGGTATGATGCCTCACACACTTGCCTGAGGTGGAAAGGAGGGTCACCTTTGATGGCTAGAGTAGAATGGGGGATGCTGCACTCTTCTGCCCCGTCTTTGTTTTCAGCAAGGGTCTATTTACTAACTCCAGAGCACATGGGACTTTGATGATTCTCAGGTTTCTGATCCCCTGAGGGAATGTGTGTCACCACAGCCAGCTGTTTACATTTACACGGGATCTGTAGATTCAGTCTCAGGCACTCATGCTTGTGCAGGAAGTGAGGAAATGCACTTAACCACTGAGCTACCTCTCCAACCCCACGGTGGGCAGAGTAAGGAGAATCCCTAGGGCTCACTGGTCAGCTAGGGAAGCCTAGTTGGCGAGCCTCAGGCCACTTAGAGACTTGGTTTCAAATGAGGTGTATGGCATCCTTGGGGTAACATTTAAGGTTCTCCTTAGCCTCCACTAATGACATAAAGGAAAGAGTCACATGGAAGATGAAACATTTATCACAGCACTAATAAACCTGCCAGAGTAATCACTGTTTCCCTAGCTTTTTTTTTTGAGGTAGGGTTTCACTTTAACTCAGGCTGACCTGGAATTCACTATATAGTCTCAGGGTGGCCTCAAATTAGTGATGATCATCCTACCTTTGCCTGGGATTAAAGGTGTATGCCACCACATCTAGCTATCCCTAGCTTATTATTCAACCCCCCCCCCCCACCTTTTTTAGGCACAGAGGTGGGGACCTTCTTACTTTGCTGATGTGCTCTGGGGCTTGGTCAGGAGTGTTGCTGAATTCTCCACCAATCTGGAGGTCACTGACACAGCAAATTGAATCCCTCAGTTCTGTGAGCTTTTGACTGCCCAACACCAGCATTGTCTGGTATGGCTTGTGTTCTTTGTGCTAAAAGTAAAACAGTAAATAAGTGTCTGTTTACAAAAAACAAACCACAAACACTATCAAGACCAGATCTAAATGAAGTTACTGGTTTCCTTACACTATCCCCTGCCTTGACTTTCTTATAGAAACCCTTAAGAAAATTATGGCCTATAACTTCCTCATGCTTTTGGGATCAAGACTGGTGCTTCCCACTGGGACCTTCTCTGATGTGGTGTGCCTTCTCCTCTCAGGAAATATAGGCAGTATGTATGAATTTGCTCTTGATGGCTTTCATCTGTGTCATCACTCAATCAGACCAACAAACTAAAAATCCCATGGGCACAATGAATTTATTACTAGACATGAAGGTTGTGAGTCTTTGGAATAGAACTTTCCCTAGTAGCACTATCTTAAATTCCCCTGAAAATTACATAACTGAAGCCAGCAAGGTATATCCTATCCCCAGGTTATAAATCCAAAAAGGTCCATTTTTAAAAACGGATTGATAATTTGTGATGTTAAACAAGGTTATTAGTTCCAAATATACCCAAGATTCTTCATAAAAGCCTATTTACTTATGTGCAGCTTATGTATGGTAATGTTCCAATTAAACTTCTTCTGAGTTTAGGTCACATCAGTTTGAATAATCAAAAATAGACACACTCTCTGACACGTGTTTAGCATGTGCAAGGCCTGGGGTATGACTCCTAGCAAAGAAAAATGACAGAAGGAAAGGAGGTAGAGAGGAGAGGGAAAATACCTTCTGAGATAGAATATAGTTTTTGTTGTTTAAGGTAAGGTTTAGAATAGTTTTTTGAGACTGCTAAAAAATTTCCAAGTATCCCTACCTTGTTATCTTTATGTATTTTCAAAGAACTGTCTTTAGTTCATTTAGTAACTTCCCAAGGATTCTGAATTGGTGAACAAATTTCATGTCATTCCCCTACTAGCTACCCACTTCGCAAAAACAAAACAAACAACAACAAAAAAAACTAAACAAAAAAATGAAGAATTCAAGTTAGAATCACTATGGATATGGATGTATATATACACATACACTTTCAGCTGCTTCTAGTACAAAAAAAATTAGCTATAAATTTTAGTTTTATAACTGTAATCACTGGTCAAGAAATTCTAGATATGGTAACCTAGGGATTGCAGGGCAAGCTGGGCAGCTAAGCTAGCAAACTGATGAGCTCTGGGTTCAAGTGAGACCCTCTGCCTCAGTAAATAAGTGAAGAGTGAGATGTTAGAATGTATATGTCGGCACTTGTTTTATATTACTGATTTAAGAGACAGCTTCTTGCTGCCACAAATGAACTTCATACACATGTACCACTATGTGCATCTGGTTTTACGTAGGTACTGAGGATTTGAACACTGGCCATCAGGTTTTGCAAGCGTGCAAGCACCATTAATTGCTGAACCACCTTCCCAGCCCATTTGCATTTATTTTAAACCTAAGGAATATGACTTCAAGTAATTAAAGCCTTTATCAAAAGTTACTTCTAGGGACTTGCCAAGTATACTTGGAGCCCTGGCTTCACATCCAGCACCAAAATCAAACCAAGTAACCAAACAAATCATGCAAATGTTGCTCATATTATCCATGAAAGCCAAAAGATTTTACTACTGACCTTATTAAATATAACAGGGTACAGGATGTTCACAGACAGGATAAGCTCCCCTTCTTCAATCATGTCTTCAGGCTTTTCAGGTTTTTTCCCTACTGCCTGAGATTCCTGAAGAAATAAAATACCTTGAAATCAGTCACTGTTACTCATAGATGAGGCAGTGCAGCACAAAGATAACTGGTAAGGGCTTTAGTTAGTTTTAGGTTTGGTGCCCAATTCTGCTTCAGGACAATAACTAAAGCCTTGCTAAGTTAAGTTTCACCTTTAATGAAAAGAAAACACCTATTTTACAAAAATGTTGGTGGAATGTATATATACAGTATATAATAAAATATTTGTCCCAGCACTTAGGAGGCTGAGGTAGAAGGATCACTGTGAGTTCAAGAGAAGTCTTGGTTATAGTCAGTTCTAGGTCAGCCTGAACTACAGTGAGAACCTGCTTCAAAAAAACAAAAGACAAGTGCCGGGCATAGTGGCGCACGCCTTTAATCCCAGCACTTGGGAGGCAGAGGTAGGAGGACTGCTGTGAGTTTGAGGCCACTCTGAGACTCCATAGTGAATTCCACGTCAGCCTGGGCTAGAGTGAGAACCTACCTCGAAAAACAAAAACAAAAAAACCACAAAAAACAAACAAATAAAAAAACAAAAGACAAGCCATTGAGCAAACAAAAAGCCCCATAGCTGATGGTACAGGTTTAGTAACTGATGATTAAACAGAAATATAAACTAAAATTGTATGTCATTAGCATTTCAAGTTACTAGCCCCACTTTTTTTTGGGGGGGGATGGGTTTCAAGATAGGATTTCACTCTAGCCCAGGCTGACCTGGAATTCACTATGTAGTCTCAGGGTGGCCTTGAATTCATGGTGATCCTCCTACCTCTACCTCCTGTGCTGGGATTAAAGGCGTGTGCTACCACACCAGGCTACCTTTTTTTATTATACATAGACACACACATACTGTGTGGTCATGTGCATGCCACAGTGCACTGTGATAGTCAGAAGTTTCTTGGGTGTTGGTCTTTACATTCTACCCTGCTTGAGGCAGTGTCCCTTGTTTTTCATCACTATGTATGCTAGGCTAGTGAACTTCTAAGGATTCTTCTGCCTCCTCACTTTGCCTTAGGGGTGCTGGGTTTACAGACATGCAATACTGTGTCCAGCTTTACACAGGTTCTGAGGATCCAACACTTAGGTCCAAGCCAGGCGTGGTGGCACATGCCTTTAATCCCAGCACTTCGGAGGCAGAGGTAGAAGGATCACTATGAGTTTGAAGGCAGCCTGGGACTACAGAGTGAGTTCCAAGTCAGCCTGGGTTAGAGTGGCACCCTACCTCGAGGAAAAAAGAAAAAAAAAAAAAGCCGGGCGTGGTGGCGCATGCCTTTAATCCCAGCACTCGGGAGGCAGAGGTAGGAGGATCACCGTGAGTTCAAGGCCACCCTGAGACTCCATAGTGAATTCCAGGTCAGCCTGGGCTAGAGTGAGACGCTACCTTGAAAAACCAAAAAAAAAAAAAAAAAAAAAAAAAAAAAAAAAAAAAAACTAAGCAAAACTCAGGTCCTCTGACTTACATAGCGAACACTTTTACACACTGTGCTCTTACCAACCCTACTAACCTTTCTTCATGCTTTTATCTAATGTTCTTCTTCTTTTTTCTGAGGGGGGGGGCCTTTTTCAAGGTAGGGTTTCACTCTAGGTCAGGCTAACTTGGAATTCACTATGTACTTTCAGGATGGCCTCAAACTCACTGCAACCCTCCTACCTTTGTCTTCTGAGCATTGGGATTAAAGGCATGCACCGCAGGCTTAATATTCTTTTTTTTTGGTTTTTCGAGGTAGGGTCTCACTCTAGCTTAGGCTGACCTGGAATTCACTATGTAGTCTCAGGGTGGCCTCAAACTCACAGCGATCCTCCTACCTCTGCCTCCCGAGTGCTGGGATTAAAGGCATGTGCCACCACGCCCAGCTAATTTTAATATATTTTATTTATTTGAAAGAGAAAGAGGCAGACAGAATGGGTGTGCCAGGACCTTCTGCCCTGCAAATGAAGTCCATATGCATGTGCCACTTTGTGCATCTGGCTTTACATGGATACTGGGGAATCAATCCTGGAACATCAGGCTTTGCATGCAAGTGGCTGTAACTGCTGAGCCATCTCTCTACTCTCTCTTATATGATAGAGACAGAGAAAGAGGAAGACAGAAGGATGTGGATGCACCAGGGCTTCCAGCCATTGTAAATGAACTCCAGATGCACGTGGCACTTTGTGCATCTGGCTTTATGTGGGCACTGGGAAATCTAACCCAGGTTGGTAGTTAGGCATTGCCGGCAAGTGCCTTAACCACTGAGCCATCTCTGCAGCCTCTGACGTATCATATATAATAAAGGCCATCAAGGTGAAGTACTTCGAAAATAAGGATGCAAGTAGTGGTGGTTTGATTCATGTGTCCCCCATAAACTTATGTGTTCTGAATGCTAGGTCCCAGCTGATGACAACTTGGGAATTGGAGCCTCCTGGAGCAGTATATTGTTGGGGGCAGGCTTATGGGTATTACAGCCAGTTTCCCCTTGCCGATGTTTGACACACTCTTCTGCTATTGTTGTCCACCTGATGTTGGTCAGGAGGCGATATCCTGTCTCTGTTCATAACATGTTTTTCCCTGCCATCATGGAGCTTCCTCTAAGCCAAAATAAACCCTTTCCTCCCATAAACTGCTTTTAGTTGGGTACTTCCTACCAGTAATGAGAAGAAAACTGCAACACAAGGTATTTTAAAAACAAGTGGTGTGGTGGTTGGGTGACACTGAAGAGATGGCTTAGCTGTTAAGGCACTTGCTTGCAAAGCCTAAGGACCCAGGTTTGATTCCCCAGTACCCATGTAAGCCAGAAGCACAAGGTGATGCATGTGTTTACAGTACGTTTGCAGGGGCTGGAGGCCATGGTGTACCCAATCTCTCTTTTCCCTCTCCCTTTCTGTCTCTCTTAAATTAATTAATTAAAAAACAAGTGGAAATGATGTCATGCAGAAGAGGCAGCTTCCTTTACTGTAGTTGCTGTCAAACTGAAAAGGCAAACTAGATTCAACTATTTTGGAGCTCTGGAATCTGGCTGGACATTTGTAACAACCAGCAATGTTTGGAGAAAGGAGCAGCTGTAGATCTTTTACAAATGAACAATATGTGCAAACCGACTACATCTATTTTCTCAGCCCCAGTGCAGACGAGAACAGGGCAGCTCAATTGCCTAAACAGCAGGCTGATGCAAGGGCTATAGACTCCAAAGTGTGGGGCTGTATTTTGGTTGATATGGTAATATCCCAAGGGCATGACCAGATGCTGGCCTTTGTTTTGGCCCAGATGGAAGCAGTGGCTGCTGCTGCTGCTTTTTTTTTTTTTTTTTTGCATGTGTAACATGTTTGTGTGTTACACACCAGTATGTACATTATGCACATGTATATGCAGATGTACATGCAGATGTTTGGAGTGAGAACATCAGGTGACTGATAAGCCACCTCACCAACCCAAACAAGAATTTTATAGGGCATGGAGAGATGGCTTAACATTAAGGTGTTTACCTGCAAAGCCTAACAACCCAGGTTCAATTCCCCAGAACCTAAGTAGGCCAGATGCACATGGTGGCGCACTCATCTGGAGTTTGTCTGCAGTCGCTAGAGGCCTTGGCATGACCATTGTCTCTCATAAATAAGTGTTTGTTTTATAATCAATAAATGAGGAGTTCTTTAATTTACGAGTCTTCATAGGTATACTGTACAATGCTTAATTGTTATGTCATTGAAAGACATCAGGTCCATCTGTTTATTGAGCTAAAAACATAGTATGTAGTTTCATTTTTTAAAACACAAAAGCTGTGCTGAAATTTTTTAATCACTAACACTTGGAGTAATAAAATAGGCTTCATTTATTAAAAAAAAAGATTTTTATAAAACCCAACCCTGAGGAAGCACGAACATTCAGAAGTTAATTATTCCTATAAACAAATGACAGATTCATATCTCAAAAGCCCACTGAACAAAAACAAATAACATAAGGTGCTAAGTCAGTTGTCACAAATAAGCTCAGTGAACTACAGGAAACAAAGTTCATCAATTAGACTGACATCAGGTTTCTGGTCAGAAAACATGGAGACAAGAAATAAGTGAGTTGACACACTTCAAGCCATGAAAGAAAACACTGTCAACCCAGGATCCTGACTCTAGCAAAATTATTCTTTAGGAATGATGGAGAAATTAAGACACTTTCAAATAAACAAAAGATGAGGGAGTTCTAGCACTAGCAGACCTGATCTGTAAGAAATGTTACCAGGTCTGGTGGCTCACATCTGTAACTCCAGCAGTATCCCAGGCTGCAGCAGAAGTACAGCAGTGAGTTCAACATCAGTCTGAGCTACAGGATGAATGTCAGCCTGGGATACAGTGAGACCCTGACTAAAAAAAGAGCGAAGGAGTGGCTGGAGAGACGACTTAGTGGTTAAGGCACTTGCCTATGAAACCTAAAGACCCAAATTCGATTCCCAGTATCCACATAAGCCAGATGTACAAGATGGTGCATAAGTCTGGAGTTTGTTTGCAGTGGCTGGAGGACCTGACGTGCCCATTCTATCTACCTCTTTATCTCTCTCTCAAATAAAAATTATACACACACACACACACACACACACACATATTTAAAAGCTAGAGTTCTTCATGCAGAAATAAAATAAATAGGGACTGGGGAGATGGATCAGTGGTTAAGGACACTTGCTTGCAAATTTTGCTGATCCAGGTTCAGTTCTCTAGTACCTACATAAAGCCAGGTGCAAAAAGTGGTGCATGCATCTAGAGTTCGTTTGAAGTGGCAAGAGGTCCTGGCACACCCGCTTTCCCTGGCCCCCCGGCCCATAAATAAATAAAATAACTGTATAAGTAAAATTAAAAGCCTGGTCAGAGAACTTCATGAGCTGGCACTGTATAAACAGCAGCTACCGATCCAGAGGAACTGAGTTTCATATGGCTAAATCAGTGCTACAATCACCCTTTTCTTTCAAGAAGGCAGAAGAGTAATAAGTGGTCTCCTCAACAATAAGGGGTACACGATCCATTTTGTGAGTAGTAGGGAAGGGAAGGGTAGAGGTGAAACATTTGGTCTCAGGCTGGAGTGAGTGGTAGAGTGCATTCCTAACATATACAAGGCAATGAATGGGTTAGATCCCCAGCACTGGGTGAAAGGGGTTATCTTAGTCTTGTTATCTTAATTTTATCATATCTGATCATATAAGTAAAGCCATCCAAGAATATCTGAAGCTAAAAACCTTCACAGCATGGTATTGGTATTTTTTTTTTTTTTTTTTTTTTGCTAACTTCCTAGAATCCCCTTTCTCTTTGGCTATGTCTGTCAGGACTGGAGAAATCTTGAATAGCCTATGCACAAAACTTTAAAAATGTCATTTTGAAACTTTGCTTATGGGTTTGGAATGTCTTATGACACCCATGTGGCATGAGAACTCTCTGTAGTCTGCTGATCTTTCAGTTTCTTCTGCCACCAAACTACTACATTTCTTTGACACCTATTATGTATAAACCCTGCAGTTTACTGACTTAAAATAATCCCTTTTGTTAGGGTCTTCCGGTGGGTTGATTCAGGTGTCCTCCTAAACTTACTATATTCTGAATGCTAGATCCTCAAGCAGTGTTAATTTGGGAATTGAAGTGTCCTGGAGGCGGTGTATTGTTGGAGGCGGGCTTATGGGTGTTATAACCAGCTTCCTCTTGCCAATGTTTGGCACACTCTCCTGCTGCTATTGTCCACCTGATATTGGCCAGGGGGTGATGTTCACCCTCTGCTCATACCATCATTTTCCCTGCCATCATGGAGCTTCCCTTCAAGTCTATAAGCCAAAATAAACCCTTTCCTCCTATAAACTGCTTTTTGTCGGGTTCTTTCTGCAGCAAGGCGAAGCTGACTCCAACAGTAAAACTGGTACCAGAGGAGTGTGATCATTGCTGCTAGAAACGTGATTGTGTGGCTTCTGGCCTTTCGGAGCTGATCAGTGAGAGGAATGTGGAAGGATTTGAAACCTCGGCCTAAGAGACACCTTGCAGTGCTATAAATACAGTTTGATGAACTATTCTGGTCAGAGTTGAAGGACCCGAATGCAGTAAGAACTGTGGACTGTGAGGATTGACTTATGAGGGTGAGAAAGAGCTTTGTTAGGATTGGGCTAGAAGCAGGTCATGTGAAAAGCCTGCTGTTACGCCTGTGTCCTAAGAACTTGTGCAGTAGAAATGGACTAGTATGAGCAGAGGTATATGGCACAGAAAGAAATGAAATCTTTGAGTTGAAACTGCTGTCCTTTCAGCTGCAATTATTTGAGCAATTACAACCACGGAGGTTGGGCCAGGTGATCTGCACTGACCAGAAGGAAGAATGTGGACTTTTCTGAAATAATGGGCTTGAATGCTGATAAAGTTTGCTGTTCTTCAAAGCTGGCTTTATTCCCCCCTGAATTAACAAGGTGGTAGCAATGGTAGTTTAAATGTATGTCCCCCAAAGACTCGGGAATTGTTTCTTTAAATATCTAAAAATAATTTTTAAATTTTATTTATTATTTATTTTTGAGAGAGGGAAAGAGGCAGAGAGAGAGAGAGAGAGAGAGAGAGAGAGAAAATGGGTGCGCCAGAGCTTCCAGCCACTGCAAACGAACTCCAGATGCACATGCCACCTTGTGCATCTGGCTTACATGGATACTGGGGAATTGAACCAAGGTCCTTTGGCTTTGCAGGCAAGCGCTTTAACTGCTAAGCCATCTCTCCAGCTCCATTTTTTTTTTAAAAAATTAATTAATTTATTTGAAAAAGGGAGACAGAGTGAGAGAATGGGCGTACCAGGGTGCTGGAAACAAATTAGATGCATTTGCCACCTTGTGCATCTGGCTTACTTACATGGGTCCTGGAGAGTTCAACCTGTGTCCTTTGGCTTTACAGGCAAGCACCCTAACCGCTAAGCCATTGCTCCAGCCCCATGATTTTTTTTTTTTCATTTCATTTTATTTTAATTTGAGAGAAAGAGGCACACAGACAGAGAGAATGGGCATGCCAGGGCCTCCAGCCACTGTAAATGAACTCCAGTCACATGCGCCACTTTGTGCATATGGCTTACACGGGTCTTGGGGAATTGTACCAGGGTCCTTAGACTTTGTAGGCAAGCACCTTAACCATTAAGTCATTTCTCCAGCCCAGTCCCCATGAATTTTATTCAAGCTAGTAACTTGGTGTCACCGTGGGCAAATCCTAAATCCAGTCCTAAGGTGTTTGGGGCAGATCTGAAAATTCTGGCTAAAGATATGCAAAGTGCTGAGTTCTATAAGCGTGTTTGCTGATGCTAGTGGTAGTTTCTCTCTGTGAGTACCTGTGAAGGCAGACCAGCTTCTTCTGCCATTACAAAACTTCTCTATCTGTAAGTTTCAATAAATCTCTTTCTCCATAACTTGTGCCTGGTTTGGAAGTTCATCCCAGCAACCTAAAGCAGACTATGACACCTGGTATTATGGAGTATAACAAATGGGGAAAATTGAGGGTCACTGAAATTTCAACAGGGTTTTGTTTTGGCCATGGGCAGCATGACTCAGGTTTGTGGGATTACCTGTGTAGAGACCCGATGGAGCTATGAAGATGAACTGTAGGTTGCAGTAAAGACCCAATGGAGATGCCAGGACTATGGGATGGCTGCCAAGGAGAGCTGCTGGCATGGGATGAAGTTTTCTGGGACCATGAAGTAACCTAGCTGGAGGGATGGAATTGGAACTCCAGAGACTTGTCACTGGTCAGAATTTGTCAGGTGTAGAGTTACAGAGTTTTAGGTTTACCCTCTATATTTGTTAAAATTTTGTATTTGTTCTGTGCCATTATGCTTTTTTTTTTACTCCCTGTATAAAGGCTCAGACTTTTGGACTATGGGGATATTTGAAGAGCACTGAGATGGATAAAAACTATGGAGACTTTGAAAGTTGGACTGAAAACATTGCATTTTGCATTATAGATGGTTATCAGTTTATAGGGGCCAGGGGTGGAATGTGGTGGTTTGAATAAGGTGTCCTCCATAACTTATGTGTTCTGAATGCTAGGTCCCCAGCTGGTGGTAACTTGGGAATTGGAGCCTCTTGGAGGCAGTGTATTGTTGGGGGCAGGCTTATGGATGTTATAGCCAGCTTCCTTTTGCTGACTTTTGGCATACCTTCCTGCTGCTGTTGTCCACCTGATGTTGGTCAGGAGGTGATGTCCATCCTCTGCTCATGCCATTGTTTTTCCTGCCATCATGGAGGATCCCCTGAAGTCAGTACACTAAAATAAACTTTTTCCTCCCAAGCTGCTCTTGGTCAGGTTCTTTGTGCCAGCAATACAAGGCTGACTACAACAGTTTTCTTTGGGGTTGGCTGGGAGAAAGAGAGCCCCACAGTGCATCTATTTTGATAGTGAATCATGACAAGTTTCTTTCTAAAATAAAGAACCAATCCTTCCCCCAAAGAAGATGATATATTTCTCTACACCACCAATGAACAACCTAATAAAGAAATTAAGAATGTCATTTAGAATAACATCATCAAAAAGGGATATAGTTGGGCTAGGAGAATGGCTCAGTGGTTAATAGCACTTACCACTTAAACAGGAGGGTCTCCTGGGCTAGAGAACACCAAGTTAACTTCCTAGATCACACATAAAAAGCCAGATATGACCACATACATCTGTAACCCTAGTTTGCAGACAGGGCTGAGACCAGAGAGCTGGGACTTGCAGTTCTGGGTTCAGAGAAACCTTTTCTCATGAAAAGAATGTGAATGAATAAGAAGACGACAATGTTCTCCTCTGGCCTCCTCATGCACACACGGGGCATGTGCATCCATACACAGGATAAAATTTAACTATGTTTGATCATTCTCCCAAAAGTTACTGTGTTATAAGGCTGATCCCTACAGTGCCAGTATAAGGAAGATGCTCTGGTACCTCTAAGATTTGGGCACAGTAGGAGGATTTTACGGCTACTGTAGGCATGCTCTCAAAGGTATAAAGCTATTTCTGCTTGGACTTGTGATATTATTGAGATGTCAATACTCTCCAAAGTGTACTGTTGGGGGCAGGCTTATGGGTGTTATAGCCAGTCTTCCTTTGTCAATGTTTGGCACACTCTCCTGTTACTACTGTCCACCTTATATTGCCCAGAGGGTGATGTCCACACTCTGCTCATGCCATCATGGAGCTTCCCCTCGAGTCTGTAGGCCAAAATAACCCCCTTGTTTTCCCCAAAAGCTGCTCTTGGTCAGGTGATTTCTACCAGCAGAAATCTGCAACAGCATCTCTATAATAGAAGATTTTATTCAGCCACAGAGATGAAGTTCTAATATAACGGATGAATCTTCTGGAAGAGAGACTCATGAGTAATTCCTTTCCAATACAGAATTTGTTTGGGATAGTGAAAAAGTTGTAGAAAGTGGTGATCAGTAAATAGCATTCTGAATATACTTAACGTCACTTTGCTGAACACTTACAAGTTAAAATGATAGTGAGGTTTTTTGTTGTTGTTGTTTTTTTTTTTTTTTTTTTTTGAGGTAGGGTCTCACTCTAGCCCAGGCTGGCCCCAAGCTCACAGCGATCCTCTTACCTCTGCCACCACGCCCAGCTCATGCTAACTTTACCTTAGGGTTTTATACATGAAATAATGGGTTATGACTAAGAATGTGGTTAACATAAAAGGCAGAACGAAAAGACTAGCAGAAAACGCTGGGTGGTGAACAGGCATAACTTTAGTCTGATGTTGGCTGAACTATAATGCAGAGCGTCAAGTAAGCAGTCACTTGAGGTTGTGGGTTATTTATTTTCTCCACTAATAGTCAATGATAGTTTACTGTTCCATGGGAAAAGAGTAAAAAGATGAGCCTTACCATTTCATATGCAAATGTTTCTTGTCTGCAGGCACGATCTATGGTGATGTTTTCTTCTCGGTATTCCAGGAGCCCTTTCCTAACGCTTGTAGAAAAATCAAAAGGTCACCATCCTTAGCTGGACGTTTACTTCCAACATTTAAGTTTCTTGGTAATGCTAGATACTCAGAAGCTAAGATGAGCCAGGCAAGCATTCTACTGCTGAGCTACACACACCAGCCACAATATTGAGATTTGTGTTTTGGACTACTTTCATACTTTAGTTTTCACATGGCAGAATTCCTTTTAATCTCACCCAATTTCTTCTTAACATAAAATTACAGAATTCTGAAGAACAGAAACTAACAAAATGATTATCTGCTATAGATATTTCCCCAATTTTACACTTTTAATTTACACTGTTTCTTCACCCAGGAATTTCAGCATTTATTGGATTTTTTTCTTCAACATTTATTATAGTGGCATAGGCCTAGTGGTAATCTTCTATTCACTAGAATTCTATCATGAGGAAAGCTTGTCTCTATCCAATTATTTAATCATTTATATTAATACAAACTCAAATTTATTCCATGGGTTCGAATCTAACATAGTATCATTTTGTTGCTTAAATTATTTCAGCTTTGAGAAGGGGAGGGGATATGATGGAGAATGGAGTTTCAAAGGGGAAAGTGGGGGGAGGGAGGGCATTACCATGGGATATTGTTAACAATCATGGAAGTTGTTAATAAAAAACAATTATTTCAGCTTTGGTCACAAGGATCCCCTTCAAGTTAGTTTCTGGGCATTCAGCAGACCCTATTGCAGAGATCTGAGAATCAAGTAATCCATATATATTTATGGAGTGTTGGGGAAAGATCATTCCCTTACTGTATGGAACCACATGGATATTAAATAAAAATTCATGTTGGGTGCTGGAGAGATGGCTTGACGGCTAAGGCACTTGCCTGCAAAACCTACAGACCCAGGTTCAGTTCTCCAGTACCCATTTAGGCCAGATGCATGTGGTGGTGCGTGCACCTGGAGTTCATTTGCAGTGGCTAGAGGACCTGATATGCCCATTCTCTCTCTCTCTCTCTCAAATAAATAATAATAAGGAAAGTTCATCTTGTACTTTTCCTGTTCAAATTCTAGCACCTGTCACTTTCAGGAGTCTGAGATCCTTTACTAAAGAAATGTTTGTTTGTTTGACATAGGGTCTCCTATAGCCCACACTGGCCTCAACTCACCAGTAGCTGAGGATGAACTTCAACTCCTGATCCTCCTGCCTCCACCTCCCAAATACTGGGATTATGTGCGTGTACAACAACAGTCGACCCAGGATGGTATTTACAGATCCCTGTATCTAGGCACTATGGGTCATTATTGCTTGAATTGCTGCTTCTAAGCCTTTCAGCTGAGACAAGCAGCAAACACACAAACATTAATCCGTGCATGTACAAACACCTATTTCTATATCCTTGTTATACATTTAAAACTATGAGTTTATATGCAGGCATGATGACATATGCCTTTAGTTCCAGCACTCGGGAGGCAGAGGTAGAAGGATTGCCATGAGTTGGAGGTCAGCCTGAGACTACAAGTTGAATTCCAGGTCAGCCTGAGCTAGAGTGAGACCCTACCTCAAAAAACCAAACAAAAGCAAAAACAACAACAAAAAACTATGAGTTTTATATATATGGATACTTCTAAACCAAAACTACAGCCTTCAATTTCTCCTTGTTTGTCTTTCTCTACAAGTGAGAAAGCCAGCTCCCAGGACAGTTAACCTATTATTTGTTCAAGTCTACAGACTATGTAAACAGTTACAGAATTGTTAACCTATTTATACCCCCATAATAACTGCTAGCTTACCAGTTTTTTTTCTTCCTTCAGTTTATAATACTTGTCAAGATATGCTTAGACTTAAACTGATTCTTGTTTCCACACTCTTCAGTGCATGTTACTCATTTGTTAGGTTTTTTTTTTAATTTTTTTATAATTTTTATTTATTTTTTTAAATTTTCTCAATTTTTATTAATATTTTCCATGATTATAAAAAATATCCCATGGTATTACCCTCCCCCCTTTCCCCTTTGAAATTCCATTCTCCATCATATCCTCTCCCCATCTCAATCTTTCTACTTACATATATACAATACCAACCTAGTAAATGCCCTCCTCCCTTTCTTTCTCTTCCCTTTCTATCTCCTTTTTTAACTTACTGGCCTCTGCTACTGAGTTTTTTCCTAGGTTCTTTTTTTTATTCTATTATTATTATTTTAGTTTTGGGGGTAGGGTCTCTCTCTAGCCTAGGATGACTTGGAATTGCCTATGTAGTCTCAGGCTGGGCTTGAACTCACACTGACCCTCCTTCCTCTGCCTCCTGAGGGCTGGGATTAAAGGCATGCACCACCATGTCCCATTTGTATTTTTTTTATTTTTTGAGGTAGGGTCTCACTCTAGCTCAGGCTGACCTAGAATTCACTATGTAGTCTCAGGGTGGCCTCGTACTCATGGCGATCCTCCTACCCCTGCCTCCTGAGTGGTGGGATTAAAGGTGTGCTGCACCACCATGCCTGGCCCCATTTATATTCTATTTTGAGTACCACCACTCACAACCTGACTGATTTTGTCTGACTACTTTTGGGGTTTTGTGAAAGACATGGAGAAATATTACTATGGTTCTAAAAAGTCAAGTGTCATGCTCTTCTTGGTCCCTACTAATCTGTTCTCATTCCCACCCACCCCCTGCAGCCAGTCTCTATAGTTCTACTTTATATGCTTTTGTTCAATATAGAGATACTATGCATTTTATTGCCTCCTATCAGTCTGAGCTCCATCAGAAGGACAAAAATTGAACTGTAATTTAAGCAGAGAAAACCTAATCTGAAGAATTATTAACTTTATAGCTGGGCATAGCCAGCTTATCCTTGTAATTCTAGCTGTTGAGGGGATCAGGTAGCAATATATTCAGAGTTTTATTGCTTGAATCTGCAGCCACCTGGAGGCAGTGTCACTGGGTGGATCTTAGGGTCCAGCCATAAGGTGTGGTGGTGGGTTTGAGATTTCAATCTAAAGGTATGCAAAGTACCTAGTTCCGCCTGGAGTTCCTAAAGTGTGCTGTGTGGCTTTTGGCTTCTCCCTCTGCTTGGCCCTTCTTATACCATTATGGAACTTCCCCTGGATCTGTAAGCTTCAGTAAATATCCCTTCCTCCATAAGTGTGCCTGGTCTGGAAGTTCATCTCAGAGAACCTGAAGCTGTCTACTACAGAAATTGGTACCAACAGTGGGGTGAGATGAACCTGACCATGTGGATGTTGTTCTTTTGGAACCTTTGCTTTGAAGGAATACACATGGACTTGGTGCTTGCAACTGAAGATGCCTTCTGCAGCAGTAAGCCAAGTTTTATGGACTATTCTGATGAGTTTGAATGCTAAGTGCAGACATACTGAACTTCAAGGCTTGGCTTATGAGCTTTCTAAGGGGAAGGAAAGACTGCAGAGGACTTTGTTGGAACTGGGCTACTGGCATAAGGGCTGGCTGCGTCCTGCTGCTCAGGCCCAGAGAGTTTGTTCAAGGTTAAATCTGTAATGGACTGGTATACTTGGTTAAAGATGCTGGACTGAAATTTAAAACTTTAAGTTGGAAAACCTCAAGCAAGTTAAAATTACAGGCACTGACACTGATTTTAGGTTACTGAAGCTGCTACTTTCAACACATTAGCTTAAGGAAGATGGTCCAACTGCTTTATACTAAAACAATGGAGAGGATACCTAAGGAAAGACTATCACAGAAATGCAAACTCTTTTGGAAAGAGTTGACTAGAGAAGGAACCTGCTTTTCAAGGTTAGGATTTGTTTTGTCCCTGAATTAAGAATATAGCTGTGTCCTGCACACCTGGTATTAGTTTTGGAAGCATGAAAAATGCATGGAGTGCACACAATTCCAGGAGCCACTGATGTGGAGGCAGGGCGTGATGACCCTGATAGGCTGAAAGAGCCCTTGGAAGATGGGCTGTGGTTTGCATAGAGACCTGAAGATGTTTGGATGTGCAAGGGCTGCCACGGAGTGCAATGTTGGCCTGGGATGGAAGTGTTCCCTGGCTACTCTGCCTAGCTGGAAGGGCAGAATTGGAAAATCTGGAGACTGTCAGTCTCTGATTATATTGAACTTGAACTGCAGAAGTTTAATATTTGTTTGATGGTGGTTGACGGTCTCTCCTTGCTATGCCTTTATACTAGTTGAAAATGTTTACTCTGTGCCTGTGTATGTTGAAAGTATTGGACTTGTTTGATTTTATAGGACTCACTATCTTAAGTTGGTCAAGACTGTGGGGACCTTTGAAGTTGGACTGAATACAGTTTACAATGTATAATGGTTTTAAATCTATTGGTGGCCAGGGATGGGATGTAGTAGTTTGAATGGATGGCCCCCTATATATTCAGTGTTTTATTAGCTTGTAGTTTGGATCTGCAGTCACCTGGCTGGAGGTGGTGTCACTGGGTGGATCTTAGGGTCCAGCCCTAAGGTGTGGTGGTGGGTTTGAGATTCCAATCTAAAGATATGCAAAGTCCCTAGTTCTGCCTGGAGTTCCTAAAGTGTGCTGTATGGCTTTTGCCTTGTGGCTTCTCTCTGTCTGCTTGGCCCTTCTTCTGTCATTATGGAACTTCCCCTGGAACTGCAAGCTTCAATAACTATCCTTTCCTCCATAACTGTGCCTGGTCTGGAAGTTCACCTCAGAGAACTTGATGCTGTCTGCTATACATGGTCTATATAATAACTTCCTATATAGCTTAGGCCAGACCCCATCTCAAAAAAACAAAAACTAATTTTAATAGAGGATTGGAGCAATGAGGCACTGGCAAAGCATAAAGGAGTCCTTTCTCCCTTAGGGACTGAGACCTACAAGTATTGGAGAGGGCCTGGGTATACCTCACTGGATGGCCGAGATGTTGCACTGCAAACAAACTCCAAGTACCACTTCATGTATCTGACTTTTTGTGGGTACTGGGGAATTGAACCTGAGCTGTCAGGCTCTTTGCAAGCAAGTGCCTTTTAAGTGCTGAGCCATCTCTCCAGTATTTATTTTAAAAAATATTTTATTTTTATTTATTCATTTGAGAGAGTGAGAAAAAGAGGGAGAGAGAGAGAAGGGTGCACCATGGTCTCGACCCACTGGAAACGAACTCCAGATGCATGCTCCACCGTGTGCATCTGGCTTACGTGGGTACTAGGGAATTGAACCTGGGTCCTTAGGCTTTGCAGGCAAGCGCTTTAACTGCTAAGCCATCTCTCCAGCCCCCTTTATTGTTTCTTTAGACAAGAGTCCCACTTGGGACCAGGCTGGCTTCAAACTTGCAGTAATCCAGTCTCAGCTTCTTAATGCTGGGACCAGTCTTGAGCCACCTTACACACCCACCTTCTTTTTTCTCCTCTTTTTTTTTCCCCCTTTTAAATGGGCATGCCAGGGCTTCTAGCCACTGCAAACAAACTCCAGATGCATGCACCACCTTGTGCATCTGGCTTTAGGTGGGTACTGGGGAATCAAACCTGGGTCCTTAGGTTTTGTAGGCATGCGCCTTAATTTCTGAGCCATCTCTCCAGCCCTCTCGTCTCTCACTATATATATATATATGGTTTTTTTTTTTTTTCAAGGTATGATTTCACTGTAGTCCATACTGACCTGGAATTCACTCTGTATTATCAGGGTAGCCTTGAACTCACGGTGATCCTCCTACCTCTGCCTCCTGAGTGCTGGGATTAAAGGCATGCACCATCACGCCCAGCTATATATATATATTTATTTTTATTTATTATTTGAGAGAGAGAGAAGATGGGTGTGCCACAGCCTCCAGCCTCTGCAAATGAACTCCAGATGCGTGTGCCACCTTGTGTATCTGGTCCTGGGGAATTGAACCTGGGTCCTTTGGCTTTGCAGGCAAGAGTCTTAACTGCTAAGCCATCTCTCCAGCTTCCTCTTCCTTCTTTTTAAGCAGGGTGCCACTCTAACCCTGGCTGGCCTTAAACTCAAGGTGATTCTCCTTCAGATCTGGAGCTGGGATTAAAGGCATGAGCCTTTTAGTGTGAATTAATAATTAATGTCTTTTTCTCATTTTCCCATGGGTGTTTGGCCTTTTTCCTCAACCCTTAATAGTTCCTGTATGTAGCTTTTTTGTGGAAGATATCTGTTTTTCTCTAAATTTGCATGCTGTCTTTTGGCACTGTTTATGGTGATTTTGCTATGTAAACATCTTATCATTTTCTTTTCTTTTCTTTTCTTTCTTTCTTTTCTTTTTTTTTTTTTTTGATAGGGTCTCATTCTAGCTCAAGCTGACCTGGAATCCTGGAATTCACTATGAAGTCTCAGGGTGGCATCAAACTCAATGATCCTTCTACCTCTGCCTCCCAAGTGCTGGGATCAAAGGCGTGCACCACCAGTCCTAGCTATTATTTTAACGTTCTGTAAATTTGAGTCCCAGTTTTACTGAATCCAGATTTGTCTATTTACTTCTCTACAGTTATCTTTCTTTGGAGTTTGTTATCTTAGTTGCTGTGTCACACTACCTCTTTACTTGTATGGCTCTAGCTCCATTCTATTCTGTTCCACTGCCTCTGTTCATAAGACAGCTGCCACCGTCCCAATTAAATACTTCAAAGAACTTTTTTTTCCCCCTAGGAGATAAGGTCTCATGTTGCCTCATGGCCTCAAACTCACTAGTCAACAGATGACCTTGAACTTCTTGTCCTTTTTTTTAAAAAAAATATTTTTATTTATTTATTTGACAGAGAAGGAGAGAGGGAAAAAGAGAGAGAGAGGGAGAGGGAGGGAATGAGAGGGAAAGAATGGGTGCACCAGGGTTTCCAGCCACTGCAAACGAACTCCAGACACGTGCGCGCCCCCGTGTGTATCTGGCTAACGTGGGTCCAGGGGAATAGAACCTGGGTCCTTTGGCTTTGCAGGCAAATGCCTTACCACTAAGCCATTTCTCCAGCCTGAACTTCTCATCCTTTTACCTCCTGAGTGCTGGGATTATAGGCATGTACCACTATGCTTGGCTCATTCAAAGTACATTAATCTGTGTAACTACTCCTACCTGCAGTTTTCCCAGCTTTTATGGTATTTTTTCCCCTACTACATTTCTCACTCTTTCTCTTTTCCCTCCCTTCCTCCCTCCTGCTCTTCCTTACCCTCCCCACTTCTGTTTCTTGGGATTGTGCCCTAGACATGAAACAGCTTTGGCCACCAAGTTAGGCAACAAGCTGGGATGAACAAAGGCCTTCCATTTGTTTTGCCCCTGACTTAATATAAGAAAACCACCACTAATGAGGTGTTTCTTTGCCCATGGTCAGGGGGTCCTACTACCTTTACCAACTTAGGTCTAACTACATAAAATAATTGACTTTTATTGATAACATTATATTAGAATGACAATGGGATCATTAGAAAAAATTCACTCATAACCCTTAGTCTTAAGCAGGGAATGTCTTTCACTTTAAGTTTTGAGTCTTTCAGAAGTGTTTAAAACTTTTCCCACATAATTTTATACATTTCTTCAAAACTTTTTTTGTTTATTTTTATTTATTTATTTGAGAGTGACAGAGAGAGAGAGAGAGAGAGAGAGAATGGGCACACCAGGGCCTCTAGCCACTGCAAACGAACTCCAGACGTGTAAGCCCCCTTGTGTACCTGGCTAATGTGGGTCCTGGGGAATCAAGCCTCAAACCGGGGTCCTTAGGCTTCATGGGCAAGCGCTTAACTGCTAAGCCATCTCTCCAGCCTGTAACATTTCTTATCAAGCTTATTCCTAAGTGTTTAACATTAATTTTGGCTATTGTAAATGGAATTTTCCCTACCATTATATCCTCTGTTTTGTTTAATAACGTGAAGGCTATTGATTTTTTTTCTAGGAAGGGTCTCACTCTAGCCCAGATCAGCCTCCCAAATGCTGGGACTAAAGGAGTACGTCACCCCATCTGGTTACTGTGATTTCTTCTTATTTTTTGGTTTTTCAAGGTAGGGTCTCACTCTAGCCCAAGCTGACTTGGAATTCACTATGTAGTCTCAGGGTGGCCTTGAACTCATGGTGAGAGCTGGGATTAAAGGTGTGTGCCACCATGCCCTACTTGATTTCTTCTTTTTAAAAATATTTTGAGGGCTGGAGAGATGGCTTAGCAGTTAAGTGCTGGCTTCTGAAGCCTAAGTACCCCAGTTTGAGGCTCAATTAATATTTTGAGGAGTTGAAGAAATGGCTCAGCTGTTAAGGCACTTGCCTGAAAAGCCTAAGGACCTGAGTTTGAGTCCCCAGTACCCATATAAAGCCAGATGCACAAAGTGGTACAAGCATCTGGAGTTCATTTGCAGTGGCTAGAGGCCCTGGTGTGCTCACATTCTCTTTCTCCCCTTGCAAATAAATAAAAATACTTTTATTTATTTGAAAGAAAGAGGTGTTTCTTTGTCTTCAGATCCATGTGTCTGACTTCACGTGGGTACTGGGGAATTGAAACTGAGCCAGCAGACTTTGCAAGCAAGCAGGTACCTTTAAGCACAGAACCATCTCTCCAGGCCCCCAGGACAAGGCTAATAATTTCTATGCATCAATTTTGTATTCTTTTATTCATTAAAGTCTTTTATTATTGTAGTTTAGCATATTTATTTGGGATTTTCTTTACTTCCTTATCTGTCTCATACGTTGTGGTGGTTTTAATCAGATAGATGTCCCTCATAAACTTGTATGTTCTGAATGCTTGATTCCCAGCAGATGGCAGGTGGAGGTTTGCTGGAGGAGGTGTGTTGCTGGGTTGGCCCTTGATGGTTTATTAGCCCTAGTTGGCCAATGTTAGTTGGCACACTCTTCTGCTGCTGTTGTGTACCTGATGTTGGCCAGGAGGTGATGCCC
Source organism: Dipus sagitta (assembly GCA_036346955.1). NCBI lineage: Eukaryota > Metazoa > Chordata > Mammalia > Rodentia > Dipodidae > Dipus > Dipus sagitta. Next base: position 83,817,141 of record CM070770.1, on the reverse strand, counting down.
AGCCTCTGCTCATTCCATGTTTTCCCTGCCACCAAGAGGCTTCCCTTTGAGCCTGTAAGTCAAAATAAACCCTTTCCTCCCATTAGCTACTTTTGGTCAGGTTCTTTATGCTAGCAACAAGAAGGTATATGCTTCCACTGACTCATCCTGTAAACAGCACAGGACAATAGTGAAAGTGGTAGAGACAGTGAGTACTGTTTTGCCCAAGACCTTAGCAGAAACACCTATCAACTAAGACACTCACTTCACAACTAAGTTACACATACTGTGTTACAACAGTATCCCTTCAATTTTAGCTTTGGAATTTTATTGAAGCTCTCAAAAGTATCTCTGGAAACCAAATGATTTGCTTCTGATTTTTCTGTTTTGTTGTTTTTTGCGACATAGTGAATGGGTGCACCAGGGCCTCCAACCATTCATGCTGGCCCAGGCTGACCTTGAACTCATTATGTAATCTCAGGGTGGCCTCAAAATCATGGTAACCTTCTTACTTCTGGCCCCAAGTGCTGGGATTAAAGGCGGGCACCACCATGTCCAGCTTGCTTCCCTTTTTTTTTTTTTTTTCCCGAGGTAGGGTCTCACTCTGGCTCAGGCTGACCTGAAATTCACTGTGTAGTCTCAGGGTGGCCTCGAACTCACAGTGATCCTCCTACCTCTGCCTCCCGAGTGCTGAGATTAAAGGCATGCGCCACCACGCCCAGCTCCCATAATTTTAATATGGTATATGATTTTAATAGATGTCATGATAAATCCCACATGGATGGTATAGTGTCTTTCTAATATGACATTGTATTATCTGATATTTTGTGTAGCTGAAGCAGAAAAGGAAGATGGGGACATAGAAAGAAGAAGCTCCTCTTTCCAGCTGAATGTCAAAAATTCCAGCATATGAGCTAGAAAGATAGCTCAGTGGTAAAGTATGCTTCCAGCACAAGCATGAGGGCCTGAGGGAGCCTGAGATTACCTGAGTTCAAATCTCCAGATCTCACCTAAATTAGCAGGGCATGACCATGCTTGCCAGTAACCTGAGTCCTACAAGGGAGCAGAGACCAGAGATCCACAAGTTCTGGAGTCAGTCAAAGGAGACTCAGGCACAAAACAAGACCAGGTAGAAGAGGGATGGGAGGGTTCATCCTACCTCCACAACTGCCTCTGCAAGCAAGCTTAAGAGGCACAAGGACACATACAGGTACATATAGCACACTACACACACATTACACACACTCAAGCCAAAACAAAAACAAAATTCCAGCACAATTAACAAAATTTGCTGTGAAGATTCCTATGTAGAAACATTATTCTTTTTATATAAAGAATGCTAAAATAGCAATAAGCCATGCTTAATTAAGGTGTAAGAGTGTGGCCTCACTCCTTTCCAGATGTAAGCCTGTAGTCATCTGGAAATCTCACCGAGCCAGGCATGGTGGTGTGCTCCTTTAGTTCCAGCACTTGGAGGGCAGAGGTAGGAGGATTAGCATGAGTTTGAGGCTACTCTGAGACTACATAGTGAATTCCTGGTCAGTCCGGGCTAGAGCAAGACCGTAACTTGAAAAACCAAAATAAATAAAGAAAAATAATAAAAAAGTTTTTACAATTCTGGCTCTGCTTATAGTAAAATCCTGTTTTAGGCCCATCTCTTGTCTCCACAAGGTTTGTTTTATAAACAAGGTCTATAAAACTGATATATATTATTCATATTATGCTGTGTTATCTGTTTTTTTTTCATTATGAGATGTGTTTTCTTATTCTTAGAAAATATAGGGAGAAAAAAAGAAACTAGAAAGGAGGATTAATTATTTCATTTTGTTCTGGTGGTTACTTTTAAAATGCTTTTCTTTGGTGGTGGTTGTTTGTTTTTCGAGGTAGGGTCTTGCTGTAGCACAGGCTGACCTGGAATTCACTATGTAGTCTCAGAGTGGCCTTGAACTCACAGCAATCCTTCTACCTCTGCCTCCCAAGTGCTGGGATTAAAGGCCTGTACCACCATACCTAGCTGTTTGTTTTGTTTTTTTCAAGGTAGGGTCTCACTCTGGCCCAGGCTGACCTGAAATTCACTATGTAATCTCAGGGTGGCCTCAAATTCATGGCGATCCTCCTACCTCTCTCGAGTTCTGGGATTAAAGGCATGTGCCACCACACCTGGCATGTTTTATTATTTGTATGCATATGTATAAGTGTGAGTGTCGGAAAATGACTTTCAAGTATCCCCCCCCCTTATTTTTAAAAGGCACGTGCCGCCATGCCCGGCTCCTCTCTTGATTTTTTAAAAAATGTCTTGTTAGCCGGGTGTGGTGGCGCATGCCTTTAATCCCAGCACTCGGGAGGCAGAGGTAGGAGGATCACCATGAGTTCGAGGCCACCCTGAGACTACATAGTGAATTCCAGGTCAGCCTGAGCTAGAGTGAAACCCTACCTTACACCCACCCCCCCAAAAAAATTTATTTATTCATTTATTTTAGAGATAGAGAGGCAGATAGAGAGAATGGGTGCACCAGGGCCACTGGTCACTGCAAACAAACTCTAGACACATGCATCGCTTTCTTCATCTGGCTGTATGTGGGTACTGGGAAACTGAAACAGGATCCTTTGGTTTTGCAGGTAAGCACCTTAACCACTAAGACATCTTCCAGCCCTTATGATTTTTTTTCAAAATTTTGTTTGTTTTAATTTAAAAAATTTTATTTTTATTTATTTGAGACAGAGAGAGATACAGAAATAGGCAAGTAGAGAGAGAGAGAGAGAGAATGGGTATACTAGGACCTCCAGCCACTGCAAACAAACTCCAGATGCAAGGGCCCCTTTGTGCATCTGGCTTATGTGGGTCCTGGGGAGTGGAACCTGGGTCCCTTGGATTTCAAAGCTAGTGCCTTAACTGCTAAGCCATCTGTCCAGCCCAGAATGTTGTTTTTGAGAGAGAAGAGGCAGAGAGAGAAAAGGGGAGGGGGAGGGAGGCTGGGAAGAATATGGGCATACCAGGGTCTCCAGCCACAGTAAATGAACTTTAACTCCAGATGCATGTGCCACCTTGTTCAACTGCCTTATGTGGGTCCTGGGGAGTCAAGCCTAGTTCCTTTGGTTTTGCAGGTAAACGCCTTAACTGCTAGGCCATCTCTCTAGCTCCTCCCCTTTTCCAAAAATTTATTTATTTATTTATTTGAAAGACAGAAGAGGAAGCAGATATACAGAGAGAATGGGCCAGCCCCTCCCTTTTAAAACATATTTTTATTAAAAACAGATATGGTGGCACACATTTAATCCCAGCACTGGGGAGACAGAGGTAGGAGGATTACTGAGTTCAAGCCCATCCTGAGACTACATAGTGAATTCCAGGTCTGCTTGAGCTAGACTGAGAGATTACCTTGAGAAAATGAAAAAACAAACATACATACACCATTAATTTACAAGCAGAGGTGAGGGGGACACTAGGCACACTAGGGCCTCTTTCCACTGAAAATAAATTCCAGATGCATGTGTCACTGTGCATCTGGCTTTACATGGGGATACTGGTGAAATCAAACCGAGGCTGTCAGGCTTTGCAAGCAAGTACCTTTAACCACTAAGCCATCTCACCAGCCCCCTACCTCGTTTTTTTGAGGCAGGGTTTCTCTCTCATGTTCTCACTCTTGTTGTTTACTGTTACAATGACCATAAGCTTCTGGGAAATTTTCCCATTTCCCTAGCAGCGTGCTGGAATTATAGAACCATGCCATAGCTTCTAGCGTTTTATGTGGGGTCAGATTCAAACTCAGGTACCCAGGCTTGAGCAGCAAGTGCTTTTATATACTGAGCCATCTACCTAGAGCTTATACATATTTTGGTAAAAAGGTATTTTTATTGGTGGCTGGGGAGATGGCTCAGAAGTTACGGTGCTTGTTTGTCCCAATACCTAGGTAAAGCCAGATGCACAAAGTGGCATATGCATCTGTAACTCATTTGCAGGGGTTTGAGGCCCTGGTGCACTCATTTCTTTCTTTGACGCTCTCTCTCTTCTCTGCTTGTAAATACATGAATATTTTAAAGATATTTTTCTTCCCTTTCCTCCATTCCATCAATTCCTTTATCAATTCCACTGAGCTTTTCTTTTCTTTTTTTTTTTTTTCTTGTTTTTTTGAGGTAGGGTCTCATTCTAGCCCAGGCTGACCTAGAATTCACTAAGGAGTCTCAGGGTAGCCTTGAACCCATAGTGATCCTCCTACCTCTGTCTCCCAGTGCTGGGATCAAAGGCGTGTGGGAAGCAGGCAGGACTTAGCAGCACCATTTATAGCAGCAACAGCTCTCAGGCTGGGGAGATGGCTCAGAGGCTAAAGGTGTTTGGTTGTAAAGCCTGTGGATGTAGGTTTGATTCCCCATTACTCATATAAAGCCAAAGTGGTGCATGTATCTGGAGTCTGTAGTGGCAAGAGGCCCTGGCACATCCATTCTCTCCCTCTTCCCTCTCTCATAAATAAAAATATAAAACTTAGGGTTTAAAAAAAAAAAAAACCTTCCCACCACCCTATTGCTGAAGACTCCACATACTTGGGCTGCAAGGCCACTGAGAAATCCTGCTGGAGCTGAGCTGAAAACCTCCTCCATGTAGACCAGCTGACAGAAAGGTGGAAAAAGCTATGTTGCATGCAGTTCAATGGGAGAGAAATCACCAGTGAAGATACTCAACAGTGGACATTGCAAGCCTTAAATTTGGCCAGTCAGGCCAAATGAGCCAATGGGTGCAATAGTGGCATGTCTGTTATGGGGGAAACCAACCACCCTCTAATTTGACTGGAGGCCTGCTCCATGGGAGGGAATATATGCCTGAAACTGAAAACCTACAACAGGGGTAGTCATGAGCCCTAGGGGTGTAACGTCTGCTGGTGTCTGGCTAAATGTATATACTTGTTCACCAAACTGCCCAGTAAGCATTTCTCTTAATGTTCATACCCATATATTAATGCTACTTTCACTTTTGGTTAGACAAGCTTCTCTTTTCAGATGGCAGTGACCTTGGGATGACTCAGAAGGAATCATGGTGCTGGAAAGAAGTAACTGGAGTGCTCAGCACTGCAATATCTCTATCACACCTTCCAAGGCTCAGGGTCTAATGCGGAAGAGGTGGTGAAAAGAATGTAAGAGCCAAAGGAAGGGTAGGACTACTTACCACGTGCTCCCCCCAGACACAAACTGGTCTGGATATCCATGACCTCACAGTGCCCGACAGTACCTACACAAGACCATCATAATAGGAAGAAAAGATCCTGACATCAAAATAAAAGAGAGACTGATTGAGAGGGGGAGGGGATATGATGGCGAGTGGAGTTTCAAAGGGGAAGGTGGGGAGGGAAGGAATTACCATGGGATATTGTTTACAATTATGGAAGTTGTCAATAAAAATAAATAAATAAATAATATTTTAAAAAAACCTTAAAGAAGTTAAATATTGTCAGGTATGGTGGCACATGTCTTTAATCCCAGCACTCAGGAGGCAGAGGTAGGAGGATCACTATGAATTCAAGGCCGTGCTGAGAATACATAGTGAATTCTAGTTCAGCCTCGGCTAGAGTGAGACCCTACCTTGAAAAACAAAACAAAAAAAGTTTGGGCTGAAAGGATGGCTTAGCAGTTAAGGCATTTATCTAAGGACCCAGGTTCGATTACCCAGTACCCACGTATGCCAGATGCAGAAAGTTACACATGCTTCTGGAGTTTGTTTGCAGTGGTTAGAGGCTCTGGTACACCCATTCTCTCTGTCTGTCTCTGTTATCTGTATCTCCTACTCTGTACTTGCAAATAAGTAAGTATTAAACAAAATTTTGGGGGGGGAGCTGAAGAAATGGCTTACCTACTAAGACGCTTGCCTACAAAGTCAAAGGACCACAGTTCAATTCCCAAGGACCCATGTAAGCTAGATACACAAGATGGCGCATGCATCTATAGTTCATTTGTAGTGGCTGGATGCCCTGGTGTGCCCATTCTATCATTCTTTCTATCTCTACCTGCCTCTCTCTCTCTCAAATAAACAAACAAACAAACAAACAACAACAATTTTTTTTTAAAGTTAAATACCGGGGCTGGAGGGATGGCTTAGTGGTTAAGGCATTTGCCTGCAAAGCCAAAGGAGGCAGGTTCGATTCCCCAGGAACCACATTAGCCAGATTCAGAAGGAAGCACATGCACCTTGAGTTCGTTTGCAGTGGCTGGAGACCCTGGCGTGCCCATTCTCTCTCTCTCATAAATAAAAATAAGATGTTAAAAAAATGTTAAATATTGAAGTTATTTGGCTTGTGAATTAAGGAAAGCATATATCAAATAGTCTATTTCTAGCAACTGTCTTTTCCCTCCTTATACGCATTAGTAAGTCATATGGTTCCTTCATGAGACAGAAACTTATTTTATGTCATAATTAAGGGATCATGTAGTTAGGTTTTTATTTTAATATTTTATTTATGTATTTATTTGAGAGAGAAGAAAGACAGAGGCAGAGAGAGAGAGAGAGAGAGAGAGAGAGAGAGAGAATGGGTACACCAGGGCCTCTAGTGATAGAATTACACGCGTGAACCATGACATCTGGCAAGGCTTTTATTTTATTTTAGTTTTTTTTTTTGTTGGTTTTTTTTTTTTGGTTTTTCGAGGTAGGGTCTCACTCTAGCCCAGGCTGACCTGGAATTCACTATGGAGTCTCAGGGTGGCCTCGAACTCACGGCGATCCTCCTACCTCTGCCTCCCGAGTGCTGGGATTAAAGGCGTGTGCCACCACGCCCGGCCTTTTATTTTAGTTTTTTGAAGTAGGATCTTGCCTCTAGCCCAGGCTGACCCGGAATTCACTAGGTAGTCTCAGTGTGGCCTCAAACTCATGATGATCCTCCCGCCTCTGCCTCCCAAGTGTTGGGATTAAAGGCTACCACGCCTGGCTCAAGGCTTTTATTTTTATGGTAGGTTTTTTTTTTTAAATTTTTATTTATTTATTTATTTATTAGAGACAGGGAGAGAAGAGAGTGAGAATGGGCACACCAGGGCCTCTAGCCACTGCAAATGAACTCCAGACGCATGAGCCACCATGTGCATCTGGTTTTCATGGGACCTGGAGAGTTGAGGGTCCTTTCACAGGGATGTGCCTTAACCACTAAGCCATCTCTCCAGCTCTGGTAGTTTATTAATAGGGAGAAGAAAGGAAGCTTTAGGGAAAGTCAAAGCACAGATACTTAAGCTTCTGCTAAAAGCCATATTTACTTATTTATTTTTTGGAAGCAAGATCTCATTTTGACCCAGGCTGACCGGGACTCATGTTGTTGAACTCATGGCAATCCTCCTACCTCTGCCTCCCGAGTGCTGGGATTAAAGGCATGCGCCACCACGCCTGGCTCTCCTTTTTCGATAATACACATTTATGAATACTTGAGAGGAACAGCAGAAAGGGTCAAGGATGACAGAACATAGCTGAGGTGGTATAACAACAGTGGGCTAAAAATCAGAAGTTATAAATTTCATTAATAAATGTACAAATTCTCTATATTATTATTATAGAGTAATACTTCTCAAAAAGTAACTGCCAGACTGAAACTGATCTGTGAATTATGTGTTATCCCATCTGTAAAGTGAGAGTAAGCATCTAACAACTTTCATGACAAAAATCTCATAATAAAAATCTGAGCTTTAGCCGGGCGTGGTGGCGCACGCCTTTAATCCCAGCACTCGGGAGGCAGAGGTAGGAGGATTGCCGTGAGTTCGAGGCCACCCTGATACTCCATAGTGAATTCCAGGTCAGCCTGAGCTAGAGTGAGACCCTACCTTGAAAAAACAAAAACAAAAAAAAAAAAAAAAAAAAAAAATCTGAGCTTTAGGCCAGGTGTGGTGGCACATTTCTTCAATCCCAGCACTTGGGAGGCAGAGGTAGGAGGATCACTGTGAGTTCAAGACCACCCTGAGACTACATAGAGAATTCCAGGTCAGCCTGGGATACAGTGAGACCCTACCTCGAAAAACAAACAAAACAAAACAAAATCTGAGCTTTATATGGTAATGTTTTTGTTGTTTGCTTGTTTTTTTTTTTTTTCAAGGTAGGGTCTAGGGTCTCACTCTAGCCCAGGCTGATGGAACTCTACAGTCCCAGACTGGCCTCAAACTCATAGCAATATTCTTATCTCTGCCTCCTGAGTGCTGGGATTAAAGGCCTGTGTACCATGCCTGGCTGGTATCTGTCTTTTTAAATTTAATTTTTCAAGTTTTTTTTTCTTTTCTTCTTTGAGACAGGATTTTACTCTGTAGCTTAGAGGAGTCTTGAACTTAGGGTGATTCTACCCTGATTACTCTACCTTTGCAAATACACATTTAAAAATAAATATAAATTTGAATATGGATATTAGAGGTTGCCTGCTTTCTTTTTAAAATTTTCATTAGTCTCAGGTTCTGACTACATAGGTGGTAAAAATCATCATGGTACTTGCAACTTATTGAATGTTACAGCAAGAGAAAAGATATACAGCTATCCTATACTCAGACAACCATAGCAAGCATGTCCAGACGTTAACAATGACTCAATTAGTTTTCTTATGATTTGAGACAGGATTTCACTGTGTTACCCAGGCTGGCCTAGAAACTCACTATGTAGCTCAGGTTGGCCTCCAACTTGCAGCAATCTTGACTCACCCTCCTGACTAGTGGGATCACAGTCCTGAGCCACCACAAACAGATCCATGGTTGAATTTAAGCGGTGGGTGTGTGGAAAACAATACTGTATTTCCAACTTTCCACAAATACAATGTCCAAAAAAATGTTCACACAAATAGCACAGAGGCTGGCAGTGTAGTTCAGTGGTAGTTGTCATGCTTGGCATCCCCAGCATACACAAACAACTAAATAACATGTAATAAAAATAAAGTCATCCATACCATAAAGTCACCAGTTCAGTGTCCTCTGGGATGATTTCTGGATCCTCACCTTCCTCAAAGCATCTCAGTTTATCAAGGCTAAAAACAAAAACAAAACCAAAGTTACAGCAAAACTTTCTGGCCAGTCAAGCATCTTGTCGATGGCGTGTCAGAGCTTTTCCTACATACATCACTGAATAATTAAGGGAGCTATAAATCCAGCAGGCGGCTCAGAGGAGGTCGGAAAGTCAAGGCAGCGACGATTCCTGTGCCCATACTTTATGATGAAAAGGATATATGGCCGATTCAAGATGGCCAGTACAGTCAAATAGATAAAGTGATCATTTCAGGCTAGTTTTATATTTTTACCCCACATAAGGCAATTTTGGGGACACCAGAGACAACGGGTCGTCAAGGTTTTAACTCTTCTGACGGTCCCCTCCAGCCTCGGGGGTCCTCCTCGGTCAAAGTGTAAATGTCAGATACATGTCGCTGTTCCCTCCGCCCCCCCACAAGAGATCAAAAATTACCGAATAGAAGAGCAAGCCTTTCATTGCCAATGTCATGTTCCTCCTATTTCAACTCTCACAAATTGTACCCTTCGGACCCCCGAGGCCCTCTCCCAGCGTTGCGGAAAGGTTTCAGACGGTTCAGCGTCTCCCGCACAGGCCCACGGCGCGGCAGAGGCCCGGGGGAGCGCAAGAGCGAGGCCGGACCCCGCCTGGCCCAAGCCGAGGCCGCCGCGGCGCCCCGCACTCACCCGCACACGGCCCTGAGCTCGGCCGCGGCGTCCACACTGCAGCCCAGGTCCCTGGCCACCGCGGCGTCCGACTCGGCGGCGTCCCCTCGGCCGCCGGGCTCCCTCAGCGACACGTCCCCAGCCGCGCGCAGCCGGCTGCGCCACTGCTCCCCGAAGGCTCCCACGTGGAAAGCCCGCGTGCTCAGCTCGGGGAGCTCGTACTCCGGGAAGCTGCAGCTGCCCGCACCGGGGACGCGATCCTGCTGGCCGCCCACCGCGCCGTACGCAGAGCCGCCGGAACGGTCTTCAGCCATGTCCGTCGCACTCCCTTCCGGCAAAACCCTGGCGATCGGGATGGAGAGGAGGGGCCTCGCGGAGTATGACGGGATTTGTAGTTGCACGCGGCACCAGTGCGGCCGGCGGCGACGGGGCGGGCGGAACCTCACACACTACATTTCCCGGCAGGCACCAGCAACTTTCTGGGCGCGGCTCGGTAGCTCGTGGGCAGGGCTGGGCGCATTGTTCTCTGTTGCTGGGCTGAGGGCTGGCGGTGGCTCTCGGTCAGCCTTGTAGGGTATGCTGGACTCCCGGCTCCACTCGTGCCCAGCGACACCATCGCCAATGTCTGTGGTTCCTTTCCTTGCTTCCCCCAGTTCTGGATCGTGAATGCTTCCTGGGTGGTGGCCGAGCTGCTGCCCCACTGTGCTATATAGCTTGACAGCTTAGGAGGGCAAAGTCTTGGCACCAGGGACCTTGGAGCCAATCCTCCAGATCCAGTTCCTTCAGAATCTCCCCAAAGCCCCCATGTTCATGTATTCATTTGTATGTGTGCACTGTTGGACGCACGCACTTGGTTTTGGAACATGGACTATGCATCTCACTTTTCAGTATGTGTCTAGGGCTTAAGCTGGAGAATGACATGTGACTCCATATTGTGAATTTATCTAAGGAAGTTCAGCTTAGCTGGTACCTCAGGATATGGTCTCACCTACACTTGAATTTTATGCTTGACTTGATTTAACACAAGGGTCACCACAAAACAACATGTTTTTCTATTGTTGCTAAATGCCATTTTTAGCTTCTGTATTAACTGCTGCTTGCTTGCAATTGCAGAGAAGGAAAATGCAGAGAGGGGAGATTCCGGAAAAGTTCCTGTTTCCCCCCCCCCCAAAAAAAAAACAAACTGAAATTTACTCTTGGTTTTGTAAGATTATGTTACTGAACTTCTGAACTATAAAACTAAGATGTAAAATGTTACGGTTTTCACCTATAAAAGGAGCCCTGAAATACAGCTTGGCACTGCATTCAGGCTCGGGAGTCCTGGGTGCAGTTGTCGGCTGGCTAATAAAGATTCCTTTCCTACTACTTGGTGTCTGCGTGGTCTTCCCTGGGAGTCCTCACCATGACAAATATTAGCCCTGAATTTCTAAAAAAGTGCAACAACCTTTCCAGGGAGGGATTCTGAGCCACATGTGGCTTTTGAGGAAGGAGTAAACTGGTAAACTACTAGGAAATAGAAGTAGGCTTGGAATCCAGTGGGTCAACCTGCACATGAGATCATAACAGCATGTGCAGAACAAGCCCTGGCTTGTGTCTTGTATGTGTGTGATATGACACATACCATATAGTTCACTGATTTGAACTATTCCTTCAGTGTTAGAGTAGGGCAGCGCCCTCTCTCTCTCTCTCTCTCTCTCTCTCTCTCTCTCTCTATATATATATATATATATATATATATATATATATTAGTTTATGTGTTGAAAGGGGGGATGTGAAGGCCAGGGCCTCCAGCCACTGCAGACAAATTGCAGACACATGTGCCACCTTGTACATGTAGCTTACATGGGTACTGAGGAATCACACCTGGGTCCTTTGGCTTTGCAGGCAAGTGCCTTAACCACTAAGGCATCTCTCCAGCCCCAAGAACATTTTTTGAGTGTTGTGTATGTATGTGTGCTTGTGCACCTTGTGTGCGTGGAGGCTAGAAAAGAATGACAGGGTGTCCCCCTCCATTGTTCATCCACGTTTCCTTGAGAGAGTCTCTTCTCTGAGCCAAGAGCTGCATTTTTTTTTTTTTTTTTTTTGGAGGTAGAATTTCACTCTAGTCCAGGCTGACTTGGAATAGTCTCAGAGTGGCCTCCAACTCCAGGTGATCCTCCTACCTCTGCCTCCTGAGTGCTGGGATTAAAGGTGTGCACCATCACTCTTGGCTCAAAGCTGCAAATTTTGCAAGCCTGGGAAATTCTCTGGTTGCTTTCCCCACAGGACTGGGATTATAGACATGAGTGGCCACACTCAACTATTTGTCTGGGTAATGAGGAATAGAACTCAGATGGTCTTAAGCTCTCACACTTTCTGCTTTTACCTTTGAGAACATCTTCACCACTCCAAAAAGGAAACCTGTTCCTTTTAGCTATTATTTCCAGTCCTTCCAAGAACTCCATCCCTAGCCAACCATTGATCTACTTTGTGTCTAGAGTTTTGCCTATTATGGGCATCCAATAGATATAGAACCATATTATATCCCACCAGGAATGGATGGCAAGACCCTATTGCTGAAGACTCCACATACCTGGGCTGCAAGGCCACTGAGAAATCCTGCTGGAACTGAGCTGATAACCTCCTCCATGTAGACCAGCTGACAGAAAGCTGGAAGAAGCCATTCTACATTTAGTTCAATGGGAGACAGATATCACCAGTGAAGAAACTCAACAGTGGACACTGCAAGCCTTATAATTGGCCAGCCAGGCCAAATGAGCCAACGGGTGCAATAGTGGCACGTCTGTCATGGTGGAAACAAACTGCCCTCCAACTGGACTGGAGGCCCGCTCCATGGGGGGGGGATACATCCCTGATACTGAAAACTTAAAACAGGGGTAGTCATGAGCCCTAGGGGTGTCACATCTGCTGATGTCTGGATAAATGTATGTACTATGCTTATCAAACTGCCCAGTAAGCACTTCTGTAAATGTTCACACCCTTATATTAATGCTAATCTCACTTTTGGTAGAGAATCTTCTCTTTTCAGATGGCAGTGACCTTGGGATGACTCAGAAGGTATCATAGTGCTGGAAAGAAGTGACTGGAGTACTGAGTAACATCTCGATCACACCTTCCAAAGCTCAGGGTCCAATGCAGGAATAGGTGGCGGAAAGAATGTAAGAGCCAAAGGAAGGGTAGGACTCCTTACAACGTCCTCCCTCCAGACATAAAATGGCCTGGATATCCATGACCTCATAGTGCCTGACACTACCTACACAAGACCATCATAAGAGGAGGAAAAGATCATGACATCAAAATAAAAGAGAGACTGATTGAGATGGGGAGGTGATATGATGGAGAATGGAATTTCAAAGGGGAAAGTCGGGGGGGGGAGGGAGGGTATTACCATGGGATATTTTTTACAATCATGGAAAATGTTAATAAAAATTGAGAAAAAAATTTAAAAAAAGAACCATATTATATATGTTTTTTTTTGTAGCTGGTTTCTCTAACAGCATAATAGCTTCATTTGCAATAATTGTCACTACTTTATTCTCTTTTTTGGTTGAATAATATTTGGTTGAATAATATTATATGGCTATTGCACATCCTCTTGATTATTACGAATAATGATGCGATGAACATTCATATACAAGATTTTTCCCAGATACCCTTTTCATTTCCTTTAGCCATATAAATAGGTGTGTATTTGTGGTAACTGTGATATTGGACCATTTGAGGAACTGCCAAATGCTTTCCAAAGTGCTATCCCATTTTACACTATTAGTCTATTAGTAGTATATGAGGATTCTGGTCACTACATCTTTTCCAACACTGGTTATCTGAAAATTTTTAATTTTTAATTTATTTATTAAAGACAGAGAGAGAGGGAGGGGGAGAGAGAGAAGGAGAGAGAGAGAGAGAGAGACAATGGGTGCACCAGGGCCTCTAGCCACTGTACATGAACTCCAGATGCATGTGCCACTTTATGCATCTGGCTTACATGAAACCTGGAGAACTGAACCTGGGTCCTTATAAGGGCTTTGCAGGCAAGCACCTTAGCCTCTAAGCCATCACTCCAGCCACTGAGTTTTTGAAATTATACACACCTTAGTGTGTATGAAACAGTATCTCATTGTAGTTTTGATTTGCGTTTCCAAGATGACAGACTAATGATACTGAGTGTGTTTTTTGTCATTGGGAGACTTAAGCTTATAGAATTAAAAAAAAAATTCCCTTTCCAAGGCTCAGGAAACATTGTGTAAGAGGGGGCATAAATAATGTAAGAGCCTTGGTTGTGGTGGTGCATGCCTTTAATTCCAGCACTTGGGAGGCAGAAGAGGTACGAGGATTGCCAAGAGTTCTAGGCCACTCTGAGAGTACATAGTGAATTCCAGGTCAGCCTGGGCTATAGTGAGACTCTACCTTGAGAAAACCAAAAAGAGAGAGAGAGAGAGAGCGCCAGAGGATGGGGGGGGAGGGGGGAGGAATGCCGTGGAATGCAGTGACTGCCATTACCTGCACAATATTGGATCCATCAACCTTCCACCATGCATGGTTGAGGAGGGCATGAAGTCCCCATTCCTTTCTGAAAAGTTATGGGTAGTTTATTGTTGCTGGTGGATGCAAGAGACATGCTCTGGTAAATAATCTTGCACCCATGCCATACAGGCAACCCTGATTAAACTCAGTGGGACACACACACACACACACACACGACATCAAAGTGGAAGAGGGATTAATTGGGAAGAAGGGGTTCAGTGGAAAGGGGGTGGTGAGAGGGAACAGAGAAGATAAGGGGGGGGGGCCTAGAGGGATGGCTTAGCAGTTAAGGGGCTTGCCTACAAATCCAAAGGACCCAGGTTTGATTCCCCAGGAGCCATGTACAAGGTGGTGCATACATCTGGAGTTCATTTGCAACAGCTGAAGGCCCTGGAATGCCCATTCACTCCCTTTATCTCTCTCTATCTATCTACCTCTTTCCCTCTCTTTCAAATAAAAATTTTTTAAAAATATTTTTTAAAAAATTTATTTATTTATTTGAGAGAGAGAGGCAGATAGAGAGAAAGAGAGAATGGGTGCACCAGGACCTTTAACCACTGTAAACAAACTCCAGATGCATGCTCCCCCTTGTGCATCTGGTTTATGTGGATCCTGGGGAAATCAAACTGGGGTCCTTAGGCTTCACAGGCAAATGCCTGAACTGCTAAGCTATTTCACCAGCCCCAGGAAAATCTTTTTTTTTTTTGGAGGTAGGGTCTCACTCTAGCCCAGGCTGACCTGGAATTCACTATTGTAGTCTCAGGGTGGCTTCAAACTCTCATTGATCCTCCTACCTCTGCCTCTCAAGTGCTGCAATTAAAGGCATGTGTCACCATGCCCAGCTAAAAAATGTTTTAAAAAAGAGAAGACCCAGATTCAATTTCCCAGGACCCATGTAAGCCAGATGCACAAGGTGGCTGTAGCACTCAGGTTGGAATTGCTGGCAGAAACCATCCAACCAAGAGCAGTTTGTGGGGAAAAAAAGTTTATTTTGGCTTACAGACTTGAGGAGAAGCTCCATGATGGCAGAGGAAAGTGATGGCAGGAGCAGAGGGTGGACATCACCTCTTGGCCAACATCAGATGGACAACAGCAACAGGATAGTGTGCAAGAAGCTGGTTATAATACCCATAAGCCTGTCTCCAACAATACTCTTCTTCCAGGAGGCGTTAATTTCCAAATTGCCATCAGCTGAGAACCTAGAATTCAGAACATCTAAGTTTATGGGGGACTCCTAAATCAAACCACCACAGTGGCGCATGCATTTGAAGTTTATTTGTAGTGGCTGAAGACCCTTGGCATGTCCATTCTCGATCTCTCTCTCTCTCTCTCTTAAATAAATAAAAATTTAAAAAATAAATAAAGAGAAGATAAGGGGAAATGATTATGCTCAAAATACTTTATATACAGTTATAAACTTGTCAATAAAAATAAATTTAAGAGCCGGGCGTGGAGACGCATGCCTTTAATCCCAGCACTCGGGAGGCAGAAGTAGGTGGATCTCCATGAGTTCAAGGCCACCCTGAGACTACATAGTTAATTCCAGGTCAGCCTGGACCAGAGAGAGACCCACCTCGAAAAACCAAAATAAATAAATAAATTTAAGAGAAGCTGGGCATGGTGGTGCACACCTTTAATCCCAGCCATTGGGAGGCAGAGATCACTCTGCGTTCAAGGCCACGCTGAGACTACGTAGTGAATTCCAGGTCAGCCTGAGCTAGAGTGAGACCCTACCTTGAAAAACCAATAAAATAAAATAATAAAATAAAATAAATTTTAGAGTTTCTAGGCACAAAAACAGACATGTAGGTCAATGGAGCAGAATAGAGGACCCAGATGTAAGTCTGGGTAGCTATAGCCACCTGATATTCAACAAAAATGCCAAAAAATATTCATTGAGGAAAGACAGCTTTTTTAGCAAATGGTGCTGGGGAAAACTGGATATGTATCTGTAGAAGATGAAAATAGATCTTTATCTCCCTCCATGCACAAGCATTAAGTCCAAATGGATCAAAGACCTTAATATCAGACCTGAAACTCTGAAACTGCTAGAGGAAAAAGTAGGGGAAACCCTTCAACATATTGGTCTTGGCAAAAACTTTCTGAATATAACCCCAATTGCTCAGGCAATAAAACCACAGATTAACTGCTTGGACCTCATGAAATTAGAAAGTTTTTGTACAGCAAAAGACACTGTGAATAGAGCAAAGAGACAACGTATAGAATGGGAGAAGATCTTTGCCAGCTATACATCCGATAGAGGATTAATATCTAGGATATACAAAGAACTCAAAAAATTAAATAATAAGAAATCAAACAACCCAGTTAAGAATGGGTTATTGAAGTAAATAGAGAGTTCTCAAAAGAAGAAATATAGATGGCATATAAACATTGAAAAAAATGTTCTACATCCTTAGTCATCAGGGAAATGCAGATTAAAACTACATTGAAATTCCATCTCACTCCTGTCAGATTGGCTACCATCATGTAAACAAATGACCATAAATGCTAGTGAGGATGTGTAAAATGAGCCAACAGGTGCAATGGAGGAATGTCTATTATGGGGGAAACCAACCACCCTCTAATTTGACTGGGGGCTCGCTCCATAAAAGGGAATACATCCCTGATACTGAAAACCTATGACAGGGGTAGTTATGAGCCCTAGGGTTTTAATGTCTGTTGGTGTCTGGCTAAATGTATATACTATGCTCACCAAACTGCCCAGTAAGCACTTCTCTTAATGTTCATACTCATATATTAATGCTACTCTCACTTTTGGTTAGAGAAGCTTCTCTTTTCAGATGGCAGTGACCTTGGGATGACTCAGAAGGCTCCATGGTGCTGAGAAGAACTGACAGAGGAGTGCTCAGCACTGAAATGTCTCTATCACACCATCCAAGGCTCAGGGTCTATTGCCAAAGAGGTGGCGGAAAGAATGTAAGAGCCAAAGGAAGGGTAGCACTACTTACAATGTGCTCCTGCAGACACAAAATGGCCTGGATATCCATGACCTCACAGTGCTTGACACTACCTACACATGACCATCATAATAGGAGGAAAAGATGATGACATCAAAATAAAAGAGAGACTGATTGAGAGGGGAGGGGATATGATAGAGAGCGGAGTTTCAAATGGGAAGGTGGGGGGAGGGAGGGAATTACCATCGGATATTGTTTACAATCATGGAAGTTGTCAATGAAAAAAAAAAGTTGCCAAGTATGGTGGCACATGCTTTTAATCCCAGCACACATAAAGCAGAGGTAGGAGGATCACTGTGAATTTGAGGCCAGTCTGGGACTATGGAGTGAGTTCCATGTTATCTTTGGCTAGAGTGAGACCCTTCCTCAACACAATAAAAAATAGTGCTGGAGAGATGGTTTAGTGGTTAAGGTGCTTGCTTGTGAAGCCCAAGGACCCATGTTCAATCTCTCTCCAGATCCCATGAAAGCCAGACACACAAAAGTGAGGCAAGTGCAAGTTTGTACATGCCCACTAGGTGGTGCAAGTGTCTGGAATTTGATTGCAGTGGCTGAGGCCCTGGCATGCCAATTCTCTTTCTCCCTCTCTCTTCCCCCTCTAAAATAAAAAATAAAATAAAATAAATTTAAAAGTTTAAAAATGGACACAGAAAGACCCTTAAAAACAATTTTGTTGTCGGGCGTGGTGGTGCACACCTTTAATCCCAGCATTCGGGAGGCAGACGTAGGAGGATCACCGTGAGTTCGAGGCCACCCTGAGACTCCATAGTGAATCCCAGCTCAGCCTGGGCTAGAGTGAGACCCTACCTCGAAAAACCAACAAAAAAAAAAAAAAAAAAAAAAAGCAATTTTGTTGAAGTTTGAGAGAAAAAAAATACAGGGTAGGCAAGATGGAGGTCTCAGTAGCTGCTGGGAGAATATGGAAGAGGAAAAACTAAAGTCATACTTTTTCTAACATTACAATTTTTAAAAAGTAAATATTTTATTTATGTATTTAGTTTTGGTTTTTCAAGGTAGGGTCTCACTCTAGCCCATGCTGACCTGGAATTCACTATGTAGTCTCAGGGTGGCCTTGAACTCACAGTGATTCTCCAAACTGTGCCTCCTGAGTTCTGGGATTAAAGGCATGCACCACCACACCCAGCTAAAAAGCTTTTAAAAAAGTTTTCTTGGGAGTTCATTTGCAGTGGCTGGAGACCTGGCATGCCCATTCTCATTCTCTCTCTCTCTCTCTCTCTGCCTCTTTATCTTACTCTCTCTCAAATAAATAAATAAGTAGAATAAAATAAAAAGTTTTCTTACATATATTGAATGTTGAGCATATTCTGCCTCCCATACTCCTCCCTTCCCTTTTCTGTTCCCTCTCTGACACACTGATCCTCTTCAGGAGATGGTTTTCTTCTTTGATTTCTCTGAGTATATAATCATTTCTTTGAAATCTTTGTCAGGCATTTCATCTAAAAAGTTTCACTGAAGCCGGGTGTGGTGGCACACGCCTTTAATCCCAGCACTCAGGAGGCAGAGGTAGGAGGATCACCATGAGTTTGAGGCCATCCTGAGACTACGTAGTGAATTCCGGGTCAGCCTGGGCCAGAGTGAGACCCTACCTAAAAAAAAACCCCAAAAAGAAAAAGTTTCACTGGAGGTCATTTCTGATGGATTTATAAATATAATTTTTTTATAATGCAATTTTTGGGATTGTGTTGTCTTGATTAAAAATTTTTTTTTGCAGCCGGGCGTGGTGGCGCACGCCTTTAATCCTAGCACTCGGGAGGCAGAGGTAGGAGGATTGCCGAGAGTTCGAGGCCACCCTGAGACTACAGAGTGAATTCCAGGTCAGCCTGAGCTAGAGTGAGACCCTACCTCAAAAAACCAAAAAAAAAAAAAAAAATTTTTTTTGCTTATTTTTATTTATTTATTTGAGAGCAACAGAGAGAGAGAGAGAGGCATATATACAGAGAGAATGGGTGCTCCAGGGCCTCCAGCCACTGCAAATGAACTCCAGACACATGCACCCCTTGTGCATCTGGCTAACGTGGGTCCTGGGGAATCAAGGAGCCTCGAACAGGGCTCCTTAGGCTTCACAGACAAGCACTTAACTGCTAAGCCATCTCTCCAGCCCCTTGTCTTGATTTTTCGTGCTTCTTGTATTATAATGTAGAAATTTTTGCATCTTGAGTTAATCTGATGCTTGGGTTTTCTAATCATCTGCAGTGTTCTTAGCCATATAAATCTGACTTTATATATCTTCAGTGTAGGAGTTTAAGGTGTCAGGTATAGCTTTTATTCTCCAAGCAAAACAGCAGAAATGACCCTAGGTGTTGAGTTTGCTTGTTTTTCAAGTGTTGTTGTATACTGGGTGAAGCAATTTACTGGCAAATTATAAAATTCAACTAAGCATTATAGACATTCAATCAAAAACCAGCACAGAGTATTTATACAAGTGTGGGGATTAAGCTACACAGATAATCTAATAAAGCCAAAGTCCCTAAGGGTGTGTGTTGCCCCACACCCTTAATCCTGTCAACTGGGAGGTTGAGATTTCTAGTCTGAAGGGGTTCAGTCAGTCCCTGCCCCCAATAGCGACTTAAGAAAAAAACAGAGGCCCTGAAAAATCAGGAAATGTCAAAGGTAACAATGGGCAACACCAAAACACTGCTTATTTGAGAAGGGTCAAGCCAACCAAGAATATATCATTCCAATGTAATACATAACCTTTCCTGACATGGAAAGAGAAATTAGCACTTCCAGTGCAGGCCTTTGTATCTGCCTTTGTATAAGTAGGCCCTGTTACCTTTTGGAATGGCTTCCAATCTCTCCAATGCTGGGTGCCCACCTGGATCCCTCTTGGTGCTGGGCGGCCAGGGGTGAATGAGTTCTCTGGACGTTCACAGCCCTGACAGTTGGGTGAATGGGAGACTTTGCAGGGTGCCTGGAGTCTTACTAAAGCTGCTCAGCTGGTCCTGTTTGTATCTCCTTCAGCAGCTGTTCAGCTGGTCTCTGGTATCTTTCCTCCCAGTTTTCTGGACTTTGTGAGGAGACTGACGTGAGTGGAACAATCCCTTCACCTTGTTTCTTCTCCTGCTGCCTGCTCGGCCTGCCCAACAGGCTTGCGGATCGGGGCTGCTGGCATCTCAGTGGGATTCTGGCCAGTTTCCTCCTTTCTGGAAGATCTTGGTCTCTCCTGGTTCTCTGCTGCAGTTGATAATAACTTATACACCTTTACTTCTCAGTAGAAGAGTGCATTTTGCTGTGTTTTTGTTTATTTCCCTCCCTAGGCTGCTTTGGTGTGGCTAATATGCTGCCATCTTACTAGAAGTCCCCACTGGTCCTCTTAAACAGCTTTATTTCTACTTCAAATCATATATATCTATGTATATATATAAATACACATATATATACATACATATATATGTATGTGTGTATACATGTATATAATATGTATGTATATATGTCTATATATGATGTTATGCATTTATATACAATGTAGGAACCTCAAATGAGAGTGAACATATGACATTTGTCTTTCTGCCTTTGTCTTAATTCATTTAATATGATTATCTCTAGTTGTATAAATTTTCATGCAAATGACATAAATGACTTTTAAAAAAGTACATAACTTTGTACTTCTTTATGGCTAAAAAAATATTCCATTGTGTATAGATGCCACATTTTCTTTATCCATTCTTCTGTTATTGGACACCTTGGTTAATTTCATAATGTAGCTTTGTTAGTAGTGCTGCAATTGTTAACCCAGAATTAGCAAGAATAAAGAACACTAACCACAAATTATGGCCAAATTGGAAGCAAGCTTTTAATTGTGCACAATAGAGCCGGTCCAGCAGCTGTCTCCCTAAGGCAGGGTATAGAAAGCAGCCCTAAGTCAGCTTCTCAGGCTCTTTTTATAGGGCAAAACCATAGAAATCACAGGGTAGGGGTTTTTCAGAGGCAAGCAAGTGTGGTGACAGAAGCCAACCAGCAGTTACAGTTAAACTACTTCCCTGAATGCTATGAATACACAATCCTGGGAACAGGAACCAGGGAACAATTTGTGGCCCCAGCTCAGACATAGAAACTTAGAGAATAGAAACTTAACTTAGTCATTATATAAAAATGGCTCTTGCTGTTAAAATGGAGTCAGGTTGGCTCTTCACAGTGAACACTGATGTACAAGATTTTCTGTGATGAGTTGAATTGGAGCCCTTCAGATAAACCCACGAGTGATATAGCTGGGTTATATGTAAGATCTATTTTTAGGTTTTCCTTTTCTTTCTTTTTTTTTTTTTTTTTAGGTTTTCTTAGGTAGGGTCTCACTTTAGACCTGGAATTCACTATGTAGTCTCAGGGTGGCCTCAAACTCACAGCGATCCTCCTACCTCTGCCTCCCAAGTGCTAGGATTAAAAGTGTGAGCAACCTCCCCTGGCTGTACTTTTAGTTTTCTGAGAACCTTCATACTGTCTCCCATAGTGGTGGGACTAGTTTATATTTCCACCGCAAGTTTGCAAGGTGTTGTAGTCAGCTCCATTTTGTTGGGACAAGCTTCCAAACAGACAACGTTTATGGGAGGAAGGGATTTATTTCATCTTATAGATTCAGGGGAGACTCTATCAATGACAGAAGAGGCTGTTTGCTTCCATACATCCAGGCAGAGAGAAACACCTGCAGCAAAACACCAAGAGCAGCAAACACAAAAACTTGCCAGACCTCAAACTGCTGTCAAACTGCTGTCCTACTCCTTTGCGCTGGAATCTGATCTGCCCCCAATGACACACCCTACCTGCAGTAGGCCGCTGCAGATTTAAGCAGGAAGTTTTAACTTCAACAACAACAACAAAAAAAACCTGGGCTGGAGAGATGGCTTAGCGGTTAAGGTGCTTGCCTGTGAAGCCTAAGAACTCATGTTTGAATCTCCAGGTTCCACATAAGCCAGATGCACAGTGACACAAGCATGCAATGTCACACATGTGCACAAGGGGGTGTTCATGTCTGGAGTTTGTTTGCAGCAGCTGAAAGCCCTGGCATGCCCATTCTTCTCTCTCTCTCTCTCTGCCTCTTTCTCTCTCTCAAATTAATTAAAAAAAAACAACAAAACCTGAGGCTATGGGGGACATGCATTCAAACTACCACATAAAGGTCTAAGGGCTCCCCCCTGTTTTTTTCTTTTTTTGTTTATTTTTATTTTTATTTATTTATTTGAGAGCAGCAGACAGAGAGAGAAAGAGGCAGAGAGAGATAGAGAGAGAATGGGCGCATCAGGGCCTCTAGCCACGGCAAATGAACTCCAGATGCGTGTGCCCCCTTGTGCATCTGGCTAATGTGGGTACTGGGGAATTGAACCTCAAACCGGGATCCTTAGGCTTCACAGGCAAGCGCTTAACTGCTAAGCCATCTCTCCAGCCTTCTTTTTAGTTTTTAGAGGTAGAATCTTGCTCTAGCCCAAGCTGACCTGGAATTTACTATGTAGTCTCAGGTTGGCCTTGAACTCACAGCAATCCTCCTTCCTCTGCCCCCAGATTCTGGGATTAAAGGGGTGTGCTACCTCACCTAGTATGTAGAATAGATTTTAAAAGTTATTTATTTAGCTAGGTATGGTGGCACACCCCTTTAATCCCAGCACTTGGGAGGCAGAGGTAGGAGGATTGCCGTGAGTTCGAGGCCAGCCTGAGACTCACCAAGTGAATTCCAGGTCAGCCTGGGCTAGAATGAGACCCTACCTTGAAAAACCAAAAGATATATATTTGTTTATTTGCAAGCAGAGACAGACAGAGAGAAGAGAGACAGAATGGGTGTGCCAGGGCCTCTAGCCACTGCAAATGAATTCCAGATACATGTGCCACTTTTGTGCATCTGGATTACATGGGTACTGGGGAATTGAACCTGGGACTTCAGGCTTTGCAGGAATGTGCCTTAACCACTAAGCAATCACTTCAGTCCTTTTATTTATTTTTATTGATGTAGGGTGTCGCTCTAGCCCAGGCTGACCTGGAATTCATTATGCAGTCTCAGGATAGCCTCAAACTCACAGCAAATCGCCTATCTCAGCCTTCTGAGTACTGGGACTAAAGGCACACACCACCATATCTGGCATAAGTAAGCACCTGTACTGCCGAGCCATCTCTCCAACCCTTTATTCCCGCATTTCAGTTTGGTTTTCTTCAGTATTTCTATCTATTGAATTCTATTTTCATAGCCCATTGACTTCCCTATTTCATTCAGCTATTTGCTTGTGTGCTCTTGTAATTGTTTCAGTAGTGTATTTATGTCCCGTTTAATTTCTTTGATTATATTTATAATCATTCTTTTTTTTTTTTTTTCCAAGGAAGGGTTTTTCTCTAGGCCAGGCTGACCTGGACTTCACTATGAAGTCTCAGGGTAGCCTCGAACTCACGGCAATCCTCCTACCTCTGCCTCCCAAGTTCTGGGATTAAAGGCGTGTGCCACCACACCTGGCTTCAAGTGCATATATTTTTTTACCTTTCTCCTCTCATTCTACCCTTAGCCAAAACTCTTTCATTGCCTCCCCTTCTAACTGTTCCTACAGGTCCCTCTTCTATTTATGTTCTCTTCCTCTGCTTTCTCTCCAACAACCCAATAATAATCACTAGTCTTACTCTGCTTTTTCTTTTACTTTCTTTCCCATGCATACTCACAGTGACTAATATATTACTATCACAGAAAATACTATCAGTGTCCTTTTATTGCCTAAAATGATGATCAAGGGGTGACTGGTTTTTAGTGGACTACACATTTTTATGTTCATAGTACACCTAGCTTGAATAGTGACTTGTTATAGACAGTATTCTACACTCAGGGAAGTACTGAGGATTGAGCCTGGTTCCTTAAACACCAGATTAATTTAAGAAAATAACACTTCAATGCTATGAGAAACTAATCCCTCTTGAATATTGTAAACACTTCTATGGAAAGAAGAAAGGCGCTGGGTATGGTGGTGCATGCCTTTAATCCCAGCACTTGGGGGGCAGAGGTAGGGGGATCTGAGTTCAAGGCCATCCTGAGGCTACACGGTGAGTTCCAGGTCAGCCTGAGCTAGAGTAAGACCCTGCCTTGCAAAAACAAAATAAAGAGAGAGAGAGAGAGAGAGAGAGAGAGAGAGAGAGAGAGTCTTTAATCCCAGCACTCGGGAGGCAGAGGTAGGAGGATCGCCGTGAGTTCGAGGCCACCCTGAGACTCCATAGTGAATTCCAGGTCAGCCTGGGCTAGAGTGAAACCCTACCTCAAAAAACCAAAAAAAAAAAAAAAAAAAAAAAGAAGAAGAAGAAAGGTGATTTAAATAAAATAATAATTAAATTCCAGACCCATAACTCCCAATGCAAAAACGTAAATGTGAAAAACCAAGTAAGCATGTATGGTGGTTTGTATCTCATGTGTTTTAAATGCTTGGTCCCCAGCTAGTGGCAATATGGGAGGCAGAGCCTTGTTGGATGAGTTGTGTGAGGTGTGTTGTTGGGGATAGCCTTAGGGGTTCCCTTTGCCAGAGTTTATGTTCACTCTCTTGCTGTGGTTTTCCACTGCTGTCACAAGATTATGATGTCTAGACTCTGCTCTGGCATTTTCCCTCTAACACTACGAAACTTCCCCTCAAAACTGTAAGTCAAAATAAACCCTTTCCACCCATCACCTGCTTTTTTTTTTTTTTTTTTTTTTTTTTTTTTAAGTAGGGTCTCATTCTAGTCCCGGCTGACTGGATTTTGTTATGTAGTCTCAGGGTGGCCTCGAACTCACAGTAATCCACCTACCTCTCCCTTCCAAGTGCTGGAATTAAAGGCACGTACCACCATGCCCGAAAATCATCAGCTGCTTTTGGTTGGGTGTTTTGTCCCAGCAACATCAAAGTAAGTATGATAGCATGTCTCCTCCAAAATTTACCAATTGCACAGTAATTGACCACAATAAGAAAGACTTCGATGAAACTCCAAGTAATAAAAAAGAATGAGCAGGTGTATATTTAGTATACTAAATATAGCTGGGTGTGGTGGCATACACCTTTAATCCCAGCACTCAGGAGGCAGAGGTAGGAGGATTGCTGTGAGTTCAAGGCCACCCTGAGACTACCAAGTGAATTCCAGGTCTGCCTGGACTAGAGCGAGACCCTACCTTGAAACCCCCCCCCCAAAAGTAAATAAATAAAATAAATAAATAAAACATTTGTTTATTTGCAAGCAGAGACAGACAGAATGGGTGTACCAGGGCCTCTAGCCACTGTAAATAAATTCCAGATGCATACACCACTTTCTGTATATGGCTTTACATGGGACTGGGGAATTGAACCTGGGTCATTAAGCTTTGCAAGCAGGTGCCTTAATTGCTGAGCTATCTCTTCAGCTCTTATTTATTTATTTATTTATTTTTGTTTTTGGGTTTTCGAGGTAGGATCTCACTCTGGCCCAGGCTGACCTGGAATTCACCATGTAGTCTCAGGGTGGCATCGAACTCATGGCGATCCTCCTACCTCTGCCTACTGAGTGCTGGGGTAAAGGCATGCACCACCACACCTGGCATTTAAAAAAAATATTACATATATATATATATATATATATATACATATATATATATATATATATATATATATATGTACAGAGAGAGAGAGAGAGAGAAGGCCATTTCCTACTTACCAAGGGAATGATACAACAAGAGGATATCACAATCATAAATATTTATGCACCAAACACAGGGGCACCGCAATTCATAAAACAAAACCTACTTGACAACAAAACAGAAATAACCACAAACACCATCATAGTTGGGGACTCCAGTACACCATTATCAGCAATAGATAGATCATCCAAACAGAAAATCAACAGAGAAGTAAGAGAGCTCAACAAAACCATAACAATTAGACCTAATGGACATCTACAGAACATTCTGCCCCAAATCCACAGATTATACATTCTTCTCAGCAGCCCACAGAACTTTCTCTGAAATAGATCATATACTGCATCACAAAGACTGCCTCCATATTAAGGAAGATTGACATAATTTCCTGCATGATATTAGATCACAATGGTATATTGCTAGATATTAACAACAAAAGAAGCACCAGGAATCCCATCAGCTCCTGGAAATTGAACAACAACACACTTTTTTTTCACTCTAGTCTAGGCTGACTTGGAATTCACTCTGTATTCTCAGGGTGGCCTTGAACTCACAGCAATCCTCCTACCTTTGCCTCCTGAGTGCTGGATTAAAAGCATGTGCCACCATGGCCGGCTTAACAACACACTTTTAAACAATAAATGGGTAGTGGACAAAATAAAAAATGAAATTGAAAAATTTCTAGAAATGAATGACAGTGAGAACACATTGTACCACAACTTATGGGACACAATGAAGGTGGTCCTCAGAGGAAAATTCATAGCACTAAATGTCTTCATAACAAAGACAAAGAGACAAATAACCTAATCATCCACCTAAAGGCACTGGAAAAGCAAGAAGAATCCAACCCAGAAAGCTCCAGATGGAAAGAAATAATTAAGATCCGAGCAAAAATTAATGAAGTGGAAACTAAGAAAACAATTAAGAAAATTGATGAAACAAAGAGCTGGTTCTTTGAAAATATAAACAAGATTGACAAATCCCTGGCCAATTTGATCAAGTGAAAAAAAAAGAGAAGCTTCAAATTAACAAAATTAGGAATGAAAAAGGAGATATCACAACAGACATAAGTGAAATTGGGAGAATCATCAGGACTTATTTCAAAAACTTCTACTCCACAAAACTGGTTAAAATGGAGGAAATGGATGAATTCCTGGACACATACCACCTACCAAAGCTAAACTTATAGCAGACCAATCTCCTAAACAAACCTATCACACCCATCAAGATTGAAAGGGGAATCAAAAAAACTCCCCCAAAAGAAGAGTCCAGGAGCAGATGGCTTTATCTGAATTCTATCAAACATTCATGGAAGAACTGAAACCATCTTTTTTTCTCAAACTGTGCCACACAATCAGAGAACAAGGAAAGCTCCCCAACTCCTTCTATGAAGCTACTATCACCCTAATACCAAAACCAGGCAGAGATGCCACAGGAAAAGAAAACTACAGGCTTATTTCCCTGATGAATTTAGATGCAAAGATCCTGAACAAAATCCTCTCAAACCAAATCCAACAACACATCAAAAGCGTTATCCACCTTGATCAAGTAGGATTCATCCCAGGAATGCAGGGGTGGTACAACATATGGAAATCTGTCAATGTAATACAGCACATAAATAAGATTAAACACAAAAACCACATGATCATTTTGATAGATGCAGAAAAAGCCTTTAACAAAATACAACATCACTTCATGATCAAAACATTGGAGACAATTGGCATGAACAGTTTATATCTTAACGTAGTAAAGACTATATATAAAGCTCCTAAAGCCTGAAAAATACTTAATAGAGAGAGTCTGAATGAATTCCCATTGAGATCAGGCACAAGACAGGGGTGTCCACTCTCACCTCTGCTCTTTAACATAGTCCTGGAAGTCCTAGCTCAAGCAATAAGACAGGAGAAAGAAATAAAAGGTATACAAATTGGAAAGGAAGAAGTTAAGTTAGCTCTATTTGCAGATGACATGATTTTGTACATAAGAGATGCGAGAGCCTCCATTCCAAAACTCTTAAAGGTGATAAACTTCTTCAGCAAAGCAGCAGGATACAAAATCAATGCACAAAAATCAGTAGCCTTTCTATATTCAAAAGACAAAGATACAGAGAACGAAATAAGTGACATTGTCCCATTGTCCTATCAATAGCAACAAAAACAACAAAAAATACCTTGGAATAACATAAACCAAGGATGTGAAAGACCTATGCAATGAAAACATAAAAACACTCAAAAAAGAAATTGAGGAGAAGGGGAAAGTGGGGGGGGGGGGAGGGAAATTACCAGGGGATATTGTTTACAATCATGGAAGTTGTTAATTATAAAAAAAAAGCTACTTAAAAAAAGAATTTAAAAATAAAAGCAAAAACAAAAACAAAAACAAAAACAAACAAAGAAAGAAAGAAAGAAAGAAAGAAAGAAAGAAAGAAATTGAGGAGGACTTGAGAAATTGGAAACATCTCCCATGCTCCTGGGCAGGCAGAATTAACATTGTGAAAAATGGCAATCTTACCAAAGGCAATAGACAAATTTAATGCAATATCAATCAAAATCCCAACATTATTCTTCACAGAGATAGAAAAAGTGCTCTCAAAATTCAAGGAATTATTTCAATTTTCCTGAATTTGTTAAGATTTGCTTTGTGTCCTAATATATGGTCTATTTTAGAGAATGATCCATGTGCTGCTGAAAAGAATGTATATTCTGCAGCATTTGGATGAAATGTCCTGTATATGTCTGTTAGGTCCATTCCTTCTATGACCTCGTTTAGTCCAGATGCCTCTCTGTTTATTTTTTCCCGGGATGACCTGTCAATTGATGAGAGTGGGGTGTTAAAGTCACCAACTACCACTGTGTTTGGTGTTATCTGTGACCTTAGTTCTAACAGTGTTTGTTTGATGAATTTGGGAGCCCCCATGTTAGGTGCATATATGTTTAGGATTGTAATGTCCTCCTGTTGGAGTGTGCCCTTAATCAATATAAAGTGACCTTCCTTATCTTTCTTGACTAATGTTGGAGTGAAGTCTGCCTTGTCAGCTATTAGGATAGCAACCCCTGCTTGCTTTCTGGGTCCATTTGCTTGAAACACCATTTTCCAACCTTTCACCCTAAGATAATGTCCATCCTTTGTAGAAAGGTGAGTTTCTTGGAGACAACAAATTGTAGGGTCCTGCTTTTTAACCCAGTCTGCAAATCTATGTCTTTTGGTTGGAGCATTGAGGCCATTGATATTAAGAGATATTATTGAAAGATGTGTATTTATGCTTGCCATTTTTTTTTTTTTTGTGGTTCTGGTTCTACCTTTGCTCTCTTATATTAACTAGTATTTGAGTGTTGTTTGCTGTTTTCCAGGTTCCTTATATGTGTGTTTTTCTTTCTCTTCGGCATGGAGGATTCTTTCAAGTATTTTGTGTAGAGCTGGTTTTGTCTTCAAATACTCCTTTAGCCTGCTTTTGTCATGGAATGTCCTTATTTCTCCATCCATTTGAATGGATAGTTTTGCAGGATAAAGTAGTCTTGGTTGACAGTTGTTATCTTTCAGAATTTGGAATACTTCACTCCAAGCCCTTCTGGCTTTGAAAGTTTGTGTTGAGTAATCTGCTGTGATCCTGATGGGCTTGCCTTTGTAGGTAACTTGATTTTTCTCTCTAACTGCTTTCAATATTTTTTCTTTGGATTGCGTGTTTGGTAGTTTGATTATAATATGGCGAGGAGAAGTTCTTTCCAGGTTTTGTCTGGCTGGTGTTCTAAATGCTTCCTGTATCTGCATTGGCACCTCTTTCCCAATTTGGGGGAAGTTTTCTTCTATGATTTTGTTGAAGATGCCTACTATACCTTTGGATTGAAATTCTTCTCCTTCTACTATACCCTGAATTCTTATATTTGATCTTTTCATAGTGTCCCGAATATCTTGAAATTCCCATTCATACTTTTCTATTAGTTTGTCTTTTTCTTTGTTGGATTGTATTAGATCTGCCACCTGGTCTTCTAGCTTAGATATTCTGTCCTCTCCTTCATCCATTCTACTGGTGAGATTTTCTACAGAGTTTTTTATTTCATTAACTGTGTTCTTCATTGCTAGTAATTCTGACTGGTTTTTCTTCATTATTTCTATTTCCTTATTTATGTCTTGTATTGATTTCTTTATTTCGTTAAATTGGTGTCCTGTATCTTCTCTGATTCCTTTGATTTCTTCTTTGAGATCATTGAACATATTTACAATCATTCTTTTGAAATCTTTCTCAGGCATTTTCTCTAACTCGTTTTCACTAGAGGTCATTTCTGAAGCATTGATGCTTTTTGGTGGATTTATATTGCCTTGGTTTTTGGTGTTTCTTGTGTTATAATGTATATATTTTTGCATCTTGGATTAAGTTACTGCTTAGATTTTCCAGTTAGCTGGGTATCCTTTGCTGTATCTATTGATCTGATATTGTATATCTTCTATGTAGGAGATTAAGATGTTAGGTGTGGCTCTTACCACTCTCAGAGTATCTAGACACGTGGTCCTAGGGGTTAAGTTTGCCTGCTATGGGGGTATTCAAATAGGTTGAGTGGAATAAAATACAGGTATATTCTAAAATTTAACTAAACCCTATACACATTCAGTCAAGAACAGCACCGAGCATTTATGCAAGATTAGGTATTATAAAAACCAGATCCTCTATCAACAAAGAAGTTAAGATTTCTGGTCTGTTGAGGGATCCAAGTCAGCTTGTGACCAGGTGAGACCCTTCCCTGGTTCAATCCCAGTTACCTCTTTGGATGCTTTTGGTCTCAGTCAAGTTGCTGGCTGGGATGTTGGGCCGCTGTTCTGCTTTCTGGAACTGGGTACTGGCTTTTCCTGTGGGGCAAACCAAGCCTGGCAACTGTGGCCCTGCAGATTGGCGCCCCTGATGCTGGATCCCCGCTGCTGCCGCTGGAGCTGCCGCTGCTGGGACCACTGCTGCTGGATCCGCCACTGGAGATGCCGCTGCTGGGTCTGCCCCCCGCTGATCCGCTGGAGCTGCCGCTGCTGGGTCCTCCGCCTCTGATCCGCTGGTGCTGCCGCTGCGGGATCCGCCTCTGCCGCTGAAGCCGCTGGAGCCTCCGCTGCTGGATTCGCTGCCCTGAAGCCGCTGTGGCCGGTACCGGAGCAGCTGATGGTGTTTTGGGGGCTGGAGTCACGGCTTCCACCGCCGCTTCCGGCTTCCACCGCCGCTTCCACTGCCGGGGTCTGAGCCGCCGCTGTTGGATCCCGAGTCGCCACTGCCGGAGCCCGTGATGCAGCTGCCGGTGCCCGTGCTGCCGCTGCCGCTGCCAGAGTCTGAATCGCCGCTACCGGGTCCCGAGCTGCCGCTGCCGGAGCTGCTTCGGCCTGCCCGTGTGGGCTCTGGATATCTCCTACTTCTCCGCTGCTGTTTTAATCTCTTATACACCTCCCTTGTGTATTTTGCTGGGTTTTCTTTGGCTTTTTCTCCCCTAGGCTGCTTAGGCGTGGTTCCTATGCCGCCATCTTGACCGGAAGTCTCAAAATTCATATGGAAAAGCAGAAGGCCTTGGATATCCAAGCATATCCTCAGCAAAAGAAACACCTCTGGAGGCATCACCATACCTGACCTAAAGCTATATTACAAAGCCATAGTAATAAAAACAGCATGGTACTGGCATAAAAACAGGAGCATAGACCAATGGAACAGAACTGAGGACTCAGACTTTGGGTCAAGTAACTACAGCTACTTGATATTTGACAAAGGCCCTAACAATATAGGCTCAAAAAAAGATAGCATCTTCAACAAATGGTGCTGGACAAACTGGATAACCATATGCAGGAAATTGAAACTTGATCCACACATCTTGCCATGCACAACACTCAAGTTCAAATGGATCAAAAACCTCAATATAAGACCAGAAACTCGGCTACTACTGGAAGAAAATATAGGAGGAACTTTCCATGATATAGGAATGGGAAAAGACTTCCTGAACAAAACCCCAGTAGCACATGATCTTAAACAGTCACTCAACCAATGGGATCTCATGAAGCTGAAAAGTTTCTTCACAGATAAACTCAACTCCTACCAAA
This sequence comes from Dipus sagitta, assembly GCA_036346955.1. Lineage (NCBI taxonomy): Eukaryota > Metazoa > Chordata > Mammalia > Rodentia > Dipodidae > Dipus > Dipus sagitta. The sequence continues at coordinate 83,785,383 of CM070770.1, read as the reverse complement.
CCAGATATCCAGAGACACAGTGGCTCCCAAGACCTCATCACTGAAGCAGACCTAAAATGAACCCAACATGGCTCAAGGAAATTAGCAGAAGAGGGGATGGAAAGAATGTTAGAGCCACACGTTGGGTCATTATGCACAGAGACATTGCCTCCTACCCATAACTGATGGCTACCCCCACAATGCAAGACCCATATTCCGCAATGAAGAGGGACTCTGCGAAGGGGGGAATAGAGGGAGGACGCTCACAATGGTACCAACATGACTGTATACACTGTCCTTAGGCTTCACAGGCAAGTGGTTAACTGATAAGCCATCTCTCCAGCCCAAAATATTTTATTAAGAAAAAGTAAAGAAGGGCTGGAGAGATGGCTTAGCAGTTAAGGCATTTGCCTGCAAAGGCAAAGGACCCTGGTTCGATTTCCCAGGACCCAAGTAAGCCAGATGCACAAGGGGGTGCCATGTCTGAAGTTCATTTGCAGTGGTTGGAGGCCCTGGCAGGCCCATTCTCTCTCTCCCTGTCTCTGCCTCTCTCTCTCACTTGAATAAGTAAATAAAAATAGAAAAACTAAAAAAAAATTATTTTCCAGGCATGGTAGTGCATGCCTTTAATTCCAGCACTTGGGAGGCTAGATCAGCCTGAAACTAATTCTAGGTCAGCCTGGGCTAGAGCAAGACCCTACCTCAAATATACATATTTTTACATTATTTATTTATTTATGACAGAGAGAGGCAGATATATAGAGAGAATGGGCACATCAGGGCCTCTAGCCACAAAAAAGAAAGGCACAATGATCTTGAACCTACTGTTTTTCAAGTACCTTTAACTTAAAATATACAGTATGCCAGAATGGCATGTTCTTTATTGCTTCACTAGTGATTTTTTTTAACCTGAAAAAAAAAATTAAGGCCCTAAATGGTGTTCACCGAGCCTCTTGGTGCAGATCTCTCAACAGGGGGAGCCCTCACTCCAGAAAATGAAGTCAATGTTTAAGTAGAAGAATTCCGCTAGAATATGATCTAGAGATTTAACGACATTGGTTACAGGAAGGAAGACCCGAGAAACCCCTGAGCAACAGTTGGAAATCAGCTCCATCTTTGGGTGCAGCATAAGGTTAAAATAATAAGTATTTATGTTTTAAAGCTGCTGAGCCAGGTGTGACACTTGTCTGTATTCTCAGCATTTGGGAGGGGTCAAGACAGACAACTGTGAGTTTGAGACTGGCCTTACCTATATAGTGAGGAAGGCCCTGTGTCAATGACAAACAAAAGTTTGGGATTAAGAGATAACTAATGCAGAGGTTGATGTAAATGGGACCATGTATTAGGAGGGGAACATCTGTAATGTGTTCTGTACAGAAAAACTAGAAACAGGAATGCTTTAGCAAATAAGCACAGTAGGTCTGTTACAAGGCAATGAGAGGCTGGAGAGATGGCCCAGTGCTTATAAAGCCTAAAGTCCCATGCTCAGTTCCCCAATACCCACAACAAAGCCAGATGCACAAAGTAACCCATGCAGCAATACGCCCTGGTATGTCCTTCTCTCTCTCTCTCTCTCTCAAATAAATGAATGAAAAAATGAAAACAAATTATTCATTTATTTGAGAGAGAAAGAATGGGTGCACCAGGGTCTCCTGCTACTTCAGAGAAACTCCAGACGCATGTGACATTTTGTGCATATGGCTTTACGTGGGTACCAGGGAATCAAACCTGGGCCTTTAAGCTTTTCAAGCAAGCACCTTTAACTGCTGAGCCATCTCTCCAGCACCAGTGAAAATATTCTCTCTCTTTCTCCTTCTCTGCCTCTTTCTTTCAAATAAATAAAATATTTAAAAAAATTGTCATTCATGGTGGTACATGCCTTTAATCCCAGCACTCGGGAGGCAGACGGAGGAGGATCGTCATGAGTTTGAGGCCAGCCTGAGACTAGTGAATTTCGGGTCAGCCTGGGCTAAAGCAAGACCCTATCTCCAAAAATAAAAAAAATTTAAAAATTAAAAAAACACTTAACAGAAACATAAGGAGGTGTTACTCGGGACCAACACAACCCTTTTGCAGGATCACATGGCAGGGAGGGGGGCACTCTTCAGATGGGGTGGGGGAGAAAGAGAGAAGGAAAGAGAACGTAAGGGTGAGAATGTCCAGGCAAGCAGGCTTAGGATTTGGAGTCCTTGTAGAAAAGGGAGATAGGAGGGACAAGAGCCGGGCATGGTGGCACACTCCTTTAATCTCAGCACTCAGGAGGTAGAGGTAGGAGGATGGTCATGAGTTCAAGGCCAGCCTAGGACGACAAAGTGATTTCCATGTCATCCTGGGCTACAGTGAAACCCTACCTTGCAAAAAACAAAAAAGAAAAAGGGAAAAGAAAACTTGCAGTTTCACAGTGAAAGATGACCTGTTTAGCAGTGAGGGTCTGGAAACAAGTGCACTGAGGGAAAAAAGGCTTCTGTGACCTCTAAGTACCTCTAAAAGTACATCATTAAGGGGATAGTTACTTCTCCTGTCTTCTTTATTAGCATGTGTTACTTACACATAGTAACAGTTTTCATTATAACATTTTAAGGCATGCATTTTTATCATTTCCCCACATTGTCTTCTCTTGTTCCCTTCCCACTCTTGTTGCTTCCCTCCTACCATGTTCATGTGTATCAGCTTTCTTTTTTTAATTGTTTATTTATTTATTTGAGAAAGAGACAGAGAGAGAGAGGGGGAGAGAATGGGTGTGCCAGGGCCTCCAGCCAAAGCAAATGAACTCCAGATGCGTGCACCACCTTGTGGATCTGGTTTATATGGGTCCTGGTGAATTGAGCCTTGAATCGGGGTCCTTAGGCTTCACAACCACTTAACCGCTAAGCCATCTCTCCAGCCCTTTATCAGCTTTCTTGAGGGGTTATTCCTGTCCAGGTGACTGATATTTGAATTAACTTTTATTTCTTCTGATCTGGAATCCACTCTAGCCTCAGGGTAGCCTCAAACTCATGGAGATACCCCTACTTCTGCTGGGATTAAAGGTGTAGGCCACCATACCTGGCTTTCCTTTTTTTTTTTTTCTTCCCCAAGGGAGGGTCTCTATCTAGGGAGGGTCTCTATCTAGGCCAGGTTGACCTGGAATTCAATGTAGTCCCAAGCTGGCCTTGAAACCACAGCAGTTCTTTTTTTTTTTTTCTTTAATTTTTTTGTTTATTATTTACTCATTTGAGAGTGACAAACAGAGAAAGAGGGAGAGAGAGAGAGAGAGAGAGAGAATGGGCACGCCAGGGCTTCCAGCCACTGCAAATGAACTACAGACACGTGCGCCCCCTTGTGCATCTGGCTAATGTGGGTCCTGGGGAATCGAGCCTCGAACCAGGGGTCCTTAGGCTTCACAGGCAAGTGCTTAACCTCTAAGCCATCTCTCCAGCCCAACACAGCAGTTCTTTTACCTATGCCTCCTGAGTGCTGGCTTAAAGGCGTGCCACCACCATGGCTGGCTTGGATTGCTTTTAAGGGAGGGGACAATAGTATGTCTTTATAATTTCATAATCTCTTGGGCAATTTAAAATTTTACATTTTCATTCAGGGCAGAGATTCAATTAAAATTTCATTCATTCATTCTTCTTTTTAAAAAAAACTTTTTTTATTGACAATTTCCATAATTGTAGACAATAAACCATGATAATTCTCTCCCCTTCCCCATTTTCTCCTCCACAACTCCACTCTCCATCATATCCCCTCCCCCTCTCAATTAGTCTCTCTGTTATTTTGTTCTCATCATCTTTCCTCCTATTATGATGGTCTTGTATAGGTAGTGCCAGGCACTGCAGGGTCATGGATATCCAGGCCATTTGTGTCTGGAAGAATGAATGCATTGTAAACAGTCCTACCCTCCCTTTGGCTCTTACATTCTTTCTGTCATTTCTTCCGCAATGGACCCTGAGCCTTGGAGGGTGTGATAGAGATGTATCAGTGCTGAGCACTCCTCTGTCACTTCTTCTCAGCACTGTAGTGCTTTCTGAGTCACCCCAGAGGTCACTGCCATCTGAAAAGAGAAGCTTCTCTAATCCAAAAGTGAGAGTAGCATTAATATATGAGTATGAACATTAAGAGAAGTGCTTACTGGGCAGTTTGGTGGGAATAATATATGCATTTAGCCGGACATCAGCAGGCATTATATCCCTAGGACTCATGACCTCCTCCATCATAGGTTTTCAGTACCAGGCATGCATTCCCTCCCGTGGAGTGGGCCTCCTGTCCAATTGGTGAGCAGTTGGTTTTCCCCATAACAGACATGTCATTATTGCACCTGTTGGCTCATTTGGCCTGGCTGGCCAAACTTAAGGCTTGTAGTGTCCACTGTTGTTTATCTTCACTGAGGACTTCTCTCTCCCATAGGGCTGCATGCAATATAGCTTTTTCAAGATTTTTGTCAGCTAGTCTACAGGGAGGTGGTTTGATTTTTTTTTGGTTTTTCGAGGTAGGGTCTCACTGTAGTCCAGGCTGACCTGGAACTCACTCTGTACTCCCAGGCTGGCTGTCCTCAAGCTGTTGGTGATTCTCCTACTTGTGCTTCCAGAGCGCTGGGATTAAAGGTGTGTGCTACCACACCTGGCTAAGATTTCATTCTTTTTTGTAAGAAAAAAATTATCTATTTATTTATTTGAAAGAGAGAGAGAATATAGGTACACCAGGACCTCTAGCCACTGCAAACAAACTACAGATGCATGTGCCACCTTGTGCATCTGACTTTATGTGGGTATTGGGGAATCAAACTTGAGTCATTAGGCTTTGCAGGCATGCACTTTAACTGCTAAGCCATCTCTCCAGCCCAGATTTCATTCTTTTGACCAAAATCATGTCAGCCTAGATTAAAAGGAATTAAAAAAATTTTAAAAAAAATCTATAAAATATCCATGCTTTACCAGGAGGAAACAGCTTCCCTTAATAGGCTTCAACAAAGCCCTACTAATTCTACCCTCCCTCCTTTCATAAGGTATTTTATGTTGTTATTTAATTTATTTACTTGACAGAGAAAGAGAATAGGCATGCCAGGCTCTCCTGTTGCTGCAAATGAACTTCAGATGCACGTGCTACTTTGTGTATCTAGCTGTATATGAGTACCGGAAATCAAACCCAGGCCATAGGCTTTGCAAGTGATATAGGAATTTTGAGGTTCTTTATATGCCAACACACTGATAATTTGGAGTGTTGGGTATTCCTGGATCCTTGTCATACAACTTTGTAGAATGAAATCCACAGACCTGAAGATAAGGTTCAGAAAGATTTCATTGTAGCTTAAAACTTCAGGAGGCAGAAGAGAGAGAGGCTTAAGACTAGAACATAAGAAAAAGAGGCAAGGTGGAGGTCTTGCCTAGGAGGCAAAGGGGCAGTTGAGAAGCCCATCTGGAGACTAAGATCTGGGTTTTGTATGGAGAGTGGCTATGTGAGGAAGACCAGGTTTTCAGGTTTTTCCAAGTTCCATGGATAAGTGGCTGGGTTAGCCAGTTGAATTCCTAATACTAGGAGTCTGGGGTCAGGAGTTTTGGAATTCTCTAGGAAGGGAGTGGAAGGACTCCTTAAGGGGGCAGAGATAGAGAAGATTCTTCTGACCTGTACTAAAATGCAGTGACTTAGATTTTCTCCTTCAGGCCCAAGGACAAGTCCTGCACTTAGTGAAGAGAAAGCTATTCACTTTGGGGCCAGTCATTCCTCAGCTGCTATTGCAGTAAGGTTCGCACTGCTGGTAGAAATCACCCAACCAAGAGCAGCTTGTGGGAAAACAAGAGGTTTATTTTGGCTTACAGGCTTGAGGGGGAAGCTCCATGATGGCAGGGAAAATGATGGCATAAGCAGAGGTTGGACATCACCCCCTGGCCCACATAAGTTGGACAAAAGCAACAGGAGAGTGTGCCAAACACTGGCAAGGGGAAACTGGCTATAATACCCATAAGACTGCCCCCAACAATACACTGTCTCCTGGAGGTGTTAATTCCCAAATCTCCACCAGCTGGGAACCTAGCATTTAGAACGCCTATGTTTATGGGGGACACCTGAATCAAGCCACCAGCGCTGTATAGACAAGCACCTTTAACTGTTGAGCCATCTCTCCAGCCCATTTGCTATTTGGTTTTATTTGGTCTTTTGAGACAGGGTCTTACTTCATATCCCTGGCAGTCCTGAAACTCACTATGTAGACCAACATGGTCTTGAGTTTGGGAACCCGCTGCTTCTGCCTCCTGAAAGCTGGCTGGACAGGCCTGAACCACCATGCCTAGCTCTTATATGGTATGTTTATTTATTAAAGAGAGAGTGTGAGAGAGAAACAGGAAGATAGAGAGAGAGAATGGGTGCTCTATAGCATTCAGGCACTGCAGATGAAATCTAGATGCATGTGCCACCTTGTGTATCTGGCTTTACATGGGTACTGGGGAATTGAACTCAGGTCTTCAGGCTTTGCAGGCAAGAGCCTTAACCACTGAGCCATCTCCCCAGCCCTTATATAGCATTTTAAATATGAAGATAAGACAACTAATATTTTCCCATTGTTAAAGTTAGTGTGTTGTCAGGGAAATAGCAGGTAGGGTCCAAAGCTGATTATGGGGGAGAGGGTCCATCCTCAAAGACCTCCAAGTTGGTTAATGCGTGACTAGCTACCGAACAGAAGGAGGAATAAAGATTTAATATTTCAAGTGAGGGCTGGAGAAATGACTCAGCAGTTAATGGTTCTTGTTTGCAAAGCCTGACAGCCCAGGTTCAATTCCCCAGTACCCACATAAAGCCAGATGAACAAGTGGTACAGCCATCTGGAATTCCTTTGCAGTGGCAAGAGTCCCTGATACACCAATTCTCTCTTTGTCTCCCTCTCTCTGTGCTTGCAAATATATAAATAGAGATTAAAAATATTTTTAAATGGCTGAGGAGATGGCTTAGTGGTTAGGGTGCTTGCCTGCAAAGCCTAAGGTCTCAGGTTTGATTCTCCAACACCCACGTAAAGTCAGATGCACGAGGTGGCATATGTATCTGGAATTCATTTGCAGTTGTTACAGGCCCTAGAATGCCCGTTTTCTCTCTCTGCTTCTTTCTTCCTCTGTTTCAAATAAATAAAAATAAAAATATTTAAATATTTTTAGGAAAGATTTCAAGTGATACCATCTAGGGATGTAGGGTTCATTTCCTCTGTCTAAGAGGGCACTAGTTAGGTAATTATTAGGTGGATAGTTAGAAAAAGGCTCATAAGAAGAATCTGAAATTGATTTCTGCCTGTCCCGTGGAACCCAAGCAGCTGCTTAGTCACGGTCGCCCTGCCATCTGCTGCACGGCAGTAGCAGACTGGAACTCAGCATCTTCCCGGTCTTGGTCAACTCCACACTGCTGGATGAGCTTCCAAAAGAGACAGTTCATGGGAGGAAGGGATTTATTTGAAACTTACAGATCCAGGGTAAGTTTCATTGATGGAGGAAGAAGCTGGTCCCCTTTCACAGATCCAAGCAGAGACAACCACACAGGCAGCACCACAAACAAGCAAGCAGGACTCCCAGAGGTCCATTCTGCATATCTTAGGATGGAATTCAGATACCCCACTCCAGTAACACCTCAGGGTAGACGTCAGGATCTGCCCATATTGACACATCCTCCAGGTAGATACTTAGAAAAAGGCTCACAGGAAATCTTAAACTGATTTCTGTCTGCCATGTAACACAGCAGCTGTCAGTGCCACAGTTGCCCTGCCATCTGCTGCCATGGCAGCAGCAGAACTGGAATTCAGCTTCTACCCTAATCTCATCCAATCAGCTCTCTCTCACCTCCTACTCAGGAGCACTGAGCTCTTCCTGATCAAGTCCCCTGACCCCAGACCAATCAGCCCTCTCTCAGACCCTCTGGCATCTGTGAGTAAAGCCCACCACAGTAAGGTTATAAATAGATGCTTACCAGGTGGGCAAGGTCTCTCCTTGGCTTTGCACCTTTCCAAAATTTCCAGGTGCTTGACCTGGTAAGCCCTCCCCCCATCTAGGTTCTACTGGGCTGAGGTGGGGGGATGGGGCTCGAACCCCTACCCTACTTCCAAGTGGGATTCCTACCCCTCCAGGCTTCCATGTGGCAGGAGCTCTCTGTACTTTTCTGTTCTTTCTCCCTGAATAAATGTAATATTTTAATAATTATCCTTTTCAGTCTTGGTTTATCCCAATTCTTTGGTAAGAAGAGAAATGAACTCAGGGTTTGGAGTTTTTTTAAATTAATTAATATTTTTAGAGAGTGAGAGAGAGAGAGAGAGAGAGAGACAGACAGACAGACAGAGAGAAAGAGAATTGGCATGCTAAGGCCCCTGAGCCACTGCAATTGAACTCCAGATGCTTGTGCCACCTAGTGGGCATGTGTAACCTTGCACTTGCTTCACCTTTGTGCCTCTGGCTAAGGTGGGATCTGGAGAATTAAACCTGGGTCCTTAGGCTTCACAGGCAAGCGCCTCCACCACTAAGCCATCGCTCCAGCTCAGGGTTTGGAGTTTTAATGACTCTTCCTAAACCCTCAAAACCCAGTTACATGCTGATTAAAGAATCAAAAGGCAAGAAAGTGTTTTTTAAAAATACAGTTTATTGAAAGAATGTAAGAGCCAAAGGAAGGGTAAAACTGCTTACAATACACAGTCTTCCAGATACAAACTGGCCTGGATATCCATGATCTCGCAATGCCTGGTACTACCTACATAGGACCCTCATAATAGGAGGAAAAGATGATGACATCAAAATAAAAGAGAGACTAATTGAGAGGGGGAGGGTATATGATGGAGAGTGGACTTGTGAAGAGGAAATTGGGCTAGGGGAGGAAATTATTATGGTTTTATTATTGTCAATAAAAACATTTAATAAGTAAAAGCACACAGTTTAATCAGACTGCCAACAGGCCTGCCATAGCTCAGGGAACACTGCGGAAGAGGGAGAGGAAAGATTGTAAGAGCCACAGAGTGGGTAGGAATACCCGAGGCACAGCCCCCCTCATTGATCCATAGGGACTGACTGAAGCCTTCATGACCCCACAGTGAATCCCATAACCCCACTGAGAAGGGTCCTCAGGGTAATGGGAGCAGGAATGAGGAAATAAGAGTAAACCTGTTAAAAAAATTTACATAATACTGAAAAAAAAGTTAATTTCAAAGTAAGAGGAAAAGAAAGCAGGGAGAACATGCTCCTCAGTGAGGAGGGGACTCTAGACATGGAAAATCACCAGCCCCCCAAAGCACAGCTCTCACAGCCAAAGGAATAAGGGATAATTTATTCTTGAATCAAATAAAAGTGACTATATCAGTTACTTCCTCATTGCTGTGAACAAATGCATGTCTCCAATCAGCTTAAGGTAGGTCAGAGCTTTCCTCCTTTCTTTCTTTCTTTCTTTCTTTCTTTCTTTCTTTCTTTCTTTCTTTCTTTCTTTTTTTTGAGGTAGGGTCTCACTCTAGCCCAGGCTGACTTGGAATTCACTGTGTAGTCTCAGGGTGGCCTCTAACTCACAGCGATCCTCCTACCTCTGCCTCCCGAGTGCTGGGATTAAAGGTGTGTGCCACCACGCCTGGCTGGAAAGGGTTTTTTGACTTATAGTTCCAGTGGGTAGCATCCACCCGTATGGGAAACCATATCAGGCTGGATCTGGAGGCGAGGTACAACATGGCAACACAGTCAAGAGGCAGAGAGAGAAAAGTGAAGATTTTAAATGAGACACAGTTTTGGGCAATGAATGGCTTTCAGTCTAAAAATAACCTAATATAATTTGGCGCTGGAATGGCAATATTCTAACTCTACATAATCACAAAGATCTAATTAGTCATTCAACATTGCAGAATCTTCAACATAGGTGTGATTTCATTCTGGGAGCTGCAGAAGACCTCCAAGAATTAGCTAATTACTTCAACCATGTGAGACAGTAGAGACAGTAGAAGGTATAACCTAAGAACCTAAATGAGGACCCTTACCAGACATGGTATTGGCTAGCTCCTTGACCACAAACCTTCCAGTCCCCAGAACCCAAGAAATAAATTCCTGCTGTTTGTAAGTCACCTAGTCTATGGTATTCTGTTTTGTTCTTTGTGTTTTTGTTGTCATTGCTCTTGTGCTGTGAATCAAACTTGGGGTGTCACTCTAGCTCAGGCTGACCTGACCTGGAATTCACTCTGTAGTCTCAGGGTGGCCTCGAACTCACGGCGATCTTCCTACCTCTGCCTCTGGAGTGCTGGGATTAAAGGCGTGCACCACCACACCTGGCTGCCCTTCTGGTGCTCTGCTATAGAAACTCAAATAGACTAAGCTAAACACACACCTCACATCCAAGTTTTCATAGCAATTCTACTGTGTTGGAGCTTTCCTTTGGGCTCTGTGGGCAGACCTTTCCACCATATTCATGGAAAGGCCTGCAAGACTGACTGTGAAGCGGCTTCTGCCACAGCCAGCTCCCTTTGGCGTTTCCAGAGAGACAGAGGCAGTCCTCACTATCCCCTTCAACATTATTTTGTTTTAGGAATATAAGCCCTAACTAATCCCTCCCCATAACTGGGTTGGTGTAGTGGTTTATCTTTTTATTTATTTATTTTCATTTTTTTCAAGGTAGGGTCTTACTCTAGCCCAGGCTGACCTGGAACTCATTATGTAACCCCGGGCTAGCCTTGAACTCATGGCAATCCTCCTACCTCTGTGTTCCAAGTTCTGTGATTAAAGGCATGTGCCACCACAACCAGTTGTGGTTTATATTGATTGTGCTCTTAGTGAAATTAGAACTCCAACCCAAGTCCTCATCCATGTTTAATGAAGGATTGAGAAACATAGACACGGAGGGTAAATTATTAAAGATTTATCTGACAAAGGGATATCGGTAAGAAGAAAGAAGTAAAGTTCCCAAACTGAGTAGGAGTATCTGGCAGGGGTCCTCAGCAGGTTTCCAAAATGATGTGGGACAGAGTTGTGTGAGATTAGAACTCCCAAGCCAGAAGCTCTCAAGTTTTGAGTTCTTGTCCATGCTTGCAAAGAATTGAAAATGTGGATTCAGAGAAGAGTAAATGATGAGATTTATTTTAGGATTCATTAAGATAAGAGGGAAAGCAAATCAGGAATATGCCCAAGCCAAAAGCTGGGACAGGAAAATTCCTTCACGTGGGGACAGGTGTCTCTTTGGGGAAGAAGCCTCTGGGGAAGGAAAGGGAAGAACAGAAGCAGGATGGGACAAAAAAGGGACTTACACATGTGCTTATTCTTTAGCTTTTATTGACAACTTTGATAATTATAGAAATAAACTATGATAATTCCCTCCTCCTTCACTTTCTTCTTTGCTACTCCACTCTCCATCATATCCCCTCCCCCTCTCAATCAGTCTCTCTTTTATTTTGATGTCATCATCTTTCTTCTTATTAGGAGGGTCTTGTGCAGGTAGTGTGAGGTACTGTGAGGTCATGGATATCCAGGTCATTTTGCTTCTGGAAGAGTGCACTATAAGGAGTCCTGCCTTCCTTTGGCTCTTACATTCTTTTTTTTTTTTTTTTTTTTTTTTTGGTTTTTCGAGGTAGGGTCTCACTCTAGCCCAGGCTGACCTGGAATTCGCTATGGAGTCTCAGGGTGGCCTCGAACTCACGGCGATCCTCCTACCTCTGCTTCCTGAGTGCTGGGATTAAAGGTGTGCGCCACCATGCCCAGCTCGGCCCTTACATTCTTTACACACCTTTTCTCCAATGGATTCTGAGCCTTGGAAGGTGTGATAGAGATGTTTCAATGCTTAATGCTCCTGTGTCACTTCTTCTCAGCACTATGGTGCCTTTTGAGTCATCTCAGAGGTCACTGCCATCTGTAAAGAGAAGCTTCTCTAACCAAAAGTGAGAGTAGCATTAACATAAGGGTATGAACATTAAGAGAAGTGTTTACTGGGCAGTTTGGTGAGCATAGTATACGCATTCAGCTGACACCAGCAGGTGTTATACTCCCAGGGCTCATGACCTCTCCCATCATAGGTTTTCAGTACCAGGCATGCATTCCCTCCCAGGCAGCAGGCCTCTAGTCCAACTAGAGAGCAGTTGGTTTCCCCCATAACAGACATGCCACTATTGTACCAGTTGGCTCATTTGGCCTGGCTGGCCAAACTTAAGGCTTGCAGTGCCCACTGTTATTTGTTTCCACTGATGACTTCTCTCTCTAGCATACAGCTGCATGCAGCATGGCTTTTTCCAGCCTTCTGTCAGCTGGTGGAGGTTTTTGGATCAGCTCCAATAAGATTTCTCAGCCCAAGCATGCGGGGTCTCTAGCAATAGTCTTATCATCTATTCCTGATGGGAAACTAAGAGCCTTGGCAATGTCACCCCATTTATGAGTCAATCATCCAATTAGAATGAGCCTCATCATCAGGTTCAGGTGTATAGGGAAGGAACTGATTGGTTGGTGACCCTTGGAGGAACATTAATTTAGGAAGGGTCTGCCCACAGGAGCTAGGCACACAAAATTGGGGAAGAAACAGGAAGTTGTTCTTGTTGCTGAGAAGTTGATGTCTTCAGCCATCTTGGATGAGACTGAATTAGAGTTCTAGTCCTGCCAGGGCAAGCAAGGTGTCATTCATGTTTCTTCATTCATGGGCCAGTCCTTAGCTGGCTACCATCAGGAAAGAGCTACCTTGCTCCTAATTCATACCAGTACCACACAATGGGGTTGAACCTTGGGATGGAACAGGAGCAGGAGCTGGAGGAATTCAGTGGGTAAATCAGTCTTTCTCTCAGTGACCTGGCCACCTGATCTCTCTGCCATGGTGTTCTACCTCAGGCCCAGCCACATGGAGCCAGCCAGTGTTGGAGGGATACTGCTGAAACTATTAGCCAAAACAAATCCTTCCTTCCTTCAATTGTTTTCTGGATTATTTTGTCACATGGACAAAAAGGCTAACAGTTGGAAACTCCTTGTTTTACCACAACCTGTAGATTCTTCTATTGCCATTCCCCTGAAAAACTGGGAGACAGATATTGAAAGGAGATGAAGGGTTATTAAAGTCCGAGCTTCAGGAAAATGGGGTAGAACTTTTTGTATCAAAACTTCCATTTTATTTTATTTTTTAGGGTCTCACTCTAGTCCAGGCTGACCTGGAATTCACTATGTAGCCTCAGGGTGGCCTTGAACTCACAGCGATCCTCTTACCTCTGCCTCCCGAGTGCTGGGACTAAAGGCGTATGCCACCATGCCCGGCAAAACTTCCATTTTTGAGGTGACTCAAGTGTTGAAGGTTTTGATGGAAAAGTCCCTGCTCATACCTGTACTGGTGAACTTTGTCTTCAGGCTCAATTTTGGCTTTTTTCCTTGAAGGTCTGCTTGGCCATCTTCCCTTTTCTTGTTTTTGTTTTTTGAAGTAGGGTCTCACTCTAGCCCAGGCTGACCTGGAATTCACTCTGTATTCTCATGCTGGCCTCGAACTCATGGCGCTCCTCCTACCTCTGCCTCCCAAGTACTGGGATTAAAGGTTTGTGCCACCACACCCAGCTCCCTTTTCTTTTTGTTTGAAATTCAGGTTGAGCTGGACCTCCTGGGTTGTATGCTTACATTTTTAATTTTTTTTTGTTTATTTTAATTTATTTATTTGAGAGGGTCAGACAGAGAGAGAAAGAGGTGGAGAGAGAGAGAGGGAGAATGGGCAGGGCCTCCATCCAGTGTAAAAGAACTCCAGACACATGCACCCCTTGTGCATCTGGCTAAGGTGGATCCTGGGGAATCAAGCCTTGAACTGGGGTCCTTAGGCTTCACAGGCAAGCGCTTAACCGCTAAGCCATCTCTCCAGCCCGTATGCTTGCATTTTGTATTTTCAAACACATTTGTAAATCAGGCATGGTGGTGCATGCCTTTAATCCCAGCACTTGGGAGACAGAGGTAAGGAGGATTGCCCTGAGTTTGAGGCCAGCCTGAGACTACATAGTGAATTCCAGGTCAGCTTGGGCTAGGGTGAGTCTATACCTCAAAAAAAACAAAAACAAAAACAAAAAATCAAACACATTTGTTTGAGGCAGGGTTTTACTATGTAGATCAGGCTGGCTTCAGATTAAAGCAGAATAAAGCAAGAGAGTGAGGTCTAGAATCCCTTATACAGAGCCTTAATCCTAGCACTTGGCAGGCTGAGACTGGAGGATCACTGTGAGTTTGAGGATAGCCTGGGCTACAGAGTGAGTTCCAGGCCATCCTGGGCTAGAATTGAGACTCTGATTAAAAGCAAAACAAAACAAAAACAAACAACAACCAAAAAAAAAAAAAAAAAAAAAAAACCACCTAATTGTTTGTGCAGCAGGGCTGTTTGAGCTGTGAACTATTTTTGTGTTCCTGCTTGCTTCTTCCTGGGAAGTATATCTTAATAAACTGTTTCTGCTTCTGCTACAATCTTATCTCTCTGTTCAATTTCTTGTGCAGGGATATAAGCACCTTAAACCCCTCTGAAGGTACCCTTTGAATATCCATCAGTAACAAGTGTTGAGCTTTCCAACCAGGTCAGGTTGTAAATTATTTTATGTAAAAATTTTATGTAAATTAATCTATGCTACCTGAGAGGAAGTGGAAGTGCTATAGAGTCTCATCTTTAGAATTTTGAATACATTGTGGCAAAGGATGGTGTGGTGGTTTGAGTCAGGTGTCCCCCATAAACTTAGGTGTTCTGAATGCTAGTCTCCCCAGCTGATAGCAATTGGTAATCAATACCTCCTGGAGGCAGTGTATTGTTGCGGGAGGGCTAATGGGTGTTATAGCCAGTTTCCCCATGCCAGTGTTTGACACACTCTCCTGTTGCTATTGTCCACCTGATGTTGGCCAGGGGGTGTTGTCTACTCTCTGCTCATGCCATTGTTTCCCCTGCCATCATGGAGCTTCCCCCTTGAGCCTGTAAGACAGAATAAGCCTCTTTTTTTTTTCCCCACAAGCTGCTGTTGGTTGGGTGAGTGCTGGAATTAAAGGCATGTGCAACCATGCCTTGCCCCCCAAACATGCAAACCAGACTGCAACAGATGGGTTGTGCCATGCAAAATGTCACATGGAAAGCCAGTGACATTGGTGGATTAAAAAGAAGAATTTACTGGAAACATGAAAAGACAAAGAGATGAATTATTGAAATACATGGCATGGAGCAGCAGATGAGCTCAGAGAAGGCACGGCATGGTGGAGAGGGGCCTTTGATAGGAGCAGAGTAGGAAGTTACCTGGTCATATCTTATGTGTACAGGCTCTGTATATGGAAAGGTAGGCTGGCACCTCATCATCTTGTTAAGCAGTTAGTTTACACCACGAGTTACTTTTCTTGAGACTGGTTACTTTTGTTCATATCAATGTCTATGTAAGATATCATAGGTCACCAGAGATCAGGCTTCATGTAGTTCTGGCCTAGTTGTTAAATAATGGGAACTTAGGGGCTGTGGATGGCTCAGCAGTTAAAGGTACTTGCTTGCAAAGTTTGGTTCAATTCCCCAGTACCCACATAAAGCCAGATCCACAAAGTGGCATATGCACCTGGAGTTTGCAGTGGCAAGAGGCCCTGTTGTGCCTATTCTCTTTCTGCTCAAAAATAAATAAATAAAAATATAAATTGAAAAATTTATTCATTGATGAGAGAGACAGAAACAGAATTGGTACTCCAGGGCCTCCAGCTGCTGCACATGAACTCCAGCTGTATATACCATCTTGTGTATCTGACTTACATGGGTCCTAGAAAATTGAACTTGAGCCCTTTGCCTTTGCAGGCAAGTGCCTTAAAATATAATTTTAAAAAAGTATGGGGAGGGGCTGGAGAAGATGGCTTAGCAGTTAAGGCATTTGCCTGCAAAGCCAAAGGACCCCGGTTCGATTCCCCAGGATTGACGTAAGCCAGATGCACAAAGTGACGCATGCATCTGGAGTTCGTTTGCAGTGGCTGGAGGCCCTGGAATGCCCATTCTCTCTTTTTTTTTTTTTTTGTTTTTCGAAGTAGGGTCTCAATCTAGCCCAGGCTGACCTGGAATTCACTATGGAGTCTCAGGGTGGCCTCGAACTCACGGCAATCCTCCTACCTCTGCCTCCCAAGTGCTGGAATTAAAGGCGTGCGCCACCATGCCCGGCTTCCATTCTCTCTTTTTCTCTCTCTGTCTCTCTCTCTCTTTCCCTCCCTCAAATAAATAAATAAAAATTTTAAAAAAGTATGGGAAGCCAGGTGTGGTTGCACACACCTTTAATCCCAGCACTAAGGGGGCAGAGGTTGGAGGATCACTGTGAGTTCGAGGCCACCCTGAGACGACATAGTGAATTCTAGGTCAGCCTGGCCTAGAATGAGACCCTATCTTAAAAAAAAAAGTGAAACAAAAAAGGATGGGAATTTAGCTTTTGTTTTTGGCCTCTTGTCTCTACATCTTAGCATCAGGAAGAAAGAAGGAGGTGGCAGATCTTTCCTTTCACTATTAACAGTGCAGATCAAAGCCCATCGATAGGGAGTAAAGCCAGTTTTCCTACTTCTGGAAAAGCATTTAGATGAATTTCTTATGTCTCATGTAGCCTGTAAGTATTTGACAAGTATCTGCTGTGTTAAATGGGGGTGTTGGCTTGATATTTCTTTGGAAGCCAAAAGACCATATATAAGTTTTTTGTTGTTGTTGTTTTGCTTTGTTTTGTTTTGCGGCAGGGTTCTCATTCTAGCCCAGGCTGACCTGGAGCTCACTCTGGAGCCTAGGATAGCCTTACATTCACTGTGATCTTTCTACAGCAATCTTCCCAATGCTAGGATTAGGGTTTTAGACAGCATACAGATATTTATGCAAAAGACACAGCTGTCACCTTAAAGGGAATAAGAGATAGTTTATTCTGGAGCCAAATATGGGTGACCATGGTCTGGAAACACACATTTAGGTTACCCCAATTCTATATTCCAACTGTGTTAACAATTCCATGAAGGTTTTATAGTTACAGAACAAAAGAAAGTCATAAATCAAGGCACTTTTCAAATACATTGGCTGACCATGAGGTAGGTGGGTTATGGCAAAGGGAGTGAGGGGGAGAGCAAAGAGGGTTGAAAATCTCCACTGTAGGTATTCAGATGTTGTCTAATGACATTCTTAGTCCTTGGGTTGGTGGAAGCTAGGGATCTATTCTTACATTCCAAAAGATCACACCTGATCAACTGATAATCACCAGGATGTTAGGTTGGACAGAGAGGTTGGCAATAAATGGATATTAAGGGGCAAAGGATGGTCCACGTTAGTTTGGCTCTGATCCTAGAACATTTTATCTCTGTGTGATCGTATGCATTCTATCAGCCTTGTTGGAAGTAGGGGGCAGCAGTTGCTTTTCTGGGAACTTTAGTTCACACCCAGCTCTGAAATTCTCTTTGTTGAAGCTAAGAATCCCAGTTTTGCCTGGGTGGAGGTCTCTGTAAAGAACTCATGCTTGAGCTGTGTATGTTGGCTCACACCTATAACTTCAGCACTCCACAGGCTGAGGTACAAGGATTGCTATGAGTTCTAGGCCCACCTGGAATACAGAGAATACATAGTGAGCCTAGGCTAAAGTGAGACCCTGCCCCCCCCAAAAAAAAAGGAAAGGAAAGAAGAAAAGAAAATCAAGTAGCTGTCAGTAAGAGTGTGTGTGGAGCTGTGCTTCTATTGTACCAACTACTGACAAAACTCACTCAAAAGCTTGCCATTAATAATATGGAATTTGAATAACTCAAGTGGAAAACCTGAAGCTAGTATCCTCTTTTATTTTAAGTAGTGCTATTTTTAAAGGCTTAATAATTGCTAGGATTTATATATTTGCATAATGACTTTCTTTTTATTTTCTAAATTGCCTTCAACTAATTGCCCTGTGCTATCTCTACTGTTTCTTGTTCTCTTAATACTGACATCCCAAATCCATTGATGTGTAAAAACTAAGCAATTAGCTTTTTCAAAAACTGTGCTCTTCAAGGTCACCATTTATTTTGTCCCAGAATTAATAACATGGCTGCATCCTGCACACCGGGTATTGGTTTTGGAGGCATGAAAAATGCATGTAGTAGGTGATGAAGCACACACAATTACAGGAGCTGCTCCTGAGACA
Source organism: Dipus sagitta (assembly GCA_036346955.1). Taxonomy (NCBI): domain Eukaryota; kingdom Metazoa; phylum Chordata; class Mammalia; order Rodentia; family Dipodidae; genus Dipus; species Dipus sagitta. The sequence continues at coordinate 83,767,370 of CM070770.1, read as the reverse complement.
TGGCATATAGGTAGGATATGATGACCCTGAGAGGCCAGTGGAGCCATTGGAAGATGGACTGTGGTTTGCAAGAAGACCTGAAGATTTTTTGGATATAACAGGACTGTGTAAGGGCTACCATGGAGCACTGTTGACTCAGTATGCAAGTTTTCCCTGGTTATTCAGCCAAGCTAGAAGGGCAGAATTGGAAATTCCAGAGACTATCAATCACTGGTTATGACACTGGACTTGAACTACAGATTTATCGTGTTTGGTTTATGGTTATTGAATTTGCATTGGTCCAGTTTCTCCTTGCTATGCCTTGTAGCAGCTGGAAATGTTTACTCTGTGCCATTATATTTTGGAAGACTGTAACTTGTTTAATTTTATAGGACTTACAGTTAAGAGATGGCCATGAATCTCAGATGAGACTTGGGACTTTGGAACTATCTTAAGTTGGTAAAGACTATGTAGACCTTTGAAGTTGGATTGAATGCAGTTTACAGTGTGAGGTGTTATGAATCCACTGGGGGCCAGAGGCAGAATATGGTAGTTTGAGTGGATGTCTTCCAATAGTTTCAGGAGTTTCTTAGAGCTTGTAATTAAGATCCCCAGCCAACTGGCTGGAGGAGGTGTCACTGTGGATGGATCTGTTTCCAGACTAAACGTATGCAGAGTGCTTGAACTCTGCCTGTGGCTCTTGAAGGGTGCTTTCTTAAGATGCCGGTGATGGTATTTTTCTTTGCATGGACCTGTGAAACTGGGCCAGCTACTTCCACCATTATGGAACTTCCCCTGGATCTCTAAGCTTCAATAAATGCCATTCCACCCATAACTTGTGCCTGGTTTGGAAGGTCATCCCAGTAATGTAAAGCTAACTGTGACACCCCTTCAGGGAACTGAGACCACAGTGGTGATGAACCATAGGAGTTAGGCATCTCCCTCTGCTACAGAGATAGATAGGGAAGAGGAGGACCCATGGAAATAAAATAAAATAACTTTTGTTTTCCTGATAAGCCTCAAGATGGTGGAGAGGGTAGCTCACTTCCTGGTGTTTCTTCCCCAAGAACAAAAGGAAATGCAGAAATTTGCCACAGATAAGTTCTTTTGGCAGGCTTGCCTGGATATGTCTGAGACCTGTGTAGTCCAAGACACAGCATGGACCAATCAACACTGTTGTCCTTGTTTAAGCTGACCAACCAGGCATGCCAGTGAAAAGGCCTCCTTGACTCAATAAAAGCTCAGCTCCCAAAGAGGCATCAGATTCTGTTTCCAGATCCTCACCTCCCACAAGGACTCTGTGTTTCTCTATCTCTACCTTTCCTTTAAATGAACTTTGCTCTACTTTATCTTCAAACATTTTCCTGACTTTTAATTCTTTAATGGGTGGAATACAATTCCTACCTTCCTGGAATTCACTATGTAGTCTCAGGCTGGCCTCAAACTCATGGCCATCCTCCGACCTCTATCTTTTGAGTGCTGGGATTAAAGGCATGTGCCACCACACCCAGCAGGAAAATAAATTTGACCCCTATACAATTACAGTGATTGAGAGGAGGTGGCATTTTTTGATAACTTCACCCAGGGTGTGTGGAGTTTAACAGTGATTATTACACAGTCACAGATTTGGGCACTTTGTGGGGTTTCTGTTCTAGCTGTGAAGGGGGAAAGAGAGGCAGCCTCCCCAAATCTAAAATCATTGTGAATATTAGGTAAATCCTTTTGGAATCTACAAACAGACACCTAAGGTCCACCAACCCAGATGCTGAGAATGACATTAGATAGCACCTGAGGCTTATAGCAGAGATTCTCTTGCTTTTCTGTAACACACATACCTCATGTTTCCACAAATGTACCTGAAAAGTGTTTTATGACTTTCTTTGTTCTGTTACTATAAAAGTCTCATGAAATAGTTGCCACATGGTATACAGAATTTGGAATAACATAAATCTGTGTTCTTAGGCCACAATCTTTCATATTTATCTCAAGAATGAACTCTTTCTTATTCTCTTATTTTCTTTGAGATTAGAGGTTTTTTTTGTTTTTTTTTTTTTTTGCATTGCAAAATATATAAAAATGGGCTAGGTGTGGTAGTGCATGCCTTTAATCCTAGGATTTGGGAGGCTGAGGTAGGAGGTTTGCTATGAGTTTGAGGCCAGATGGGCTACAGTGTGAGTTCCAGGTCAGCCTGGCCTAGAGTGAGACCCTACCTTGAAAACAAACAAAAGTTAAAATGGGTCTATGCTGGGCTGGAGAGATGGCTTAGCAGTTAGGCACTTGCCTGCGAAGCCTAAGCACCCCGGTTTGAGGCTCAATTCCCCAGGACCCACGTTAGCCAGATGCACAAGGGGGTGCAGGCGTCTGGAGTTCATTTGCAGTGGCTGGAGGCCCTGGTATGACCATTCTCTCTTTTTTTCAATCTGCCTTTCTCTCTCTGTCTGTTGCTCTCAAATAAACAAATTAAAAAATAAAATAAAATGAAGAAAAAAAACCCATCAATTAAAAAAAATGGGTCTATGGTTTTGGCTCTAACTTGGGACAGTCATTATTTATCTCTGTCTTATGTCTTGACAGCAGTATTATAAGTAATATGAAGGACAGACAAAAACTCGAAACATCATATGTACATTCAGCTGCGAGTCCCAGTGAGGCAGGGTCTTGAGAGACAGATCCTCCCATGTATCCTGGCGGGTAGGCCCAGGCTGACCTGGAACTAACTCTGTAGTCCCAGACTGTTCTTGAACTCATAGTCATCATCTTACCTCTGCCTCCTGAGTGCTGGGATTAAAGGCGTGCACCACCTAGCCCAGCCCTCGACAGTTCATCTTCATAGCTCCATACAGTGACATCACAGGGATTTCAACTCTGCTGCCATTGCCATATTTCATTGGTTCCCGGAACTGCTGTGTACTTCATGATCCTCTTTCCTGCATTTCACATACTTTCAAAACCAGTATCAAGTGGGTGACATAGCCAAATTTGTAAACCTGGGGTGGGGGTGCAAAGCTTGACCTTGAAAGCAGAATACTCTTTCAACAGTTTTCCTTTAAGCCCTCACCTTGTAAAAGAATTTGCATTCCTACTATCTTGAGCCTTCCATGGGTTGTTTTTGTCACCCTCAGGGCATCTTTTCCATTGTCCCAATGCAAAACACTTGGCCCACCTTTAATTGTGTAATCTCAGTAATAATTGCAGTTTAAGTGCCATAAACCAGTCTCTGTGCTAGTAAATTTATTTATTTATGTTTGTTTTGAGATGGGGTCTTGCTGTAGCATAGGCTGATCTGGAATTCACTATGTAGTCTCAGGGTGGCCTCGAGCTCATGGTGATCCTCTGCCTCCTGAAGGCTGGGATGAAAGGCATGTGCCACCACACCTGGCTTGTGCTAGTAAATTTCAACTTGCTTAAATTTCTTTTTTAATTTTTTTTTAAATTTTTAATTCTTTATTTGAGAGTAAGAGACAGAGAGAAAGAGAGTGAGAGAATGGGCGCAACAAGGCTTCCAACCACTGCAAATGAACTCCAGATGCAAACACCACCCTGTGCATGAAGGACCCAGAAACTGAACAAGGCCATGACAGGCTTCAGTAGAGTGCTGCCCTGGTTAGGCCTAAGTTCCAAGTTTCAGTTTAAACAAAGGAACAAAGGGGCAGCTGCCCTGGCCCCTGCCCAGGACACCTGAGACTTGCCAAAGACTTGTCCCTCCTACCTCTCTGCCCCAGCCAATTGAGAGATTTGTCCCCCCTACCTCCCTGTCCCGGCCAATTGAAATACATATAAATGTTATTGTTGCTTGTTTAGCCAATCATAACAGAAGTTGCTTAGTTACCTAGCTCCCGCCCACCAACCTTGCCGCCAATGTTCTAAGAAATCAACCAGTCATGTACCCTACTTCTTTGTTCAAATCCCTATAAAAAACCTGCCCCCCTGCTGCTTGGGGCTCTTGTATGGATCCACTCACTGCGTAGGTGGAGTCAAGAGACCGGAGCTTAAGCCTGAAATAAAGCTCCTTGCCCTTGCATACGTGTATGGTTCTCCTTGGTGGTCACTCCGGGGGTGGGGGGTGGGGGGGTGGAGGGTGGGGATGCTGAGAATTGGGCATAAGAGTGCATCTGGCTTACATGGGTACTGGGGAATCAAGCCTCAAACCAGGGTCCTTAGGCTTCACAGGCAAGCGCTTAACCATCTCTCCAGGTCCCCCTTGCTTAAATTTCTTTCTGTGGCAGACTTTAAATCATTCATATCTTTCTGTTCAATACTTTCTTTCACAAGGCATACCAATCTATTACTTAAAAGAACTTTTTATTTATTTATTTTTTGCAAGTAGAGAGAGGTTGAAGTGAAGAGAGACAGACAGAGAGAATAAACATGTCATGGCCTTCAGTCACTACAAACAGATTCCAGATACATGTTCCACTTTGCGCATCTATCTGGCTTTATGTGGGTCCTGGGGAATTGAACTCAGGTCATTAGGCTTTGCAGGCAAGTGCCTTAACTACTGAGCCTCCACTCTATCCTAGTCTATTACTTTTAAACTCAACTTTGCTCAAATTCTCAGGATAAGGGCAGAATCCAGCCAGCCTTTTCACCAGTAGTTCCAACAAAGTTCTTTCCTTCTCCTTTGAAACTTCATAAGCCAAGGCCTTTGCAGTCCACAATTCTCTTCACATTTATGATTTTCATACTCTCACCAGAATAGCCCATCAAGCTCTGCTTATATCACTTCAAAGCTTCTCCAGTCCATATTCCTTCTGCAAACACATTACAGAAGATCAAAAAAAATCACATGGGGGTTTGGAGAGGTGGCTTAGTGGTTAAAGTACTTGCCTGAAAAGCCTAAGGACCCATGTTCTACTCTCCAGATCCCACATTAGCCAGATGCAAAGGTGAGGCAAGCGCAATGTCACACATTCACGCTAGGTGGCACTAGGGTCTGGAGTTCCATTGTAGTGGCTGAGGCCCTGGCATGCCAATTCTCTCTCTCTTTCTCTCAAATAAAATTTAAAAAATCACATGGTTAGATTCTTCACAGCAATGACCCCACTTCTCATTTTGTGCTGTAGTTACCATTTTGCACCTGACCAAAAGCAGCTGATAGGAGCAAAGTTTTCATTTTGGGTTATAGTCTGGAGGGAAAGCATGGCATGAGCAGAGGCTGGATATCACCTCTACCACAGCAGGTGAAAAACAGCAGCAGGAGAGTGAGACAACAGCCAGAGCTCAAACTGGCTGTGAACACACAGTAGGCTAGACCCAAGATCTGCTCCCAGTGACACACCTCCTGTAGCAGGACTCCACCTCCTGGAGGCTAAGTAAGACATTAATCAAAAAATACCTGAGACTATGGGGACATTTACATTCAAACCACAATATCTTTTAAATCTGAATAATAAATTCAAAATTGGGGCTGGGCATGGATGGTGGTGCATGCCTTTAATCACAGCACTCAGGAGGCAGAGGTAGAAGGATCATCATTAGTTTGAGGCCAGCCTGAGACCACATAGTGAATTCCAGGTTAGCTTGGGCTTGAGTGAGATCCTACCTCAGTGTGCCCCCCCCCCTGCAAAAATTCAAAATTGGCTAACTTGGTTTTTAAAATTTATTTTTATTTATTTATTTGAGAGAGCAAGAGAGAGAGAGAGAGAGAGAGAGAGAGAGAGAAAAGGGAAATAGGTATATCAGGGCCTCCAGCCAATGCAAACAAACTTCAGATGTATGCACCACCTTGAGAATCTGGCTTATGTGGGTCCTGGGGTGTCAAACTTGTGTCCTTTGGCTTTGCAGGCAAGCAACTTAACTGTTAAGACATCTCCCCTAAAAAAAGTCCTAACTTTTTTCTATAAATTATTATTATTATTATTGTTAGGTTTTTCAAGGTAGGGTCTCACTCTAGCCCAGGCTGACCTGGAATTCACTATGTAGTCTCAGGATGGCCTTGAACTCATGGTGATTTTCCTACCTCTGTCTCCCAAGTGCTGGGATTAAGGGCATGCGCCACCACACCCAGCCTAAATTATTTTTTTTATGAGATAGAGAATACTGAGGAATTGAACCTGGGCCATCAGGATTTGCATGCAAATGCCTTTAACCACTGAGCAATCTCTCCAGCATGAATGTTAGTTAACTTCTTAAATTCTTTTATGTGTAAATAATTTTAAATTGTCTGAGGCTTTAAAAATATTACCTGAGCCGGGCGTGGTGGTGCACGCCTTTAATCCCAGCACTCGGGAGGCAGAGGTAGGAGGATCGCCTTGAGTTTGAGGCCACCCTGAGACTTCATAGTGAATTCCAGGTCAGCCTGGGCTAGAGTGAGACCCCACCTCGAAAAAACAAAAACAAAAAAAAAATATTACCTGATATATTCCTAGATGATGTTTCACATATACATATGTTAAAGCAAACCATTAACAGAGGCAATACACAACTTACAGGATGAGAGAAAAGCCTTTGGCAACTATACATTTGACAGAGGCTTAATATCTAGAATATATAAACAATTAAAAAACTAAGCAATAAAAAAAAATCCATCAACCCATTCAAACAATGAAATGGGGCAAGGAACTGAACAGAGAATTCTCAAAGGAAGAAATACCAATGGCTAACATCTAAAAAGATTTTCAACACCTTAGTCATAGGGAAATACAAATTAAAATGGCTAGTATCAAAAAATCAACAACAAGTGCTGGCAAGGGTGTGGGGAAAGAGAAACAAACACCTCATTCAGTGCTGGTGGGAGAGAAAATTTGTATTGTATAGACACTATGGAAATCAGTATGGAGGTTCTTTAGCAACAAAAAATAAGCTGGGTGTTAGGACATGCACCTTTAATCCCTGCACTGGAGAGGCAGAGGTAGGAGGATAGCTATGAATCAGTTCAGGCCACCTGGAGACTACGTAGAGAATTCCAGGTCATCCTGGACTACAGTGACACTCTACCTCAAACAAACAAAGATGTTTGTCACTGCTCTATTCATAGTAGGTAGAAAATGGAATCATCCCAGATGCCCATCAACTAATGATGTGGTACATATACACAATGGAAATTTACTCAGAGGTAAGGAAAAATGAAATCATGACATTTGCAGGAAAAATGGATGGACCCGGAAAAAAAAATCATATTGATAAAGGTTACACTGACTCTAAAAGACAAATGCCATATGTTCTCTTTCATGTGCAGATCCTAACATGCGATACTTTGATTTGTTTATAAGTTATCCTAAGCATCAGTAGTACTGATAAGGAAGCTTGAATGAGGTTCAGAGAGAGGAGGAAGAGGGCAGGATCAGAGGAGGGGATACTAGTCAGGCAGGTAGAGAGACAGGGAGGGAGGAAAGGAGTGGAACACACAAAATTAATGATGGCATGAACCAGTAACATAGAAAGTTTCCTCTTGATCAGCTAAGTAAAAGATAACTCTCTTAAAAAGAGAGACATAGGGCTGGAGAGGTGGCTTAGTGGTTAAGCGCTTGCCTGTGAAGCCTAAGGACCCCAGTTCGAGGCTTGATTCCCCAGGACCCACGTTAGCCAGATGCACAAGGGGGCGCACGCGTCTGGAGTTCGTTTGCAGTGGCTGGAGGCCCTGGCACGTCCATTCTCTCTCTCTCTGTCTCTGCCTCTTTCTCTCTGTCTGTTACTCTCAAATAAATAAATAAAAATAAAAATAATTAAAAAAGAGAGAGAGATTGAAAAAGGGGGGATGTTTTGGGTAGAAGCACCCTGCAGGGGTAAAGAACGTGTTACCCTAAAACCATAAACTGTTGCTGGTAAATCCCAGTGCCAGAACTGGATTACACCCCACAGTGAACTGTTGGCCAGAGAGGCCCATGGGGCCCCAAAACAATGTAGGCCACTGCCAAAGCACCTGGGTACCCACAAGAATTAAACAATAAGATCCTATTGCTGAAGTCACCAGAGGCTGTGCTCATAGGACATTGAGATATCATTATGGAACTGAGATGGAAGCCAGCTCACAGCTAGCTAGCTCTCACAGTGCAGGAAAGTACTGTGTGAGCTGTTGGGGAATAAAAACTAACAGTGTTAAATAACCACTGGATCCTCCAAGTTACAGAATCAACCAGCCAGGCAAAATGTACACACCAGTGCAATAGTGGCACAATGGCTATGGGGATAATCAACTGTTATCTGATTGGACATGAGGCTTTCTCAGTGGGTGGGAATTTATAACTGGTACTGAAAACCAACACAGAAGATTATGGCTTAGATGGTGCAGTGGTTTGATTCAGGGGTCCCCCCATAAACTTAGGTGTTCTGAATGCTAGGTTCCCAGATGATGGAGATTTGGGAATTAACATCTCCTGGGGGGAGTGTATTGTTGGAGGCAGGTTTATGGGTGTTATAGCCAGTGTCCCCTTGCCAGTGTTTGGCACACTCTCCTTGTTGGTGTTGTCCACCTGATGTTGGCTAGGGGGTCATGTCCACCTTCTGCTCATGCCATCATTTTCCCCTGCCATTATGGAGCATCCATCTCGAGCCTGTAAGCCAAAATAAACCTTGTTTTTCCTCACAAGCTGTTCTTGGTTGGGTGATTTCTACTAATAATGCAAACCAACTGCAACAGTAAAGTGGTTCTGAGGAATGGGATTGCTGCTAGGACACCTGACTGTGTGGCTTTGGCCTTTTAGAGCTGATTTTCAAGAGGAATATGGAAGGATTTTAAACCTTGGCCTAAGAGATGCCTTGCAGTGCTATAAGTACAGCTTGATGGACTATTCTGGTCAGAGTTGAAAGACCTGAATGCAGTAAGAACTATGGACTGTGAAGTTTGGCTTGTGAGGATGAGAAAGAACTTTGCTTGGACTGGGATAGAGGCAGTTTGTGTGAAAAGCTTGCTGTTATGCCCATGTCCTGAGAAGTTGTGCAGGGTTGCTTTGCATAGAAATGAACTGGTACAAGCACAGGGATATGGCACAGAAAAAAAATCTCTGGGTGAACTGCTACCTGTTCACCTGCAAATTGTTTGAGATATAACAACTATTGAGATTGGGCCAGCTGACCTGCACTGGGGCAACAGGAAGAATGTAGACTCTTTTGGAGGGGCCTGAGTGATCAAGGAGTGTCCTGTTCTTCAAAGTCTGCTTTATTTTCCCCTGGATTAACAAATTGGCACCCTACCTGGTATTGTGGAGTATAAGAAATGCAGAAAAGAGAGGGTCATTGAGTTTGCAATGCAGTCTTGTGTTTTGGAAATGGCCATGGGTAGTGTGAAGCAGGTTTGCTGGATGACTGCATGGAGACCCCATGGAGCCATGAGGATGAACTGTGGGTTGCAGTGGAGACCCAGTGGAGATGTGGGGACCATGAGATGGCTGCTAAGGAAAGCTTCTAGCCCCAAATGAAATTTTCCAGGACTGTGAGTAGCCTTGCTGGAGTGGTGGAATTGGAATGCCAGAGACTTGCTAGTTAGAATTATCGGACTTGGAGATTTGTCACTAAATAGAGTTATTGAACTTGAATCTACAGAATTTGAAGTTTGCCCTGGTTGTTTTAAATCTTATATTGGCCAAATATTTCTTTGTTACACCCCATGCCATCTTCTGTAGTATGAATGTTTATTCTGTGCCATTATGGTTTTTTTTTTTGGGGGGGGGTGCTATTATGGCTCAATTAAAAGATCTTGGACTATGGGGATGTTTGAACATCATTGGGATTGATAAAAACTATGGGTACTTTTAAAGTTTGACTGAATGAATTGTATTTTACATCATGTATGGATATCAGTTTATGGGGGACAGGGGTGGAATGTGGTGGTTGAATTAAGGTGTCTCCCATAAACTTAGGTGTTCTGAATGCTAGGTTCCCAGCTGATGGAGATTTGGGAATTAATGCCTCCTGGAGGCAGTGTATTGTTGGGGGCAGGCTTATGGGTGGTATATCCAGTTTCCCCATGCCAGTGTTTGGCACACTCTACTGTTGCTAGGTCCCCAGCTGGTAGAAATTTGGGAATTGGAGCCTCCTGATGACAGTGTATTGTTGGGGGCAGTTTTATGGATGTTATAGCCAGCTTCCCTTTGTCAGTGTTTGGCACACTCTTCTGCTGCTGTTTTTCACTTGATGTTGGCTGGGAGGTGATGTCCACCCTCTGAACATACCATATTTTTTCCTGTCATCATGGAGTTTCCTCTTGAGTCTGTAAGCAAAAATAAACCTTTTCTTTCAATAAGCTGCTTTTGGTTGGGTGATTTCTGCTAGTAATGAGACGCTAAGTGCAACACATACTTTTCAACATATGCACAATGTAAACATTTTCATTGCTATAAGGCAGAACAAGGAGGGATTGTACCAATGTAAAGTCAATAGCCAAGAGGTAAACATCAAACATCTGCAGTTCAAGTCTGGTATCCATAACCAGTGACAACAGACTCTGGATTTCTTATTTACATTCCTCCAGCTTGGCTAAGTAGCCAGGGAAAGCTTTCATTCCACTTCATGGTAGCCTTTACACAGTCCTGGAATATCCAAAACATCTTTGTGTCTCCATTACAAATCATGGTTCACTGTACAATGGCCTCATTGGTCTCTAATAAGGGACATCACCCTGCTTTACATGGTACTGTAACTCAGCATTGGCTCCTGGAACTGTGTACACTTCATGACCCATTTCCATGACTTTTTTCTGCTTCCAAAACTAATACCAGGTGTGCAATGACAACCATTTTGTTTATCCAGACAGGAAATAAATTGTGACCTTGAAGATCAGGTTTCTTCCTTTTAGTCATCTCTTTTTAAAAGAGTTTACACTTCTACCTGTGTCTTTCCTAAGCAGAATTTACCTCAGGCTTCTTTTCCATTGCTTCATTGTAAAGTAGTTGGGATCCTTAGTGATGGTAATCTGCTAGACAGTAGCAGGTTATATAACCTAACATCTGTCTCATGCCAGTAATTTTAAACTTGCTTAAATTTTTCCAACTTTAAATCTTCTATTTTTCAGTTCTATATCTTCTGGCAAGCATACCAATCTATTGCTTTCAAGTTCAACCTTGATCAAACTCTATGAGCAGCAGAAATAGCCAGCTTTTTTTTTTTTTTTTTTGGTTTTTCGAGGTAGGGTCTCACTCTAGCTCAGGCTGACCTGGAATTCACTATGGAGTCTCAGGGTGGCCTCGAACTCAAGGCAATCCTCCTATCTCTGCCTCCCAAGTGCTGGGATTAAAGGCGTGCGCCACCACGCCCGGCTAATAGCCAGCTTTTATGCCAGTAGTCCAGTTCCAATAAAATTCTCTGCTGTCTTTTCTTTCCCTTTGAAAATTTACAAGTCAATACAAATCTCTCTGCACAGGGCTGGAGAGATGGCTTAGTGATTAAGCGCTTGCCTGTGAAGCCTGAGGACCCTGGTTTGAGGCTTGATTCCCCCAGACCCACATTAGCCAGATGCACAAGGGGGCGCACACATCTGGAGTTTGTTTGCAGTGGCTGGAGGCCCTGGTGCACCCATTCTCTCTCTCTATCTGCCTCTCTCTCTCTGTTGCTCTCAAATAAATAAATAAAAATAAAAATAAATCTCCCTGCACAGACCATTTTCAAACTCTCATTAGAAAAGCCCATAAAATTTACCTTACCACTTTCTAAGTCTTCTGCAGTCCAAAGCACCAAATCCTTGAATATTCTTCCACATATATATTCCAAAAGACCAAAGTCCACATGGTCCGATTCATTGCAGCAAGTCTCCACTTCTCTGCTACCTAATTTTTGTAGTAGTCAACTTCGCATGCTGGAGCAAACCTCCAACCAAACACAGTTTTGTGGGAGCACAGGATTTATTCCAGCCTTACAGATCCAGGGGAAGTTTCATCAGTGGTAGAAGAAGCTGGCTTTCCTTCGTAAATCCAAGCAGAGACAGAAACCATCACTAGTCAGCAGACACCAAAAAGCAACAAGCAGGGACCCCACCAGAGCTCAAACCTCAGTGCATACCTTTGGGCTGGAATTCAGGTCCACCCCCAGTGACACACACCCCCTCCCCCCACCATGACATGCCTTCCCCATAGCAGGAATCTGCTTGCTAAAGGCTGAAGGTGCAAACTCAATTTTAATAAAATATCTGAGTCTATGGGGGATATACATTCAAACTACCACACCTCCCAAGACTCAGACGACATTGTGGAAGGGGACAGAAAGAACTTACGAGCCACAGGGTGAGCAAGTGTACTCTGAGGCATTGCCCCCTCCCACAGCAGAGACTGACTGGTGCATTCATATCCCCACAGTAATACCAGTAACCTCACTGAGGAGAGTTCTCAGAGGAATGGAGGTGGGGGAGACAGAACATAGGAGTATAGTCTAATGGAAATGTGACCAATTTGTTATATGTTCATATATTAAAGTTCTTGATTAAAGAAATGTCACTTTAGGGGCTGGAGAGATGGCTCAGCAGTTAAGGTACTTGCCTGCAAATCCTAACTACCTGGGTTCGATTCCCCAGTACCCATGAAAAGTCACCACACAAAGTGGCACATGCATCTGGACTTTTTGGTTTTGCAAGGCCCTGGAACACACTCTCTCTATTTCTGTCTCTCTTGGTTTGTAAATAAAATATTTATTTTTTATTTCTTTTTTAAAAAATTACTTTTTTACTTAAAAAAACTAATTTATTTTTAATGTATTTGAGAGGGAGAGATAGAGAGGGAGAGGTAGAGGGAGAGAAAGAGAGAGAGAGAGACACAGAGAGAGAATGGGTGCTCCAGGGACTGCAGCTACTGCAAACATACTCCAGACACATATGCCACCTTGTACATCTGGCTTTTGTGGTCCTGGGGAATTATACCTGGGTTCTTTGGCTTTGCAGTCAAGTGCCTAAACTGGTAACCCACCTCTGCAGCCCATAAAATACTCTACTTTTATTTATTCATATGAGAGAGAAGGAGGGAGAGAGAGAGAGGGAGAGAATCGGTGCAGCAGGGCCTCCAGCCACTGCAAACAAACTCCAGATGCACGAACCACCTTGTGCATCTGGCTTACTTGGGTTCTGGAGAATCAAACCTGGGTCTTTTGGCTTTTCAGGCAAGCCACCTTAACTGCTAAGACATTTCTCCAGTCCAAATACAAGAAGAAATGTTATTTTAGACAGAAAAAATTATGTATATACTCTAGATCACAATGTCTAATAGATTAATGCTTCAGGAGTTTCTTTTTCTTTACCTTTCTTTTTTTATAGTTTTATTTATTTATTTGACAGAGAAAGAGGGAGAGAGAGAAAGAGAGAATGGGTACATTAGGGCCTCCAGCCACTGCAAATGAACTCCAGACACGTGCATCCCCTTGTGCATCTGGCTAATGTGGGTCCTGGGGAATCGAACCTGGGTCCTTTGGCTCTGCAGGCAAACGCCTTAACTACTAAGTCATCCCTCCAACCCCCACTTTTTTTTTTCGAGGTGGGGTCTCACTCTAGCTCAGGCTGACCTGGAATTCACTATGTAGCCTCAGGGTGGCCTCCTGAGTGCTGGGATTAAAGGCATGCGCCACCATGCCCGGCTTTTTCCTTTCTTTCTTTCTTTTTTTTAAATAGTTTATTTATTTATTTGAGAGAAAGAGAAAGAGGGAGAGAGAGGGAGAATGGGCATACCAGGGCCTCTAGCCACTGCAAACAAAGTTTAGATTCATGTGTCTCCTTGTGCATCTGGCTTACATGGGTCCTGGAGAGTCAAACCAGGATCCTTTAGCTCTGCAGGCAAATACCTTAACCACTAAACATCTCTCTAGCCTCTTTTTTTCTTTCTTTTTTTTTTAGGAGTAAAGTAAAGTTGAAAGCCAGGCATACATACATAGTGAATTCCAGGTCAGCCTGTGCTAGAGCAAGACCCTACCTCAAAAAACAAAAACAAGAGCCAGGTGTGGTGGCACACACTTTTAATCCTAGCACTTGGGAGGCAGAGGTAGGAGGATCACCATGAGTTTGAGGCCACCCTGAGACTACATAGTGAATTCCAGGTCAGCCTGAGCTAGAGTGAAATCCTACCAAAAACAAAACAAACAAACAAACAAACAAAACCCCCACAAACACAAGAGTGAAGTTTATTGTAAAATAAGAGGTAAAAGTAGCAGAGGAAACAGACTCTGTCATGGAGACTCCAGTGCTAGATGTTCCCCAGGAGTTTCTTGTGTAATGGCTCTGCAAATTACATCTCTTTCCTGCTAAGAGTTGCCTTACTGCATATTCAGATTCATCTATTACAGATCCCAGGAATAAGTATCTTGACAATTTGGGACAATGATAATATTTGTTATATGTGCAAAATATAATGCTTGGCCAAAAGGGACCCAAAACCCAAGAGTCCCAGAAAAGCTACACCTGAAATATTAGAATGGTACTTCTATAACCTACTTGAGCAATTATGAAGCATTAAATATTACAGGTCCATAGCCAAAATAATCTTATAGATTAGCCTTTTAAAATAGCCAATTTATTAAACTCTTTCTCTGTGTATGACTTGACATTTCTCTGATTAGCTGAGTCACCCTTTGTTCTGGGTTCTAGTTCTTGTAGACATATTTTTTCCTAAGCTAGACCTATGTCAAGATCTTATTTCCTCAGTGATAAAATCAGTCTTTTGGATATTTATTTATTTATCTTTAAAAACTTTTTATTTATTTATTTAATTTTTGTTCATTTTTATTTATTTATTTGAGAGTGACAGAGAGAGGAAGAGGCAGAGAGAGAGAGAGAGAGAGAGAGAGAGAGAGAGAGAATGGGCGTGCCAGGGCTTCCAGCAACTGCAAGCAAACTCCAGACGCATGCACCCCCTTGTGCATCTGGCTAACGTGGGTCCTGGAGAATTGAGCCTCGAACTGGGGTCCTTAGGCTTCACAGGCAAGTGCTTAACCACTAAGCAATCTCTCCAGCCCTATTTTTATTTATTTTGAGAGAGAGAAAGAGGGAGAGAAAGTGTGCCAGAGCCTCCAGCCACTGAAAACAAACCCCAGAGGCATGTGCCCCCTTGTGCACCTGGCTCATGTGGGTCCTGGGGGATAGAACCGAGATCCTTTGGCTTTGCAGGCAAACACCTTAACCACTAGGCCATCTCTCCAGCCCTTTTATTTATTTATTTATTTATTTTATTGTTTATTTTTATTTATTTGAGAGTGACAGGCAGAGAAAGAGGGAGGGGGAGAGAGAGAGAGAGAGAGAGAGAGAGATTGAGAATGGGTGCACCAGGGGCTCCAGCCACTGCAAACGAATTCCAGATGCATGCGCCACCTTGTGCATCTGGCTTATGTGGGTTCTGGGGGATTGAGCCTCCAACTGGGGTCCTTAGGCTTCACAGGCAAGTGCTTAACCACTAAGCAATCTCTCCAGCCCTATTTTTATTTATTTTGAGAGAGAGAAAGAGGGAGAGAAAGTGTGCCAGAGCCTCCAGCCACTGAAAACAAACCCCAGAGGCATGTGCCCCCTTGTGCACCTGACTCATGTGGGTCCTGGGGGATAGAACCGAGATCCTTTGGCTT
Source organism: Dipus sagitta (assembly GCA_036346955.1). Classification (NCBI taxonomy): domain Eukaryota; kingdom Metazoa; phylum Chordata; class Mammalia; order Rodentia; family Dipodidae; genus Dipus; species Dipus sagitta. Next base: position 83,751,932 of record CM070770.1, on the reverse strand, counting down.
TGCAGGCAAACACCTTAACCACTAAGCCATCTCTCCAGCCCTTTTATTTATTTATTTATTTATTTATTTAATTGTTTATTTTTATTTATTTGAGAGCGACAGGCAGAGAAAGAGGGAGGGGGAGAGAGAGAGAGAGAGAGAGAGAGAGAGATTGAGAATGGGTGCACCAGGGGCTCCAGCCACTGCAAACGAATTCCAGATGCATGCGCCACCTTGTGCATCTGGCTTATGTGGGTTCTGGGGGATTGAGCCTCCAACTGGGGTCCTTAGGCTTCACAGGCAAGGGCTTAACTGCTAAGCTATCTCTTTAGCCCTTATTTATTTTTTATATTTAATTCTATTTATTTATGAGAGAGAGAGAGAGAGAGAGAGAGAAACAGAGAGAGGATGGGTACACTAGGACCTCCAGCTACTGCAAATGAACTCCAGGTGCATGTGCCACTATGTGCATCTGGCTTACTTGGGTTCTGGTGAATTGAATGTGGGTCCTTAGGCTTTGTGGGCAAGCACCTGAACAGGTAAGCCATCTCTCCAGCATGGAATTTTTATTTTACATTGGGCTTTCTCTGCTTTCCAATGTCATGAGTGTGGACACTTCTCTGATTATGCTAGTTCTGCTTTTAACTTTCCTACATAACTTACTCAATTTACTTCAGCAGATTTAATTCAAATGACTTCAAAATTACTTGCTATTACCCCCTCAATAAGTACTTAGATCCTTCCCCTTTACCATCCCTTTTCATATGAAGTTGTCTCTATGTTCTTTTTTTTTTTTTTTTTTTTTTTTTTTTTTGAGGTAGGATATCGCTATGGCTCAGGCTGACCTGGAATTCATTATGTAGTCTCAGGGTGGCCTTGAACTCATGGTGATCCTCCTACCTCTGCCTCTTGAGTGCTGGGATTAAAGGTGTGTGCCACCATGCCTGGCCTTCTATGTTCTTTTTAAAATGTAAATAAAAGGGCCAGAAATGCAAGAGTTCAATAGCTTCTCCTCCCATCTCTCTCTCTCCCTCCTCATATCAGCCATGCTCAGATTAGGTCTGGGATTTTGGAATTACCTAGTGTTAAGGTAATTGAGTACATCTGGTCTGAAGGGAGGAAATGCCAACTTCCTCATGTCAGCCACATCACACAAGGTCCTCAAGTTTCTCTCTTTCTCCCCCTGTAACCCTTAAATCCCTTTCTTTCCCTTTACTTAGCATTCTGGAGCTCCCACCTTTTTTTTTTTTTCTTTTTATTGACAGCTTTCATACTTACAGAAATAAACCATGATATTTACCCCCTCCACTTTTCCCTTCACAGATCTACACTGCATCAAATCCCCTCCCTCTCTCCATTAGTCTCTCTTTTGTTTTGATGTCATCATCTTTTTCTCCTATTATGAGGGTCTTGTGAAGATAGTGCTAGGCACTGCAAGGTCATGGATATCAAGGCCAATATCTGTCTGGTCAATTGCCTTGTAAGCAGTCCTACCCTTCCTCTGGCTCTTACATTCTTTCTGTCACCTCTTCTGCAATGGACCCAGAGCCTTGGAAGATGTAATAGAGATGTTTCAGTGCTGAACCTTCCTCGATCACATCTTCTCAGCACTACGGTGTCTTTTGGGTCATCCCAGTGGTCACTGCCATCTGAAAAGAGAAGCTTCTCTAACCAAAAGTTAGAGTAGCATTGATATATGAATATGAACATTAAGTGTAGTGCTTTCAGGACAGTTTGACAAGCAAAATATATGCATTTAACCAGATAAGAGCAGGCATTACACTCCTAATGCTCATAACTTCCCCTAGGCTTTTGATTAGGTTTTCAGTACCAGGCATGTAGTCCTTCCCAGAGAGCTGGTCTCCAGTCCAATTAGAGAGCAATTGGTTTCCCCCATAAAAGACATACCACTATTTCACCCATTGGCTCATTTAGCCTGGCTGGGCCACACTTGAGGCTTGTAGTGTCTACTGCTTTCACCATTGATGGCTTCTATCTCCCATAGGGTTGCATGCAGTGCAGCTTTTTCCAACTTTCTGTCAGCTGGCCTACTGGGAGGTTTTCAGCTCAGTGTTGTTTGATTTCTTGGTGACCTTGCAGCCCAGGAATGTGGAGTCTTTAGCAATAGGGTCTTATCATCTGTTCCTGGTGGGAAACCAAGAGCCTTGGCAACAGCCTGTAATAATTTGGAGGCATCAAGAACCTCCCTGGCCAACAACTCACTGGAAGATAGCCCATTCCTGGCACTGAAAATTTTCTAGTCTATGGCTTCTGGGTGTGCCATTATCCAAAAAAGTAGGTTATCATGTGGCTTATTCACAATATCCTGAGTTTTGATTACCCCTCTCCCCACATTCCTATTACTCAGTCTCTTCCCCTGACTTCGCTTAGGCCATTTCACCTGCAGTAATCTGTCCATCTACTTACATATATACAGTACCATCTCCTTAAGTCACCCCTCCACTCCCTCCCTTATGACCCTTTCCTAGCTTACTGGCCTCTGCTACCAATTTTTACTCTAAATCACACACAGGTCTGAACATTTGTGGATATCGAGGCCAATTTCTGTCTGGACAGTTGCATCGTAAGGAGTGGTACCCTTCCTTTGGCTCTTACATTCTTTCCACCACCTCTTCCGCAATGGACCCTGAGCCTTGGAGGGTGTGAGATGTTTCAGTGCTGGACACTCCTCTGTCCCTTCTTCTCAGCACTATGTTGCCTTTTGGGTCATCCTAGTGGTCATGGCCATCTGAAAAAAAAAAAAAAGAAGCTTATCTAACCAGAAGTGAGAGTAGCATTAATATATGAGTATGAACATTAAGTGTAGTGCCTTCAGGGCAGTTTGGTGAGAATAATATCTATATTTATCCAGAAAAGGCAGGCTTTATACCCATAAGGCTCATGACCTCCCTTGCCACAGGCTTTTGATTAGGTTCTCAGTACCAGGCATGTATTCCCTCCCATAGAGTGGGCCTTCAGTCAATTAGAGAGCAGTTGGTTTCCCTCAGAGCAGACATGCCACTGTTGCACTTGTTCAGTCATTTGGCCTGTCTGGCCAAACTTGACACTTCCAGTGTCCACTGTTTTCATTGCTATGACTTCTGTCTTCCATAGGGCTTCATATAGTGCAGCTTTTTCCAGCTTTCAGTTGGCTGGTCTATAGGGAGAAGGTTTTCTGCTCAGCACTGGCTTGCTCAGTGACTTTGCCACTCAGGCATGTGAAGTCCTCAGCAATAAGGTCTTACCATCTCTTTCTGAAGGGAAATTAAGGGCCTTGGCAAGAGCCTGTAATGTTTTGGAGTCAACATGGACCTCTCTGACCAACAAATCACTGGAAGATATCCCATCCCTGGCACTGAAAATTTTCTAGAAACAATCTATGGCTTCTGGATATGCCATTATTCAAAAAGTAGGTTTTCATATGTCTTATTCAGAATATGTTGAATTATGATTGACCCTCCCCCCACCCTTCTTTTACACAATCACTTCCTCTGGCCTCGCTTAGGCCTTTCCTCTCCCTGTAACCTATTCTTGTACTTACATATATACAATAACATCCCCTTAAATCCTTCCCTGTCCTCCCTCCCTTATAGTCTTTTTCTAGCCTTACTGGCCTCTGCTCTCAATTTTTGGTTCTAGCTCACACATAAGTCTATACATTTGTAGCTAGGATCCACATATGAGAGAGAACATGCAATGTTTGGATTTCTGGACCTGGGTTACCTCACTTAGTATAATCCTTTCAAGATCCACTCATTTCCCTAAAAATTTCATAATTTCATTTTTCTTCATTGCTGGATAGAACTCCATTGTGTAAATGTACCACATCTTTATTATCCATTCATCTGTGGAGGGATATCTAGGCTGCTTCCATTTCCTAGCTATTGTGAATAGAGCAGCAATAAACATGGTTGTGCAAGTGTCTCTAAGGTAGTGAGAAGAGCCTTTAGGATATATGCCTATGAGTGCTATAGCTGGGTCATGAGGTAAATCTATTTTTTAGCTGCCTCAGGAATCTTGACACTGATTTCCACAATGACTGTACCAGGCTACATTCCCACCAACAGTGTAGAAGTGTTCCCCTTTTTCTGCATCTTCGCCAACATTTATTGTCATTTGTTTTCTTGATGATAGCCATTCTGACAGGAGTGAGATGGAATCTCATAGTAGTTTTAATTTGCATTTCCATGATGGCTAAGGATGTATAAAACTTTTTTAGAGCCGGGCGTGGTGGCGCACGCCTTTAATCCCAGCACTTGGGAGGCAGAGGTAGGAGGATTGCCATGAGTTCGAGGCCACCCTGAGATGATATAGTGAATTCCAGGTCAGCCTGAACTAGAGTGAGACCCTACCTCGCAAAACCAAAAAAAAAAAAAAAAAAAAAAAAAAACTTTTTTAGATCTTTATATGGTATCTGTATTTCTTCTTTTGAGAATTCTGTATTTAGTTCCACAGACCATTTTTAAATGGATTGTTTGATCTCTTATTGTTTAGTTTTTTTGAGTTCTTTGTATATTCTGAATATTAACCTTCTGTCAGATGTGTAGCTGGCAGAGCTTTTCTCTCACTCTGTAGGTTGTCTCTTTGCTCTATTCACAGTATCCTTTGCTGTACAAAAGGTTTGTAATTTTATGAGATCCCAGTGGTTGATTAGTGGTTTTATTTCCTGAGCAAATGGGGTTATATTCATAAAGTCATTGCCTGTGCCTATATGTTGAAGTGTTTCCTCTACTTTTTCCTCTAGCAGTTTCAGAGTTCCAGGTCTGCTATTAAGGTTCCTGATCCATTTGGACTTGGTTCTTGTGCACAGAGAGAGACAAGGATATATTTTCATCCTTCTACATATGGATATCCAGTTTCCCCACCACTTGTTGAAGAGGCTGTCTTTTCTCCAGTGATTTTTTTTTAATGTTTTTGTCAAAAATCAGATGGCTGTAGATGCCTGAATGAACATGTGGGTCCTCTATTCTGTTCCATTGATCTATGTGTCTTTGTGCCAGTACCATACTGTTTTTGTTACTATGGCTTTGTAATATAGGTTAAAATCAGGTATGGTGATACCACCAGCCTTATTTTTGTTGCTCAAAATTGTTTTGGCTATTCAAGGTTTTTTGGTTTTTCGAGGTAGGGTCTCACTCTAGTCCAGGCTGACCTGGAGCTTACTATGTAGTCTCAGGTTGGCCTCAAACTCACAGTGATCCACCTACCTCTGCATCCTAAGTGCTGGGATTAAAGGTGTGCACCACCACACCTGGCTAGTCAATGTTTTTTTGTGCTTCCAAATGAATTTTAGGATTATTTTTTTCTGTTTCTGTGAGAAATGTCATTGGTATTTTCATGGGGATTGCATTAAATGTATAGATTGTTTTGGTAAGATTGACATTTTCACAATATTGATTTTTCCAATCCAAGAACATAGGATGTCTTTCCATTTCCTAATATCTTCTGCAATTTCTTACTTGAGTGTTTTAAAGTTTTCATTGTAGAAATCTTTTACTTCCTTAGTTAGATTTATTCCAAGGTACTTTTTTTTTGAGACAGTTCCCTGATTTCATCCTCCACATGTTTGTTGTAAGCATAAAGGAAAGCTACTAACTGCTGTGTATTTATTTTGTATCCTGCTACATTGCAACATTTTTTTTTTTTTTTTAATCAGCTCTAACAGTTTGTTGGTAGACTCTTTAGGGTCCTTCATTATAGAGTCATATCATCTGCAAATAATGATAATTTGATCTCTTCCTTCCAATTTGTATTCCCCTTGTGAGTGCCTCTTGTCTTATTGCTATAGCTAAGACTTCCAATACTATCTTAAATAAGAGTGGGGACAATGGACACACTTGTGTTGTTCCTGATTTTAGTGGAAAATCTTCAAGTTTTTCCCCATTCAGTATTATGTTGGCTGTAGGTTTGTCATTAATAGCCTTTATTATGTTGAGATATGTTCCTTCTATTCCCAGTTCTGTAGAACTTTTACCACAAAGGATGTTGGATTTTGTCAAATGTCTTTTCTGCATCTATTGAGATGATCATGTGATTTTTTTCCTTCAGCCTATTTATGTGGTATATTACATTTATCACTTTGTATATGTTGAACCTGCATCTCTGGGATGAAGCCTACTTGGTCAGTGTGAATGATCTTTTTGATATATTCTTATATTCTGTTTACCAATGTTTTGTTGATTTTTTTTTTTTTTTTTTTTTGAGGTAGGGTTTCCCTCTGGCACAGGCTGACCTGTAATTCACTATGTAGTCTCTGGGTGGCCTTGAACTCACAACGATCCTCCTACCTCTGCCTCCTGAGTGCTAGGATTAAAGGCATGTGCCCCCACGCCTGGCTGGGAATTTTTGCAAACAGATAATCTTATAAAGCCAAAATCCCTTAGGATGTGTGCTGCTCTACACCCTTAATCCTGTCAGCTGGTAGGTTGAGAATTCTGTTCTGCATTGGGCTCCAAGTCAGCCTGGATCTGAATCAGACCCTGCCCGCAATAATGACAGAAGCAAAAGACAAAGGCCCTATAAATCTGAAAGCATCAAAGGCAACAATAGTCAACCCACAAATACAACCATGAATATGTAACCCATAACTAGCCCTGACATGGAAAGAAAGATTAGCACTTCCAGTGCAGGCCTGTGTACCCGCTTTTTTGTCAGTTCTAATCTCATCAATGCTGTGTGTCCAACTCAGTCTCTCCATGTCGTGGTGTGGATTTGGTGTTTTGATCAGCTGTGCTGGATGCTCTGCTGCTGGGACTGAATGTGTTCTCTGGAGGTTCGCGGTTCTGACTGTTGGGGGATGGGAGAGTGCAGGAAGCCCGGGATTGCACTGGAACTGCTCAGCTGGTCCCACCCGTATCCCTTTCAGCAGTTCCTTAGCTGGTCTTCACTGTCTCCCCTTCAGGTTTCTTGACTTTGCAATGAGGCAGATGATGTTGGAACATCCCCTTGTTTGGTCTCTACTCCTGCAGCTCAGTGCCAGGCAGGTGTGTAGATTGTGCAGATTGGGGCCAGCAGTGCCTCGGCAGGATTCTGGCCATTTTCCTCCTTTCTGGTGGATCTTGGTCTCCCCTGCTTCTCCGCTGTGGCTAATAAAAATCTATACACCTTCACTTTTTGGAAGGAGAGTGTATTTTGCTGTGGTTTTGCTTAAATCCCTCTGATATGGCATGACTCCTGTGCTGCCACTTCACCTGGAAGTCCCCCCCCCCCACACTTTACTTTAAATCCACCAGTTTCTCCTGCTGTTAAATAAACATCTTGGGCCCAAGAAGCAGTTTGTCTCTGGTTCCTTCTATCTCAGATGCTGAACCTGGCAAATCCCAATGTGCTTGTTCATTCTTTTCTGTCTGTGGGGAGGGATTTCTACCATATTAAAGAAAAGGCCCCAAAAGACTGACTGTGAACTAGCTTCTTCCATAGCCAACTCCCTTTGGTATTTCTAGAGAGCAGGAGGGAGAGACAAATGCTATCTGTTGAGGTCAGGCTGTGGCCTACTCTAAGCTACTCCATTTATTAAGTAAAAACATAATAAATGGGTGTTGCCCTGAGAGACTCCATCTTACAAGTAGCTTATGACTCCGTTTTGAGGGTGGTGGATCTCTGCCCCTCTGTGGACATGTGAAGGGCTCTATCTGTCCAGCACCACTCATGCAGCACGGACTGATAAATGACTGATTCCTGGGAGTAGAATGCCCAAGAATTTACCGGACTTGCCAGACTGAGGAAAATGTCTCACTCACCTGCTGCATAAAGAAGTAGACACCTAACACTGATGGTGATGTGCCAACATGCTATCTGACGCCCTCTCCCCCACCGGTGTATGTCAGAGGAATGCCTCACTGATCCAGGGGCTTCTGCTCTGCTCTGTCCCTGTTGATACTGCCTACTCAAATGCCATCTGCCTGTCTGCCTATTTGTCCTCCTGGACTTACCATCTGTCAGTCTGTTCATCTGGACCCAGTCTTACCCTTCATTTTACCTCATTTCTGTAGCTCGGCCCTGACCCTAATGCCAACAGGCCAGCAGTTTGCTCAACCTCTTTCCAGCAGGTTCTTTTGTTTTTAACATTTTATTTACTTATTTACTTATTTATTTATTTATGAGAAATGGAGAGAGAGAGAGAGAGAGAGAGAGGAGAAAGGTAGAGAAAGTGAGGGAGAAAAGAGAATGGGTATGCCTCTAGTCACTGCAAATGAACTCCAGATGCTTCTACCACCTTGTGCATCTGGCTTTACATAGATACTGGGGAATCAAACCTGGGTCCTTTAGCTTTGCAGGTAAGCACCTTAACTGCTAAGCTATCTCTCCAGCCCTCCAGCAGATTCTTATTAATACAAACTTGTGCTTTTATTTCTCGAATCTGGCCTCTCATACCTCTGAAATTCCATATATTTTTAACCCTTTATAGTTACTCTGTACCCTACATGTGTGCATACTTTAGAAGTCTATTTACTGTGTGATGTAATCTAAGGTTGAAGAGTTAACATTAGTAATTAAGATTGGAATTTAAAAAAATCTATGTTTTACACAGCCAAGGCTATCAAGGAATGTTGTATTATCTGGCAAACTGTTGCCATTGAAACCATTTCCCACTCTAGTTGGCTGACCTGGAATTCACTCTGTAGTCCTAGGCTGGCCTGAAACTCACAGTGATCCCCCTGCTTCTGCCTCCTGAGTGCTGGGATTAAAAGTGTGTGCTACCACAGCTGGTATGACAATATCTTAAGAACCAACCATTCTTTTTTGTTTAACTTACCATTGGATAAACTAAAAGTGAGGAAGGCTAGAACATACATTGACAAGTTGGGACACTCGCTTGCATCAAGTTGCATGTATATCAGATTTCAAATGATGACATGAGTTTCCTCTCCTATAGTAGCACCTTGTTTTTATTGTTTGTATGTTATGATTAACTTTTGTCATTTTTAGTATTTTTTTTTCATAATTTTTTTTGTTTGTTTATTTATTTATTTGAGAGCAACAGAGAGAAGGAGGGAGAGAGAGAGAGAGAGAATGGGCGCGCCAGAGCTTCCAGCCTCTGTAAACGAACTCCAGATGCGTGCACCCCCTTGTGCATCTGGCTAACGTGGGTCCTGGGGAGTTGAGCCTCGAACCGGGGTCTTAGGCTTCACAGGCAAGCGCTTAACCGCTAAGCCATCTCTCCAGCCCCATTTTTAGTATTTTTTAAAAATATTTTTACTTATTTGCAAGGAGAGAGAGAGAGAGAGAGAGAGAGAGAGAATGGGCATGCCAGGGCTTCCAGCCACTGCAAATGAACTCCAGACACATGTGCCACCTTTTGCATCTGGCTTATATGGGTCCTGGGAAATAGAACCTGGGCATGAACATTAAGAGAAGTGCTTACTGGGCAGTTTGGTGAGCATAGTATATACATTTAGCACCCCCAACCTCTGCTTACAAATAAAGAATAAAAATACTTACAGTTTGGTGAGCATAGTATATACATTTAGCACCCCAACCTCTGCTTACAAACAAAGAATAAAAATTTTAAAAATACTTATATGCAGCTGAGAAGATTTCCCAGTGGTTAAAGGTGCTTGCTTGCAAAGCTTGTTAGCCTGTGGTTCAACTCCCAGCCACTCATGTAAAAGTTGGACAGGTGTTTGTTTGCAGTGGCAAGACAGACCCTGCCATGTACTCTCTCTCCTTTTCTCTCTCTCTCTCGCATACACCCAAATAAATTCATTAAAAATATTTGTGGGGGCTGGAGAGATGACTTAGCAGTTAAAGTGCTTGCCTGTGAAGCCTAAGGTCCCAGGTTTGATCCCTCAGTGTCCATGTAAGCCAGATGCACAAGTTGGCGCATGCGTCTGGAGTCCATTTGCATTGGCTGAAGGCCCTGGAGTGCCTATGCTCTATCTGCCTCTTTCTCTCCCTGTCTCTGTCTCAAATAAATAAATAACATATTTAAAAAATATTTTGGGGCCGCCGGGCGTGGTGGCGCATGCCTTTAATTCTAGCACTCAGGAGGCAGAGGTAGGAGGATCACTGTGAGTTCGAGGCCACCCTGAGACTCCATAGTGAATTTCAGTTCATCCTGAGCCAGAGTGAGACCCTACCCTTGAAAAACAAAAACAAAAATATATCTATATCTAGATCTAGATATAGATATAGATATTGGGGCTGGAGTAATGGCTTAGCGGTTAAGGTGCTTGCCTATGAAGCCTAAGGACAAGGTTCTATTTCCCCAGTACCCACATAATCCAGATGCACAGGTGATGCATGCATCTGAAGTTTTTTTGCAGTGGCTATAGGCCCTGGCATGCCCATTTTCTTTATCTATCTGCCTCTTCTTTCTTTCTTTCTTCTTTCTTTCTTTCTTTTTTCCTTTGTTTCTTTTCTTTCTCTCTATCAAATAAATAAATAAAAATATTTGTAAACTGAATTCAAAAATACTCTAAAAGATAATTCATCATGATCAAGTTGGCTTCATTCTAGTGAAGGTCTAATGTAGTCAACCTTTTACCAGATTGCTGGCTGATCACTCCAGGAAATGGTGCTGTATTGGGGGCTCGGTCTTAGTCTCTGCTGCTGGCAGATTTGGCTCTCAGCAGCAGTGGTAGGCAGATCAGAATTGGTGATAGGAAGTCAGTGTTATTGAGCCCATACATAACCTCCCTTCTTGCCACCATGGCCACTTACCCGATCCACAGAACTATTATCCTCTGCTGAGGTCACCTTTTGATGAGCATTTACATGGGCACACATATGAATACCACACATGTACTTAAAAAAATGAAGAGCTAGTTATAAAAAAGGGATTCAGAAGGAGTGGAAGGACAAAGAAGGTAATGGGGGTTGAATATGCTCAAAATACATCATGTCAGTGTATGAAATTATCAAAAATAAATAAATTTTTAAAATGGAACCAAAATAAATATACATAGAACTTATGAATATGCAATAAAAAAAAGACTGACAAGGCTGGGCTGGACATGGTGATGCATGCCTTTAGCTAGCAGGCGGGAAGTGGAGGAAAGAAGGTCAGGAGTTTGAGGGCATGCTGAAATAAATGAGACCCATCCACACAAAGAAAAATACCCATCCACACAAAGAAACAACAAAAACAAAACAATAAAAGTTCCATAGGAGAGTTACTAGGCATCATTGCTCTATGCTTGGACCAGCCCGAAGAGAGCATCCTTCTAAGTGGTAACAGGCTGTGGTCAGACCTGGGCTGAGCTGAAGGGCCTGAACCCTCCAAGGGCTGAATGCACAGGCCCGGATTCAGATCCTGGAGAAATATGATAGGAAAGAACACAACTTGTGAGGAAAAACAGTCTCTTGGTAAGAATGGAATATCCAGTTACAATGTTCCTGAACTAAACTGCTACGCCACATGTTGCTCAGACCCCTTGGGAGATGCCCTACAATGCAGGAAAGAACCTTTATACTTGTGGAACAAAAAGAAGGGCAGTTGTTCCTTAACAGCTCCAATAAAACAACCAATGGGCTAACAGCATGAGCCAGCAATTAAGGACATGTGGGATTTGGTGTCTTCAACCTGCTTGACGCTAATCAGCTCCCAGGGGAAATCTCAGACCTCAGAGCCAAGCCCGGGTGTTGGCAGTGTCTGTGCTGGTGGCTCATGTTGACAACAGCCCGCAAAGGTGAGGCGGTAGGTAAAGGGCAAACAAGTGAGGACTCAGAAGGTATTGTTCCTCTCTCTGCTCCTAGAGGCAGTTTGGTACAGAAGATAGTTTTGTGGCCTAAGTTACTTAACTATTCTGGGTTGGATTCTCCCTCTCCCGCTTCTCTCCCCTAATGGTTCTCTTTAATTCCAGAAGATAACTGCCTTGATACTCTTACGAGGTTTAAAGACAAAGCAGGCAGGCACTCAGCACAATCCTGGCTCCAAGTGTCTTAGTGAATAGTGAACTGCATCTATAACAGGATGTGAAATATTACTATTGAATGTCAAATATCAGATTGGGGAGATGGCTCAGTGGTTAAAGGCACTTGCTTGCAGAGCCTACCTGCTTGGGTTAGATTTCCCTGAACCCATGTAAAGCTAGATGCACAAGTGGTGCCTGCATCTGGAATTCATTTGCAGTGTCAGGAGGCCCTGATGAGTCCATTTTCTGTTTTGATCTTCTCTTTACTTGTGAATAAATAAATTAAAATATTAAAATAAAATAAAATGCAGGTTGGAGAGGTGGCTCAGTTGTTAAAGGTGCTTACTTGCAGAGCTTGAGGGCCTGGCTTCAACTCCCAGTGCACATGCAACATCAGATGCCTAAAGTGAAACATACATTTGGAGTTTGCTTGCAGTGGCAAGAGGCCCTGGTTTGCCCATATTCTCTCTCTCTCGTAAATAGATATATTTAAAAATAAAATAAAATGGTAAATATCATATATATGAATGTTTTCTGTGGACCTCTAAAGAGAGTAGCTGTTGCCATCACAGGATCAATTTCCACAGGGTTGAGAAAGAGTAGGCGTAATAGGGACACACTGCCCTCACCAGAGAAGCAGACACAAGGATTCCCAGTGAGGGGCATGCTGGCCAATCTCTTTGTCCCTCTATGTCCATTGTTTCCTGGAGGCTGTCCCCTGAGAATCCTATTACTCAAACTCCCTTACTGGTTTGCTCCCAGTTGGCCAATGTGGGCCCTGGTAGTCTCTCACTGAGCAAGAGGAAGGCTTTCCAGCCATTTCTTTCAGGCTCCTCCCTGAATTGGTGCTATGTCTTCGGCAGTGTAGTCCTCCTTCCAGGACTGCACTCTGGCCAGGCAGCTCCTTTTCAGTCTTTATACAACAGGCTATTTATATGATACTTACATTGGTTCAGTGGGGTGTGTAATCTTGGCCATCGCTGGCTCTGGTAATACTACTTCCTTCCCTTGCACTTTCATGCCTCGCATGGTAATGACTTTCCATGGTTACAAATTGTATATGACACTGTCCTTTCTGTATCCTATTACCCTTGTGTGTGCTGTGTAGGTAGGGCCTTCCTTAGAGTCTATGATTGAAACTATTTTCTGTTAAGAACCTGACTCAGCAAATGTCTTGTTGAACTCACAAAGGCACCCATTAGAGAACGACAGTTGGTATTATCTGGGACTGTAACACTGTTAATAGGGGCCCTAAAAAAGAATTAAAATCTGGGCTGGAGAGATGGCTTAGTAGTTAAGCACTTGCCTGTGAAGCCTAAGGACCCCAGTTCAAGGCTTGATTCCCCAGGATCCACGTTAGCCAGATGCACAAGGGGGCGCACGTGTCTGGAGTTCGTTTGCAGTGGCTGGAGGCCCTGGCACACCCTTTCTCTCTCCCTCTCTCTCAAATAAACAAACAAACAAAAAAGAATTAAAATTTCTTCAGAAAATCCCATGCTGAAGGTGAGACTAGCCTCTGCTTCAGCAGAGGAATTGTCTCTGAGGAAAAGATTAATCTTAGTTTGATCATTTATCTCATAGATAATGAATATGCACCATTTTCTGGATTGTGTTTTATCTTTTCTATATATTGTAGCAGTAGTGTAGGCAAAGGCAGAGAAAAGTTAAGACTTCTCTCCCAAGTCAGGCCAAAATGTAAAGAAGTACACTTCCCTTTACCATTTCCTGCCTGTCAGCCTTTTGGTAAAGGAGTGATTAGAGAACAGACCTGACACTGGTTACAGCACTTCTAAACAGAACCAGCTCCTCAACCATAACAGGGCAAGGAAGAGCTTTGTCATTCCCTAATAATTTCTTCAGAAATACAGAAACACAGCTAGCAAGCTGAAGAAGAAATAATAGCAAAAGCCCCAAGTAGCAGAAAGAAAGAAATTGAGAACACCTCACAATAGACCAGAGTGGGGCAATGAGAAGAAAGGTCTCACTTTCCCATAAATTCAAATTACACAAGCCCCAATGCTTTGAAAGTTAACCAGAGAACATTATAAAGTAATAAAAAAAGCCATAATGGGTATTTCAAGGTGGTTTTTTTATTTATTTATTTTTTATTTATTTATTTATTTTTTTGGTAGGGTCTCACTCTAGCTCAGGCTGACCTGGAATTCACTATGTAGTCTCAGGGTGGCCTCAAACTCACAGCAATCCTCCTACCTCTGCCTCCTGAGTGCTGGGATTAAAGGCGCGTGCCACTACACCTGGCTAGGTGTTTTACGTTTTGACCAAGGGGAAGAGAAAGAACAAGTCTCAATGAGTATATTTAAAAGGGGAAGATGGCAGAGCTAGAAAGATAGCTTAGCAGTTAAGGCGCTTGCCTGCAAGCCTTAACAAATGACCCATGTTCAATTCCCTAGTGCCCACTTAAAGCCAGATGCACAGTGGTGCATGCATCTAGAGTTCATTTGTAGTGGGGAGGAACTGTCTCATCTTGCAATTATTCACCCAGAGGAAAGAAGCCAGGATGGTCTTGAATGAGAGCCCTTATAAAGGAGAAGGAACAGTGAACACAGTACTTGTCCTTACCTGCACTTTTAACTTTGGGGTAAATCAAGATGACAGGGTCTATTTGACTTTGGGGTACCTCAAGATGACAGTGTTTATTTGAGTTACAGGTGTCCAACTTGGAATCTTTCTTTTCTTTCTTTTTTTTTTGGTTTTTCGAGGTAGGGTTTCACTCTAGCCCAGGCTGACCTGGAATTCACTATGGAGTCTCAGGGTGGCCTCGAACTCACAGCGATCCTCTTACCTCTGCCTCCCAGTGCTGGGATTAAAGGGGTGCGCCACCCGGCCCTTTCTTTTCTTTATATATCTACAGAAGGAAGCTAAACCCAAACTGCTTTGGGCCTTAATATTATTTATCCCACTGACCTGTTTACTGAGAATCTGATGACGCTGTGTTCTTTTTCTTCTTAAAATTAGCAACTATGTTATGTTGATCTGTGATTTTTAAGGTTTAAAAAAATTATTTTTCTAATTATTATTATTATTTTGAGGTAGACTCTTGCCAAGATTGACTAGGAATTCACTGTGTAGTCTCAGTGTGGCCTAAAATTCATGGTGATCCTCCTGCCTCTGCCTCCCGAGTGCTGGGTTAAAGGTGTGCAACATCACACTCAACTATTTATGTTTTTTTTATTTTTTATTTTTTTTATTGGTGGGGGGTAAGGCAGAGAGAGAGTAAGAAAATGGGCTCATCACAGCCTCTAGTCACTGTAAACAAACTCCAGATGTGTGTGCCACCTTGTGCATCTTCCTTATGTGGGTCCTAGAGAATTGAACCTCGGTCCTTTGGCTTTACAGGCAAATGTCTTAACTGCTAAGTCACCTCTCCAGTCTCTATTTATGTTTTTGGTAGAGAGAAAGTGTTCCAGAAAATCTGGGTTCAAGTCAGTGAAATTCAAGCATCACTCAGAAAGGTGGAGAACTCATCTATTTACACTGGTGGGCTGAAGTAAACTCCATGCTTTAAAATGTCTTTTGCCCTGGAGTTAGGATAAGTCTGTGTCTTTTTTTTTTTTTTTTTTTTTTTTTTTTTCCTGAGGTAGGGTTTCACTCTAGCTCAGGCTGACCTGGAATTCACTCTGTAGTCTCAGGGTGGCCTCAAACTTATGGTGATCCTCCTACCTTTGCCTCCCGAGTGCTGGGATTAAAGGCGTGCACCACCACGCCTAGTTAAATCTGTCTTGTCTTTTATAGCCCAAGGAAGTAACAGCCAGACTGGATTCTCATGTGTACCTAATGTATACATACAAATTTTATCACCTGTTGGTTTCTGAACATTATTGGCCCTATGAAATCTATAGCATTTATTTGAAAAAAACATTTAAAACACCTGTTGCAGTCAGGTTTGCATTGCTGGTAGAAATTCCCCAACCAAAAGCAGCTTGTGGGGGAAAAAAGATTTCTTTTGGCTTACAGACTCAAAGGGACACTTCATGATGGCAGGGGGGAAATGATGGCATGAGCAGAGGGTGGACATCACCCCCTGTCCAACATCAGGTGGACAATAGTAACAGGAGAGTGTGCCAAACACTGGCATGGGGAAACTGGTTATAACACCCATAAGCCCGCCCCCAACAATACACTGCCTCCAAGAGGCATTAATTCCCAAATCTCCATCAGCTGGGAACATTCAGAACACCTAAGCTAATAGGGGTTACCTGAATCAAACCACCACATCCCGCCCCTGGGCCCCATAAACTGATAACCATCCATGATATAAAATGCAATGTATTCAGTCCCTTTAAAAGTCCCCACATTTTTTATCAATCCTAATGATGTTCAAACATTCCCAAATTCCAAGGTCTTTTAACCAAAAATCCCCCCTCAAACCCATAATGGCACAGAATAAACACACTGCAAAAGATGGCATTGAGCATAGCAAAGAAATATTCAGCCAATACAAGTTTTAAAACAACTAGGGCAACATCAAACTCTGTAGCTCTAAGTCCAACAACTCTAGTCAGTGACATGTCTCCAAGTCTGATAATTCTAACCAGCAACAAGTCTCTGAAGTTCCAATTCCGCCCCTCCAACTAGGCCACTCACAGTCCTAGAAAACTTCATCTGAGGCTGGCAGCTTTCCTTAGCAGCTATTCTTGTGGTCCTGGCATCTCCACTGGGTCTCCACTACAACCCACAGTCCATCCTCACAGTTCCATTAGGTGTCCATGCAGGCATCCAGCAAACTTGCTTCACACTGCCCATGGCCATTTCTGAAACACAAGGCTGTGCTGCAAATTCAATGACCCTCTCTTTCCTACATTTCTATACTCCATAATACCAGGTAGTATGCCAATTTGTTAATCCAGGAGGGAATAAAGCAGACTTTGAAGAATAGGACACTCCTTGAGCATTCAGGCCCTTTCAAAAGAGTCTACATTCTTCTTGCTGCCCCAGCACAAGTCAGCTAGCCCAATCTCAATGGTTGTAATCTCTCATATAATTGCAGCTTAATGGGTAGCATTTTCTGCCCAAAGATTTCTTTCTGTGCTGTATCCCTCTGCACACACCAGTCTGTTTCTATGCACTGCAACACTGCACAGGTTCTCAGGACATGGCATAGCAGCAAGCCTCTCACGCAAACTGCTTCTAGCCCAGTCCAAGCAAACCTGCTTTTCACCCTCATAAACCAAACCTCACATAGTTCTTACTGTATTCAGGTCTTGCAACTCTGACCAGAATAATCCATCAAGCTGTACTTACAGCACTGCAAGGTGTCTCTTAGGCCAAGGTTTCAAATTCATTCACATTCCTCTTGAAAATCAGCTCCAGAAGGCCAAAGCCAGTCAGGTGTCTACAGCAAATGGCACCTTCGTACCAACTTTACCATTGCAGTTAGGTTCACATTGCTGATAGAAATTGCCCAACCAAGAGCAGCTTGTGGGGGAAAAGAGGTTTATTTTGGCTTACAGACTTGAAGAGAAGCTCCACAATGGCAGGGGAAAACGATGGCATGCACAGAGGGTGGACATCACCCCCTGGCAAACACCAGGTATACAATAGCAACAGGAGAGTGTGCCAAACACTGGCATGGGGAAACTGGCTATAACACCCATAAGCTCACCCCAAATACAATGCCTCCCAGAGGCATTAATTCCCAAACCTCCATCAGCTGGGAACCTAGCATTCAGAACATGTGCGTTTATGAGGGACACCTGGATCAAACTACCACAACACCCTATCAAAAATTATGAAAAAAATAAGCCAGCATGGTAGTGCATGCCTTTAATCCCAGGACTAGGGAGGCAGAGGTAGGAGGATTGCTATGAGTTTGAGGCCACCCTAAGACTACATAGTGAATTCCAGGTCAGCCTGAGCTAGAGTGAGATCCTATCTTGAAAAACCAAAATAAATAAATAAATAATAAAATAAATAAATAAAAATAAAAACAAATAAATTATGCTGGGTATAGTGGCACACACCTTTAATCCCAGCATTTAGGAGGCAGAGGTGAGAGGATCTCTGTGAGATCCACCCCTGGCCCCCATAAACTGATGATTTTACATCCATGATGTAAAATGCAATACATTCAGTCCCTTTAAAAGTCCCCACATTTTTTTTTTTTATCAATCAATGATGTTCAAACGTCCCCATAATCCAAGGTCTTTTAACTGAGGAGAGGATGGGCATGCCAGGGCCTCTAGCCACTGCAAACAAACTCCAGATGCATCCAGGTGTATCTGGCTTATGTGAGTACTACAGAATCAAACCTGGTTCCTTAGGCTTCACAGGCAAGTGCCTTAACCATTAAGCCATCTCTCTAGGCCCAATAAATCATTCTAAAAGTCATGGAGGGTCTTTAATCCCAGCACTCAGGAGGCAGAGGTAGGAGGATTGCTGTGAGTTGGAGGCCACCCAGAGACTACATAGTGAATTCCAGGTCAGCCTGAGCCATAGAGAAACCTACCTCTAAAAATCAAAGAGAGAAAGAAAGAAAGAAGTAAAGAAAGAAAGGAGGAAAGAAAGGGAGGAAGAAAGAAAGGAAGAAAGAAAGAAAGAAAGAAAGAAAGAGAAGAGAAGAGAAGAGAAGAGAAGAGAAGAAAAGAAAAGAAAAGAAAAGAAAGAGAAAGGACTCATTGCAGCCCAGGAATCTCAGCCTCCCAGTTGATCGTATTAAGGGGGTGAGCCACCACACCAGCCCAGATTAGGGCCTTTGGTTTTGTTAGTTTGTCTGTTTGTTTTAATACTCACTCAGGCACAAATATTGCATGCTATTTTGTGTGTGTGTGTGTTTGTACATTGCTCAGTTGGATTTTAGGTTCTATGTTTTTCTCTACCAAGCATACTATTGAAATCTCTCCACTGCTCTTCCCATGCACAACTCATTTACTTTCCCTCTCTTTCCAACTTCTTTTCCATATTCTCTCCTCCTTATCCACAATTTTTCATAACTACAACCATCCATAGCCTCAACAACCTCTAAAATCTGTGGAAACTAAATAGTACCCCAACTTCCCTCTCCTAGATACTTGTGCCATCTTCATCTTTTTAGAAGTTAATACTAATCATCACACTAACTCACCGTACACTGCCCCCACTTCTAAGTAAACCAAAACCCAAGCATACTTCTACTAGCCTTGTTTATTTGCCAATGAGCAATTACTGAAGTCAAAAGGAACATTGTTTTTAATTCACTACTAGGACATTTGCATAGCAGGCACATCAACAGCTTGGGTCATTCCTACCTTTACTCTGGGAGTAATATAGAAGTGACAGTGGAGTGTTGAGCACTAAGTGAGACATCTCTATCACACCCTCCAAGGCTCAGGGACCACTGTGGAAGAGGTAGTAGGAAGAATGTAAGAGTCAAAGGAGGAGTGCTTTGGAATACTGTCTTCTAGCTACAAAGTGGCCATGGTATTCATGACTTCACAGTGATTGATGCTACCTACACCAGATCTGCATAACAGGAGGGAAAAAAAAGACTGATGACATCAAAATAGAAGAGAGACCTAGTTGGAAAGAAAAAGAGATTCAGTAGCGGGGGGTTCAGGAGAGAGCATAGGGAGGGAATTGTGATTATGGTATAGTGTCTACATGTATGGAGGTTGTCAATAAAAAGTTAAAAAGAAAGACATAAAAAATAAAATAAAGTGTTGTATTTGTGTGTCAAATTGACAAGGGGTACAGTTGTGATAATCAAATCTTGTTGTTTTTTTTCCTAAGGTAGGGTCTCGCTCTAGCCCAGGCTGACCTGGAATTCACTATGTAGTGTCAGGGTAGCCTTGAACTCACAGCAATTCTCCTACCTCTGCCACCCAAGTGCTGGGGTTAAAAGTGTGCACCACCATGCCTGGCTTGTTTGGGATTTTTAAAATTTGAAAGGATTTTAGAATAACCATGGAAACCAATCTCTGGCATGTAGATGAATAATTTTTTAGATTAAATTAATTGAGGGCTGGAGAGATGGCTTTGCAGTTATAGTGCTTGCATGCAAAGCCAAAGGACCCAGGTTTGATTCCTTAGGACTCATGTAAGCCAGATACACAAGGTGGCACATGTGTCTGGAGTTTGTTTGTATTGGCTGGAGGCCCTGGTGCACCCATTCTCTTTCTCTATTTGCCTCTCTCCCACCCTCCCTCTCTCTCTCAAAAAAAAAAAAAAAAAAAGTTAACTGAGACAGGAGGACTCACCTTACCTGTGAGCAGCACTATTTCATGGGCTGGGACTATGGACTGTGTAAAGCAGAGAAAGTGAGCTGAACACCAACATTCATCACTCTGTGCTTCCTGACAGCATACACAATGTGAGCAGCTCTGCTGCATGCTCCTGCTGCCCTGTCTTCCCTGCCATAATGGACTGTAACCTTGAGCCCTAAACTGAAGCAAACGTCCTTCCTTAAATTGCTATTATCAGGTATTTGGGAAAACAAAACAAACAAGCCAACAAAGAAAAAACAACAACATGAAAAGTAACTAATACATACGGTGCTGGGGATCCAAGCTCAGGTCCTCATGCTTGAATGACAAGTACTTTACCAACGGAACCATTTCTCAGTACCTATGTTAACGTCTTTTTAAATGACCATTTTATGAAGAACTATTTATAGACAGGCTCTCATTTTAGCTTGGACTGACCTGGAACCCCGGCTGGCTTCAAATTCACAATGATCTTCTTACACCAGCCTCCTCAATGCTGGGACTAAAGACGTGTGCCACTATGCCCAGCTCTAAGGAATTTGTTTGTTTTTTTTGGGGGGGGGTGTTCGAGGTGGGGCTCTCACTCTAGCCCAGGCTGACCTGGAATTTACTATGGAGTCTCAGGGTGGCCTTGAATTCATGGCAATCCCACCTCTGCCTCCCTAGTGCTGGGATTAAAGGCATGCACCACCACACCTGGCTGGGAATTTTTTTTTTTGAGGAAGGGTCTTGCTCTAGTCCAGGCTGACATAAAATTCACTATACAGTCTCAGGGTGGCCTCACACTCAC